>OY728148.1:424619963-425869963 GCA_963277665.1 Viscum album
CGAGTGTAACTGCGTGAGGGGTTAGCTAAGTCTTGTACCTATTTTAGGAATGTGAAGCATGGTTAGAAGCTTTGGTGTGTGTAAATTGTGCATGGAAGGTGATATTGAGTTTTTAGTAGGGACATGGTTATATCATGGATCTTTTTAAGGTAAGAACATTGATTTATCATGTTTTGGTTTTAAGGCAGGTTGCAAGGGGTGGGATAATTTGGATTTCGAGACCTATTGTCTAACATTGTTTTAATATGGTATTTAGAATTGACCCTAGGTTGATGGGTATATGGTTGATAGAGAATGGGTGCATGATTCTAGTCTTGAAACAATTCTCGGGTTGACGGTTGGTCATGTGGTTAAAACTAAATTGTGTGTATTTTAAGGTTTATTTGATGCAATCATTAGGGATGCCTCCAGATTAGTGAGACTGAAAATCTAGGAGATGTGGTCATATGTTTGAGTGGGTTCTTGATCCTAGTTTTGATAATGCAGAACTCATGGAATCTTGAGTCTGGTTTAGAGAGTACTCACAGGGAAGCATGTGATCTGAGTTTCTGATGATATTGAGGTGGTATTCCTATTTTATAGATTCATGATACCATTTAGGTTATGAAATTGGGTGGATTTGGATAAAGAACCCATTTATTTTTAGTGAAATATGGTAGTGCGTGCAGGTTATGTGTGGGGAATGTTTAGTCTTGGAATGGTAAAATAGACCACTTTTATTCTATTAAAAAACATCCAAGTCTTTATGGAAGAACTCAAGTAGTGTGGTGGAGGTATGTCCATGATGAAATGTCAATTCATGATAGTTTGTAAGAGATTTGTGTGATTGTGGTGAGTTTTAATCGATGTGCCACTCTTGGATCAAGGTGGTTGGAGTTGATGATATGCTTATATATAGAGAGTCGTGGGACCTTGAAATGGGTTTTTAGGTGTCCCTATAATAAAAGGTGAAATCATTGAGGGATTATAGTGTGGCGGTATAAACACTCTAGTTTGGACGAGAAAAGTGTTTCATGGATCAAGGGATGTGTTGAGCATGGATCAAAATACAGTCACATGATTTTTTAGCTTGAAACTTTTAGGTTACACTCATGGAGTGGTGTAATTAAATTCATATGGTGGGGGGTGCACCATCAGATGACATAGAGTGAGGTCCTTGTTATAGACTAGATGTAAATGAATGTCATGGTTTCCATTCTTAGAATTCAGGAATAAGTAGTAGTTGGTGTTTACTTTTTTCACTCAGGTGAGAGTGGGATGGACACATCCAATCATTGAACTCAGTGATTAATGGAATTTTGATCAAGGTTGTTATGAGTTTCTCCAGTGAATCTATGATAATGATACTCCTTTTGTGGGGAATAATGTTTCGGTCACGAGAGTATGACCCTCATGATGGAATAGTCATAGGAATATAGAGTGGACCATATAGTGGTCATGGTGGAATTGGAATTCCAGTGAGGCTTATATGAGATGTGTACTTGGATTCTATAAGTAGTTCAAAATGGGGAAATTGGATGAGGTGTTAGATCAAGGATAAGTTTTGGCTTCAAGATCGAGATGGTTTAAAGTTATATGAGGGTGCTTTGATCGGTGGTGTGTTGATGTGAGGTAGGGCATGATGATAGTTTTGGTTGGTTGAGAATGTGACTATGGAATCCCCATAGAAGTCAGGTATGGATTATGGTGTGTGTGTTCAGGTGGTCTTAGGATTCCTTGGGTGTGAAGGCATTGTGGCTAGGTATTTTGGTAATGTAGTTACAATTAGATTCAAGTATTTTTGGAATCAAAGACAACCAATGTTGTTTGGAATTTAATTTTCATAATAAAATAGATGTGATAAGTTGAAAACCAAATCTATCATATCAAATTGGATATGAAGGATGTATTTTAGAAATTAAAACAATATTTCAAGGAAAAAATGGTGTATCATTGGATTGTGCATGGTCGATTATTATGCATCAATCCTTTGTTATTTTTCAGAAAAAAAAAGACATATACCAATGTTTAATTGATGTTCTAATGTATGTTGGGTAGGGTTTGATACAAACCACATTAGGCATATCATTAAATCAAGGGATTAGAGTTTCAATAATCTATTCTAATGGTTAAAGTACTAGGCTAGCATAATTTGGAATTTATAAGATAAAGATTATGGTGGTGAGAACCAAAGGCTTGTCTAGTGTTTGTAAAAAAAATCATTATTTTTTTATAGATGGGCTTGAGTAAGCTCCATTTTGGTGTATCGGTTTTAATGATGGGTGTTGGATTGGGTTCTAGAACTTTGAGAAGCTAGAGTTAAATCTTGTATCTTGAAAATGGTTTGGGGATTTGGTAATGGATCGAGGTTGTTCATCTATGAGTTGGGGTTTGCATAGGTCATGAGGTTCAGGTGGTTAACCATCAAGACTTAAAAAGGATGAGAAAATTTATGATGGGGAGATTATAAGGCCTTGGTTCCATGAAAGTACTCAAAATTTGAATAAAGTTTAAATTTTCAAAATAGTGGATGGGTTAGTTTTTGAATCGGGAATAAAAATGAAATCCTAAGTGTTGAGACCCCTCAAAATATTGAATTTAAAATTAAAAATAAGTTTTCTGGGAGGTTTGGAGTTATCGATGGTGTCTCGAGGATTTGGGGCATAGAGTTCAGGTTTTTGGATTTTCATCCTAGGGTGTATGGTTAGTGATAACTATTCCCCCCACCCCAACTATGTATCCTTAAAGCCATAATAACAAGGTTTATGAAGCTTTTCAGTGGGTCCTAGAAACTATGAAAATGTATACAGAGTTAAAGAGGAATGTCACATGGTTGGCACATGGTCTATGAAATAATGTGTTATAACCGTGAAAAGTGGTTGTACCTAGGTAGTGGAGGTATCATAGATGGAACACAGTTTAGAAAACCATGAACCCATTTTTAAAAGGGTTTATTTACCCCCCCCCAACACACAAACACCCTCCTTCCTTATTAACTTCAAAATGGAAAATTTTGTAGTGATTTCCTAGCATGTAGGAGATCTATTCTCCCTCTCTTTCTTCATAATATATCTCCCACCATTCATGGGAATTTTTGATTCAATATATTACATTGAATATTCCTTATTTATTCTAACACTCCTCTAGCCTATTTTTTTCGCTTTCCATAAAAATATATTCCACTATTTATGTGGGTCATGCACAATTTTCATATAATTTTTCTAGTTTTTTTGTGTTTCTACTCAAACCAGGGGATGAGTATTGGATAGGTATGATCATATAAGGATAATTTAGGTGGTACATTTAATAAAAACTATATTTTTGACTTGATTTTCCAAGTTCATTCATGGTGTAGACATGTTTGCATCATTGTAGTTGATCCAATTTAAATTAAGTGTTTGAGTTGAGTTTCCATAGTTTAATATCCATTAAAATTTACTTAGACCTTAATAAGTGGTGATTATAAGTGGTTTTTTAGTGGGGGAGTTATTTTGAAGTGGCTTGATGTCACCAATTTCCTAATTTACATTTTTAAATTGTTTAAGTGGGAACTCAAATTTAATCTACATTTGTGAAATAGAATTTCACAACCATCGATATTTGTAAATGGGTTTGATCTTAGACTGGATCTAATGTAATGGTATGGAATTAAAGTAATGGGTTGGGAATCTCAAATTTCATAAAATTTAGTTAAAATGGTGAATTAATATTTGATGTTATATAATTGAATGATCACCTTGGTAAAAGTAATTAAACCGATATGAAATGGGATTTGGAATTTATATGATGGATTGGGTTTTAATAACTATAATTGGTATGGATCTTGGAAAATTAAATTATAAACTCCCTATGTATAATTTGATATGGGACTTATCATTAAAAATAGTGTTTTGTGTTCTTAATCTAAGCCTTGAGAAAATGGTAAAGTAGTTGCCTTGGGAAAAATGAGAATTAAATGAAATGAATGATTAATTGATCAAATGATTAAAATTATGCTTAATGGTTAGGGATGTCAGGATTATCTCCTTAGATTCCACATGACCTGTGCTACTTGGAAATGTCAGGATGGACATCCAAATTCTAGATAATACTCAATGGATGGGAATGCCAAGATGAGTGCTCAAATTTCATGTGATTGATATTGGATTGGGAAGGATGGGTGGAGTTATTAAACTTGTATGATGCCTTGATGATTTTGAATGCTGGGATGAGTGCTCATATTCCTTTGGAATTCTAGGATGAGCATCCAGATTCCATGTGATGACTGATGATGGAGAGTGTCAGGGTGAGATCTCAAATTCCATGGGAATATTAGGATGAGCATCTAGATTTTGTGGGATACTTAATGACTGGGGAATTCTAGGATAACCTCAAAGATTCTATGTGGATATTTATGATTGCAAAGTTATTCTATACATGCTCAGAGACACACCAGAACTAGCCAGAGCATGTATGGTTAATCATCTCCATATGCCTAGAGATCAACAATGGTATATCCATCCTCTAGTGTAAACATGAACCTAGGGATTGGTGGTTATTTATTTTTTTATCATAAAATATTTTAAAACTTTTATAATGATAATTTATTGAACTATTTATTTATATCAGTTTTTCATGAAATTTTTATCAGACAGGTTATTTTAGAGACATCATTGGTGGTGGCCTACTGAGTTATACTCTCACCCTTATTGGGCCACCATAGAACATGGGTTCCCAAGTATAAAATTCTATTTGTCATGGGTATATGTTTCATGGCAGGGACCAATTTTTATTTCATTTGCTTCCTAGGTTGGAGTTGGATGATGGGACCAGGCGGAACTCAGGACCAGTTGGGAATGAACCATTAACCTCTATTTTATTTTATTTCTTTTATAATAATTGTGTATGGTCCGCCCATGGGGGATATGATATTTATGGAACATTGACTTATTATTGAAAATGTGGGTTGTATTTATTCTTCATAACTTTCACTAATTGTGATGTGTACCTAGATGTTGTCTCTTTCATTTTAATTTTTTTTATTATACTTTGATATGTGTTCATAGTTTCCCCATGGTGTTTTCATAGGACCTTACTACTAGAAAGCGACATCTCGTGTATGATAAAGCATGATTTATGTCTTATAGAACACTATCTAAGAGAACTGATTGGGTGGACTCTGGGTAGAGTGTTACATGGGGTGGGTTGGTTATCCCTCGATGGTATGATGGAAATATGTATCTCTTCAAGTGTCGTAGTTGACTGGTTAGTACAAGATGAATATATGATCATGTTTATTTATGTATTTATATTCCTTATGTATACACACCCATATAATGATGTATATTAGGGTTTCTTGGTGAGACCCCACTGAGTTATATCCTCACGAACTTCATGATAATCTTGGTGCATGTGTAGACCTTATGTTTGTATTTCATTTCAAGGCAAAGGATGTATAAAGGATTAGGTTGTACAACATCCAATGTTACTTTTTTGATTTCAAACACTTTTAAGGGGATAGTGAGAACCCTCACAACATTAAACACCAAAATAAACTATAGATTTGTTGAAGAACAGTTTGATCCAATTGGAATCAATTTCCCTAAACAATATCTAGGGAATATAATTGACCTGGGAGTCAAGGTAGCCCTTTAAGATTCCTTCATACTGATGTGCCAAGTTGTCCCAATCTTTTGTGAATTATTCCATGTTAATATTCCCCATATTGAATCCTATGAGAAGAATACAAGACTTCTTATCAATCCACTCACATTGTTCCTTAGTGGTGATCACACGAAGCATTCTTCTTGTCTTTTTCAATGCTTTCATTCCATATCTTCCACTGCCATTTCCTTATCCGAGTGAAAAATTAGATCCATTTGTTCTAGAACTGAGGATATCTGTCACTGAGGGTCTCTGGTAGATCTTGTCTCACATTTCTGTCCAGGATCCCTCATCTTCGTCGAGGGAGTGGCAGGGACACCAACCTAACCACCTACAGACACAAGGTTTCTATATTTGTGGGCCACTACATCCAAGTAGCTCACAGTAATAGGAGCCTTTGAGGGTAGCTTTACCTTACTTGAAAATCTAGTGATTGAAGTACTAGGTAGGTTATAATACTCATTCCTATATCGCCCCCTCTGATTGTTCTTGATAAAACCATCAGAATCAATAGTAGTGAACTTTCCCTTCTATGAGGAGGATTTGGGATATTCCTCTGCAATGGTCACTTCCTTGGGCTCAGCAGAGGCATCATGAACATTTTCAATATCCTCTTGGGTCTCTCCCATATCCACTGATTGGTCCTCTCCATGTGTAACCTTTTTCCTGTTTAGTTCCCCACTAACTTGGCATTATTCATCTCCCAACACTGCATACTAGTTTTGAAAGTTCATATTTGATCTCCCATCTATAACCTTCTCAGCATAATAAAGGGTCACCTGAATGGACTGGATTAGCATATCAGAGGCTCTTATCTATTGATAGCCTCATCCCATATATTTAAATTTCATTGAGGTGTCTTCTATGTCCATAAACTGGGAATACTAACCAGATTCATGGTCCTCACAAAGTTCCTCAATCACCCTAGCAACATTGGCTGCATTTGTTGGAACCATCTGGATTTCCATTTTTTCCAGGTAGACCTTCTTCACTCCGCCATTGCTACATCCAATTGATCCTCTTTCCAAAAGCATGTGCAGGTCTTTCCCTACCTCTTTACTATGACCTGAAATGTCATTATCCTGGGGTATCACCTCATTAGCACCCATGTCAGATGAGGTGTCTTTTCTCACCATTACCCCTGGGATGCACACCCCCAGGTCCCTCTTCAATATGTCAAACACCATAGCAACATTAAAGTTTGTAGGGGGGTATTTTTTTCATAGAATCCTTTGTTGTAAGACCATAACTATGTCACGACGCCTCCATCTCTTGTTGCTTTCCATATTCAATACCACTGTCAGCTCACACTGGTTCAACTTCCAAATATTTTATGCTACCTTCACCCATACACAACCCCTTTTAGCCATCCCTTGGATCTGTAACCTGTATAGGAGCCATCCTCCCATGTCTATAGGCTACCCCAATATGACCCAACTTCTTATAGGAATTACATAAGTCAAACCAAGTTTCATAGACTACAGGTTGTTTGTGTCGAAACTCTCCCTCCACCAAAGGTGTTTCAAGATATTTTTATAAGGTCTCAGGATAGTAGTAGGTCCAGTTTGTGTGTGTTTTATTTTCAATTTTTTTGTACTTGAGATCATCCTAGTGGGAGATCAATGTATGTTATGTATAATAGTATCATTTATTATTATATTTGATTATTTTTTATTTAATTGGGTGCTCTAATGTTTATTTATTTATATTATTTTTGGTTATTTTTCACTATTTTTATAACTCCAATTCGAGAGAATAGTCCCCCCCCATTGTGTGGATTAGGCCATCACTGCTAGTCGGAATCCTGTAGTGTATAAGGTTACGCACTTGAGTTTATGTGGTTAACCTAGCCCGGGCATTGCTAAGTGTCCTTATGATGGGATGTCACAACATGTAACTCTTTATACAACTTATGAACAAGATAAATTCATAGTAGATGAAAAACTAAATCAATTATCATAAATAGTATGAAACTCCTTAAATGCATGTATGATATCTTAAAAGAAATTCAACACTTTATACTCAATTTTAAAACAGAATTCATAATATAACATTTATATTCATGAATAATTAGGTAGGTAATAATTTAAATAAATTTATAATTCAAATATCTAAAAATGAGATAAACATTTATGAACAATTCATAAATAAATTATAATCACTATATAATTTAAGCATGGATAAACATGAACAATTCACTTTTATCTAATATAAACTTTTCATATTATCATTTACATGGTTTTAAAAGGATCTAATTTTTATTTTATAAAAGCATGACTTTTGTTAATACTTTTATTATCAAATAATAATTTTTTCATAAATTTTTCAACTATTTACATAAATCACACATTTTTCAAATAAGGTTACTAATATAAACATTTTACATTTACATTAATAATATAATCATTTATAAATATAAAAAAAATTATAACTTATTTTAACCATCCAAGTGAACTTTAAACCAAAATATCAAATTCCAAAATGTTTTTTATATCGTTTAAAGAACCTCTATTAGGCCCGCATTGACAAATTTTTTTAATAATTTTAACAAATAATAATATTATATAAAATTATATAAAAATAGTTTTCACCATAGTATAGTGAAATATATTTTGATATTTTGAAACTCTGTGTACTATGATCGTTTAGAAATTCATTTTGAACCATGGTATTACTATGGAAATGGGTTTTTCGATTGGTCATTTATAAGAGTTCCTGGTTGTTTCATTAAGTCCATTTTATGTTGGCATGTTATTATGAAAAATGGATTTCCTAGTTTCAATATTTCATGGTGGTCCTTGTGGTGGATCTCATCCATGCCATAATGTTTTGTTAACCACAGTGTAGAGAATCATTGTTTGATGCTCTATTTTTCAGGATTTTCAATCATCATGTATAATGACATATTTGAACCAAATACGTCATGGTATCTCAGATTTCATGAACAAAACGCCTCTTTCCAAGAAGACTATGTCATAGAATTATGAATTCAAGAACTAAAATTCTTGTTTTGTCATCAACCATGTCATGTTATATGGACAAACTATTTTTCTATTTTTATTTATCCATTAAAAAATCAAACCAGACATTAGTAGATTAGCTCTAATACCACTAATGGGTTTTAGTGGGATGTCTAACATTTAAAACATAGTGGAAACTCAAATCCAAAACACCATTAACCCCAAGATCAATTTATAAATTTTTAATAAATAAAAAAATGAAGAAAAATATATACCTGTTACCATGAAGATTCAGTTTGTCAAATATTTAAACAGGTTTTTAATTAAGATCATTTAGGAGAAACCTAATAATTCCTCCCACCATTGGTATACATGGGTCTTGGGAATAAGCTAGTGATCATGTATGAACTTCCTCATATCCATGGTCTACTAGAACGTTCATTTTAAAGGATGGGGAGAATGAATGATCTTGGTTTTAAGGGTTTTTTTGAGAGCATTGAGTATCATACTCACAACCTATTTATTGAGGATAAAACCATCATATATAGGCATCCAAAGAAACTCAAACATTTATACTATATTAATTTTAGTGATTCAAAAAATGATCAAACATATAAATCACTTAAAATATATTACATAATCACTTAATTGAATGATTAACACTTAAAAAATTCATGCAAGGTGTTTGAAATCCTCAAATTCATTATCAAATAATGAATAACTGATCATGATATCATTTATATCAGAAGATCTAATGATCAAATACATTATTTCACCATACAATAATTTCATGTGCACTACACCATGACATAGTAACTCTTGCTATGTCATAGAGAACCTTTCCTCATACTATGATATAGACTATGTCATGGTCATTCCCATTTTAGTTTATAACTCCATCACATATGTGTGTGTGTAAAACTATAAATAGGTCAGCGGACTTTCCTATCTCAATAATCCTAGCCCGGTAAAAAGGTCATATTGGGATTAATTTTTTTGGTTAGAATATTAAATGATCCTATTTTTAAAGCCTCATTAATATTAGGTCTAGACATTGGATTTAGTACATGATACAATATGTGGCCTCATTATGCTATATTATAATGATATTTAAAATAATCCATAATATAATGCATTTATATTTCCAAATTAATGACTATTATATAAAAAATTTAATTAATTTAAAAATACCTTAAGGATAGATTATTAAATGATCCAAAAAAATTAAACAATCCTTTAACTTTACCTTTTTAAGGCATGATTAATAAATAGGTTTGTCCGAAGCTAGTATAACCATGCATGATTAAAAAATGGGTTGGTTTTTTTCTATCTTGAACCTGACAAACCCTACCCATTTATAGGTCTCTATGTGTGTTCTATGAGAATGTATGTTATATGTTCTCATGATATTTATAGTAAATATTCAGTGAGAATTTATGGTGAATATTATGTGTTACATTTTTAAAAATATATATACATATATCTATGTATTCATGTATAAATTTTATAAATTTTATATGACATTTTTATTTTTCTATAATTTATATATTACTGGTATGAATTTATTGGAAAATTTTATATTAATATACAAACACACACATGTAATTAATATATAAACAAACACACATACAATTTATAAATTTTTTTTGCACTATGTATTTATTCATTTTAAAAAAACACATAAATAAGACACAAATATATATATATATATATATATATTGTGTAAATGTGTATTCTAAATATCCTATTAACATTTATGCTCAACAATTTTTAAATATTTATCTCACATGTTATGTGTTGTGTTTTATTAACAAATTTTTAAATATATTTATTTTTGCATTGTTTATATATAAAAAATAAACATAATATATATATATATAATTGAAAAATGTAAAAATAATTTAATAAAACAATAAATCAATCCATGAAATGTATTTTATATGGTTACTTTTAAAAAAATGTCATAAATTATTTTTTAAAAAGAAAAATATATGTTTCTATTAAAAATTTGAATATTTTAAAAAAGTATTCATCTATGTATGCTTGTTCTTAAAATTGTTAATTTTTTATTTTTGTGATTTAAAAAAAATTATAAAAGTTAGTAATCATTTTTTAAAACGAAAAAAATATGTTAATACTTAAAAAACTGAATAATTAAAAAAATAGATATATATATATATATTAGAATAATATATTATAAAATGTAAATATTGGGTGAAAATGTACACCAAATATTCTATTTTCAGAATTCACATAACAATATATCACACATACATATATGTTATAAATTATCAACATTATATTTACATCGATTTGGGGATAGAGATAAATACAAATAAAATCTACAATGTTTACAAAGTACTTAGGAACAATTGATACTTAGACCTTCCCAAGACACCTAAAAAATGTAACCACTAGGATAAACTTCTAGATATCATGGTATAATAAAAACTAGTATCCCCACCTGTTCATTTTCTTGAAACATATTAATTTTTCTAACCAATAAAAATAACCTTAGTTTATAAAATAATATAGTCATATACAATATAAAAAAGGAGAGAATGTTGGAATACAAAATAATTAAAGAAAATGAAAATGAATGCATTAAGTTTTATTTAATTGAATAATGGTTTCCCAATAACTAAGATAAATTATTATAGGTAAGCATATGAATATAAAAAAAAATTAATCATATTTTTTCATATTTGTTTTCATGATGTTATTTTCTGAAGTGAACTAATTATTAATCTCATCAGATGTTGATGTTCCATGTTTGAAATACCTAATGTCATCATCTATTTCTAGAATAATTTTTCAAAAAAATTTATATCACCCTAAAAAGAATATATTGTGAAATATTTTAAACAATATAAAATATAGAATGAATTTTTTTGGTAAGGAATCATAAAAGAGTTTGTACGCATTAAATTAAATATATTCAATTATTTATGTTTATAAGTAAATTATAAAAAGTTAGATTAAAGAAACTATATGGGAAATCTTGATATAATACATATATGTATTACAAAATTTAAGGAATGAAAGAGATGAAATGTTAAAAATTATGAAGATACAATATAGAGAGAGAAAAAAATTCTATAATACATATTAAAAAATGAAAATGTAATAGATGGAGTTGAGTTTTAAAATATAAAAACCTATGATGCACTTAAAAAATATAATAAAAACCCTATAATTGTTATTGGGAATAAATGAACATATGGGTGAAAGGGATAAGAAAATATTTGATAAATAATAGTAAGGACATAATGCAGTTACAAAAGTGAAATGAGGAACAAAAAAAGAAAAATGGATCCAAAAGATAGAGGTGTTGTGGGAAACATCATATAATTACATTCTTATGAGATGAAACTCCCTTATATCCTAGGGGTATATGGATTCCAAGTAACATTTTTTATAGGCCTATCAATTAGACCAACTTAAACCAATATTTTTCCATCATTTCATTAAATAAAAAATTGTAAAAACTAAAATAGTAAATATCACATTTTAATAAAACCCTCAATAATATGGATTTATATATTGTAAATTATATCTCAAATTATCTCTAGAGTTACTAAAGTGATTTTGGGATTGTCTCTAAAAAGATTATGTTTTTTTTCAATTGACAAACACAACACCAAATATAATAAAAACTATATTATAGATGCATATGTCTATAATTATTATATGATCAGTAACTTGAATGGAATAGAAATGTAAATTGAAATAGATTAAGATAAAGTGATCGAGTGAAAATCTATAGAGTGTTAAGTTGTATATTTATGCATTTCCAAAATTAAGAAGAACATGAAACCATAAATTAACACATATATAAGCGTTTTCATATAAATTCCTTCAATGAAACAGGTCAAGAATGGATAATGGTTCGTAGATTTTAAAAACATTTACAAAATATGGTCTTAGTATTAACCAAAAAGACTTCAAATACAATTTCATTTGAAAATGGAAAAATGTATACCTTAATTGCAAGATCCCTGGTGAAACGATAATAAGAACCCACAAAATTCCTCCTAAAACAATAATTTTGTTATGATGTTTACTTATAAAATGAATTATAGAATAATAAAGATGAAGTCATGTGAATATTTAAACCTTGTCTCTATATCTCCAATAATATCATATGACTCAATCCAAAAAAAATAATATCAAACAATACCAATTGTTACTCAAAAATTCAATCATCATATCAATGAAAAACTACAAAAAAAAGATGAAATATTTTCAACCATCCCTTGATGAGAATCAGGTTGAATGAAATTGAATGAAATCCTTTAGTATTGGGGTCATAACCTTGAATCCAAGATTTTAAATAGATCCAATGAGTAAGATATGGAGTATCAACACTCTATATCTAAAAAAATATAGCTTCATTAAAAGAACTACATATAACTTTTTTTCTTCCGTCAACTAAAACATGTGATGGCTTGTGAATAATATCCCATATAAAATCACATAAAATGTTCATGTAGCAGAAAAATTTACATCAATGAGTCATGAGCACTCGTGTCCAATTCTATTATGTACATTAATATAATATATATTTTTATTATTCAATCTAATAAATCACATAAAATTTCATACAAACTTATTAAAATAAAAAATTTAATTAATATGGTGAGTGTATTTATTACTCGAGAAGAAAACTGATAATTTCAATCAGTAAAAGAATGTTTAATTAAGATAAAAATTCAAGACAAGGTCAAAAAAGGATAGAATTGTTTTATGTAATCACGATATGAAAATATAATTATGCACATAAAACATTAAGATGTTATTATTTTTAAATTGGCATTGAATTACACCTATACAACTAATGCTAGTACTATAAAACTAAAATCTAGACCCATTAGTAGCATAGGAATCATCCAAATAATATAATTTTATATATCTTGATAACCAATTTATATTAAATATGTTATTTTAAAAAATTCCTTGTTCAAAGAGTTTAACATGGAAATAATAAATAGTGAGATGATTTAGAATATAAACATGAATAGTGATAAAGCTTTAATTATAAATGAATTACTTAAAAATTAATATAAATCATTAATTAAAATCATGATCAATGAAAATTCTCTACCTATTATGATGAATCAAACATATTTGCTTTTCCTCTAATGAATTGTTTGTACTAAATCACTCATCTCCCCATTTTCTCATTCATTAGTATATGATCATGTATCATGAATTTCAATATTCTATACTTATAATTATATGATAGTGGGAAAGTTATTCCTTCAAATATTCAAAGATACAATGAAAATATAAATTTTTTGTTTGAAATGTATTTATGCAAAAAACATTCAAATATGAAAAAAATAAACAACACATATCCCTCATAAAAATGGATTCATGGAGTTAAAATTATTGATTTTAAATATTCTATATGGGTAAGATGAAATTTGAATTCATATATATATAAATATACATATCTATTTAAGGTCCCATCATCAGTACCCTCTTAATGAGGAGAACTTTATAAGTTTCCATGTTCCTTATCCTAAAAACCATTGATAAGGGACTCCACAAAGAGCATTATAGTTTTAAGAGTTTAAGGGAACAATTTTATAGGGATTAACCTACAATAAATTCAACCACAATAGATTCAGCTAGGATAGTAGGAATCTTTCATTTAATTATTATGATAATTATCATTTATTTCAATACATCCAAAACACAAACAAATGGAAATTTAATGAAATTAATAAAATATTGGATTTTGAAAAATTATATCACTAAAATATGGATGAATGTTAAGAATTAAATCTCACATTAATCATGATGATAAAATACAAAATGGATGCATATACTTTCAAATTTTTTGAAAATGAATATTATTGTATAGTATGATAATTGTGTATACAATTTGATTATATAACAAATGAATATATATTACACAAAAAGTAAATGGGATTGTCTGATCAATGTGTATAAAATATGATTATAGATGAAATTCATATTGATTATACACAAATAGGATATTTACTGGTCTAATGATGAAAGATAACTAATCTCAATAGGCTAATTTTCAAGTATAAATATCATTGTTTAATGGGGTCATTGGATATTGAATCCAATAAAGAGATGATTGAAGAGACTATAAGATATGGACTATAGAATTATAATAGTAACTTCAAGATAAACTGGATAAAATAAAACTACATTAAACTGAAAGTAAATTTTTCATGTATATAAGAAAAAAATACTTTAAACTGTAATTACATTAAAAATATAGGGTATAATAGAGAATTAATAAAACCATTTTCTGTTAATTCTGATAATGGAATTTTATTTGGACATTGCATGTTATTATCATGGTAATACATTGGAGTTATGTCCTCAACTTGGTGTATTTAGTTAATAGGAACAACAGCCAATATATGAAACTATAATATGGGACGGAAATTAAATGAGTATATAAGTAAACAAAAAATATAAAAAATTATTGAATTAAAAAAAATGATATAAGAAATAAATTCAGTCCAAACCGGTATTTTATTAGTAGATAGTTGTACCATTTTTGTTGATATATGCGAAGGAGAGTGTAAATAGATATAGTAGAGATCTAAATCTAAGATTAATACTTGAATAAAATTCCTTATATAGTAGATGTATGAATCCAATAATAATACTGTGTAACAAATTCAAAAAAATTGAGTAAAAATCATAAAGTAAACAATTATCATGTCAGAGTAAATAATAAATAACCAATTGTAATATAAAATTTTAAAATAAAAATGTAACAGTTAAGAAATTGAAATTTGTATAACAACTATAGTAATTAAAAAGTACTCCAATTAAAATATAAAATATAGTTATGTATAGTGCATGAAAAAAATGATTTTCACCTCATACTGGAAATATAGTTTCAAACAGGTTATGGATCACATGCCTAAATGTAAGTGGTACCTAAATATTTTTATTTCTATAATAGATATGTGAATCCATGGATAATACTGAGTAACAAATTCAAAATATTTAAGAAAAAATAGAGAATAAAAAAATTCCATGTCGAAATAAATAACAAATAAACTATTAAAATAGAATATTTTAAAATCAATAAAGTAACAGTGAAGATATTTAAATTCATATAGAAGTGACATAGATTCCCAGAAAATGTGAAACACAAGGAGAAAGATTAAGTGCACCACATGGTAAAACAAATATAGTTCATTATAAAAGTAACATACCTTCTCAATAAAATCATTAGATGATAACTTTTCTAATACATGGTAAATGCATATTGATTATGCACAAATGGGATGGTTACCAATCCAATTATGAAAGGTAACTTATCTCAGAAGGAAAATTGTGGAGTAAAAATTTATTTTTTTAATGGGCTCATTGAATATTTTATCCATTGAAGAGATGATTAAAGAGAGTGAAAGATCTAGTCTACAAAAGTGTGATTGTAACTTGAGGATAATGTGGATAAACTAAAACTATATTAAATTGAAAGTTAATTATAAATGTATAGAATCTTAAAATGATTAAACTATAATTTCATTAAAAATATAGGGTAAAATATTGAATCAAGAAAACCATTTACTATCAATTTTGATAATGGAATTAAAATTGGACTTTGTATGTTACAATCATTGTGGGACATTGTAGTCATGTCATCGACATTGGGTTTTTGGTTAAGAGGAAATGCATCCAATAGATAAACCTATAATATGGGAGGTAATTTAAATGAGTATATAAGTAAACCATAAATATAAAAATTTATTGAATTTGAAAAAATATATAAACGATATAAGAAATGAATTTAATCCAAATCTATATTTGATTGGTAGACAGTTGTTCCATGTTTGTATTTCTATGAAAAGGAGAGTGTAATTTGATATAGTAGAGATCTCAAGCAAATAATAATACTTGAATAATAATACTTATACATTATATATCTTAATCCAAGAATAATATTAAGTGGCCAATTCAAACATTGAGTAAAAAATTAGAAACTAAACAATTATCATGTCACAGTAAATAATAAATGACCAATTACTATAGAAAATTTTATAATCAATAAAGAAAAAATTATGAAATTTAAATTCATATAAGTGTAATAGTATTTATATATAAATCCAATATAGATCTAAAATACAGATATAAATAGTGCATGAAACACTTTATTTTTTCTTTTTACTAGAAATAGAGTTTCAAACAGCTTATGGATCTCATGCCTAAATTAAATTAGTGCATGAATATTATGCCTTATATAGTATAGATCTGAATCCATGAATAATACCAAGTAAAAAAATTAAAATTATTGAATAATTAAAATAGAAATTAAATAATTATCATGTCTCGATAAATAAAAAAATAATCATTTTAAATATAATATTTTAAAATCAATAAAGTATCAGTGATGAAATTAAAATTATTATAGAAATAACATACCTTTATAAAAAAGAAGAATCACATGAAAAAAAGAGTAAATTTACCACATGGTAAAACATATATAGTTAATTTTAATAGTATCATACCTTCGTAGAAAAAGCATCAGATGGTATATTTTGTAAATGAGATCCGAAAACTCTTCAATCAAACAGATCATCATCCTAATGGAACATTCAACAATAATAATTTAAAATGTAGATAGTAACTATACAAATTTTTTCCACGAGAATAAAAACATAAATTTATAGGATAAATTTTTAATTTAATCAGTTATTTGGATGGTTTAAATAGATATTGTGAAACTACTATTTTATTTCAATCAAATAATCATAAAAACTGATACATTGACCACAAATTTAGGCCTATATTTTAACAATTACCACATATTCAATATAAAGTGCCAACATAATATCACCTCATCAGGTTTCCATAAACAAATGGTTATAATTTTATAATTCCTTTGAAGAACCAAAATAATTGATGGGGATTTAAAAAATAAACCACCTAAATTATTTTCAAAATATTAAAATAGTCAAATTTACTGAAGAAGGAAGTTTTTTGGATAAAATTAGATAAAACAAACAGAAATAGAAACATTTATATTATACTTAATGGAAAAATATTTATAAATGTTTTGAATACTGGATGTTATCACTAAAAAATATTGAAACTGCTAACTACCAATTCACTATAAAAATAATGGACCATGAAGACAATAAATTAATCTAATTTAAAAACTAATTAAATAAACATCAATTTCATTTGTACTTAAAATTATTTTAAGTAAATATCAAAACATTCTTCATTTAAAATCAAAAAACATAATGTTTTTCCAATTATTTGATAAGATAACATACTTCAATTGACAAGAGCATAGTTGAAGAAATAATAAAATGTATATTAAACCTAAAAATAGACTTAATAACTAAGAAATTAATAGAAAATATTTTTGATAGTCAAGGGAATGAAATAATATAAAAAGAAAGAATAATTTTAGACACATCAATAAAATTTCACCAAAGCTTCTCAGCAAACACCATCTATTGACATCAACTAAAACACAAACCAAAGAGAAAGTTCAAAAAAATAGGTTAAGAGAGTGTAATTCAAGATATATTGAATATGTGGATAGATATGAGTGGGTTATTAGGTAAAGGGGATGGATTTTGAGTGAGACTACACATCAGTAATATTATAAAATCACCAAATAACTTTATAGGTGACCAATTAATGCTTTTAGTGAAAAATAAAATGTTGGTAGAATAGTTTGTAGAGAATATAGTCGATGATTGATGATGAATTAGTATATAAATATTATAGATAAATGTGTTTGTAAAATTCATTTTCCAAAATTGGTCTATCCCATATAAATTGAAAAGATAGGATAAATTTAGAATGATCCATTAGTTAAATTCCAACCAATATTTCAATGTTACAAGAAGGTTCTTGTGGAATCTAACATAATCAAGCCCAAATTTTAAGTGAGAAACCCTTGGCTGAATGAATGAGAGAGGATGTTGAAAAAGATAATATTTCTTATTAAGATATAGGTTGAGTTTTCTTGAAATGTAGAAATAGGAAAAAACTAATGGTGTGGGTGAACATGGAGGAGGAGGTAGAGGTGGATCTGGAATCATGGAGGCGGGGAGTTGGAAACAGGAAGTGGTAGGGGGAGGAGATTGGAAGTTAAAGTTAAATGAGGATATGGGGAGGTGAAAGTGACAATATGAGGAGGTGATTGAATTAGAATAGGTTTTAAAGGCTATCATGGGGATATGGTATCAAGATATCCACAGATTTCATCTTCCATCTACACAGTATTATGGAGGTTATTATAGTGGCATTAAGTTAGAGGTATAAGTTCTTTTATTATATTTTTTTCATTATTAATTCACAATACCCAATTACAATTCTCCCATGCCTATTCACCAATCAATTGGTTTTTCAAGATCTCTAATTTTCTATATTTCAAGGATTCATCCATAAAATTATTATAGTATGCTCATCATATAGTGTATTTCTCAAAAGTGAAATACCTTTGGTAATATTTGATCCTCTTTATGTATTTTCCCTATGATATATCATCTCCCATATATTTTCTATACAATTTATTTCATTGGTCACTTTTCATTTAATTTCATACATGTTTCTATATTTTATTTCATTTTTACCATGCATTTGATTTCATCTATGCCATTTTATTCTGACTGAAATTGTCTTTTTTTCTTCCATGGATCAAAATAGTAAGTATTGACCCTATTAAAATTCCAAGGCCATCATTGTAATCTAGGATATAGCATTATAAAAGGTAGATATTTAATATTTCCTTTTATGTATATTTCTACAAATTGATTTTCACTCTCAATTCTCTTGGATTCATTGCTTGATTATGATTTATCTATTTTTCCATAGAATCTATTTTGATAAGAAGATAACTCAGTTTTGAGATTTGATTATCCAATTGGTGTCTCTGATTATAAGAAGTTGATCAGTTTTTACTATTAATATTTTTTTATTTTCTATAATCTATGATATTAAATTTCTTCATATATTTTACAACAATTGATATGTTCCTACTTAAAATAGACTCATAGTCTGCAATATCAGGGGTCGCCTTTAACTAAAATAAAATTTTCCAAAAAAAATTTCATAAATAATATAATATCTTGAATGTTTGATTTTATAATGAATTTATCATATATGTATTAATATTACTCCCAATTTAATATTTTTTACTGAATTAATAGAATATAAAAAAATATATAGAAAATGTGGATGAAACATGTTCAGTACATACTTATTATTCCTATTTAGTTATTCAGCCCATGATTTTCTCAACATAAATTCCCTTTTTCATTTACTTATTTCTTAGTTGGAATTTAATTACTATTTTAGTTTTTATTTTATTAATCAAACACATATTATATTCACTAAATTTTATTTTTGGTCCAATATTTCTTTAACATCTATAATTGAGATTCTTGTGAATAATTTCTAATACACCATGATAAATATGTCACAGATGACTAAAAATAAAAAATCCTCATGCAAGGAAGATAAGAAACAATAGATTTTAAAAATTAAAAATAAATTAAACATTGTTATAGGTTTGTTGTTATGTCCAGTATCTCATCGATTAAATGGTATAAGATAACTATAGGATGAAACGTGAGTATTTTAGATATAGAGGAATATTATTATAGGGTTGGTATTTTTTTTGGGTTCTCATATTCACTATAGTTTGAAAATTTTGGTAAACCAAATAGTAAATTCTTTTCAATTATACCCAATACCTAATATTTACATCGACATGTGAACTACATTGTTCTTTCCATTTACAAAAAATATGATAAGTAGTTTTCTACCTTCTTATCAGTTACTAATGAAATTTTTAAACTTCGTATATTCTAAATGAAATATATGCACCGATTATTTATCAAAATATAAATTTAAAAATGGATAGAGTTAAAAATAATTCACAATATGAACATGAAAAAATATAAAAAAAATAGCATGAGAATGAATCTTCCAGCAACATCCAATATAAATCAAACTTTAAACTTGAAGGAGGCGAGGAAGGAATTAAAACTATCTATGAAAAAATGGAAATAAATTATTACAGTTATCTTATTAATTATTTTATCAATTCCCAAAATTGATTAATAAAAAGTTTTATTGAAATATTTTGTTACAGTTATCTATTAAATAATTATTCTACCAACATTATAGATTTTTTTACTCATTTTAGTTTGTTATATTATAACCATTTATCCAATGTTACTTGCACAACCCTTACATCCATTAATGTTAATATTGTACCAAGTGTGTGTCAACACCCTCTGATTGAGTTGTGAAATATTGGTAAAATCACTACTAAAAAATGATCTAGATCCTCATATCTATATCCACCCTTTAAATTATTTGTGGCTATAGATAAGATATAGCCACACCCAAATAGTTGGGAGTGGAAATAGCTTATGTGAAAATTATTTTGATCAGGTTTCCTTCCTCCCGCATTGTGAATATCCTCCCTCGCTGTCCTTGTCATTCCTCCCACATCTTGATTCCTCTGCCATCATCATCCTCGATGTTCCTCTTCCCCTCCTACCCTCGGGATTTCTCCTCCATCACCATTTCTCCTCCCCTCCTCCCCTCGTTATTCCTCCTCCTCTCGCAATTCCTCTTCCCCCTTCAGCTCTAACGCAGCCAGCAAACCTCCTCGCTGGCTCCAACGTGGCTCTGATGCCTCCCTACCGATGTGGCTCCGACACTACCAGCCCACCTCCCTGCCGACATGACCTACCCACCTCCCTATGGTCAGCTCACCTCCCTGCCTACGCTTCTTCGAGGCTTCCTTCCCATCTCCTCCTTTGGGACACCTTCTATGTGGTTATTTGAGGTATGAATATTCATCTATTACCTTCATTATTGGTTGATTAGTTCATTATTATTGATATGGATTCATTGGAGGAGATAAATTATCCTATTACTAGGAGTTACACTCTACTGGTATATTAACTCTGATTAATTTTGAATTGAGTAACCTTAGCTTCTACAACTCTTCTTCATACTGGGTAATCATAAACTTACTAGAAATAGGCTCAATGTTTTCAAGTAACAAGTAGGATATGGATGTTGCTACACATTCCCCATTGTACTAAGTTGAATTTTATTGAGTTTGAGAAAATGGGGTTAAATTTTTGTTTCTCATTTGAATTCTTCTATTTCAATCATTTTATTCCAATACTATTTTTTGTGTTTATTTGTAGTGGTTTTTACATTGCAGTGTGGTGATATAGGTGCATAGTTTTTTATGTTATAGACTCAAAAGCATGAGTTTAGCTATCTGTACTTTGATTCCTAATAATTTGGTTTTGGAGGATATATTTAAGGGGTATTCTGAAAGATATCCATGCACCCAAGAAACCCTCTCACAAATATTCATACCTTGTAACTATGTCTATCATCTGCTATCAACTCTAGCTGATACATCCATTGATTCTAAATAAATTTATTTCTATCAAGCCTCTCCATTTTCTCCCATATCCCATACACATTGAGGTAATCATTATCATCCCTCATGTATAACTCACACTAATTAAAGTCTTTCAAATATCTTTCCACTTTTAAGCTATTGGTTTCTCCATCATCCATTAGATACAAGTAACACATGTAAATTTCATACCATTGTACTTGCTGCCAAGGCAATATAATTGGAATTTTAATAACTTCATGGTGAATTTTAAGTTCATCTAGAGAAATAACAATATTTTTCTTATTTACAGGTGTTTGATGATAGTAAATACATCATCCCACTTAACTATTCTCATAATATGTTTATTTCCAATCTAGTAAAGGAAAGTGTCAATGTGATGAAGATTGAATTGTCCATAAGTTTTGAGATGATAAACACTAGTTTGAATAAATGGATCCTTAGGATGATGATATTTAAGGACATCTGTTTCGGTACTTTGTACCTAAATTATTTGGATTATATCTAGAAATTGGTGGATCACTTCATCACGGGCGAGGTGAAACCAATGACCACACCCCTAGTTGAACATTTCAAATTGAGAAAGAAGAAGGAACACATAGAATCCCATAAGACAATATTGGGTTGATGTGAAGTGTATTTTATACAAATTAGAGGGTTCAAGAATCTTGGAAATTTCCTTCAAAATAGATGAGTCATTTACTAGTTTTTCTAAGTCATACTTTGAGAGATATTATTACACTTGAAAGAGAACCACTATATATGTGTTCAATTTCAGAGGAAAGGCTTAGTTTCAAATGTCAAAGATTTAATTGATATTTTCACTCTCAATAATAAAAGTAGATTATATTTATTTAACAAAAGTTGGAAAGGATTTGTTTGGGTTAAAGGGGACATTGAAAGATATCAAAAGGAGGAAATATGATGAGATGCTATTTTTTGAATCACAGATTGTGATTAAATTAGTAAAAAAATAGGATTGTTTAATCTAGTATAAAGAATATTTTTAGGAATTATCACTTTATCTATAAGTTTTTTGGGGGGGTAGAGTACTTGATATATGGAAAGATATAAGGGACTAAAAATATGGAAGATGTTCTAAAAAAGGTCATTGTAAAGAATGTTTTGAGGGTATATTCACCTTAGTTGATCTAGGACATATAAAATCATCATAGGGGAACCATAAATCTGTTAAGGAAGTTTGAGGAATAAAAATAGGTTTATAGAAGTTGATGGGGGACTCAATAGTGAATCCCAAAAAAATATTCCAAATTTTGAAGATTGTTAGGTTTCATCTATGTGTGTGAAAACCATTTTTAGGTTCCAAAACACAGTCAAATAGAAGGATAAATTTTAGAAGAGTAATTTCTAGAACATTGATAGCAATAATGGAGTAGTAGCTAAAAATTATAGAAGAATAGAAGTTTCTTTAACTGGATGGTGCGGTCAGAAAATGAAAATCAAATATTACCCAACAACTTATTATAATGGAAGAAGTGTGGGAAATGAAAAGGACTTTCATATATTTTCCCTAAAAAAAGAGTATGTAAGTTTTTACTCTTGGAATATTTTAGAAAAGATAATATACTAGTTTATTAATGAATCAAACATAATGTTTTTCTCATGATATTTTTATAATGTGCACAATTTAATAGGTGAATGATTTTAGGTGGTGGGATCTTTTGATGGAATGGAGAGATAGTTGTGAAGCTAAGAGATATATATAATCACTCCTCATAGAGATTAAAAGACATGGCATATAGTTTCACTAGATGGATTATACAATCTTTATTAACATGGATTATTTAATAAGTATTAGTAAATTTTAATAATTCTTTATTCCTTGAATAAAAATAAAAAAGTATTCTCCTTGTGGAGTAGGAATCATATCTTGACAATGTAAATATTTTTTTTCTTTTTTTTCTTTTTTGTTTAATTTTTATAATTATATTTTGATACTCTTGTATGTGTCCCTTTAAAGTGTCTTGTTCATTGTAGTGTTATGATTTATGTCCATATCCTTCTAAGTCTTTGAAACCATAGTGTGGGATTAAATATCAATACATTGTTTCTGCCTAAGTAATTTCTAGAATATATCTTCTAGTGGTATTTCAAAATGTATCCATGGTCCCAAAAAATCCTTTCACAAGTAGTTGCATATTATACCTCAATATACCATCCCCTTCCTCCTTCATCTTCTAAACAAATATTTTTTATCAATATTCTTCCTAAAAGTCCACTCTATTATCACTTATGCTCTAAACACATGGAGGGAATCAATATCAACTCTTGTTTCCAACTCCCATTAATTTGAGTCTTTCAGATTTATGAACTTCTTCGGCCACTCAGGTTGTCTATCATTCAAGAGAACCCATAGTGAAAGCTACTTTTGTACTATTTCTCTTGGAAACAAGGAAGAATAATTAGAAGATTAATTACTTCGTGATGAAACAAAATTTCATCTGAAATAATACAAATCATTACTATTGCCTGAATTTTTTCTAAAATTGGATCTTCATCATCATATATATCTATGTTGGTGATATTATTATTTACAGTCCAATAAAAGATATATTTGATGATATAAAGGTAAAATTTTCTAGAAGTTTCAAGATGAAGAATCATGTTCCAGCAAAATAGATCCTAGGGATGAGGATTTTGAGGGACATAAGTTATGATACTTTGTATCCAACTCAACCTGATTACATCTGAAAGATGGGGAAGTTATTCTTAATGATTGAGAAAAAACTTGTGACTTTGGTTACCTTTCCCATTTTTTATTTTTGTTTCCTTACAACTAATTTCATTTATCCAGGAAGTTGTAAAGCTGAAACCTACATTTCCTGATGCCTACCCAAACCTTAGAAATTTCTGTAAGGTATGTTAGGGTTACATTATGTTACTGCAAGTGCCTCATATTTTACTTGACTGAGGCAATTTATTGACCTTTTACAGGATCTATAAATTCCAAATGAGTAAATTTTATGCTTTAAGTGTGCTATTAAAACACAACCAAAACACAACCTAAACTGTGTATGATATTCTACTGATAAAATGTGCGTGTATTGTATCATATCTTTATATTCTTTATATTATGCCTTATATCTTAATGTTTTATGTTTTGTTGTTTCAATTACCCAATTAGATAATAGAACAACACAACACAGACAAATAACCTCTCCAATGAGATGTGTTACGAAGGCCCAGTTAGTTCCATATTTTCAAACAGGTTTATCTTTTATTCCAAAATTTAATAGGTTCATATTTTGGTTCTAATTTGTTCATATTTTTTTCAAACATGTCCATATTTTATTCTATACAGGTATTCAGGTTCTGTCTTTCCCAAGGTTTTCTCAGGTGGAAGGGATTCCCCATGCCTTTATATCATCAAACTTCTTTGAGGGATACTTCCTCTAGGTGCTTGGCCAACTGGGAGCTATGGTTGCGCTGAGAAAAAGGGTTTTTATTCCAGGTGATAGAATCATGAAAGGTATTATTCTTGAGGAATTATCATCTGTAGTGAGATCTATGTGAGTTTCCATTAAAGAATCTATATATTTCAATTTATTAATTTACAATATGATCATTTCTTCTTTTCCAATAGTTTTCTCAGGTGGAAGGGATTTCCCAAGCCTTTATGTCATCAAACTGCTTTGATGGATACTTCCTCCTAGTGTCAGGCCAACTTGGAACTATGGTTGTGCTGTGGGGAAAGGTTTTTATTCCAGGCAATGGAAACATGAAAGGTGTTATTATTGAAGAATTATCATATTTTTATATTTTTTAATAATTTTTTGGTTAACTCTACATAAAAAATATGGTTTCTCGAAATTCAACTATCTTCCCCTTTATGGTTTTTCTACTACTCCTCTGTGGGATTTCAGTGATGACCAATTTCTGATACTACTATCTTCTCTACAATTTATCTTAATTTCAAGAGAGGTATATCTCTACACATATATAATAACTTAATTTCCTTTTCTATATATTTTTTAGTTTGTGACTTCTTGAATATTGGTGCAAACTAACTGTATTAAAAACATTATTATTATTCCAATATTGAATCTTCCCATAGGTTGTTCCAAATTAATTGCTCATAAAGAAGTTTTTTCTATAATAGAGGATTTGGTTTACATCCTAATACAATAAGAATAGTGGATTGGGTTTACTACTTAGTACTAAAACACAAAGTATTTTTTCTACTCCCATGCCCTATGTAAAAATTATATTGGATTTTAACCACAGTACCATAAACATAATGATCTCATTAGATGTAAAAAAATAATTACCTAATGTATTGGAGGATATGTAATTCACAATCCACCCTTTACATAATTATATTTACAAACATATATTATGGATTTCATGATGCAAATAATATCATAGATTCTTGATAATATGTAAGTGGAAATCATGTGGCATCATATTATGGATTTCATGATGCAAATAATATCACAGATTCTTGCTAATATGTAAGTGACAAGCATGCCAAAAAATTTATGCTAGTATAATACATTTTATTCTCGATCTATATATGTGTTAATAAAAACCCAAAATAATAGTATTTAATGATACTGGAATTCAAAATGGGTGATTCTATTCACAACCAGTTGATCTGTAGGGGGGTCTATGTGAAATTTCATTAAATAATATAGAAATGTCAATGTATTAATTTACAAGTAGATTATTTCTACCGTTCCTATGGTTTTCTTTGGTGGAAGTTATTCCCCATGCCTTTGTGTCATTAAACTGCTTTTATGGATACTTCTTCTAGGTGTCAGGTAAACTTGGAGCTATGGTTGCGCCAAGAAAAAGGGTTTTTATTCCAGACGATGGAATCATGAAAGGTATTATTCATGATGAATAATCATTTTCAAGGGAATATGTGTGAGTTTACATTAAATAATATAGATAGTTCAATGTATTAATTTACCAAATGATCTTTTCTTCCTTTCCTATAGTTTTCTCAGGTGGAAGAGATTCCCCAAGCCTTTGTTTCATCAAAATGCTTTGATGGATACTTACTCTTGGTTTCAGGCTAGCTTGAAGATATGATTGCATTATGGGAAAGAATTTTTATTCTAGGCAATAGAAACATGAAAGGTATTATTCTTGATGAATTAGAAACTTTTTATACTTGTTAACAATTTATTTTTTTATCTCTACATAGCAAGATATGGTTTCCTAAAATTCAACTCTTTCTACTGCTCCTCCCTGGGATTTCAGCAAGGTCCTATTTTTGGGACTACTATATTCTTTAAGATTTATCTTAATTTCAAGAGAGGTACATATCTACACATAGATAATAATTTATTTTCCTTTTCTATCACTTTTTTCAATTTGTGACTTGTTGAATGTTGGTGCAAACTAACTCTATTAAAAACGTTATTAATATTCCAATATTTTATCTTCCCATAGGTTGTTCCAAACTGATTACTCATAGAGAATTTTTTCCTATAATAGAGGATTTGGTTTACATCACAATACAATAATAATAGTGGATTGGGTTTACTACTTAGTACTAAAACACAGTGTATTGTTTCTACTCACATGCCCTATGTGAAAAGTATATTGGGTTTTAACCCTAGTACCATAAACATAGTGATCTCATTAGATGTAAAAAGAATTACCTAATGTAAGGCGTGAAATTAGCCAAGTGGTAGGAATGGGGGGATTCAGGTTAGGTCTAATATCATGTTAACAAACCAAAAAAGAAACACATGATGACGAAAATTGCCTTAATCTATCCTTTCTATGAACATACATGTGACTAATAAAGACTTTCATAGTCATTAAATTTATCTTGTAGAACACACATGAGTATTACCTGGAGGCCATGAAACAAGATTGGATACCTTTTTATGTTTCCCTTATCCATGTCCATGTTGCTGGTTCTCAAGATTCACTGTCTTCATCTACCCAAGCGGTAAGGCTTCCATTATAAAAATATCACACTAATTATGTATCATAAGTGTTACGTTTTAATCCTTTATTATCCCTTTCATTAAAAGTTAGTTTATGTGACTACTAGTATAATTTGAACTCCCAATTATCATGCATGGTGATTTACAGTCACCATCCTACTCCTTTCCTTCAAAATAACATGGAAAATGAATAATTTGGCAGCTGATATTTTCCACCAGACTTGTACATAGTACAAATCTATCATCTTCTAGCCTTCTCCACATGGCCAGAGGGTAATATTAACTATATTAACACATTTAATCAGTAGGGACATAAACACTACTACATACTGTATAAGAATAGTAATTCATCAGAAGAAGACATCAAATCCACCCTCTGTGATACTTTCACGGTTTTCAGAACCTGAAATTTCAGTCACTAACATGTCCTGAACTAGAATCTGTAGAGAATTAGGATTTAATGGAGATCTATTCCCAGTTTCTAAAGATAGGGTTGGAAAAGTGAACTCAGAGTTGGTTGATGAGTTGTCAGAGCTAGCATAACTAACATCAACTTCATGTTCATCAGTAATAGATTCAAAAGTGTAGGATGAGGCACATAAAATCATTTTTATCTCTTGAAATTTACCAAACATGCAGTATATCATCCTAAACCACGCTGTTGAGAGAATCCTAGAGTTGATAGACTCTCCTTTCATCTTATTCTAATTTCTTTTTTCTATATTCACTTTATTTCAATGCTTCTTTGTATTTCCTTTCAAAATAATTGGTTCTATATTTCTATGAGAGTGAAATTTTTTGAATTGACATCATCTTGTCAACTTTTGTTGCAAGTGTTTCCATTAGGATGGTGTTGTGTGCAATAAAATCATCTATAAAAACCTGGATTGGTTTAGCAGCTGAGGTTTTTGTTGCTTCTTGTTTGCTAACAAATATTTCATATGTTTCATCCACTTTTTTCAGCATAATTTTCTAGGCATGCTAAAGGTTTGTAATCTCCTCATCTTCTGTTTCTTCCAAATCAATCTTCAACCATTTCTCTAATTCCAATTTCTAGGAAATATCCTCCACATATATTTATGTACGTTCTATCTACTCTCTCTCTATATATATTTATTTATTTTATTTCTATTTTCTCTTTATCTTAACATGTTTTGTATATGTACATGTTCTGTTGTATATAATATATTACTCAAATATGGGCTAGAAAATTAAATCAAAATTTAGAAGAACAAGAATTATAAGCCATAATATTATTAACTTTGAACTGTAATCTTGTGATTGTGTGAATTCACTGATTCTCTAGAATCTAAAAACTTAGCGTCAATATCTTAAAGTCTAAATCATGAAGTATAAGAACCACTAAAATCCACAAAATCATATGCCATTTAACCTTTTCTTATAAATAAACCCCAGTATTGGTTTAAAATCACCAATTTATTCAGTAAAAAGATAATTAAAACCACAAATTTCAAATGATCAGTGAATAAAAAAATGCAACTCTTTCTTTAATAACTATTCCAAATCAATTAGACTTCTTAACAACTTCCAGTTTCTACTCTCTCAAAATGAATACAGGGTTTCCATTAGAGAGACTGAAGAAAATTTCACTTTTCTGATGCTTTGCAGCCCTTAAAAATCACCCATGTTTGTCTAGAGAGAATTTCAGTCCCAACCTAGCTTAACATTAGTTGATGGCCTTAGAAAACCTCTGAAGTAGTGGATCCTCTAGCGACATTAACCATAAACTTTAATCAATTTCAATTATTCAGTTCTAGGAAATTCCAAAAAAAAAAATTATCAACATTAAGATCTGTACACTTTTGATGTTCTTATGCATATGTTTTGTATATATTTATTATATATATAAATTTTTTATACACATGGGTTCTCAACATTAAGATCTTTCCACTTTTCATATTATGTATGAATTTTCTGTATGCATATTTTGTATGCACTTTCATTTTCTATACATGTATAATACACTTTAAGTTTATCAAAAATGCAATGTCTTGTTAAATTTTTTAATCTACATGAGAAAGTTGTATAACATTTATTCATCAATATACTATGTTTATTCTCACTTTTAATCTGTAATGTAAATTACATGAAATCTATGTTATTAACAGTATTTCCAATACTTGCATTCATAGCATCAGTCTTATAATTTTGGGAAAATGAAACAAATTATATTGTACCCTCTTTTACTCTTATTCAAATTTATTATATGACTCTTTTATTGGTCATTAATGGTGAATATCCATGATGGATTTTTTTGAGGTGTTTTCCTATACTTTATGGTTGTTAAGAAGTCTAGCATAAGTTCCTCAATGCAATTTTCTTTGGGTGTTAATTTATATGAACTGATAATTTTTAAAACATGTGTTCTTTTTCTTGTAAGATGTGATAAAATATGGCACAATGGATAACATGTGATCATTGAAGCACAAGTATTTAATTTTTTTTATTATTTTTTTATTTCCATTCTTTATAGTCATTTTTTAGAGATATTAATTTTTGTGGAACTCCCCATTCCTAACCAAATAAGGTAAGCATTCCTCACCCAATGTGATACTCAGAAATTGAGATACTCAAGTGAGGTTACATTATTGATGTTATGGATTTGTGCATACATTTTCATACATTCTTTTGAGTATCAAAACATGTTTTCACATGCATTGGGACTACTAGGTTTTTTCCCTACCTCATCTCTAGCATCTCTTCCATGACAATATCAACCGTCCACACCCGCATGTGTGCATCCCAAATTGATATCATCCACCTAAAAATCATAATAGTAATACATATAGTTAACCTGACCATGGGATCCTTGAGCCTCATGTTTTATCCCCCACAAATACCATCTGTTCTCCTCTATTATTTTATAAAATGAGTTCTCCTTGCCTTATTAAATATCATTTGGATAATGACACAACTTCCCTATATGTATGTCCATTGATTAATTCTGAGAATACCCAAAACATTGTGCAAAATGGATTTCCATCATCTATATTTTTTGGTCACACTCCCCTAGGACAAGCGTTGTGACACCCATGTGATCGTTGGATCCTCCTCCTTGTCATCACAGACGTCCTTATCTAGTTGGGGCTCATCACACATATCTCCCTAGATATAGATTCTCATGAAGTGGTAGAGGTCCCATATACCATTATTGACCTCCCAATGATGTAAGAGAAATTTGTTGGTCCCTGGTGTCCAATTTCTCAGCAGCTCTAGAATGAAGTCCTAGTCATTGTAGATGTGGAATTTTGATCACTATGTTGGCTCATAGATCTCAACACACTATATATCAAACTAAAACTCATGATAGGACAAACATACCCAGTATACTCTGGCCCCTCTCTTCAAGAAGTTTCTACAATGAAGCAAGTCCTATTAATATGTCAATAATACTTGAATTTAAAATTGGAAATATATTAGTTTAGAAATAAGGGGGGTGGTGTAGGGTGGGGGTGTCTGTCCAAGAAGGATGGGTGGGGGTGCCATGGGGGTCTGTCCAAGAAGGGAGGGGTGGGGGTGTCCAGAAGTGGGGGTGCAAGGGGGTATGATTATTTAATATTATCTAATGAGGAATAGAGTTATGGGAATATGATGTTGATTTTGTTTCTTTTTAGTTACTTCAATGAAAACATCCAGGTTGAGTGAAAAATATAAGAGGATGGTTGGATGATTAAAAAGAAAAAAACTGCATCATATCATCATAGGGTAGTACTTAATTTGGTTTTTACTTTTTTATAACAATTCATTAATGCTTCCACTTATTGGAACTCTTTTAAAATTCCTGATTTTAGGATGTTATTCTTGTTGAGTTTTTGTGTTTAAACTATTGAATACTTTTCATGCTGATGTTATTGAACTGAATCTATCTACAGGGGGGCTCTGTCCGGGGGGGGCTGTCTGCAGGGGGCTCTGTCCGGGGTGGGGGCTATCTGTAGGGGGGGCCTTTGTCTGGGGGGGGGGCTCTATCCGGGGGGGCTGTCTATAGGGGGCTCTGTCTGGGGGGTGAAATTGGGGGGGGGGGGTGTTACATGGTGGAAGGGGTGCTAAGATTCCCTATTTTCTCAAATGTCATGACATTAAAGAATTATATTTAAGATAATCAGGACTTCTTTGTATCCCTGATACTTTTATTAATTTAGAATGTATGGATTATTCCTTATTTTCTTTCTCTCAAACACTCTTGAGTACTTAGATATTTGAGCTAACTTGTCACATTATGTTACCTCTATGGTTTTAAGGAATATTATTAGGTATATTTATACTCAACCACGCACAGTAATTATGCCCACATGTGTTGTGATTGAGTAGAAGATTCATGGGTTTGGAGATCGCTTGGATAGTCATAGAGTTGGGGTGGCTTGTTCAGAGTAAATGCTCGGGGATGCTAGGAGATTCATTATAGGGCATGGGGATTTGTGATAGTAGTGGTCAACAATACAGATAAAGAGTGATCCAATAGTATGTGAAATGTGGAGGATCTTCTCAATAGTTTATGTTCTGTATAATTTTCATGTCTTTTTTTCCTTGTATTTATCTCATGGGATATAATTGTGTTTATTTCCTCTTGCATATATTATATACAGATCTGTTGATTATATATATTCTACTAGTATTTTGGATTTATCTTGTGTACTGGAGATGTGTATTTTTTACTGGAGATGTGTATTTTGTAGGTTGTTATTGGTTGTACTGGAGATGTTTATTTTTTACTGGAATGTGTATTTTTCAGGGGTAGGGGAAAGGTTTGCAGGACAGGGGTAGGGGGAAGGGGTCTGCAGGGGTATAAAGTGGGGGGTTTCTAGGGGTGCAGGGGGTGGGTCTGTAGGGGGGTCTGATAGGGGTGCAAGGGGGGTCTGCAGGGGTATGGCGGGTTGCATGGGGAGGGGGTTGCAGGGGTGAAAGGGGGTCTGACAGGGGTGCAAGTGGGGTCTTCAGGGGGGGTGGCCAAGGGGAGGGGGTCTGCAGGGGTGCAGGGGGTTGGAAGGGGGGGTTTGGCAGGTGGGAGGGTGGGGGTCTGATAGGGGTGCATGGGGGGTCTACAGGGGTACACGGGGGGTCTGCAGGGGTGCAGTGGGGTGGAAAGTGGGAGGGGTTGGAAGGGGGTGGTGGTCTGCAGGGGTGAGCCTGACAGGGGTGTAAGGGGGGGTCTGCAGGGGTACAGGGGGGGTCTTTAGGGGTGCAGGGGGGGTCTTCAGGGGTGCAGGGGGGTTTGGAGGGGGGGTTGGTGGGGGGGGGGGGGGGTCTGCAGGGGTGCAGGGGGAGGTAGGGGAGGGGGACTAATAGGGGTAGGGGGTGTGTCCAGGGGTGCATGGGGGTCTGTACAGGGTGCATGGGGGTAGGGGTCTGTCTAGGGCGGAGGGGGGGGGGGGGGTAGGGGGTCTTTCCAGGGGGCAATGGGGTATGCAGGGGTGCAAGGCGGTCTATCTAGGGTTGAAGGGGGAAGATCTGTCCCAGGTATAGGGGGAATAGGGGTCTGTCTAGGGGGGCAGGGGGTCTGTCGAGGTAGGGGTGGTAGGGGGTCTATCTAGGGTGCAAGGGGGGTCTTTCTAGGGGTTGGGTGGGGCTATTTTTTAATTCAATGGGAAGGACTATAGCCACGGTTTTTGGGCTTATAGCCACGGTTTGGAACTGTGGATATAACCTAAATTTCTAGTAGGGAATGAATGTTTTTCAAAGTATTAATCAATGAAATTACAATATTTTATCATAAAAAACTAGAAATAATCAACACAACTTAATCAGTTATAGGTTTATCATAGATTTATGATCATCATGAATCCATGTCAGCATGATGACTTATTTAACAATGACATGGTTACCAAAAAAATAACTTATCATTTTAAACTAAATCATTTTCATATTAATGTAGCATTTTTTGTATCACAAAATCACTTTTCCAAGAAATTTAAATAATATATCAACATTGATTGCGATGATGGTATGTTCTTATGTGACACTTATATGTTCAATGTGGATATATATTTCTATAATTTTTCATGTATTATTGATTATAATAAACTATTTATATTAAAAATATCATAAATATATTACTTATGATGCAAACCATTCATCAAATGAAAATAAATAAAATGGTAATATATAAGTCAAACATATTAGTATTGTGTAACCCACTACATTTTTTCAATTTAAATTTTTTAGTTTTGTTATTATTTTTCATTATTACACAAAATTTATTAATTTCAAATAGATTACTTGGATATTGGTGATCCTTAACACTATTTCATTTAATGTTTCCCTATGTTGTGGTTTGATGAAAGAGTTAAATGATACAAAGTAATAAAATCTCCTAGTTTTTCATTGTGTTTTTCTATTGGTAAAATTAAATTTCATGAATTTGATACCCCACTTGAATACCTAAAATCTCTCATTTTTTATGATAAGTTGAAGTTCAAAGGAAATATTCAAGATCTTACCCACCTTTACAATAAAATTTTATCTTTTATATCAATGGGATGAATAATTGATAATTCTTTGACCAATGGAGGTGATCCTTATATTTACAAGCTCAATGGATAATACTGTCACAATATTAAAAGCTTATTTCCACCTGATGATTAAGCCCCAAAATTCACCCAACTATATGTTTTTTAAAATTAAAATGAAGTATAAAATACAATTTTTACTATTAGGTACTTTAAATATATGTCAATTATTCATTGTAGGTTTATTTTTTTCAATTTACACTTTATATTTCTTCCCCAACTCCAAAAAATGATAGGGATTCCTCTATAAATCTTAACATTGTGGAAAATATAAAATCTATGTTTAATGAATGAAATTACTTAATTCATAATTTTATAATTATAAACGATTTATTCAATACAAATTATATCCTAGAGATTAAGATAAGGATAATTAAATAAAGGTTATTGGATTTACATACATTAAAATTTCCTACATATTTGGAAATTTCAATGCTAATAGTTAGTGATATTAAAGATATTAATAAGGATGGAGATATCATCATACAAATATGATCATGTGAATTTTAATGTATAGATTATCTTCATCCTCTATATATTCTATTGTAATATCATTTAATCCTTCCAACCAATAAATATGGTTACTCTAATAATTTTTATCATAATTATTATTCCATAACTTCAAAAGTTTATAAAGTAAACAGAAAAGAATAATTTTCATACCATATTCATTTCAGATCAAATCAGCATGTGATGAACTTACATTCAAGAAAAATCTTACAAAAAAATTTAGTTGATTCATATAAAATTCCTGAATCTAATTTTTTCCTTTATTTGATTTACTAAAAAATAATTAAGAGTTGATTTATATATTAGTTTGTAAGAATATTACTAAGAGGTGATTATGATCATACACTTTATGGAAAACATATTATTTTTCCTCCATCTTTCACAGGTGGACTAAGATACTTGATTCTGAATTATCATAAGGCAATGTAAATTTACAACTAGGTTGGCTATCAAGATATATTCCTCACTTTCACATGAAACCCATATTAGCTTGAGATTGCGTGATTTCTTAAAATTCATAACCTTTATCTAGTGGATTATCCCCAAATACTATCTAGGGTTTTTAATATCAAGTTTCACCATTTAATGAGATATTTAAAATATGGGTTTATTTTTGGAAAGTACCAAGCATATATAATTTTTATCTTCTAATTCATTGTAATATACCGTTGTAGCCTTTTTTTAAAGAATTCATGTAACTAAAATCTATTTCTTTATAAATTTTTATACACCATTTGATTTCAAAAACATGGATTACCTCATGTCCATATTCTTGTATTCCTTAAATATCCAAATAAAATTTAAAAATATGCTTCTATAAAATGAAAAATTTCAACTAAAATACTCAATAAAAGATATCAGCCACTTTTATATGAAAGTGTTAAAAAAATCCGGATGCATGGACCTTATGGTGCTGATAACCCATGACCACCTTCCATGAAAACATTTAGGTGTTCAATTTTTTTCCAAAAACCTTTACATGTAATTAATGTTTTTATGAGGATGGATATGCTACATATAAAAGATAATATAGTAGATGAACAGTATTAAATAATTTTGTCAAATTGTACAATCTTTATGTTTTCCTTTATAATTAATCTCTTTTGGTTAAATAACCAGTTCACCTCAACATTGAAATATTTATTTATACACATTTAACATAGTATTTTTTTAATACATCAAAAAAGGTATGACCGAGTCACAAATTCTCTATATAAAACAAAAAATATAGAGGATTTTCAGAAACATGTAGATGAGAAAAAAATATATTATGATTGGTTATATACTTTATCATGTGAGGTTTCTTGGTGAATATACAGTTATGAAATCCATTTGAGGTTTTCACTATTTGAAAGATTGTATTTCCATTTTCATGGTGAAAAAAACATAACATATTAAGATAGATCCAACCTTGATGACATAATTTTAAAACAAAAAACACCCAAAAAAATTTTACTATATGGTTTGAATAAAACACAACTTAACCTGAATCAATACATTTGAAATATGATGAATTTCTTATCAAATTTGTTTACCAAAATTAATAATGAAAATGGTATCCTGGAAAGTGAAAATTTTTTATTAGTAGATTTCATTATGTTCCTCCCAAAATTAGAGATCTATATTATCTTAGAATCTTGATCACTAAAGTCAGAGGTCCAAGTTATTTTAAGGATATCTTGACTTTCAATCATACCATACATCACACTTTTTAAGGATCCTGTAATGTTATGGGATTACTTAGTGATGATAAATAATTCATTGAGGCTATTATAGAGGCATTAATTTCGGTAATGGGGAATTCCTATTGCAGGTTGTTTGATAGCTTGATATTCTAAAACACGGTTTTATAACCAGACCATATATGGAGTACCACCTAGAAAATACTGTTTAAAGATATTGAATATATTCAATGAAATAAGTTAAAATTCCAAGGTATATGAATTTTGTATTAACATATTAATTTATTATTTTTATATGTACTTCTGGTATAAATCTAAATTAAACAACGAAAAATTGTCATTTTTCATATTTTTCTCATTTTTTTGTTGATTTAGTGCATTCACAATAGCACTTGAAATTTTATATATACTATATAATATTAAATTTTTATTTGTATTCATATTCAATATTTAGTTTTTTTTGTATATATTTACTCATTTTTGTATACAGTCAAGATTTGTTTTTCTATCTGACATAATCAATGTAACATGATATTTACATGTTGCATAAATTTTCAAATATTGAATATTGTATGTATAATAGTACAATTACTATACTAATGATATATATACTATATATGAACCATTTTATATTTATCTAAATAATTGAACATATAATAAACATTTCTCTTTCCCAAAGTTCATGCAATTGTATGCATTTCATGTATTGTGAAAATTATCCACTTCAATTTTAAAATGGATTTCACTTCTATAAATATTTATTTAGAGTAGTTAAAGTCTGAAATTTCACCTTCAAATTTATAGTTTTATAAAAAAATTTGTGTTTCTACTAATATTAATTAATTATTTAACTTACTAATATGTATATATAATGTTTGTTGGGCCTAAAAACTAATAATATGCAACAAATGTAATTTTTTTTATTCAGACTACTATGATTGTCATTAATTTTGTGTTGAAATGCTATAATTTTTTCATGAAGCCTTTTTTAAAATATTACACAGATTTACAATTTGTATACCCACTAATACATGCAGTATAATTGGTTTTTAGATATTTTAAAAAAAATTGAAATAGCTAACCCATTCATATAAATTTAAATACTATTTTATCTTGTTTAAAAAAATAACTAACTCTTTAATAGAATTAAAATATTTATGCCATAACTAAAGCATCATACTTTGTTTGAAATTACTAACTAATTCTTTGAAATGTAAATATATTAATTTATCTTGTTTCTATATCCTGAGTCTCACCCTGATACTGTTTTCTTATTCCCTTATTTTTTGAAAATATTTTCATAAATACATATTTTATTAATATCTAAAAATATGTTCTGATAACAAAAATATATCTCATAGGTCATCACCTCTAAAAATATACATTATTGGATATTAAAAATATGCTTCAATCCCATAGAAGATCACTGAATAATTATCCTTCAATACATATTCCAGATTCATCTACTACATTCATAGGAAATAGATTGGTTTCATCAGAAAATAAAACTATAATAAGGAAATATTTCAAGAATAATTTTCTTTTCTACATGGTAAACTAACTAATGAACAAGAAAATGTGTTAATACCCTAAGGCTTTAAAAATAAATTAAAATGCATAAAACACTGATTCTCTACATAATGACACTTTATCTTAAGGAGATAGTTATAAACTAGTCTTTAAACATAATTTATCCACTTCTATGATTTACATTTTGAAAAATAGACATCTATGGTTGTGATTAGTAAGTTATTTAGAGTTTGATTGAACCAACTTGATTGTTAGTGAATAGTAACAGACCCTTATGAATATAAATATGAATAGTATGAACCTTATCAATAGTAAATCATATTACTATTTTATTTTTAAAAGGTTATATGGTAATGATATCTTGATTAATTTTTCAAGGTGATATAAAATGAGTTATAGTTTTAAAATTCTTATTTTTTGAATAAATTATGATTTTAATTAAAAATTAATTTAATCATATTTAGAAACTTATTTTCAAAAAATGGAGTTCATTTTTAAATTCTACATGTAAAAAATGGAAAGGGATAATTTTTTGGATTTTTCTAAAATACTTGAATTTTATTAATAGTAAAATACGGTAACTTACCTAATATATGCATTATAGGTTAAATAAAATATTCCTATAATCATGGATGATGTAATAACCCTTGTTTCAAACTCACATGATCTATTAACTATTTAGGGTCACATGAATCAATACTGTTCATCCTCTTGAGCAAAAATATTAAACTAATTATTAAAATAATGGAAAACCCCTCCTCTCCTCCACTATAAATACCACCCCCACCCCTCTTTCTGTTACACTTATCAAGATTAGATAATTGACTAAATTCTCTCCAATACCCTTCCCAAGGATATTCCACACTTCCAAGACCTACTGTTCTCACCAAAATTCCAAAACCAAAGGACTTAAGGAGGATCTCAAAGAGAAGAGATCAAGAGTTAAAAATCCTCTTTCATTTTCTTGAGTTTTCTTTTCAATTATTTTCTTTTATTATACTTTCTTTGCCTCTCCTTATCCAATAGGAATAAAATATCTATTATTATATATATTTTGGATTTTTATCATTTTTATGTAAATATTCATCATAATTATTCCTCTCCTCTTACTCTTATTCTAAAAATAAAAAAAACATCATTTTTCATGTGTCGATTTACCAACATCGTGGATGATGTGTCTTCCATTTCCTTTACTTCCCTCAAATCTGGTTGTAAAACTATTTTAATAGTTGAAATGAATTTTAATTTTTTTATATTTCCTCTATTATCATCTATAATTAACTTATATTCATAATATTAAAGGTATATGATGAAACAAGTTTGTTATTATCGAAGAACTGCCAAAATGATCTAAATAAATATCACTAATGATTTATCTAATGATTCATCCTCATACCATATAACCGAAATTATTTATGGAATAATTTAATATTTTGGAAACATATTAACACCATTTTATTCCAATTATAGTGTGTCTCTTCCATTCAACAAGAAACTCCGTTACGAACTGACCATTGAAATCATTTAAAGCATGCACTCGAAATAATGGAAATAACAAAATATTATTATAAAATTGGTCGAATGATGTTATAAAATGATCATAAAAGGTGTTATAAACATGATTATTATTCTTTAAAATATTAATAACATCCTTTTAACCATTATACAGGAATATTAAACAAGTTTTAAGTAAGACGACCCCGAGGTAAGGGAATTCTTAACCCAATTTCCATTCTTTGGGTTAACCTTCTACATCATTAATTAAGCGATACTAAGATTATTTATGAAATGAATTTTATTCATATTATGTTTAATTATTTTTATTTATAGTGTATACAGATATTCCTTTCATTCTATTAATTCACACATCAATTATATGATATTTTTAAGGAACTTTTCTTCAAAAATCCTCTTTTAGAATTCTATTTTAAAAAATTAAAAAGAAATTTTTTTATGAAATTATCCATGTTTTATGATTATGTTCTGTTTCTTAGAAATTTTTAATGTGAAGTTTGGTACCTATATCTGCCTCCAATTCATGGGTACGTGCATGTTAGAGGTCGTCTGTATGGTCACTCCAAGTGTAACTGCGATGGTTACACCATAAGGTAGTCATGGGGGTTACATTATAAGGTAGTTTTGAGGGTTACAAATCATAAGGTAGATGGGAGGGTTATAATATAAGTAATTAAATATCCAATATACACTTATGGTTTTATATATGTTCTTTAATGATTTATGTAAATATTATTTTTCAAAATTTAAGTATATATGGGTGATAAGTATGTCTTTGTAAAAATGATTTCATATGTTTATATGTATTCATAGACTAATGGATTATTTTCTTATTTTTATATCCCTTAAAGAGATTTTTATTCTAATACCATTTTTTTAAATGTTTTTCATAGGTTATAAGGATGTGTAATATAAATAAGGAAGTCAAGTTAAATGTTATGAATATTTTTCAAAGAAATCATGTTGTTGTTTTTTGTTAAAAAAATTATGTTTTGGAACAAATGGATATTGTTTTAATGGAAACCACTTTATATTCTTATGTCCTGATATGTATGAGTTATTTCCTAAAATTATAAAACTCTAAACTAAAAATATATTTGGGAATGTAAATAAGTGAAATTTAGTATAAATAGATAGATTATGTAATGTTTAAGGCTAAGTCCTTAAAGTTGGTATTAGAGCACATTTTAGATAACATTAAGAGTTAGTATGATATTAACAGAATACCATAAATGGTTTTTACCTTATTTTTATGTTGTAATGGTATAGAATTTAAATATTACCATGTTTATTCATCTAATATATGTCTATTGATAATTTTTTTTCATAGAAGAAAAAAGGAAGATGAAGTTGGAAGAAACTGAGAGGCTGATATCTTTCCGAATCTACAACTAGGAATGGTGGGAATTGTAACTGAGTAGTTTTTTATAGAAATAGATCAGCTGAAATAGAAAATAAATGGTAGTGTCATCCATGAAATAGAACAACCAGAGCTACCACGAAGGAACAAGACGATAGTGGAAAATTTTGTGAGCAAAACCCTCCTACTTTCAGTGGATCTTATGACCTAGTAGCAGCTAAAGTATAGATTAAATCCCTTGAAAAGATATTCAATGTTATGGGATGTTTATATAATAAAAAGGCTATTCTTTCCATTTATCATTTTAAAGGTGAAGTTTATTAGTGGTGTTCAATGTTCAATAATATCATATATAGAGTGAAGATTGAAGCCTCGGAGTGGGATGAATTTAAAATTATTTTCCATGAAAAATATTTTCCTAATGTGGTTTGACTTAGTATGGAGACTAAATTACTTGAATTTATGAAAAATGAGGAAGATTTAGTGGTTTTGTATAAAGAAAACTTCACCCGAATAGAAAGATACGTTCCAAATATTATTTGGGATCTTGATAGAAAAATCAATCGCTTTTACTCAAGATTAAATCCAAGATACCAAAGGGAATTGGCCTCCCAAAAATTAAAAAGTTATGAGAAACTTGTCTGATGTTCTGAGAGGTTATAAATAGATTTTTCTAATGATCACTTGTACTTTGACAACAAACAGAAGAATAGGTGCATATGGAAGGTGATGGGTAAGAATCAATCAAATAAATATGATGGTAAGAAAGTCTAGTTTTCAGTTTGTGAAAAGGGTGTTAAAAATTACCCTAGGGAATTTCTTACAAAAACTGAGAAGTGTTTTTAAAGTGTTAAGTTTGGAAATATGTCTCTATATTGTAATGAAAATGATCTTAAGATAAATTCTAATAAAAAACTGTAAAGTGTTTCAAATGTGGGGAGATGGGTCATTATGAAAATGTCTTCCCAAAGAAAGGTTTGAGTGATGGAAACCAGTAAGACTATAAGTAGAAAGGTGTAGTGATATCCTTTGCAACCACATTAGTAGATGTCGGGACATCCAATTAAGTGGCATTGGGTACTTTTTTTATTTACTCGGATTTTTCTAAAGTCTTGTTTGATCCGGGGTCTAAAAATTCCTTTATTTCTAAGAAAATTTCTGGTAAATTGGAAATATCACCTCAAAAAAATGAGACCAGAACTTATTGTTAAAACACCAAGGAGAAATGTTACAGTAGAAATAAATTTTAAGAATCTTACTATTGTTATCTGTGGAAATAAATTACCTAAAAACCTTGTTGTTTTTTCCTTAGTAGAGTTTGATTTAATTTTGGGTATGGATTGGATTTCTATTTATCATGAAAAGATTGATTATAGAGCTAAAGAAGTTGTTTTTTAGAAAGATTTTCAGTTTGTATACAAGAACGAACCCATAAAATTGATAAAATATCATGAATCTGGAAAAATATTGAAATATGGAAATGAAATTTATCATTCTAATATTTTTTAAAATAAGGGAACTATTTTGATTAATGATGTGATAGTGGTAAATGAATACCAAGATGTTTTTTCTGATGAGTTACCCAATGTTATACCTGATCAGGATGTTAAATTCACAGTTTACTTAGTTCATGATGCTAAGACAATTTCAAATACCCCTTATTGAATGGTTCATATGGAACTTCTGGAATTAAAAAATTGGTTATAGGAGTTTCTTGATAAACGTATCATTCATCCTAACACTTCACCAAGGGGAGATCATGTTTTTTTCATTAAAAAGAAATATGGTCTTATGAGACTTTGCATTGATTATAGAGGTTTAAATAAAATTACTATTAAGAATAAGTGTCATTTTCCTCACATCAATGACATGTTTGATTAGCTCTTGGGAGCTCAATATTTTTCCAAGATTGAATTGAGATTCAGATACCATCAGTTGAAGGTGAAGGAGGATGAAATCCTGAAAACATCTTTTTATACTAGATATGGGAATTATGAATTTTTTGTTATGTTTTTTTGTTAACTAATACACATGTTGTATTTGTGGATATTATGAATAGAATATTTCCTAAGTTCTTGGATAAGTTTGTGTTTGTATTTATTGACGGTATTGTGGTCTTTTCAAAAAAAAAATTGGATCCTAAAAAACATTTAAGGATTGTTTTTCAAATTCTTAAAGAAAATAAGTTATATGGAAAATTTAGAAAATGTGATTTTTGGTTGAAATAGATTTATTTTCTTGGGAAAATTGTAAATAAGGATGTAATAACAGTTCATCCTTCCAAAAAAAAGTGGTTTATGAATTCCTAAGACCTAAAAATGTTGCATATATTTGTAGTTTTCTTGTATTAGTAGTTTATTACCAACATTTTGTTAAAAACTTTTCACAGCTATATATCCCACTAACTAAGTTAACATGAAAAGGGTCTAAATTTGTTTGTACAGAAGAATGTGATGTTTGTTTTTAGGAACTGAATAAGAGATTGGTGAATGATCCAGTTTTGGCCTTGCCTTCTAGAAATGTTGAAATTGTCATCTACAATGATGTTTCATTGAAGGGTCTTGGTTGTGTTCTGATGAAGAATGATCAAGTAATCACTTATGCTTCAAGACAACTGAAACCACATGAGTTAAATTATCCCACCCATGATTCGTAATTATCAGCAGTGGTTTTTTCTTTGAAAAATCAAAAGCATCATTTATACGAATCTAAATGTGAAATATATACTGACTATAAAATTCTAAAGAGTATATTCACCCAAATAGAATTAAACATGAGGCAGATAATATGGATTGAATTGATAAAGTATTATGATTTCATGATCAATTACCATCTAGGAAAATCAAAAAAGTGGTGGATGCCTTGAGTCGAAAACATCATGAATCATTAACTATGTTACGACTAGAACAAGACCCTTTGCTAAATGATTTGATGAATTTCGTCTTGGAAGTTGTTGTTGCGGGAAATTCCTTTGTTTTGTTTTAGGTTTTGGTGCAGTTATATTTTTCAAATATAATTAATCAAGAATATAAGGATGAAAGGGAGTTATAGAAAAAGCTATAATTGGTTAAAATGGGTAAGTTTCAAGAATTTAACATTGATAAAGATTGTGTTCTAAGATTTGGAAATAGATTATGTGTTCCTTGTGATTCTCAAATGAAGAAATAATTGTTGTGAGAAGATCATAGATCTCTATTTTTAGTTCATCCTAAATAAACAAAGATGTAAAGAGACCTTTAGGAGTATTACTGGTGGGATGGAATGAAAAGAGATATTGCATATTTTACCATGAAATTTTTGACATGTAAATATGTTAAATCATAGTGGAAGTTGCCGAAGGGGATGCTTCAGCCTTTACAAGTTTTTTAGTGGAAATAGGAAAATATATATATGGACTTCATTTTGGGACTACTAAAGACTTATTTGTGTAATAATTCAATCTGGGTTATTATTGTTCGACTGACCAAATCTGCTCATTTCCTTCCTATTTGATATAATAGTTATTTGGATCATCTTTATCAAATGTACCTCAAAGAGATTATCAAGTTACATGGAGTTCCTCTTTACACTGTATATGACCTTGATCTCATGCTCACTTCTAACTTTTGGAAAGGCCTTCAAAATTCATTGGGAATAGAATTAAATTTTAGTACATATTTTCATCCTCAATCAGATGGGAAGTCAGAATGGAAGATCCAGACATTAGAGGATATGCTTTGAGCTTTTTCAATGGATTATAAGAGAATTTGGGATTAGTATATTTCTTTTGTTGAATTTTCTTATAAAAATAGTTTTCATTCTAGTATACAGATGACACCTTTTGAGGCATTATATGGGAAGCAGTGTCGAACTCCATCTTTTTGGGATGAAGACAGAGAAAGGAAGTTTATGGGACAAAAATTAATAGATAAAGTGGCTGAGAAAGTGAATATGATCCAATAACACATGAGGAAATCTCATAGAAGGCAAAAAAGTTATGAAAAAATATGAGGAAAGACTTTTCTTTTGAGGTAGTTGATCATGTTTTTATTGCAATCTCACCATGGAAAAGTGTTACACATTTTGGTAAGAAAGTAAAGTAGAGTCCACTGTTCCTTGGAACTTATAAAATCCTAGAGAAAGTTGGACCAGTTACCAATCGATTAGCTTTTCCTCCGATTTTATCTCAGGTACACAATTGTTTTCATCTTTTGATGTTGAAAAAGTATGTTTCAGATTCATCTCATGTTTTGATCCTAGAATTAGTTCAGTTAGAAAAAGAACTTTTCTTATGAAGAGAAACCTGTTCGTATTCTTGATCAAAGAGAACAAGTATTGAGTAATGAAGGAATACACCAGGTAAAGATTTTGGATAAACCACATGGTTGAAGAAGCAATATGGGAATCTGAAAATTCTATGGGGGGAAAGGTACCCTCACTTGTTTAATAAGTAAATAAAATTGTGAGGATACAATTTCTAGAAGTTTGGGAGAATGTAACACCCCATTTTTTAAAAAATAAATTGAAGTGCATGAAACATTGATTCTCTACATAATGACACTTTGTTTTAAGGATATAGTTATAAACTAGTCATTAAACATAATTGTTCTTCTTCTATGATTTGAATTTTGAAAAAAAAAACATCTACAATTGTGATCAATAAGTTATTTGGAGTCTCATAGAACCAAATTGATTTTTTGTGAATAGTAACATACCCTTATGAATAGTAATATGACCCTTATGAATAGTGAATATTATTATTATTTTATTATATTATGGTTATAATATAATGAGAACTTCATTAATTTTTCAAGGTGATATAAAATGACTTATAGTTTTAAAATTATTATTTTTCGAATAAATTATGATTTTATTTTAAAATTAAATTAATAATATTTAGAAAATTATTTTCAAAAAATGGAGGTCATTTTTAAATTCTACATGTTGAAAAATAGTGAGGCTTAATTTTTGGGATTTTTCTAAAATACATGATTTTTTATGAATAGTAAAATACAACAACACACCGTATATATAAATTATATATTGAATACACTATTCCTAAAATCATGGATGATGTAAACTCCCATGTTTCAAACTCACATGATCTTTTAAATTTGTAGGGTCACATGAATCAAGACTATTAATAGTCTTGAGAAAAAATATTAAACTAATGATTAAAATAATGGAAAATCCCTCCTCTCCTCCATTATAAATACAACGCACACCCCCCCCCCCTCTTCCTCTCACACCTCTCAATAATTTAGAATTATCTAAATTCTACCTAATCCCCTTACCAAGGATCTTACCCATTTACAAAACCTACTTGTCTCACCAAAAGGCCAAAACCAAAGGCCTTAAGGAAGATCTCATGGAGAAGAGATCAAGATGTAAGAATCCTCTTTTATTTTCTTGTGTTTTCTTTTCAATTATTTTATTTTCTTATACGCTATTCACCTACCATTATCCAAGAGGAATGAAAGATCTAGTATTATATATATTATTTATTTTTATCATGTTTATGGAAAAATTAATCATCATTCTTCCTCTCTTCATCCTCTTATTCAAAAAATAAAAAACATTGTCTTAGATGTGTCAGTTTACCAACATCGTGGACGATGTGTCTTGAATTTACTTTAATTCCTTCAAATTTGGTTGTAAAACCATTTTAATGGTTGAAATAGATTGTAAAGTTTATTATATGACCTCTATTATGTTCTGTAATTAACTTATATGCATAATATTAAATGTATATGATTAAAAAAGTTCTTGATTATCGAAGAACTGCCAAAATGATCTAAACGAATATCGCTAATGATTTATCTAATGATTCATCATCATGAAATATAAACAAAATTATGTATGGAATAATTTAATATTATGAAAACATATTTACACCATTTCATTCCACATATGTTTTTTCTCTTCCACTCAACAAGAAAATCCTTTACAAATCAACCATAGAAATCATGTAAAGCACGCACTCAAAATAATGGAAATATAAAAAGATTATTAATAAATGGGTTGAATGATGTTACAAAATGATCAATATAAGGTAATATAAACATGGTTATGCTTCATTAAAATATTTATAACACCATTTTAAGCATTATATATGATGTTTAAACAAGTTTTAAGTAATGAAAACCTGAGGTAAGGGAATTCTTAACCCAATTTTCATTCTTTGGGTTAAACTTGTAATTCATTAATTATGTGGTACTAAGATTATTTTTGAAATTAATTTTGTTTATATTATGTTGTATTATGTGTATTTACAGTGTATATGCATATTATTTTCATTATATTAATTCACTCATCAATTATATGATATTTGTATGGGAATTTTCTTTAAAAATCCTCTTTTAAAATTCTAATTTACAAAATCCAAAATCAATGTTTTTATGAAATTATCCATGTTTTATGATTATGTTTTGGTTCTTGGGAATTGTTTATGAGAATTTTGAGATTTATATATCCCTTCAATTCATTGGTTATGTGTAATTTGTAGGTTGGTTGTATGGTTACTCTAAGTGTAACTGTGACGGTTACACCATAATGTAGTTGTGAGGGTTGCATTGTAAGGTAGATGTGAGGGTTACAAATCATAAGGTATCCATGACGGTTACAATATAAGTATGTGATTTCCCAATATACCCTTATGTTTTTATATATGTTATTTAATGTTCTATATAAATCTCATATTTCACAAAGTAATTACATATGGTTGAGAAGTATGTCTTTTTAAAAATGATTTCATATGTTTATAAGCATTCATGGACTAATGGTTTCTTTCCTTCTTCTTATATCCATTACAGAACTTTTTATGATCATACCATGTTTTAAAATGTTTTTCACTGGTTATAAGGATGTGTAAGATAAATAAATAACTCAATTTAAATTCTATGAATATTTTTTAAAGAAATCATGTTGTTGTTTTATGTTAAAAAAATTATGTTTTGGAAGAAATGAGTAATGTTTTAATGGTACCCACTCTGTATTCTTATGGGTAGATATGTATGATTTATTTCTGAAATTTCTAAAACTCTAAACTGAAAATATATTTGGGAATTTAACTAAGTGAAATCTATTTGAAATAGCAAGATTATGTAATGTTTAAGGTTGGGTCCTTATATAGTATCCCTTTACTATTTCATTTGATATTACTATTAACAAAAGTTAAGGAAAATATATATATTATATTTTCATATACTTGTGATAGCCTATTTTTTCATGGTTAGTTATATGTAGAAATATCTAGAGTAACAAAAAAGAGAGGATTAAAATTACTGATATGAAAAAATTATAACACACCATTGAGGTGTACAACTAGCATTGTTTACAAATAAATATTTCAAAACTTACATTATGTAAAAATAAATTTTTTTCTATTACAATTGATGAAAATTTATAGCTTTTGCATGATATTTATTTTATGTTACTCATTTCATAACAGTGTTATCTTTACTAAAAAATTTCATTTTCATTCTTAAAGTAGTTTCATATAAATGGCCTATTTGAATACTCAATTATAAAAAAATTTCTATTCAAGATGATGAAACATTGAAAATTGAAGTATGTATCATTCATATGTGGTTTACAAATTCATCAAAATTCTCAGATGGAATAATGGTCATTGATTTACTCTTTACTGATATAAATGTGAGTTAGATATTATATATTTATGTCGACATTTATAAATACTAAAATCCAAACTCTGGTATACATAGTATTAAGTATGGTGTCTATATATGTTTTCTAATTCATTAATCATTATACTGTGCTTATTTTCATACTTATTGTCTACTAAAAAATATATATCTAGTATGTATTACATTTGTGAAATTTATGCAAAACCTTTGAAATAGTAGTAATATGTTAATATATTAGTAGAAAAATGATAAAGGATATTTTTCAACATTACGTGAATATCGTATGGAATTATATATAACACATATTTACACATGAACCTTGATTACATTATTTATTCACTACAAGTTATTTATAAATGTAGAAAAAAAGATATATTGTTTACAAAGGTAAACATTTCAGATATACTATTCTAAAAAATTCATCAACTTAAACTGTGTTATATCTGAATAGAAAAACTTAGACATTGAATGTTAACTGACCTGAATGTTCTTTAAATATTAAGTGTATTCATATACCATAATATAATGATTAAGTGTACTCTTTTTTTGAGTACATACTCTATAAATGAATACATTTACAGTTCACGTACATACTCTATATATGAATACACAGTCAGGTAATTTGAGTACATACTTTATATGTATTGTCTATTCATATATAGAATAAGAGTATTCGATAAATATTATGTGAGGAATACACTATCAGTTCCAGAGAACTCCTCACAAGGTATGATTTCGTTATCTCTCCTCTTATGTTCACTTAGACATTCAATGTTAACCAGCTTTAATATAGGTTGATACAATATTGAGATTGAAATGTACACAAATAGGAACTGAAATTTATACCATCAAGTGCATTAATTTTATAAATCTATAATTCTCATCTTTTCTCTTACACGGTAATGATTTTATTGGGAGTTCAATATATTAAAATTTAATAATGATGTTTCTCCATTAATTACACTTTCTTTCAATATGGAAAACTTTTAAACCATGTATTCCATATAATTTGTGGTAATTTATATATTTCTATATTATTGTGCTATAATTTTTATATTGTTGTATTTGTATAATCACTCTAGTTTTATGAGTATTATATTTCCATAACTAGAAAATATTAACAATCATTTGGTGTAGCTAATGTATTTTTATTAAAATGCTTTTGATTTTTATTTTTTAAAACCTAAAATGAATTTCTAACATATTTGAATTCTATTATATTGATGTTATTCTTATTTATATTCATAAGTATTTAGTTCTAAGTACAATACTTGTCATATATTCTTATTATTACTTTTTATTGAATATATGTATTATTATTTGTAATGATGGTATTATTATTTTTATTTCTAAATATTATTATCATTGAAATTTAATTTATTTAATAATATTGAAATGTTATTTTAGGACATCTATAGTGAAATTCACCTATGTATTTTTAAACTGTGATACAAGAAAGATATAAAATCACTGAGATTATGGTATCTTACACTTCTTGTAATAGGGTTTTAAAATATAACTACCTCTTTTACAATCAATTTCAAGAGCTTAAATTCAACATAACTTCTTCTTATTCTTTTTAGGTTTTAACATTATCTATTATTTTCTACAAGAGCAATTAAATTTTATTATAGAGTTTCAAGGAAAACTATATGCTCAATCTAATGTAGAATATATTAGTAAAAATGGAAATATAATGATTGTCCACCCTCATAATTAAAACTGAAATGATTTAAATAAAAATTTATTCAATTTGAAATTCAATTAAAGTATTAGCAAATGTAATTTATAGAGAACATAAATAGAAAATTAAAATAAGGAAAAATGAATAATAAATTTACTTGTATATTGGATATAAAATTTACTTAAAATTATTTTAAATTATATAAATATAAAATATAGAAACTAAATTTTGTGGTGTTTAATGAAATTCAGCTATATAATATTATTTAATGTAAAAAATGAATACAAAATTAAAAATACAATCAATATATTTTTCTCCTGGGTAAAACATTAATACAAAAAAATCTATTAGTTAACAATTACAAAAATGTCTTATTAATAAATTTTTGTTTTGTTTTCTTCAACATTTCATGAAATCCAAATGATAGAATATATCATATTTAAATTTATATCAACCATTATTCATTGAATTTATTCAATGAAATTTATTTAACACTATTTACACTATTATTTTAAACTATGAGTTTTGTTAAAATTTGTAGGAAACAACCATTCAAGAAAAAATTAGTGGATAAAATCTTATAGAAAATTAAAAAATTATTCTATGTGAATGACTTTACTGTGTAATATAGAACTTTTAGATTAGTGAAAATAAAGGGATTTATTTAGAAATATGACACAAATAAAAAAAATTAACCAGATAACTCATATGAAACCTTATGATTCATAAATACCCCATCTTGGATTCAATTTCATTCCAGTAGATGACATCAAACAAAACCGGGTGCTTGATAAATTTCTCATAGGTAAATTTTCCTTTGTTTTTATAATCCTTTAACAGTTAATATTTTTTTTTGTAACACTTTTTTTAATGATAATTTTATATTAGATGTTATTGGAAAGATACATCATTATCAGCCAATCCAAGCATAGGTAAAAAATAATAAGAGAATGCAACTAGCTTTAATTCATGATAGGTAATTTGAAATTCAATTTTAAAACATAATCACCCTAGTAGTTTATATTTAAATTTATATTATTTTTAAAATTAAATGTTACAAATGAATAACTATCAACTACACTTTATGGGATTAATTTAGTGAACTTATTATAGGAATTAAAAATGATGAATCTGAACCAAAAAACAGGTTTTTCTTGCAACTTTTCCGTGCAAAGTGAATCCATAGTATGTTATTTTCATATTCATTAAATATTAAATTCCAAATTCATAAAGAAAACATGGATCTATTTATTCATTAAATCCAATTAAACTTTTCCCTGACAAAATAATTATTAACACATGTATAAATGAAAAAAATATTTTACCCAATCCACAAATTCCAATAGTGAATTATTTTAAAAATAGGTGACCATTTGACTACTCATCTCGAATTAGAATATTTATGTTGTATATTGTATATAATATTTAACTTACTATATGATGATTTATTTACACTAATTTGTGTCACATGGTAACTTTTTTAATTTTACATCTATATAAACATATATGTGTACCTATATTGATTATTAATTTACCACCTTTTCTTTGTGAATATATAAAATTATTCTTCAAACACTACTACAAAATAGGACTTTAACAGTGATAAAAATGAAATTTATTAGTTCTATATAAGCGTTGACTACCGAAGTGAGATTAAAATCCCTTGGTTTTATCAGCACTAAAAAAATGATGATAAAGGACAACATTTATCAGCACTTTTATTTAGAACTGATAAAGGGGACCTTTATCGGCGCTTCAAATTACACTGATTAAGGGTACCTTTATTAGTGATTGTAAAAAAGTTGATAAAGGACACATTTATCAATTATTATAAAATAACTAATAATGGGAAATTCTATAGTGTGTTGTAAAAGAACGTTGCAGCACCAATGCAGTGTGTTGTAACAGCACACTAAAACACCATAAAGACCATGAAATCAGTAAAATCAAGTACCAATACAGAATTTAAATGAAATAAAATTTACAACACATATAAAATAAAAAACACTATATTACAGACATTTAACACATTGGTTTGTACAATTACATAAGTAAAAATTATTACATACATTTAAAAACATTAATATTCCTTGGTCTTTTGACCCTGACCCCAACACATGCAATTGTCGAACAAAGGACCCCTGGTCAAGAAAAATAACAAAACTTTATAAGAAAAAAATTATTATGTTAGAACTAATATAAATAAATTAATTAATAAAATGTTTTAATTTTAAACTAAAAATTGATTCATACCAAGAACATTTTGTATCAGATTGAGTTGTCGTTGATTCTTGCATGTCACGCCATTTCTTGTCCATCTTCAAAGATTGTATCAGTGAAAATTAACTAAATAAGTATAAGATTAAAATGATGAGGAAATTAATTAAGTAATAAAAGATAAAATTATGAGAAAAAATCTACGCTCTTTTTCTCAGTTTTTGTGATGTGATGCGTGTTTTAAATTAAAATGACACATATATATTGAAAAGACACACTTGGAGTCATACCAGTCATAAAGTGTATCGAATTGTAGTGTGGATGATTTATACATATCTCAAATGATTTATTTATAATTTTCTTAAAGTATCAAAATAATATGAATGTGTTTTCTCAGTTTTGAGTGTGTCACTTGTCTTTTTTAATAAATATCATTTTAAACTAGAAACATGCACTGAGTCATATCAGTCACATTGTATGTTATTTTTATGTGATACTAATTTCTAAACATCACAAATTACTTATGAATCATTTTCTTAAATTATCAAGAAACTATTAAAGTGTTTTCTCAGTTTTCACTGAGTAACACTTTTTGAACAAAAACATTTATTTTAAGCTGATAACGGACACTTTGAGTCATGTAAATAACTTCAAGTAATTTATTGAGCTTTTGATGATTCATAAACATAAAAAATGACTTATGGATCATTTTACTAAAGTATGAAAACAATCAAAATATTTTTTCTTAGTTTTGAGTATGTCATTTATCTTTTTTACTAAAATTAATATCAATTTTAAATAAAAAGACGCACTTACTGGTCACAACGTGCATCAGATTGAGGTAATTTTGATTCATAAACATCTCAACAAACTTATGGATACTTTTTCTAAATTATCAAAACAATCCAAATGTGTTTTCTTAGTTTTGAGTATTTCACTTATCTTTTTTACTAAAATGTCATTTTAAACTGAAAGCACACACTTTGAGTCATATCAGTCACATAATGTATTGGTTTGAAATGAGACTGATTCATACACATCAAAAATTACTTATGAATCATTTTAATATATTATCAAGAAATTTGAGCACATTTTCCTGGCTTTTAGTGAGTGGAAATTTTTGAAAAAAAAATGTTGATTTTAAACTGATAACGATCAATTTGATTCATACTAGGAACATCATGTATCTAATTGAGGTGATGTTAATACCTACACATCAAAAATTACTTATATATTATTTTTATAAAGTATAAAACAATATTAATGTGTTTTCTCAGTTTTGAGTTTGTCAGATTTTTTTTTACTAAAATTGTTGTCAATTTTAAATAAAAAGACACACTTGGAGTCATACTAGTCACATTGTGTTTCAGATTTTGGTGAAGATGATTCTTACATGTCTAAAATTTCTTATGGATCATTTTCTTAAAGTTTCAAAACAATCTGAATTTTTTTTCTCACTTTTCAGTATGACACTACTCTTTTTTACTAAAATGTCATTTTAAACTCAAAACACGTACTTTGAGTCATACAGGTCATGCAGTGTGTTGGTTTGGTGTGATATTAAATCCTAAACATAAAAATGACTTATGAATAATTTTTCTAAATAATCAAGACAATATGATTATATTTTCTTGTTTTTTAGTGAGTGGAACTTTTTGAACTAAAATATCAATTTTAAACTGATAATTGACACTTTGATTCATATCAGGAACAAAGTGTATCGAATTGAGGTAAAACTGATTAATATATGTGAAAAATGACTTGAATATCATTTTAATAAATTATAAAAACAATCCAAATGTGTTTTCTTAGTTTGAGTATGTCAGTTATCTTTTTTACTAAAATTAATGTCAATTTTAAATAAAAATATGCACATGGAGTCATACCGGTCACATTGTGCATCAGATTGAGGTGTGGCTAATTTCTACACATCTCAAATTAATTATGGCACATTTTAATAAAGCATAAAAACAATACACATGCATTTTATTGGTTTTGAAAATGTCACTTTTCTTTTTTACTAAAATGTCATTTTAAACATGAAACACACACTTTGAGTCATACCGGCCACATCATGTGTTGGTTGGATTTGAGAATAATTCTTACATGTCAAAAATGACACATAAATCATTATAATAAATTATAAAGACAATATAATCTTGTTTTCTCAATTTTCAGGGAATGACACTTTTTGAACTAAAATATCAATATTAAATTGATAACAGACACTTTGATTCATATCGGGCACATCATGTATCAGATTGAGGTGATGTGGATTCTTACACAACTAAAATGACTTATATACTATTTTATTAAGTATAAAAATAATATAAAAGTTTTTTATCAGTTTTGAGTATGTTAGTTGTCTTTTTTACTAAAATTAATGTCAATTTTAAATAAAAAGACACACTTTGAGTCATACCTGTTACACCGTGTGTCTGATTGAGGTTAGGGTAATTCCTAAACATCTCAAATGACTTATTTATTATTTTTATAAATTATAAAAACAATAAAAATTCATTTTATTTGTTCTATGTATGTCACTTGTCTTTTTTACTAAAATTTCATTTTAAACTGGAAACATGCACTTCAAGTCATACCAGTCAGATCATGTATTAGTTTTACATCAGACTAATTCCTATACATAAAAAATGACTTATGAATCATTTTACTAAATTATCAAGACAATACAATCATGTTTTCTGGGATTTCAGTGAGTGATACTTTTTGAACTAATATGTCAATTTTAAACTAACAATAGACACTTTGAGTCATATCAGGCACATTGTCTATCATATTGAGGTGAAGATGATTTCTACACATAAAAATGAATTATGGATAATTTTAATAATGTATAAAAACATTCTGATATCATTTTCTTCATTTTTAGTATGTCAATTTTCTTTTTAACTAAAATTAACATCAATTTTAAAAAAAAAAGATGCACCTGGAGTCATACTGGTCACGTTATGCATCGGATAAAGGTGTGGATAGTTACTTCACATCTCAAATTAATTATGGATCATTTTCATAAAGTATCAAAACAATATTAATGCATTTTCTTGGTTTTGATTATGTCACATGTCTCTTTTATTAATCATTTTAAGCTAGAAACATGTACTTTGAGTCATAATGGTCACATCATGTGTTGGTTTGACATTATATTGATTCCAACATGTATAAAATGACTTATTAATCATTTTACTAAATTATTAAGACAATATGAGCATGTTTTCTTGGTTTTTAGTGAGTGACACTTTTTGAACTAAAATGTCAATTTTAAACGGATAACAAGCACTTTGAGTCATACCGAGAACATCGTGTATCAGATTGAGGTGATTACAATTCATAAACATAAAAAATAACATATATATAATTTTAATAAAGTATAAAAAAATCCAAAAAAATTATTAGTTTTGATTATGTCCGTTGTCTTTCTTACTAAAATTAATGTCAATTTTAAGTAAAAAGAAGCTCTATGAGTCATACCGATCACACAATGCATAGGATTGATATGTGGCTGATTAATACATGTCTAAAATGAATTATTTATCATTTTACTAAATTACTAAAACAATCTAAATGAATTTTCTCAGTTTTGAGTACATCACATGTCTTTTTTACATAAATGCCATTTTAAATTGGAAACACGCACTTTAAGTCATACCGGTCACATCATGTATCAGTTTGATGTAATACTAATTTATAAAAAACAAAAACAAATTATAAATATTTTTCCTAAATTATAAATATAATTTGAGTTTATTTTATCATTTTTCATGCAGTGATGCTTTTGGAACTAAAATGTCAATTTTAAACTGATAACAAACACTTTGAGTCATATTGGGCACATCGTGTATCATATAGAGGTTTGGATACTCCCTATATGTAAAAAATGATTTATGGGTATTTTTATAAAGTATAAAAACAATATGAATGCATTTTATTGGTTTTGAATATGTCATTTGTCATTTTTACTGAAATTAATGTCAGTTTTAAATAAAAATCCACACTTTGAGTGATATTGGTCACTCTGTGAATCAGATTGAAGTTATTTTGACTCCTAAACATCCCAAATGACTTATATATCATTTTACTGAAGTATTAAAACAATATGAATTCGTTTTATTGATTTTTATTATGTCACTTGTCTTTTTTACTAAAATGTCATTTTAAACTGGAAACATGCACTTTGAGTCATACAAGTCACATCATGTATCAGTTTGATGTGATATTGATTCCTACATGTCACAAATGAAATATAAATCATTGTGATAAATTATCAAGACAATTCAAGTTTGTTTTATCAATTTTCAATGAGTGACACTTTTTCAATTAAAGTATTAATTTTAAACTGATAACGAACACTTTGAGTCATACTGAGTACATCATATATCATATTAAGGTGAGGATAATTTGTACAAGTCAAAAATGAATTGTGGATAATTTTTAAAAAGTATCAAAACAATATGAATATGTTTTATTGGTTTTGAGTATGTCAGTTTCCTTTTTGACTAAAATTAATGTTATTTTTAAATAAAAAAAGAATCACTTGGAGTCATAGTGGTCACACCGTATGTTGAATTGTGGTTCAGATGATTACTACACATACTAAGGTCTCAAAGTAATCCCAAATAATAATTTTACCTTTTTTCTATTGGTTTTCTTTATTAAACATCCAATACTTTACACAGAGTCAATGTTTTTATCTGAAAAAGGTTTTTTGGATAATAACATCAACTTAATATGCAATGTTGGAAGTTCGAAAATGAAATGAAATGGAAAGAATGGTAACATTGGAAGAAAATAACATGTTATCTTTTTTGTGGATTTTTTATGATTTTTTAATGAAAAATATAACTTCTCAAAATATATGTGAAAAAAATAAATAAGTATTAGATAAAAATAATAAGGAAATTAACTTACAAATAGTTGATAAAATTATGAAAAAATTAATTAAATAAGTAGAAGGAATTCACCTTTTCATGATGGTTGTATAAATTATTAACCCATTTCCTTATTTCCATTATCTCATTTAAAGTCTTGAATTCCAATCTCTCGTGATCATGAGCATCTTCAAATAAACAACCCCAACATGAACAAAATAATCCATCAGTATAAGAAAACAATTATTATGTGCGTGGTACTAACAATAAATAAATTAAATATAAATATTAAACAATAAATTAATTCTATGAAAAAGGATTTTAATTTCAAAACATCAATATTACCTATATGATTGAGTAAAGGCAGCATTGTTACTCTTCCTGAAAAGGTAGTGGAGGTAACTTGAAGGATAATGATAAATGCTAACACTTTAGGGGGGGAAGGCTTTTAGGGAGAATAATTCTATGGAATTTTTTTTTTATAAAGCCATGAGATATAGAAAAAAATCTTCAAAAATAAATGAACTGTGAAAATATGACTTCCCAAAATATCTTTCAAAAAAACTAAATAAGTATTACGTAAAAATGATAAGGAAATTAATTTAAGAATAGTATATAAAATGATGAAAATTTTAATTAAATTAATAGTAATTCATCTTTTCGTGATGCTTGTGTAAATTCTTGACCCATTTCCTTAGAATTATCATAATATTAGCCTTGAGTTACACTCTTTCATGAGCATGAGTTACTTTGAACACCCCCCCACCCAACTCAAACAAAAGAATCCACCTATATAAGAAAAAAGTTCTTATACGAGTAATACTAAAAAGAAATAAATTAAACGTAAATATGAAACAATAAATTAATTCTATGGACAATTATTTTACTATGAACAAGTCAATATTAAATTTGTGATAGATTAAAGGTAGTTTCATTACTCTTCCTTCAAAGGTAATGGAGGGAACTTGAATAAAAGTGATAAACTCAAACACTACAGGGGTGAAAAGGTTTTTTAGGGAATATATGGAAGTTTTGGTGTATAAAGGAATAAAATATGGACAAAAAAACTTCTAAAATAAATTAACTCTATAAGTAATAATGAAAATTAAATCAATGTTTCATTATATAATTTTTCAATAAAATAGAGAATGTATATCATAACATTACCTCTACCTATTCCCAAATGGTTTCCTTTGTTATTGTCTATTCTTCAATGGGATTGGTAACATCCTCATATTCTGAATACATTTTCTATATGAGTAATAAAATATTTAATTTAGATTATATTAATTCATCAGGGAATAAATAATATTATGATGAAAAACAAAGTATATTAAAAAACACTTTCACATTCTCATTGAACTCTCTTTCTTTTTTCAAAAGGTTTTAGGGATTTCATTCCTCTATCAAGAATCAGAATCCCTACTTTGTGGTCCCCTCTAATGTACAATACATTTTCTACATTGGGACCAATATTAATAGATTGTGATCTCCCAATGAAAAGGTCATCCTTGATTGAATTTTCAATAACCCAACATTTATTTTAGTCACTAACAGGACAATCAACCAATTATTGTTTGTTAGATATGATACATAAAATATATTCACTGCTTGTGATGACATTATTAATGGATCATCTTTTCCCCCTTCCACACTTAAATTCACCTTCACAAATCCCATTTCATCAAATTTCAATGCACTCTTATTTTCAACCCATTTTCAATGAAAATAGGTACTTGAAATATTGTATAATTCAAATCATATATTTTTTTGACAGTGAAAAAAATATCATATATTTGTATAAATTTTATTTTTATCCTTAGAACCAGATATGTGCATCACTTCCACCACAAGAATCACACCACTTTTTTTCATCGTACTACAGTCATCATGTTCTTTTTTATAGAACATATAACAATTGATTTCAAAACCATTGTAAGATATAACATTTCCATTTGGTCCCCTGTCTAGCCATCAAAGTTGTTTGGTAATTGAATTCAGATTTTCAGATAACTCTTTATAAATTTATTTTAGAATCATATCTCGAAACCATCCTATGAACTATTGATTATATGATTTTGATATCCATCCTTCATCCCTTAATGGATTTGAAACTCTAAGAATTTATTTATGGGATTAAACATTTGGATCAACATCTTAACTATTATATAAAATTTAAAGTTTTGCTTTGTCCTCATCTATTAAGGTATTTTTAACAACATCTCTTCTAGAAATATCTTCACCCATTAAGCATCCACTATGATGAGACTTTGTGTCACGACCCGTCCTCGGGGACCGTGCTGTGACTACCCTAAGCCCGCCTCCCATAGGCCAGGGGCTAGCGACTAGCAACAAAGGTGTAAATATCGACAAAGGGGAAGGCATTGCCTTTATAAAGAAAACAAACACCACAGAGTAAGCCAGCAGAAGTAACACTAAGTAAAACTAGGTACAAAAGTAAGTGTGGAAAGTAAATGGGCTAGAATACAAACTCAAACTGAAAGTAAAGTAAAATTGGAAAGAAAGTACAGCAACTGAAAGTAAAGCAGCAACATAGAGCCATCCACTGGAAGTCCCACCTGATGGGTGGGTACAGATAGCCTCCTCAGCTCCTCGGGTCCAGGCATCCGCTCCGGGTACGTCCTACCCAGTGGTCCACCTCCTGGTATCGACTACTCCACAAGCATCAACCACGATCAACGTTGTCCATCGTCTGCATCCAACACAACGTAGTACGGGCATAGCCCGTGCAGGGGTGAGTATATGCTACTCAGTAGGGACCCCGAGACCCCGAAGGTCTCCCAGAATCCACAAAGGATAATCCACAAGGAAAGATACAATCACGAAGTAACATCCAACACTACTTAGGTATATGCCCATACATATACCTAAGTCATCAATTCCAGTTCGTCTCCAACATCTGAGCCCAAGTTCGATCACGTCCACACAGGATAGTACAAATCAATCCACATAGGAAAGCACAACAAAATCCACATAAGAAAGCAAGTCAATCATATCGAAGATAATGATTGAAAGTCAAGACTCAACTCACACAGGTATACTACTTCGTAAGGTGATAGAGATGATCAGATGTAGCCACTGATTCATCTATCCTGGGACCCATGTAGGATACTAAACCAGCTAAGCTGTCGGACCCATATAGGATACAAGTCCAGCTACTCTGTCGGACCCATGTAGGATACTACAACAGAGGACAAATACTGTCGGACCCAGGTAGGATACAAGAACATTAATACTTCCAGACCCACGTAGGATACAAGAACAGTATTCATCGTCGTCGAACCCATAGAGGATTTCAATACGGTCTTCATCGATGCCGAACCCACGGAGGATTTCAGTGCAGTCGTCGTCACTGCCGAACCCACAGAGGATTTCAGTGCAGTCGTTATCGCCGTCGCAGTCGCAGCCAGCCCTAGGGGTCCCGCACACAACATGCTCGTCTCCAGGAGGGTCCACTCCACGAGCCAAGGGGTCGATACATCAACTGACACGTAGTCCGTAGTTTATGTATCCCAAAGTTCCGTCTCGACAAAAGGAACTCAATGTGACAGACGGCGCATCAATCGGACTCCCGGTCTGAGAGTTATTGGCTTTTTCGTTCTAGGGGCCCGCTTGGTTTTTAAGTCAAAACCAACCCGAGCACACTCCAACTATGTCCAAACTTTGAGAGGAGTAAGACAAAAGTTCCTTCTCACTAAGAGGAATCCATCAAAGTCAACGGCACGTCAATCGGACATCCGGAGCTCAAGTTATAAGCGTTTTCGCTCCGAGGACCCATTTGGTTTCGTGTTCGAACCAAATTGGCCATACCCAAGGTTCTCCAAAACCTTGAGTATAATAGACCGAAACGACCATCTTGATCCAAGGATCCCAATTCAACTAACGGTGCGTCGATCGGAGGTCTGAATCCCAAGATATTGGCAAATGACTGAAAATAGTCCGAAAATGGGGGGTCTGGGCCCGGTTCGACCCGGCCCAACCCCCCCCCCCCCCCCCCCCCCCCGCCCGGTCAGCCCGAAATGGGTCCGGGTCTGACCCGGTCCGGCGCGGCGCGGCCCGGCTGGGCGCGGCCCGATCCGGTCCGCGCAACCCGGTCCGGCCCGGCCGGGCGGCACGATGGCTCGGCCAGCGGCCGAGCATGGGGGGACGCAGTCCCCCCTCCCTGCGCTTCGCGGACACGACGGGTGTCACGTCCTCCTCCTGATCCCACGCGGCTGCGGGATCCCAGTCGCCTGCCGCCGCGGCTGCGGGATCCCAGTCGCCTACCGTCGCGGCTTCAGCCATGGCGGCTCCTCCTGACGGCGCGTCGGGACGCCGCCGGTGATGTCCGCGGGCCACCGGAGTCGTTCCGGTGGTCCGTTCTTGCTCTCATCTATGCCTGGGGTCGTCTCGGGACCCTTAGATTACTGTGACGGCCTCCAATTTCTCAACGGTATCGTTCCATCATCGCCAAATGTTTTGTGCATCAAGAACAGAGAAACGGTGGGTTCAGACTTGTTCGTCCGTCCGCGCCCCCCGCGTTAGTGGTTCAAACAACTTCGAACAATTTCTGAACAATTATTCACATGTTGAGGATGTAATCCACATAAAGTAAAATAAATCAAAAACCCCCTACTTCAAAGAAGTTGTTGAGCGAGGATCATCGCGGGAAAAGACGTAGCGGAAGACGGCATCGCGGAAGAGGATCATCGGCGTCACGTTGTCGATCTCCGAGGAACTAGTATTCTTTGTCGTCTTTCATCAGAGGCTGTCGTTCTTCACATTCTCCAACGAAGAAGATGAATATTCGAAGGCTTGAGCAATTCCTCTCCAAACCTTCTCGCACAACGAAATAACCCCCAATGAAATAAGACTTTGTCTTTTTTTATTAACACACACAAGCCATCATTAAATTTGAAATTCAAAAGAATTCACGAATTAATTACATTGACTAACTTAATCAATTAATTATTAATAGAGTTGACTTTCAATAAGTGGGGGTGTAGGTGTGTTATTCAAATAATGGGGGTTTTCCAACTTAATGGGAGGTTTTCAGGAAGTTTAAAAGGTGGGGATCGTGTGGGGCCCACCCCACTAATTTCCTATCAAGAGGGGTTAGGATTTAGTGGGTCCTACCTCAACTTCCATACGTAGGTTTTAACTACTTATAAAATAAAAAATAAAAAAAATTGTTGCACAAATTTTATTTTATTCATTAGTTAACCCTTTTTTTTAATAACCACACCCAAGAAAACGCAACTCCAGAAAAAGTGATCTAAAGCAATTACCGGTTCTGCGGTTTCATCGGTGCCCTCAGATTTCAATTCCAAGCACTGGTTCAAAAGTTAGGAAAACCCACTCGTTCGTTCACTGAACGTACCCAAGATAAACTTCATAAATTGATTCCGAGCACACCGGGCCTCAGAATCAAGTGTCGTTAGAAACTGCGTACTCGTAAAATTCCAAAGAAAATTACGAAAAAATTTCCCTTGAATTTTATGGGTCTTTACATTACTCCCACCTCAGGGCTTTATGTCCCCGTAAATATACATCACAAACTAGGGAAACAAATGAGGGTACTGAGCACGCATCTGAGCCTCCCGCTCCCAAGTGCTCTCCTGGAGGTTCTCATGCTGTCATCTGATGCGCACTAGAGGAATCGACCACCCACGTAGGACCTTCTCCTGTCGATCCTCGATCTCCACCAGAAACTCCGCAAAAGTCACCCCATCGTCAATGTCCAGCTCCCCATGGTCGATGATATGCATCGGTTCGTGCACGTATCTCCTCAGCTGGGATATGTGGAAGACGTCGTGCACCTGGTGCAACTGAGGTGGTAGAGCCAGGCGATAAGCCACCTCGCCTATCCTGCAGAGGACTTGGAATGGTCTGATAAAGCATGGAGATAACTTGTCGACCCAGCCAAATCTCTGTAATCCATGTCGAGGTGAGACCCGCAAGAAGACGTGGTCACCATCTTCGAGCTCTAGTGGTCTCCGCATCTTGTCAGCATAAGACTTCAGCCGGCTCTGAGCTGTCCTCATATGCTTCTGGATGACCTGGACCTTCTCTGTCATGGCCTAGACCATCCTCATGGTGGAGTGGTAGTTATTGTTGTACGCAAACTCCACCAAGTGTAGGTGGTCCTCCCAGCTACGACCAAAGTTGAGGACACATGCACGGAGCATGTCCTTGAGAGTCTGAATGGTCCTCTCCGTCTGACCATCTATCTGAGGGTGAACGGCGGTTCTCAGACGTATTTGTGTCCCGAATGCCTCCTACAACCCCTTCCAAAGCTAGGAAGTAAAGCGAGCATCTCGATTAGAGAGGATATATTATGGCACAACATGAAGCCGTAAAATCTCCTGGACGTAGAGATGTCCCAAGCTCTCTACTGAGCCCTGCTCTCTGATGGGTAAGAAGTGATCCAACTTGGTGAGTCGGTCGATAATCATCCAAACGGAGTCATGACCTCTGGAAGTATGTGGAAGTACAGTCACAAAATCCGTAGATATCTCATCCCACTTCCACTCTGAGACCTCCAAGGGTTGTACCAAGCCTGCTGGTACCTGGTGCTCCACCTTCACCTGCTGGCAGGTGAGGCATCGAGAAATGAACTCTGCTACAGCCTTCTTCATACCCGGCCACCAGTGCTATCGTCTAAGATCCTGGTACATCTTCACCACTCCTAGATGTACCGCTAAAGGGGAAGTGTAAAACTCCCTCAGCACCTCCTCCTCTAAATTAGTTGGTACCATGGTACGTCCTTTGAAAAGGAAATCGCGCTCTCCTCCTATAGAAAATCCATCAGGTTCTTGTCCTGAGGATATCTGTGCATGCCGTGCCTCACAGTCGACGTCCCCACATTGTGCCTCTCTGACATGCTGTAGTAGTGGAGGAGTGACTGTGAGTGACTAAATAAATCCTGCTCCATCTCTATCCATAAAGGATATCTGCAAAACGGCTAGCTACTCTGTCACCTCCCCAAGTAGCTGAATTCCCATCCTCCTGCTGAGATCATCGGCTACTACGTTCCCCTTTCCAAAAGTATAGAATATCTCAAAGTCATAGTCCTGGAGGAACTCGAGCCATCGCCGCTATCTCAGGTTTAGGTCCTTCTGCGAGAAGATGTACCTAAGACTCTGGTGGTCAGAGTAGATTGTAAAGTGCTCGCCCATCAGATAGTGTCGCAACATCTTCAGAGCAAAGACCACTGCTGCCAACTCCAGGTCATGGGTAGCGTAGTTCTTCTCATGCTGCCTCAACTGTTGTGATCCATAGGCGATCATTTCTCGCTCCTACATCAGGACACATCCGATCCCGGTCCCTGATGCATCGCAGTAGACTACGTACCCTACCCCCTCCTCCGGTAGCCTCAAGATAGGTGCACTGGTCAACCTCTATCTCATCTCCAGGAAGCTCTTCTGACATCTATCTAACCACACGAAGGGTTTCCCCTTCTTCTTCAAAGCTAAGAGCGGTGCCGCAACTCTGGAGAAGTCTATCACAAATATCTGGTAGTACCCATCTAGAACCAAGAAACTCCGTACCTCCGTCACACTCTTGGGTGGCTCCCAAGATAGCACTTCCTCGATCTTTGCAGGGTCCACCACAACTCCCGCCTCAGAGATGACGTGTCCTAAGAAGTGTACCTCATATAACTAGAACTGACACTTCGAGAGCTTACCATAAATCTGGTGCTCTTAGAGTGTGTCCAGTACAACCTGCAAGTGGTAGGCGTGTTCCTCCCCAGTGGTTGAGTATATCAAAATGTCGTCGATGAATACCACGACAAATCGATCGAGGTATGGCTGAAAGATCCTATTCATGAGACCCATGAACACTACTAGAGTGTTGGTTATGCAAAAAGGCATAACCAAGAACTCATAGTGGCCATACCGACATATGATTTTCGTCTTCTGCATGTCCTCGTCCTAAACTCTGAGCTGATGATAGCCTGACCTGAGGTCTATCATCAAGAACCACCGTGCTCCCTTGAGCTGATAGAAGAGGTCTTTAGTCCTCAGTAGCGGATACTTGTTCCTCACGGTCACCTGGTTTAGGTGAAGATAGTAAACACACAGTCGCAAGCTTCCTTCTTCCTTCTTGGTGAACAAAATCGGGGAAGATTAGGGTGAAACACTGGGTTAGATGAATCTTTTGCCCTGCAAGTCCTCCATCTGTACCCATAGCTCTCGAAGCTCAGCGGGAGCCATCTGATATGCTGGAGTGGATATCGGGGTTGTCCCGGGGTACAAGTCAATATAAAAGTTTACCTCTCTGCGAGGAGGAAGTCCTGGAACGTCATCAGGGAAAACGTCCGCATACTGATCCACCACTATAGGAAAATTATGACTCTGCACGTTAATTGCTCCTAGGATGAGGCTAGCCAACTGATGAGTGATCGGCTTTCCTCTCCTCTGCGTGATTCCATCATGTTCTATTAAGGCTCCCTTCTCGCCGGGGAAGGTGAACCTGCTCCCATCGGTGCGAACACATTACACCTTGCGCCTAATACAGTCAATCTGAGCATGGACTGTAGATAACCAATCCATGCCCAAGATGACGTCTTAAGGCCTCGATTCCGCTACAAGAAGATCTCAGCCGAAGCTCTCACCTCCTAGAGTAAGCTCACACTGCCGGAACCAGTGCGTAATTGTCGAGTCTGCTCCTGTAGGAGTCTCTAGCCATAAGGATCGAGCCAATGGCTCCGTTGGAATCTCTGAGCTCCGAACAAGGGTAGCGGCAATAAAAGAATGACTCACTCATGTGTCTATAAGAACTGTAGAAAGGGTGGAGTAGACACAGATAGTACCTCAAATAATCTTTGGCACGCAGTGGTCGTAGGCCTCCGCTACCTGAAGCTGAGCCTGTCTCTTCCTGCCAGCACCCTGTGGTCGAGGTGGACCTCCGGGTGGTGGTGGTGGTAAAGCCTCAAAGCGTCGCCCACCACCTGCTGCTCGGCCATCTCCCCTGCATCATCCTCCTTCTCCCGTCTGTTGCTCCTCCGCACGGTGGGTCGGGCAGTCACGAGCCATGTGGCCCTACCCACCGCATGCGTAGCACTGTCTGCTCCTCGGAAGGCTGGCTCTACACCGTGTGCCCCGCACCTCTGATCTAGTGTCCTGAGGTCGTCCGCCTGATGGTCTGGTCTGCCTGGACCCCTGTGACGTCTGTCGACTGCCAGCTACAGACGAATCTACTACATGTCGCCCTGTGGTAGGTCTCGCTGCTGGTGTAGGCTCAGCAAGAAAAGTCTCTATGAGAAGGGCTTGCTCTAGTACTCATGCCTGCGTCGGAATTCTGAGGGAGATCATCGATGCCCTGATCCCATGCCTCAGTCCCTGCTTGAAGGTCCGGGCTAGGAAGAATGGGTCTCGTACCATGTCCAACGAATAGCGCGAGAGATCGGTAAATCTCGCCAAGTACTGGGCGACCGTCATGCTGCCCTGCTGCAGCTGTAGTAGCTCCTGGATGCGCACCGCATGAAGGGTGGCTGGGATGAACTTTGAGTGGAAGAGGATCTCAAATGCTGTCCAGAGGAGAGATGCCTCATCATGCACCTGGAGCATCAAGCTCCACCATCTGCCTGCTACTGCGTTCAGGAGGCTCGCTGCAAGGATCACCATGAGGTCAGCTGGTGTCCCCACTAACCTGAAAACTCGAACAACCGCCTCTAGCCAATACTCGGCTACCTGAGGGTCCATCTCCTTGTAGAACCTGGGCGGTCTCTGATGCTGAAACTCATGCAGTGAACTAAGGTGATGTGCACTCTCAACGGCAGGGGCTGGTGGCATCGGTGGCACGGTGGGTAGTGGTACTGCTGGTGCCTCCGCTGAAAAAGGGCCCTGCATCGATGCCTCGTCGCTCGGTGGGCTGTCGTCTCACACAAAACTCGGAACCCTAGGTTGCTTCCATCATGGGGCCATCCTAAAAAGAAACAGGTGCGCCACGGTCAAAACAGTATACCTGGTGAGCTGACACAAAATAATCACAAACAAAACTTTTGAAACACACATGCAATCAATGTTTTCGTGCATTGAGTCGGAAATCGGAAGTCAGGGTCCTGGTCTATGGATACGTCGGCCGCCGCACCAACACTGGACTCCCTGAACTGATAACCACACTCAATACCCTTAACACTATTAATTCACATAGTAGAAAGATCAGAGTCCAGAGTTCTGTGGTAGAACCGAACTCCTCTAATACCAATTTGTCACGACCCGTCCTCAGGGCCCATGCCGTGAATACCCCAAGCCTACCTCTCATTGGCCAGAGGCTGGAGACTAGCACCAAAGGCATAAATCCCGACAAAGGTGAAGGCATTACCTTTATAAAAAAACAAACACCACAAAGTAAGCCAGAAGAAGTAACACTAAGTAAAACTGGGTACAAAAGTAAGTGTGGAAAGTAAATGGGCCAGAATACAAACCCAAACTAAAAGTAAATTACAACTGGAAAGAAAGTACAGCAACTGAAAGTAAAGCAGCAACGTCGATCCATCCACTGGAAGTCCCGCATGAAGGGTGGGTATAGAAAGCCTCCTCAGCTCCTCGGGTCTAGGCGTCTGCTCTGGGTATGTCCCGCCCAGTGGTCCACCTCTAGGTACGGACTGCTCCACAAGCCTCAACCACGATCAAAGCTATCCATCGTCTGCATCCAACACAACGTAGTGCGGGCATAGCCCGTGCAGGGGTGTGTATACGCTACTCAGTAGGGACCCCGAGACCCCAAAGGTCTCCCAGAATCCACAAAGAATAATCCACAAGGAAAGATACAATCACGAAGTAACATCCAACACTACTTAGGTCTATGCCCATACAAATACCTAACTCATCAATTCCAGTTCGGCTCCAACATTTGAGCCCAAGTTCGATCACGTCCACATAGAATAGTACAACCCAATCCATACAAGAAAGCACAACACAATCCACATTGGAAACCAAGTTAATCATATCGAAGAAAATTATTGAAAGTCAAGACTCATCTCACACAGGTATACTTCTTTGTAAGGTGATAGAGATGATCAGATGTATCCATTGATTCATCTAAGTTGGGACCCACATAGGATACTAAACTAGATAAGTTGTCGGACCCACATAGAATACAATTCCAGCTACTCTGTCGGACCCACGTAGGATACTACAACAGAGGTCAAATACTGTCGGACCCACGTAGGACACAAGAACAGTAATACTGCCAGACCCACATAGGATACAAGAACAGTAGTCATCGTCGTCGAACCCACAGAGGATTTCAGTACAGTCTTCATCACTGCCGAACCCACGGTGGATTTCAGTGCAGTCGTCATCGCTGCCAAACCCACGAAGGATTTCAGTGCATTTGTCATCGTCCTTGTAATCGCAGCCATCTCTAGAGTTCTCGCACACAGCATGCTCATTTCCAGGAGGGTCCGCTCCACGAGCCAAGGGGTCGATAAATCAACTGACACATAGTACGGAGTTGATGTTTCCCAAAGTTCTGTCTCGACAAAAGCAACTCAACGTGACTGACGGCGTGTCAATCGAACGCCCGATCTGAGAGTTATTGGCTTTTTCGTTCCAGGGGCCCTATTGGTTTCTAAGTCAAAACCAACCCGACTGCACTCCAACTGTGTCCAAACTTCAAGAGGAGTAATCCAAAAGGTCCGTCTCACTAATAGGAATCTAACAAAGTCGACAGCATGTCATTCAGACATCCGGATCTCAAGTTATAAGTGATTTCGATCCGAGGGCCTAGTTGGTTTCGTGTTCGAACCAACCCGGTTGTACCCAAGGATCTCCAAAACCATGAGTATAATATACCAAAACGGCCGTCTCGATCCAAGGATCCCAACGCAACTGATGCTGCATCGATCGGAGGTCTGAATCCCAAGATATGGGCAAATGACTGAAAACAGTCTGAAAATGGGGGGTCTGGGCCCGGACTGACCCTGCCCAACCCCCCTGGTCGGCCCGAACCGGGTCGACCCGACCTGGGTCTAGGTCCAACCCAATAGGGAGTGGCCTGGACCGGCCCAGCCCAGCCATGTGGCACACTGGCTCGGCCAGCGGCCGAGCATGGGGGGACGCGGTCCCCCCTCCCTGCGCTCCGTGGAAGCGGCGGGTGCCGCGTCCTCCTCCGGATCCCGTGCGGTCGTGGGATCCCAGTCACCTCCTGTCGCGGCTTCAGCCAGGACATCGCTGCCGCGCCGGAAACCCGCACCTCCGGTGATGTCCACGGGCCACCGGAGTCGTTTCAGTGGTCCGTTCTTTCTCTCATCTACACCTAGGGTAGTCTCGGGACCCGTAGATTACTGCGACGGCCTCTAATCTCTCAACGGTCCCGTTCCATCGTCGCCCAACTTTTCACACATCAAGAATAGAGAAACGGTGGATTCGGACTTGTTTGTTGGTTCATCCCCACCGCGTTAGTGGTTCAAACAACTTCGAACAATTTCCAAACAATTATTCACATGTTGAGGATGTAATCCACATAAAGTAAAATAAATCAAAAAACCCCTACCTCGAAGAAGTTGTCGAGCGAGGATCATCGCGGGAAAAGACGTCGCAGAAGACGGCATCGCGGTAGAGGATCATCGACGTCACGTCGTCGATCCCCGAGGAACTATCTTTCTCCGTCGTCTTTCGTCAGAAGCCGAAGTTCTTCGTCTTTCTTCGCGTTCTCCAACAAAGAAGTTGAAGATTCGAAGGCTTGAGAAATTCCTCTCCAAACCTTCTCGCACAACGAAATAACCCCCAATGAAATAAGACTTTGTCTTATTTTATTAACACACACAATCCATCATTAAATTCAAAATTCAAAATAATTCACAAATTAATTACATTGAATAACTTAATCAAATAATTATTAAGAGAGTTGACTTGCAATAAGTGGGGGTGTGGGTGTGTTACTCAAATAATGGGGGTTTTCCAACTTAATGGGAGGTTTTGAGGAAGTTGAAAAGGTGGGGCTCATGTGGGGCCCACCTCACTAATTTCCTATCAAGAGGGGTTGGGATTTAGTGGGTCCCACCTCAACTTCCATACGTAGGTTTTAACTACTTAGAAAAAAAATAAAAAAAATTGTTGCACAAATTTTATTTTATTCATTAGTTAACCCTTTTTTTAATAACCACACTCGAGCAAACACAACTGTAGAAAAGGTGTAACTAAGAAATTACAGGTGTTGCGGTTTCATCGGTGCCCTCATATTTCGATTCCGAGCACCAGTTCAAAAGTTAGGAAAACCCACTTGTTTGTTCACTGAACGTACCTAAGCTAAACGACAAAAACTGATTTCGGGCACACCGGGCCTCAGAATCAGGTGCCGTTAGAAACTGCGTACTCGTAAAATTCCAAATAAAATTAAGAAAAAATTTCCCTTGAATTTTCCGGGTCTTAACACTTTGGGATACTAATGTTGTCAACATCTGATAGGTAATCGTCCCAAAATTCAATGTCTTCTTCAACAATATATCTTTCTGCAATACAACCTTCTAACTAACATTGATTCTTGATATACCCTTTAAAAATATTCATATATCATTCAATGTGTTATATCTACCTATAATGTATAAGAACATATATTTGAACCTATCTAAATAAGTGAACCATCAGGTGGACCATTATATCAAATAATGATGGTGGGAAGAAAATATCTAGCTCACATAATATGAATGCAGCCTCCTTAATCATGATTAGAAAAATTTTAGGTCTATAAACTTACTGGAATATGGCTATGAAAAATAAGTAGAGTCTAGTTAATATATGTCATATATTTTTAGGAAAATGTAATAGAAATAAATAGGTATCAAATCTTGCATCAACACATAGAAGTCGTGTGATTTTAGTCCCTATAACTTCAAATTATTCATCGATATGACATTCTTGATATTTTATGAATACCCCTCTGGTAATTTTACACTATTAAGGAAAAGAAAAAAAATTCAATTTTTCCATTCTCGATAGAGTGCAAGATGTTGGAAGAAGAAAAGTTCACCCTTTACCCTTCACTAGTGCAAATTGTTCCGTTATCCCCATGTAAATAATGTCCAACCCAGCCTTGTTTCCATATTTTTTTCTAGGAACATTTAGTAATGTTACAATAACACTATCAAATACTTTTTTTATATCCATGACATCAAGAAAATGTATGATGTATAAATAATTCAAATACAATAATTGAAAGAAAATTGATCTCTTCTTACAACTTAATTTCATAAGGTTTTTTTAAAATTGTTTACCAAAAATAGTGTAAATATATTTAAATTTACTAAACAATTAATCAAACTTTAGTGTAGATTGAATTTTACCTTGTTAGATATTCCCATTGAATGTTGTCATCCAGGATCAGTATTTATTTCATTAAGGTAAAAAAAATTGATTTCTTAAAAACATAATCTTCAAGGAATGTTTCAACCAAACTGAGTGTGTTCATTCTTCAAAATTGGGACACCCCAACATTCCTTTAATTTTATAACATAATAAATTTCCATAATATGGAAAGTTATTTATCATCCAATACAACATGTCCCTCAATTCTAATTCTTCACTTCTATAATAATCATATATTATAACACTTGTATCCCACATCAATATCATATCTTTGATCAATGGAGCCAAATAGGCATCAATATTATTACCAGGTTCCTTTGGTCCAGATATAAGAAGTGACAACATATTTTATTTACACTTCATGAATAACCATGGTTTAATGTTATAATTTACCAACATGATGGAACATGTACTGTGAGGAATACTATATACACCAAAAGGACTTATTTCATCTATAGATAAAGCAGGATAAATGTTTATCGACTCATTTCTAAATTTAGGATACTCATAATCAATTTTCTCCATTCAGGATAATCTACTGGATGACATAGGTTCCCATCTGTAATTATTGAATCTACATGCCATGTTAATTATCTCAAGGTTACCTGACATCTATATCGTCTTAAAAACTATGGAAATATAAGAAAGTACCACAAATATTTCAAAATAATTGATTCATTTTTCTTGTAATAATCTATGCAACACTTAGGGACTTTTATGAGTGATTCATGGTCCTTGAAAAACAATATGAAACCATTTGTTAAAGCATGATTTTTTTTATATCATTCCCATTGAACGTAGAATTCATTTATTATCATATGATTAACAAGGTAGTTCATTTTATTCTATTAGCCTATCATTTAGGAGACCATGTAGTTCTGTAAAGCTGTTGTAACTCCATCTTCTATTAGCTTTCAAATTATATAATTTCAATACAGGTGGAACTGTTGTGTATTTAGTACAACCAATATACAACGGTCTCTTAAAATGTATACTTAACTTCTCAAACAACTTTTGGAAAATAAAAAAGGTCATCTTCAATTGTCATTATCATTTATTTCATGTGGTCTCCATCATCATTTACACTAGTATTCAAATCAAATGACCCATAAACCGTAGTATCATCCCAATCGGTTTTCATGTTAAGTTTTTTCCTATGTTTATTCCAACATTTATAGCTCTGATCTATTCCATGACAAATCAAATTTTCTTCCAAATCATCCAGAATAATTTTTCTTGAATAAAAAAAATTTAAACATAGAAAAAGAATTTTAGATGGGTCATATGAATTCTATATTGAAAATTTTATGAATTCTTTAACTCCGTCTTCATACTCTTTTGACAAAAAATAGCATGCATCCATTTTTTATTCATATCCATCTAATCAGGTTTATAAAATATTCATTTTATATAATAAATAAATAAATATACACAAGATATTCATTATCAAAGGTGAAATTTATAGATAATTCTGATAAGTTAAACCCAACATTTGATTGTTTTAAATAATTTCAGTATGCTTTGAAGAAAATGGGTAATTTAATTTAAAAAAATAATTACTCCACTATTGTAGGTTTTATCATTTGAATTCATCCAAAGATGAAATTTATAGACAAATTTCAACCTCATCGGCTTCATCTCCTAAACATTTATTATTGCATTTTTTTTATCAGAGATGCATCCTCCATATCTTGTGGATTTGAACCTATGTTTCTTGAAATAATATAAAAAATATTTATCCATGGGATCACCACTGCTCAGAGTAGTTCAAAAAATATAAAAGAGATGGGGGGTGAGTCTCAAGCAACAAATTGTAATAATAATTGTTTTGGAGATGAAGCCGGTAAGGATAACAATTGTACTTCATTTTATTCTCTAAAAGGGTTAATGTCTCCATTTTATGATAATTACACCATTGGAACTAGTTATTAATTTATAGCTCATTCAATTTGAGATTTAGGGGGCATAAATATAATTTTTCATGATTCAAGGGGTCTTAGTGTGTATATGTTACGATATATGAATCCTTATGGCCTCTATGAATTCTATATTTTTAAGAGAAATCCATATTTTAATACTTTAAATCCTCTAACTAAGACTGGTATTACCTCTATTAAAATGAACCATCAAGTATTTCTTAAATCCCCTAAATAAATGAAAATATAATATAGTAAATTAAGGAGTAATAAGATACCCAAATTTGATAAACAAGAATAATAAACTCTCGTTTCATCAACTAGAATATATAAAAATGTATTGATAAGAAATTTTAGTAAATAAAGAGTTATTTAATATACATGGATGGTAATCAGAGATTTTTAGGTGTGTAACCAATACATATAGACCTAAAATAATGAATACCTAAAAAAATCTAATAATTATTTCAACATATATAGAATTTGATAACCACCATTCTATTTTTTATAATAAGTGATGTAAAAACCTAAGAAATTATTATATTGAATATTAATGGTAAATCAAATATCCTTAATCACCATAACTTCTCTTAATAAATATTTTCACCTTAATAGTTGATATTTTATTGAATGAAGATATTTATAGACTCTGTAAATATTCTAGGGTTCTTGAATATGCCTCTTTATAACCATAATCATGAAAAATAATATATAATAATAAAATTAATCATTAGTCAGAAAAATAAATAAATAAATAAAACTAAATAAAAAATATAAACAATTGGTCACATTATAATGGATAAATATTAAATATGAATAAAGTCAAAAATAATATACATGTAAATAGTAGTAAATGAAGAAAATTTAATCTTGGTAGATTCCAAAACATCCCGTGAGGTGACTTTGGACAGACTTGGGTTGGAAACACCTATAAGAATGATGATGAGTTACTGTGGTTATTACCTATTAGAGACTCAAAACTATCCTACCTTGTTGGACTCACATGTGGACTTTGATATAAGTGGGAACCCATAAAATCTAATTGGGACTACATTGTAACTATCTCTCATCCATTAATAAGATGTATATGATCCCTATTATGATAGTAATTGGAGGTATGGTCTCTTTTTTAGAAAACATATCAATTGATAATCAGGAAAACCCAAACATGTATATTAAAACATCCTTCTAACACCCATCAATACAATCTTTGTATTTAAAAGAAAAAAACCTTACCTCATCAAAATTAATATATTCATCTTCCATATATGGTGATAACTTTTTTTTAAAACCATTTCATGGAACCAATAAGGACAAAACAGTTGATACTACTACTAATTTTCAATGAAAAACTTCTTTATTTCAATATTATTCAAAATATAAAAGTTGTGATAAAAGTAATTTTAAAAATTTCCAAACATGACTTAAAGTCATAATTTTAAAAAATACACATTAATATTCTCTATTATAATGCATTTTTGAAACCAAGAAAAAAATTATCATATGTTTTATTAAATGAATCCTATCTATATTTCATATGACTACATACTTATATATACACATGAAATAATGTGTTCATATATATATATATATATTTAAAATGAATATATATATATATATATATATATATTTATTTATGTATGTATTTTCATATTGGATATCAAGAAAAAAACAAAGAGATAAAATTCATGACACTTAACATAAAAAAAATCTCTATGTAATACCACTCAAGCTTCAAAATAGAAAAAAAACCTGACAAACCGCACCTCAACTTCAAGAAATAATTACATGAAATCCATTTTGATTTATTAAATAAAAACCATGGGTTTCATTTTAACAAACACTTTTTGTGCATTATTTCCATGTAAGGAATTTCAAAACAATTAAACTTAATACACTACAAAGATAAAATCAATGTGTGGAATTACAAATATGCTATAAGGCAGTAAGAAAATCCCTTAAAGGGTCAATACAAACCCAAAATCATAGAAACCCCCAATTATAAATTCATTATAGAAGGGAAATCAGTGATGGATGATGAATAGTATGAGATAATGAAAACAATGCAAATAGATATCATCAAACAAGCAATCAATGACTGAGGAGGAGAAAATAACATACCTTTCATTGAAGCTTTGAATCATCTGAAAAAAATTAAAGATATCTCCAAACATGGAATTATTTGTAACCATGGATTCATTCATCCCTTGAATTGTTTGAGCCTTTGAATTGATCATTGGAATGGTTCAAGCCTTGATTCGAGTTTGGATTTCATGAGGAGCATCGGTAATAGGTGGCTTCCAAGGAAAGCTTTGGATATCATGAATGGTTCAGGACTGGTAAGGGTTCTTTAAATATATCAAGTCACTTTTATCATCACTTTCAAAAAAATAATGATGTCTTTTATAAGGGCTTATTACTTAAACACTGATAAAGGATTTATAATTAAAATTAAAATTAAAAAACAATTAAATATATTTATGTAATTATATATATTTAATAAATATATATAAATATAAATATAGTAAATATATTCATTCTTTAAATATATTTATAATTTTTTTATAATTATTTAAATATATACTTATTTATTTATAATTATATAAAAACTTTTTAAAAAATAATATTTATATATTTATATCATTATATATATTTATATGATTATATATATATTTAATAAATAAATATAAATATAAATATAGTAAATATATTCATTATTCAAATAAATTTATTATAATTTTATTATTATTTAAATATATATAATTATTCATTTATAATTATATAAATAATATTTATTTATTTATAATTATAAGTATATAAATATAGCAAATATATTTATTTATAAATATTTATTTATAAATATATTTTTAACATTATTAAGGAATATTTAATCTTAAGTGCATGCATGTTAAAAATGAGTGGAATCGAATAATTAAAAGTGAGTACATGTCACGACCCCCTCCCCACAAAGTGTACCCCTCCTAGGCCGGAAATGTGAGAAGGGAGATAATAAGCCCAGAGTCCCACCTCCAATAGGCCCCGGGTTGGCGACTAGAACTGAGGGTATAGTAAACACACAAATGGGAGGCATTACCCTCTAATAGAACGCATGCGGAAGAGAGATATAAGATATAAAGCAACCGAGTCCAACTCAGAACTAAAATATAAAAGAAAAACCAAGTGCACATATTTAATGTCAGGAAAAAGTACTACAACTGGAAGGGGAAACCGCAAGTACCCAAAAGAAAGTAAAAACAGTAGCAACCACAAGCCTGAACCACTCCTGTAACCCCAAGCTAGTAGAAACCAGGTTGATCTCTAACCTCCTCCAAGTGACCTGAAAAATAGTTTGTATATACATAGGGTGAGTATAACAGTATACTCAGTAGGATCCTCCCTGAAGCCTCTCATGTAAAGGTAAAGAAAGCATGCTAAAGCACAGTGAACAACAAGTGAAACTAACTTATCACCTAAATAGGTATACTAAGTTCTCAACATCACCATGGCTACACTCACCAAGTAACTCATACAAGAATATATAATATAACAAATAATATCAAGGGTACCCCACTATTACTTCCCCACTGGTTTTCCTCTTTGCTCCAACATCACATGTCCTGAGCATCTCTCTCCAAAAAGGCTTGCAGACAGACACCTGGGCGAAGCACCACAGCGTGCACCTCCTGCAACATAACCTCCATGTCCACATAAGAAAAGTAACAAGGTAGTTACTAGGAGCCACCATAGCCCTCATAATGTGTATCATACATCGGGTATTATACCTCAAGCCATTACATCCCATACACTAAGTAAGGATCCTCATGCTATCACAGCCTATATAGGTTACACCTATAGTAGTCCAAAGGATACTATATCCAGAATATATGTGTGTGAATAACCACAAGACATTACAACCCCCTATAAACATATATGGGGAAAACTAACCACTTTGCCTACCAGCACAAGTATCTACCAAGAGAATAGAGCGGGGCCAAAGGGGGTAGTCAGTCATTCATCCTCCCACCGGAATACTGAGGAAAACACCCCCCACCCAGAGCTCAAAATCCCCAGGGTGTCAGTTTCCCTTACTAACAGGGTGGCGTAGTGTATAGAAACACAAAAAAGTACAGAATATACTATATCTCACAACCACACTATGGGCATAACCTATTCTTAGACTCTACTGCACCTAACGTCTCTCGGACTCCGGGCTACTACTTCTAAGACTTTGTATCCAATAAGCACACAAACATTTAAAGAGCTTTATTAGATTACTTCATTCCCTTTTTATCAGTTCCACTTTACGTTCATTAATTATTTAAACATTAATTAATCATGAAAAATTACACATTAAATTTCATTAGCATCACACCCAAAGTCCATTGTTCCTTCAAAATTACAACCACATCATTATGTTCCAGCAAAATCCATCCCCATGGGTTAACACCATTTATTCGGTTATTCATTACAAAATTACTTTCCCACATTCCCAGGCATTCTAGAAAAACATTCTATTCTACTAAACACAAGGGGGATCAACACAGTGAGTAGATGTAATACACGTCGAGTCTTCACCTCTTATAGAAAGAGCAAATACCCATCCTCCCTTGAGAAGCTATACACAAAAAGCACGTGGCATACCCCGCGTGTCTTCACCTCTTTCGGAAGAAGGGTAAGTAAGACCAGCTGCCTTGAGCAGTGGGGAAAAGTAAAGCAGATAAACAACCAGTAAGAATCAGCAAGCATCCAACAATCACATCCATCCCATTCCATCATCCCTGGTGTCCTCCCTGACACCCACATGCATAAACTGATGCATCTCACCACTCTATGCGTCATCTGATACCACAACCAAAAGCCTCCATGCCCCAACATATCACAACACCCATCCAAAATCACATCACAACACAAGCAGTTGGAAAAACAAACATCACATAAATTGGGCTATTATCCCTTTAACAATCAAGAGGGTAACTCATAACCCTTCAAGGAATTATCAAACAATTAGTTCGTTAATTTATCTTGAATTAACAGATTTATTATTCATAGGTTCCAAATTCGGGAAACCTAATCAGTAATCTATCAAAATTAATTAAACATGATTACTACGCCAATTTCATTAACATCAAATTACAACAAGAACTATATTCTTTTATATTCCTCTTTATCTTTAGCAAAACAATTATCAATTAATCCCAATTTACATTCTTTACTGATTTCCATCAAGAAAGAACACCTAATCTGAGCAAGCATAGATATTACACTATCTATAAAAACAAGGGGTAATAACATATGATCAATATCAATTTATTTATCTGGTTCAAATATTTATTATGTCAATTCCATTGTTATCCAGTGGGATAAAACATGTTAACGATATAGTTTCATGTAAAATAATAGAGAAGCAATGAATCCCCTACCTCAAAAAGTTCTTGATGTTCTTTATCCACACAACGGGTCACGATTCTCCTCTCACGACAACTACATCCACCCAAGGATGCCACGGTACGACCGCACCAACCAAAACCCAAGAAAACTCTATTATAAGTATGGATATTTAATGCCATAATATGGAAAGGATAAAAAAGAGAAGATAAACCCCAAAAGAATGATGATAACACATACCTTATATCAAATAGTTATCGGTACTGCTTGGTTGCATCAAAACATAGTAGAACCAATCCAAGGAGGAAAGTTTGACCATGAAATGACTATGAGATGAAATGGGATGTTCAAGAATATCACACCCAATAACAATTAGAAAGAAATAGGGTGGAAGATATCTCTTCCCTTTAAAAGATTTAATGGGGCAGTGCTCTAAGATACGCTTAATTTCCCATTAAAAACGGATCACATTAACCCATGCGGTTTGACCAAGTAAAAACATCCTGAGCCATAGGAATAATTAATATAGGAGTTATGGCCTTTTAATTGGACTTATAGTCCTTAAAAAGAGGATTTAAATGCATTTTACATCAAAGGAGATGTCAAAGGGGAAAAACTGTAGGAAGCTGGAAACACTATACACCAAACTCAAAATTTGGAAAAGGAAATAGAGGCTGCTATTAGAACCTCACTGGTTTGGAAAACACTATTCACTGAACCTTGCTAATAGAACACTGTTCACTGAACCTAACCAATAGAACACTGTTCACTGAACCTCACCGATAGAACATTGTTCACTGAACCTACCGATAGAACAGTGTTCACTGAACCTCACCGATAGAACACTGTTCACTGAACCTAACCGATAGAACACTCTTCACTGAACCCCGTCGATAGAACATTGTTCATGGATTATCACTGATAGAATACTGTTCACTAAACTTCACCGATAGAACACTTTTCACTGAACCTCACCGATAGAACACTGTTCACTAAACCTCACCGATATAACATTGTTCACTGAAACTCGCCAATAGAACATTGTTCATTGAACCTCGCCGATAGAACATTGTTTACTAAACCACACTGATAGAACACTATTCACTAAACCTCACCGATAGAACATTGTTCACTGATGGAATTGTTCACAGAATTGGAAATTTTGAGAAGGAAAGAGAGGTTACCGATGCTAATGTTCACCTAAAGGGAAAAATTGGAAAAGTGTTGGGGAGAGTCACCTTGACCTCCCGGAACACCTCAAACACCATATTTTCACAAAGGAATGGACCAGAGAGATCCAGGTCACTACATCAGATACCTCTCAAAACATTCTTGACCTCAAGAATTCAAAACCCACTTAAAGAAAAAGAAATGGGTTCCGAACAACCACCCATCGAGATACATCTCAAAAGAGAGAAAGCCACAAAAGCAACAAAAGAAAAATTCATAATAAAAACATGAAAGGTCTGACCACAAAGGGGACATCGTTACATGAAAAGTGTTAAACATCAAACAACTATGGGTACTGAGCACTTATATGTGACTCACGTTCCCAGGTACTCTCCTCCATGCCACTGTGTCGCCACAAGACATGAACCAAGGGAATAGAACGCTCGTGCAACACCTTCTCCTTGTGGTCTTGGATCTCCACAGGTCGTTCTTCAAAGGATGAATCATCATCAACATTGATCCCTCCCCAATTGATTATGTGAGAGTCATCATGAATATAATGATGGAGTTGTGATACATGGAAAACATCATGTATCCGACTCATCTACAGGGGAAGTGCTAATCGATACGCCACAGTTCCAACACAAGCTAACACCTTGACAGGCCCAACAAACCGGGGAGAAAGCTTACTTCCATGACCAAAACTTCACTGCCCACGATGGGGAGTCACCTTCAGAAACACATGATCCCCAACATCAAATTTTAAGGGCCTCATCCTTTGATCGGCATATGATTTCTGGCGATCTTGTGCTGTCTTCATCCTCTCACGAATCACCTAAACCATCTTTGTTGTATTCTGCACTAGTTCCAGTCTGAGAATTACTGACTCTCTAACCCCAGTCCAGCACAACGGAGAACGAAAATGTCGGCCATACAAGACTTCAAATGGTGTCATACTGATGGTGGAGTGAAAACTATTATTGTAAGAGAACTCCACCAAGAGTAAGTGCTTCATCCACAAACCTCCAAAATCAAGAACACAAGAGCGTAACATGTCTTCAAGAGTCTGGATTGTTCACTCTGTCTAACCATCCATTTGAGGATAAAAAGCAGTGCTAAGGCATAGTTGAGAACTGAAATCATGTTGGAGGACTCTCCACACCCTGGAGGTAAAACAAGGATCTCGATCAAAAATGACCATCCTAGGGACTCTATGAAGTCTCACCACCTCCTCTAGATACTGCCTTGAAAAAACTTCCACTGATCTTGACTCCTTGATTGCTATAAATTGGGCTTATTTTGTTAAACGATCCACTACCAACCAAATAGAATCATGACCTCCTAGAGCTCGAGCTAAACTAGTAACAAAGTCCATTGAGATGTCCTCCCACTTCTACTGAGGAATATCTAATGGCTGGAGTAGACCACCAGGGACACGGTGTTCGGTCTTCACCTTCTGGCAGACCAAACATCGAGACACAAACTTTGCAACTGGACTCTTAAGCCCAGGCCACCAAAACTGACTCCTCAAGGCTCGGTACATCTTTTTCACACCAGGATACACCACTAAAGGAGAACTATGGGACTCTATGAGAACCGTCTCATGCATCGTTAAAGGAACAAAAATCCTTCCATGATACAACACTCGGTGTTATTCATCCTCAGTCCAACCATCAAGGGCCTCACCACAAACAACTCGATCTCTATAGACCTCCAACTCTAGATCCCCCAAATGGGAATCTTCCACCTTCTGCATCAGGGATGACAGTACCGTCATCTAAAAAAGACAACATCTACCCCCAACTTCTCCCATATCATGATGTAATGTTGACGGTTCTTCCATTACTCTACAGGAATCATTGAATTCACGCACAACATCACTATGTGAATTTCTACTCAGTGCATCAGCAATAACATTCCCTTTTCTATGTGTATATGATATTTCAAATTCGTATTCCTGTAAGAACTCCATCCACTAACGCTGTCGTAAGTTCAATTCATGCTGGGAGAAAACATACATCAAACTCTTATGATCGGTGAAAACCACAAAGCGCTCACCAATGAGGTAATGTCTCAAAAACTTTAGAGTAAACACCACGGCTGCCAACTCAAAATCATGGGTGGAATAGTTACGTTCATGGGGACATAACAGCCGAGACCCATAAGAAACAATTGAACTCTGTTTCATGAGAACACAGCCTAACCCCAGATGCGAAGTGTCACAGAAAACATCAAACTGAACTCCCTCAGCTGGAAGAAAAAGAACTCGAGCACTTACTAACTTCTTCTTTAGATACTTAAAAGCTACCTGACACTGATCAGTCCATATTAATGAATGAACCTTCCTCGTCAAATCTTTTAGAGGAGTCAAAATTCGCGAGAAATTGGCTACGAACCTCCTGTAGTATCCTGTGAGTCCAAGGAAACTTCGCACCTATGACACTGTATTAGGGGATACCTAAGATACAATTGCTTCTATCTTTGATGGATCCGCAGCTAATCCCTATTGGGACACAACATGCCCCAAGAAACAGACTTCTCAAGCCCAAAACTCGCACTTCCACAACTTCCCAGACAGCTGATGTTGACGAAGAACTACCAAAACAGCTTGTAGATGCTCTGCATGTTCCTCCACATATGTGGAGTACACAAGGATGTCATCGATGAAAACTACCACAAACTTATCCAAGAACTCATGGAACATAGAATTAATCAATCCAATGAATAAAACTGAAGCATTCGTCATGCCAAATGTCATTAAAACGAACTCATAATTCCCATGACGACTACAGAAAGTAGTCTTCTGGATATCCTCATCCTTCACACGCATCTAATGATATCCTGACCGCAAGTCGATCTTTGAGAACCAACTTTTACCCTTCAGTTGATCGAATAAATCATCAATATGTGGAAGAGGATAGCGATTCTTTATTGTCACTTTGTTTAAGGGATGATAATCAATTCACAACCGCAAACAGTTGTTATCCTTCTTCACGAACAAAACCGGTGCACCCCACAGTGACACACTTGGCTGAACAAAACCACACTGTAATAGACTATCAAGCTGTATATTTAGCTCTCGTAACTCAGAAGGGGCCATCTTATATGGATACATAGAGATAGGAGACGCTCCTAGTTGTATCTCGATCCCAACTCGATCTTTCATCGAGGGGGTAATGCTACAACCTCTTCTGAAAAGACATAAGGGTACTCCTCTACGACCCTAGGAAACGCCAACTTCTGAACCTTTGAAGAACTCAACATCATCTCAGCCATCATGGATGATAAGGATGGAACGCGCCTAGAACCCATCCAAGGATCTCCCTCACCAACAAACACCACTGACTCTCTATCAGCACCAATGAAAACAACCTTCTTCTCAAAGAAATCCATGATATCCTGCACCGAATACAACCAATCCATGCCAAGGATAACATTATATGGTTTTATTTGTAAACATAGGAAATATCCCCAAGATCGGTGTTGCCCCAACACTAGCTCATAGTCTCTACATACTTCAAACAAGTTAGCTTGACCTCCAACTAGTGTAGTCAACCCCAAGGGCACTAGAAGCCTATCTACCTCAAGTCCCAAATCATGGACAAGGGTAGGTGATATGAAGGAGTGTGTCACTCCTGAATCAAACAAAACATACACCAAGGTAGAAAACAAGAAAAGGGTACCTCGAACGAAGTCTAGATCACCTAGAGCTGGCAACGCTAGAGCATGAAGCTGACCACAACCTCCTCCACATCCTCTATGACCCTGATGACGACCACCACCACGGCCGCGCTCTGCTCTCTAAGGACGGGGAGAGTCATGGGGTTGTCCTATACTTGTCCCACCTACCCTCTGCTGATCTAAAGCTGGTGCAACCTACTACTGTTTCTGCCTCGGCTGGAACTGCCTCAACGGAGGAACCTGGAGAATAGCACCTGGTGCACGATGACTACTCTGAAAGGTCGGTAACTCCCGTTGTTGATGACCACGACCACCACAAGAAAAACAAGCGCCTAATCCCTTAGAATAGGCCTAAGAGTTTATTCCTCTGGAGAAACGAGATGGGAAGGGTTGGGACCTACCCCTGACTGAACGGAAACTCTTCTGACCTGAAAACCGGGAACCCCGGACCATAGCTCTGCTTCATGAGGGGTCATGAAGATTCCCCTATCTTGATGATACGATCTTGGTTTAAGTCCTCTCGGTAGTATCTTCCCTCACCAGAACCTCAAGATATGTCTTCAACATAAATGGGATGACCTAGCATTGGATCTCTGGATGCAAAGCCTCCTCAAAATGCCTCGCCCTGGCCTCCTCATCTGGTAATAGGTCCGAAGCATATCGTAAAAGGTTCCTGAAATGGATTCCAAACTCTCAAACACTAGAGCCACCCTGTCAAAGGGTAAAAATCTCATGGCGACTGGATGCCTTCACAGTCGAAGAAAGAAACTAAACTCTAAACCTGTCTCAGAACTCCTCTCATGAGATTGTTGACTCCTCACGATCCCTTAGGAACAAGAACCACCACTGCCTCGCTACTCCATATAGCATCATCACAACCAATGACACCCAATGCTCCTTCTGAGCACGGATCGAACTGAAGCCTATCTCGACCTCCTCCAACCAGTATTTCATGACTGAATCTGAAATGGAGCCTTCATAATTCTATATACTCTGGTGCTAAAACTCTCATAGTGTCTTCCTCCAAGTGTCGTCGTCATCAACCTCTACCCTGCAGAAATCTACTGGAACAGCTTGCTGGACATTTTCTCTGAAAACCTGACGAGGACATCGACCTAGAGCCATACCTCTAAAATAAAAAACTGTTAGAGTTCCTAAACCTGGAATATGGAAGACTCGACATTAATTAATTAATTATTTTCTTTCATTGATTTTATGTTATCCTATCCCAAGATCTACCCATTCAAACACAGGCACAAAGAAGAATGATGTATGTTCCTTTCCTAGGTCTCTACCCTGCAACTGGTATCACCTTGTTTAGTAGCCATTGTAAACTTAAAGGTCCGTACATCAGATCATAGGGGGGCCTAAATGCCTATGTCTCAGCCATTCTCTAGTGTTTACCTCACTTTCTAAACATGAATGACATTGTTTCCCTACCAACCCATGCAACCTCACCTGTGCCTAACTCCAAACTCCATCATATCCCTCAACTAGACCTCTAATACCACTCTGTCATGACCCCCTCCCCACAAAGTGTACCCCTCCTGGGCTGGAAATGTGAGAAGGGAGATAATGACCCCCGAGTCCCGCCTCCAGTAGGCCCTGGGTTGGAGACTAGCACCGAGGGTATAGTAAACACACAAATGGAAGGCATTACCCTCTAAGAGAACACATGCGAAAGAGAGAGATAAGATAGAAACCAACCAAATCCAATTCAGAACTAAAATATAAAAGAAAACCCAAGTTCACATATATAATTTCATGAAAAAGTACTATAACTAGAAGGGGAAACTGCAAGTACCCAAAAGAAAGTAAAAATAGAATCAACCACAAGCCTGAACAGCTCCTACAACCCAAAGCTAGTAGAAACCATCTTGATCTCCAACCATATCTAAGTGATCTAAAAACAGTTTGTATATACATAGGGTGAGTATAATAGTATACTCATTAGGATCTTCCCTGAAGCCTCTCGTGAAAAAGTAAAGAAAGCATGCTAAAACACAGTGAACAACAAGTGAAACTAACTCATCACCTAAACAGGTATACTAAGTTCCCAACCTCACCATGGATACACTCACCAAGTAATGCATACAAGAATATATAATATAATAAAGAATATCAAGGGTACCCCACTACTACTTCCCTACTGGTTTTCAACTTTTCCCCAACGTCGCACGTCCTGAGTATCTCTCTCCAAAAATGCATGCCCGCAGACACCTGGGAGAAGCACCACATCTTGCATCTCATGCAACAAAACCCCCATGTCCGCATAAGAAAAGTAACCAGGTATTTTCTAGGAACCACCACATCCTTCATAACGTGTATCATACATCAAGTATTATACCTCAAGACATTACAGCCTATACACCGAGTAAGGATCCTCAAGTCATCACAACCTATACACGTTACACCTTAGTAGTCTATAGGATACTATATCCAGAATATATGTGTGTGAATAAACATAAGCCATTACAGCCCTCTACACACATATATGGGGAAAACTAACCACTGCGCCTACCAGCACAAGTATCTACCAAGAGAAGAGAGCAGGGCCAAAGGGGGTAGTCAGCCATTCATCCTCCCACCAGAATGTTGAGGAAAACACACCCCAGGGATCAGAATCCCCGGAGTGTCAGTTTCCCTTACTGACAGGGTGGATTAGCGTATAGAAACACAAAAAGTACAGAATATACTATATCTTACAACCATACTATGGGCATAACCTAGTTTTAGACTCAACTATAGCTAACGTATCTAAGACTCTGGGCTGCTAATTCTAAGACTAGGTATCCTATAAGCACACAACCATTTAAAGAGCTTTATTAGATTACTTCATTCCCTTTTTATCAGTTCCACTTTACGTTAATTAATTCTTTAAACATTAATTAACCATGAACAATTACACATTAAATTTCATTAGCATCACACCCAAAGTCCATTGTTCCTTCAAAATTACAACCTCATCATTATATTCAAACAAACTCCATCCCCATGGGTTAACACCATTTATTCAATTATTCATTACAGAATTACTTTCCGACATTCCTAGAAATTATAGAAAAACATTCTATGCTACTAAACACAAGGGTTCTCAATACGGTGAGTAGATTTACGACACATCGAGTCTTCACCGCTTATAGAAAGAGCATATACCCATCCTCCCTTGAGAAGCTAAACATGTAAATCACGTGGCATGCCCCGCGTGTCTTTGCCTCTTTTTAAAGAAGGGTAAGTAAGACCAGCTTTCTTGAGTAGTGGGGAAAAGTAAAGAATATAAACAACCATTAAGAATCAGCAAGCATCCAACAATCACATCCATCCCATTCCATCATCTCAGGTGTCCTCTATGAGACCCACATGCATAAACTAATGCATCTCACCTCTCTAGGCATCATCTACCTCCACAACCAAAATCCTCTATGCCCCCACATATCACAACACCCATCCAGGATCACATCATAACATAAGAAGAAGGAAAAACAAACATCACATCAATTGGGCTATTGGCCCTTTAACAATCAAGAGGGTAACTCATAACCCTTAAAGGAATTATCAAACAGTCAACTCTTTAATCCATCTTGAATTAACAGATTTTTTATTCGTAGGTTCCAAATTCAAGAAACCTAATCAGTAAGCTACCACGATTAATTAAACATGCTTAATGCACCAATTTTATTAACATAAAATTACAACAAGAACCAGATTCATTTACATGCCTCTTTATCATTATCCAAACAATTGTCAATTAATCCAAATTTACGTTCTTTACCGAATTCCATCAAGAACGAATAGCTAATCAAAGAAAGCATAGATATCACACTATCTAGAAAAACAAGGGGAAATAATATATGATCGATATTAATTTATTTATCTGGTTAAAATATTTATTATGTCAATTACATTGTCATCCAGTAGGATAAAACTTTCTATTTATACAGTTGCACATAAAATAAGAGAGAAGCAACAAATCCACTACCTCAAACAGTTCTTGACATTCTTTATCCACACAATGGGTCACGATCCTCCTCTTGCGACAACTGCATCCACCTGAGGATTCCATGGTACGACCGCACTAACCAAAACCCAAGAAAAATCCATTATAAGTGTGGAGATTTCATGCCTTAATATGAAAAGGATAAACAGGATAAGATGAACCCCAAAAGAACGACGATAACACATACCTTATATCGAAGATTGATCGGTACTGCTTGGTTTCATCAAAACAGAGCGGAACCAATCCGAGGACGAAAGTTTTACTATGCAACTACTATGAGATGGAATGGGATGTTCGAGCATCTCACACCCAATAACAAGGAGAAGGAAATAGGGTGGAAGATATCCCTTCCCTTTAGAAGATTTAACGGGGTGACGGTTTAAGATATGCTTAATTTCCCATTAAAAACGGATTACATTAACCCACGCGGTTTGACCAAGTCAAAACATCCTGATCTATAGGAATAATTAATATAGGATTTATGGCCTTTGAATCAGACTTAGAGTCCTTAAAACGAGGCTTTAAATGCATTTTATGTCAAATGAAACGTTAAAGGGGAAAAACTGTAGGAAGCTAGAAACATTGTACACCAAACTCAAAATTTGTAAAAGGAAATAGAGGCTGCTGTTAGAACCTCACTGGTCTAGAAACACTGTTTACTGAACCTCACTCATAGAACAGTGTTCACTGAACCTCACCGATAGAACATTGTTCACTGAACCTCACCGATAGAACATTGTTCACTGAACCTCACCGATAGAGCACTGTTCACTGAACCTATCGATAGAACACTACTCATTGAACCTCACCGATAGAACATTGTTCACTGAACCTCACCGATAGAACACTGTTCACTGAACCTCACCGATAGAACATTGTTCACTGAACCTCACCGATAGAACACTGTTCACTAAACCTCACAGATAAAACATTGTTCCTTGAACTTCACTGATAGAACATTGTTCACTGAACCTCGCCGATAGAATATTTTTCACTGATGGAACTCTTCACATAACTGGAAATTTGGAAAAGGAAAGAGAGGTTACCGATGCTACAGTTCACTAAAAGGGAAAAATTGGCAAAGTTTTGGGGATGAGTCACCTTGACCTCTCGGAACACCTCAAACACCATATTTTCACAAAGGAATGGACAAGAGTGGTCTGGGCCATTACATTACACGAAAACAATACTGAAAAAATGGATGAGTTTTATTAATTAAATATAGATTATTAAAAAATATGAATATACGTTGAATTCATATTGAAAATACTAAGACATAGTATATATATATATATATAATAGTAAATGATTAAATTCCCAAAAAAATAAAAAATATTAAAAATGAATTAATACCTAACTATGAAAAAATTAAAATTAAGTAAATAAATTTTACCAAATAAAGACATGATATATTAAATGTATCATTTTATAAAGAAATTCTAATATTAAGAATAAAATGTTAATAAATTACATAAATATTAGGTGTATGTGTTTCTATATAAGATTTTATTAATTATGTAAATATTTTTATGTGTGGGTTGTATATAAAAATGCATTAATTATGTATGTATGTGAAATCAATATAGCACGCATTTGATATATGTTAAATTGAAAAATCAAATAATGTTCAATTATGTTCATTACACAATGCAATCAGTATTTTTGATTCATTATAATTTTTAATTATAAACCATTATTTACTAATATATGACTTATTTAATAAAAAAGCATAAATATTTTGTATTATATAACTCATATATTTATATACATATTCATATATATCTCTATTTAATATATATTATTTACTAATATTATCAATAATTATTTAATTAATAAATTGTTTTTTTTTCTTAATTTACTTATTTTTAATTTTTATTTATTTAATTATTTAATTTTACATATATATATATATAATATATACTATTTATTAGTAATTACAATTTATATATATTATATTAAATTTATTCATTTTATCAATAATTATTTAATAAAAAAATTAATCTTTTTATAATAAACTCATTTTTATTTTTTATTTATTTTATTATTTTATTTTATTTAGTACCTTTATTAGAGCTAAAAATAAAGCGCTAATAAAGGGTACCATTTATCAGTATTAAATAGAAGTGATGATAAATGTTACCCTTCATCAGTGCTAAAAAACACAGATAAAAGGTACCCGTTATGAGCACTTATTTTAGCGCTAATAAAGGGAATATTTATCAACGCTTTTTGCTAGCATTAATAAAGATCTATGCTGTTAAAAGCATATTTTGTAGTAGAAAAAATTATAAAATTCATATTGTAGTTGATTTTAAAAAATTACTAACATTATTTACCCATTAGTGTGATTCCAACACTACAAAAACATGTGACAACTTTATCACAATATCCTCCATCTATTCTATATTATTTGGAAAATTATTCCATCTAATTGATACAAAGAAAACAACAGAAAAATTAGATCATGTTCATCGGTTAGATAATGGATTTCATTAGTGGAAGTTAATTTTTTTACTCTTGGATCATTAAAAATATAGTTGAAACACGGTACACACTAATGATGCATTTCTTGGATTACATGTTACAAAGTGTACAATGGTGGCTACTGTAAAAAAATAAAAGTTACTAAAATTGGTATTATGAATCTTGAATTTCTTATAGATGGATGGTAGATTACTTGAATAGAAATATTTGGTGTCACAACTATAATGCATCACCTACATCAACTATTGAAAGGTACTTTTCCAATATTCTTAGGCTTATATTAAATTTTATTGACATTTTCTGTCTACCATGATATAATTTGTAATTATCATTAACTTTAAAATAATTTTATATAAATTTAAACCCAACGGATTTCATATATCCTTAAAAAATTTAAAACATTTGGTTATTACAATATAAAAACCTGTTACATTTCTATATTACGTAATTTTTCGAGACGTTGAATGGTGCATTGTAAAAATATCAATTTATGGCATATTTGATATAGATTAAAACTTGGTCTAAATTCAATATTTTATTCCCCCAGATATCGAGTCTAGCTACCAATCAGAAATAATTATGGATTTATCTCCATCTTCCTCTTCAAAAAACACATTATGTAATTTATGTTAAAAATAGATTTAGAGTTAAGAGATATACTAATTTGGGTAATTGAAAAATATTCATATATTATTTTCTTATGGATGTACAAATTGTAATGAATGAAATTCTATAAAATGTTGGAGAATGTTGAGTTTGGATTTTCTATTGACCCAAAAATATTCAAATATAAAATTGTTTGTATCAGTGTTGAAGTGTCGAAATTCAATATACAAATCAGATAGAACCCATTAGAATAGATTTCTTTCAAAGTTTTCTTAATTAAAGATAATTCAGAACAAATAAAATATTTCAAGAACTCTTAAAACAAATACAGAGTATGTCATTGACTCTGGTATCACATAACTGGTAAAGTTATTTTTGGGGTCTGACTTCTTTAAATTTTATTTCCTTATATATTGTTCCTTCTGATGCAACCTCCCAGGGATTTGTTTCAAGTACTACAACAATGTCGTCTTCAAACCCAATGGTATGAGATATTTAATTTCTTGTATGATTCAATTATATATCAAAAAAAACATTTATAAAGATGTCATTCACTATGTGTTTCTTCTTGTACAAGTACCTTCAATGAATTGTTCTATAGTCGGTTCAAACACTTTTTAACCAACCTGTGTATATTATTTTCACCAGAATGAAGATTAAAATATATTCCTATATATTATTTATAGTTGGTTTAAACTCTTTCTTATATGTCTTACAAGCATGGGTGAAATTATTATTTTTTTTGATTTTATGTATTTAATCCAATCTAAAGAATATAAATTGTTCTCCATTTATATTATTTCCTATTTTGGTATCATTATGTAACAGTATATGTGTTATGATCATTCAATTGTACTCCATTTATAAGTGTGTTATGATCAGTTAATACTATTAAATATATTCTACAGATTAGATTCTATTTTTATAATATAGTTGTCTATAGTTATGTGTATATACCCCACATTGATACATGTTTTACATAACTTATTAAGAATAATTCAATTTTTTTTGTATGGGGGTTCATTTGGGTTTTAATTTATGTACTTCCAATGAAATATGATACTAAAATATACAACTTATTGGTGGATATGAATTAATAATTTGAAACTTTTGAAACTTTATCTCCTTTTAGTATTTGAAATTTTCCTGACATTTTACTTAAACTAACATTTATAGAGAAATTTAGAATGTAAATTCGAACAAGAATGATTTGATACAGGTGAGGAATTCAAAACTGAATTTAGAAGAGATAATTCAACTTTATAGGATCTTAAAAATCACTTCAATGAACATAAATGCATAATGAAATAAAAAATTGAATAAACTGACCAAAAGTCACTTACTATGTTCAACTATTTAGTTGTGATTATATTTTGTTTTATGTATCAACTATCACTCTTACATTTCTTTCTCTTCATATACTGTATCTCTCTAAAGGTTTTATTTTACATATTTAATTTTTCCTTCATACATTTTTATATTTTTTCCCATAAAGCTACATGGGTGGGGAAATAGTAAACATTTTTTTATAAAATTTAAAAAACATTTTTTGAAACAGAAAATGTATGTTAACTATTAAAAAACAATAATTAAAAAAATTAAAATATATATATTTTTGTATAAAATATATTATAAATTGTTGATATTACATGATAAAATTTATGCCAAATATATTATTTTCAATATTTACATAACAATATATCAGACATATATATATGTTATAAATTATAAACATCATATTGACATCGATTTGAGGATAGAGATAAATATAAAGAAAATCTAGTGCTTACAAAGTACTCTATAGAACTCAATCCATAGACCTTTTCAATACACCCCAAAAACCTAACCACTAGACTACACACCTTTATATCAAGGTAAAATAAAAATGTTAGAAATTGCTTGAAATAGTTTTTCAAAGATAGATTTATCTATAGATATTAGTAAAATTAAATTGATTATTTGATAATAAAAAAATTCAGATTCCCTAATTCAATTCATTTTTACTCCATAAAAAACTCAATTACATCACGATAATTAATGTAAATATCAATAAAATTGATTCGTGCTAAGAAATTTTTAATATTTATGATTCACCAAGTAATCAAAATCAAAAAGGGATAAAATGAATATTTATAAAAAATAAAATATTATTGAAATATGAAACACACACATCCAACGTATTACATTAAATGAATACTATATTTGTAAACCCATGTACATATCCCTGTATAAATTCATGATCAGGAAAAATGAATATCGATCAAAAAAATAATAATAATAAGGAAATAAAAAATGACACTTTCTCCATTATGTTGGCCCTCCTCTGCTGGATGTCGGTCAATGTAGGATTCACCTCGATCCCCATTCTATAATCATTCTGATACCCGCTCTAATATCCTCTATCGTGTACCCCATTGATCCCTAGAATTGGCAAGCTAGATCACCACTATCATCGTTGAACCTACAGTGGACTCCAAAAACATAGCGGTAACCCAACAGTTGAGGTTAGTCCCAGATAGTGGTGAGTACCTAGTGAGCACAAGTCACCATAAAATGGGTGGGTGCCAATTTATCTGGCTCATCCCCTTCACTTTAAAAAATAATAATTTATATATATATATATATATATATACAATTATAAATAAATATATATTTTTTATTTTTGTTATTTTGGACAATCAAAGGTGAATTTAATAAAATGATCAAAGATCAAGTGATATAAGAGAAAACAATCAAGGAGTAAAATCAACCAACTAAACAAGAGAATATACCGAATGACTCTGGGTTTCCAATGCATAAGAAACCTTATTCTCATATATTATGCTGAAATATATCATACAAGCACTCAAGGAAGTGATAAGGATATTAATATTCTAGACTAGCAAACCAAGGGACTGGAGACTAATCTTCAACTACCACAAAAACGGATTTACACAACACCGCCCTTTAATAGCGCTAAAAATGCTGATAAAAGGGGTACCTTTATGAGCACTAAAAAAAGAACTGATAAAGGGTACTATTAAGAGTGCTAAAAAATGCTCTGTTAAAAGTATCCTTTTATCAATTCTTTTTTTAGTACTGATAATTGTACCCCCTTTATTAGTTCTTTTATAGTGATGTTAAAGAGAACCACTTTATCGATGCTTTTTTATAAGCGTTGATAAAGACCCTCCTTTATCAAAAATTTTCACTAGAATTGATAAATGGTATATTTCAAAAAAAAATATTAATATATAAATATATTCATATTGATATAAATTTAATATATATTTTTTAAATATGTTTTAGATAAGGTTAAATAGACATATACACATAATATATAAGATAATTAGTGAAATGGCTTATAAAATAATTAAAAATACATATTTAATTAATAATTTGCTAATTATTATCGATTAATAGTCATTTAATAACAATTTAAATATAAAATAAATCAAAAAAATAATAAAATATTCAAAATCAGTTGAAAACATAACTCGAACTTCAAACGGCCATAACTTTTGATCTAAGTATCCGTTTGGGCTCTACCGCATGTGAAATCAAATATTGCGATGATATATATGCACTAATAATAAAGGGAGACCCTTTATCTCATTTTTGAGGCCAAAAAGTCCTAGAAGACATCTAAAACTAGGTTTTTAGTCAAGGTACCCCAATTTTTTAACATTCGATGGATTTTCAGCCTCTTTAAGGGGGTCTTTTTGCCCCATTTTAGTGGGGAATAAATTTATTACGAGGTATTACATTCATATTGATATTATGGCTCTGAAATTTTATCATTTTTTGCAATCTACTATTATTTATAATCAAATATATAACAATATATACATATTTTTTTATATTCATGCATAAAAATGTAATTTTATAAATAAATAATTAAACATATTTAAATATAAAATATGTTTATCAATATATATAACTTATCTAAATAAAAAATATTATCCATTTTATTTAAAATAAAAATGTATGAATATTTATATATGTATACAATTAACATATATATAATTTATATATATATATATATATATATTTGTGTGTGTGTATTGACAAACACACATATATATATATATTATAATATATGTATATAAATAATGATATATAATATATGAAAATAAATATAAATATGTATAATTATATTTATAGATGTGCACATATATTTAAATATGTATGTATGTATGTATGTATAAACACACTCACACACAAAACATATTTTATATATGTATGTAAATATATATATGTGTGTGTGTGTGTGTGTGGATAAAAAAATGTAACAAAATATGTATAAATATATAGATATATCATAAAATACATACCAAAACAATATGGTGGAATGTAAAAGGGGCTGAAGTATGAGTGGGAGGTCTAAGGTTCGAAACCCAACAAAGGTAGGCTAGCGTTCAGATGGGTGAAGTAGGTTCCTAGCGCTATTAAAAGGGTAGGAGTGGATACCTAGAGATGTTAAATGAGAGGGGAGGCTGGATGTGTGATGTTAAAATGGGGTGGAGTTCTATTAAAATAGGGTGGTCCACCCTTTTATTTTCAGTAAAAAAAATTTAAAAAAAAAATGGCTTTTATAAGTGCTGATAAAGGACCCTTTTATGAGTTCTTTTTTAGCACTGATAAAAGGGGGTTTTATCTGCCTTTTTTTAGAAAGGGTCTCATTTTAATATATCTTTGATTATAAATTATTTTTTATCACATTAAATGTTATTTTTATATTCTTTTAAATTCCATATCTACAGTAGTGTCAGGTGCATAGATTGCACTGATAATGGTGAGGTAGTATGATTCCAAAACAATGGATTGATATCATTTCCCGATGGGAAATATAAAAACCTCAAAAATAGCCTAATATTCCACCACTATTGGTTCCACCCACTAATTTGGAGAAAAAAAATTAAAATATATATATATTTTTTGACTTTTATGATCATTAACAAAAGGTGTCTTTATGAACATTTTTTTAAATTGTTGTTAAAGAGGAGGGGAGGCTGGAAAAACACTATTAAAAGGGGTTTGAGTGATATTAAAAGGGGTTTTGTCTACCCTCTGATTTATAGAAGAAAAAATTAAAAAAATGACTTTTATCAACATTTATAAAAGGAATATTTATCAGAGTTTTTTAGCGTTGCTAATAGGGACCCCCTTTTAATAGTGCTTCGAATATTAGTACTTTTTTAGTGTTGTATTCCAATTTTTTCATGATTTTAAAGGCCATATCTACAGTATTTTTGGATGCATAGATTTCGCTAACAATGGTGAGGAAGTCTAATGCCAAAACAATGGATTTCCATCCTTTCTCGATGGTGAGTCTAAAACCCTCAAAAATAGACCAAACTTTCTCCACCATTAGTCCCACCCTATTATTTGAAGAAAAAAAATATAAAAAAATTATTTTTTTGACTTTTATTAGTGTTTTTTTAGTACTGATAAAATGGGCCATTATTAGTGTTTTTTAGTACTGATAAAAGGGCCCCCTTTTTAATAGCGCTTCGATTATTAGTGATTTTTTAGTACTTTAAATTCCATTTTTGTGAGATTTTAAAGTCCATATATGCAGTGGTGTTGAGTACCTATATTGCACTAAAAATGGTGAGGCAGTCTGGTTATAAAACAATGTATTCTCATCCTTTCTCAATGGTGAGTCACAAACCCTCACAAATAGCCTGACCTTCTGCCACCGATGGTTCCCAAATAGTGTGCACATATTTTTGGCCAGCAGCAACCACACATCCAAGGGAATCACAGACCACCACACTAATCCCAATAGAGCCTCCTCCAATGATTTAGAAATCCATGTTAATTTTGAACAGATCCAATGGTGGGGGATCCCAAACACTATTGTATGGGAGATCATAAGAAAGCTCAAACTGAAAGTCAAATCTTTTCCATGTGTGCATCCAAGATGTTGAATGGTCGATCCAGTTGTGAGTCAGATTTGACTTCTATATGAAAACATTGTTATTATTTCTGATCCATACAAACTAGGAAATGGGATTCATGGAATCAACTTTCTCAGTAGAAAGAGAGGACGACCATTTCATCAGGCATGAGATAGGTTCATTCGCCATCTCTACAAAAAAAATCAGCATTTGGATCCCACGCAACCCAAAATTCCCTGGAACCAGGGAAAAAAATATAGCGTATGAAGGGGACTCCAACTCAACCATTTATAAGGGATAATTGGAGTCATAAAGTGCATGGCATAACATGAGGAACTTCTTGATAGAGAGGATAGTGGTATAAAACTTCCACCATAAATACCAGATCTTGGGGGGACCACCAAGCACCACAAAAAATATCTGCCTCAGTGGTTCATGAGCCAAGAGCCAACTTATACATAGATTTAACCAAGAATATTCTGAAATTCTCCCTACTCCATAAAATCATATCCTTACACATATCCTTGAAAAAATATATACTCAAAATAATTCTTTGGTCTATTTCATTGAACCATCCTTCCAATTTATCATGATACCGATCATTTTCATCACTGTATAACAAAGAGTTAACAGTTCCATCTTCCTATCCTGGTATTGGTAAATAGGTAGCCCCCATCCCATCATTTCCAACCGGTTAAGGAACTATCTATATATTGATAGTGGCACAATCTTTAATATTCCAAAAGAGAACCCCAAAAATAATCCCACGAGAACCCCACAAACTATGCCAAAAGAAACTCAGGCGAGGGTCAAGAGGAAAAGCATAGAAGTCACAGTAGGGAAAATATTTATCCTAAAGAATCCAAGTGCAAAGTGAATGAGTATTAAGAAGCATCCTCTATCCTTTCTTTTCCAAAAGTGTATCATTAAAGAGTTTCAGATCCTATAACCCCATACTACCATAAGCTTTAGAGGTGCACAAATTTTCCCAGGACAACCAATGAGTTTTATTTAAATATATTTATATATTTATATAATTATAATTATATATTTATAATTATATATATAATTTAAATAAATAAAAAAATTATTTATTTATTTAAAATTTAAATTATATCATGCACGTAGATTAGATAATGGATTTCATTAGTGGCGGTTAAATTTTTATTCTTGTCTCATCAAAAATAAAATTGAAACATGGTAAACATTAATGATGCATTTCTTGGATTACAAGTTAAAAAGTGAAAAATATTGGGTACTATGAAAAAAATAAAAGTAATTACAAGTTGTATTATGAATAATTCATTTCCTAAAGAAAGAAGGTAGGTTACTTGAATGGAAATATTTCGTGTCATAACTATAATGCATCACCTCCATCAACTATTCTAAAGTGTTTTCCCTAAATTCCCAAGATTATATTAAATTTTAATGAAATTTTATAACTACCGTAGTATATGTATAATCACATGGTTTTGGACCGGATTAAATTCTAAAGGATTTTAAATTTTATCTTTTGGTGGATATGTTATTCTTTAAACCAAGTATCAGAATGAAAATATGAGTTTTGAAACACTTAAATGTGCTACTTTTAGACTTGGTTTAAGGTATGAGTGGTTCTATGGGTGTTGTTTTGGGTTTCAGGAGCATCGAACACAAAAACTAAAAACCGTAGAAGGATGGTAGGGGCACATGGTTTGTTTGAAACTATTCAACCCTTCAGAAGAAATTGTGCAGCTAATCCATTGGAGTTGGAGGTCATGCATGGTTTGGTCTAACTGTGCGTGTTTTTTTAGATCTTTGGATGATGTATTTTGCACGGGTTGTTCATGGTTAGCCAACCCATTTTTTCAGACCATATGAGGGTATTCTTGGGTATTTTCATAGATTATAGTTGGTTAATGATTTAGCCAATTGTGCATTCAAACCATGCGCATATTTTTATTTGGGTGAATTTATGTTTTCTCCCTTAATGAACTAAAATTATATACCCCATTTATTTCCACCTTCCTCCTCTATCACGTGCACCTCCTTTCCTCCAGATGTGAGCTCCTCTCTTCTACTCTTCTAGGTATGTTAAGATATCCCTCATATGTTTTCTAATTCAAGAGTTTTCAAGTGCATTGGACATATCTTGATAACCTTTCGACTCCTTATGCTTCTCTTTTTTTTTTACCTTGACTTACATAATGTTAAATCTATGAAATCACTTTTTCCCTATTTTTAGGGTGTTAAATGATTCTTCTGATTTCTTTCATTCATTCTTGAATCAAATCTCAATACCAGATGTGTGAACCATCCTAATCATGAGGTAGATGGTCTAATTTCTTTCCTAATATTTCATCACTTTTTATATGATGTGTCATTTTTCCACACACCAAAACCTTCTGATGACACCTCATAAATGTGAATTAATTTAATTAAATGGTTCTCCTATGTCTAGTGTGACCTTATTTAGCAGTGAATCAACACAGATGGTTATTCTCCTTGGTGTGATCCACCGCATGGGTGTGCCTCCATTAGAGTCCTTATGTCCCTTAACCTTAATTTGATAAACACATTTGAGGTGTGTTTCACATGTAATAAATGTCTTTAAATAATAAATTAAATTAATATCAATTTTAAACCATGTGTTTGGCCTCATTGGTTATGACCATTTCTATATGGTTTATGCATATTCTCTATATCATGTGTGTTATACTTTATGCCATTTTACTTATGTCATATGACTTATATCCTAAGCTTTATAAATTGTACTTATGCCTCATTTTAATGATTTATACCTATTTAATTATCATGAGCCTCCAATTTTATGCAATTTGATGTATTCCATACACCTTATGATTTATTCATATTGCTGAGAGTATTAATATTGATGCCTTATGTTCTATACTTCTTTACCCATGATATGTTCCATGTGACTTATTCTTTATACATGTTTCTCAATGTCTTGTGCTTATTTCAATGTGTGCATCTCTTGTACCCTTGTGATTATACTTTTTCCTAGTGCTTTTCACTAATTCCCTTATACCATAAATTCATGTATTGAATAAAATTCTTGGATAGTTTTTTTTGGCATGTGATATTGAAATTCTTTATTGATGTTGTGTGAATTTAAATTCTAGGCTTGAACTGTTTGCGGTTCGAGAATGAACTCAAGTATAGACATAATGACACCATAGATGGACTCATCGTTCTTGTCTTAACTACTTGACGTGCTAGGAGTGACACTTGGCTTGCCTTTTACAGGATCTTTGAGTATATTATCTTATACTCTTGAGTGATACAGGTTCCCTATGGGAGAAACAGTGGATGGTAATGTTGGAAATTATGGTTATACCATGCCTCGGGTGATACTTGGTCCCCTATGTGAGATAACTAGTATGAGATCAAAGGTCACCATACCAAGAGTGATATGAAGGATTCTATTATAGGTCACCTTGGACAGACTATGTGGTATTGGTTATATTGGATTCTATTTTAGCAACCCTTGGGATTCATTATGGATCACCTTGGATAGGCTCATGATGCCATTAATAGATTTTATGGATTGATTCCTTGACTTATGTGTGATGGAATTTTTAATTAATTATGATCTTTCCTAATTGATATGCTAGTGATGGATCTGCCAAGCCAAAACATGAGCTTGGGGTCAGTCTATACTTGATACCTTATTAATGTTGACCTTGGTGCATACAAAAAAGCTTATATAGTTTCCCTTGGTTCAGACATTCTTCTTGGGATAAATCAGGTAAAATTGGTTGGGTATCCATTAAGGAACCCAGACTGATGTGTTATTTATTTATTTATGTATTGCCTTGTATTCACCTATGTTGGCACACTGTTCATTTTATAGTGCATAAACCATATTGATCTAGACACCATTGGTGGTGGAATAGCAGGATTATATATCACATATTTCTTGGACTATCATTACACTAGGTTACCTAAGAATATCTTCTTGTTTTTAGGTCAATGGATTTTTTCTTGAGTCATTCTTTGTACATGGGAGCTTATGAGAATAGGACTGAACTAGTACTCAAGATGCTCATGGAGACCACCTTTTGGGATTTTGTTTCTCTTATTTCTTTTATTCATTTCATTATGTTGTATCACTTGTTTTATCTCCCTACTATACTAATCTTGATTTAGATTATTTATAAATATAGGGTTACACATACATAGATGTTCTTTCTGGGTGTTGGCCACTTTGTATTCAATTTATTATTATTAATTTCGTTGCACTGTTATATTTCTCTGTAAACTGCTTCTATTGTTTTCTGTTGATTATCACCTGATATACCATTATGCTACTCTAATCATGAGGGTATATTCTCCCCACTATACCACCATTAGACCCTTACTTCTAGTCAGCAGCCTATGGCATCTGGGGAGGTTCTCTTGAGGATATGTACCAACCAATCCAGATATTGGGTTTCATAGTCAGTCGGGATGGGACATTACAAAGTGGTATCATAGATTTTATTTTGTTGAATTACTATTTTGGGATTGGTAGATAGGATACTAGGAATGTGTTAGTGCTTGGTAAATATTCATGCCTAGGATTGATCAAACCATGTATGGGGAAAAGTCCTAGTGGTCAGGGATGGGATTATTGTTTGTGTTGTTCATTATTATAGTTGATTATTATTTTACCTTAAGTGATTGGATTACTTTCCATTACTTACTAATTTATGAGATTTATGGTATTTACCCTTTTCCTGGTATGACAAGGATGTATCATTACATTAATCATTATAGGGAAATAGGGATTCACTTACCATGCGCATTCCATGCCACATAGATTGCATTGTTAAGCTATTTGAAATTATTTATGTGCCTTGTGTATTATTTTCCTTCCTGTTATATGCCATGTTATGAATTTTAATATCATTCCTAGTTTATACCGACTTAGGTATTTTATTATCATGCATGTAGTGTAACATGTGTGTTTTATTTTTCATGTCTATTTGTACTTGTTTATACATCTATCATGCCTTGTGATTTATTATATATGCATAATTTCTTACCATGTTTAGGTGACTGATTAGGGTGTCTTGCTTCCATGTTCTATGCTTCTATGATTTTTCATCATTTTTACCATTTTTTACTACTTGTGATAGAATTTCATTAATATTATAATGTAAAGGTGGTCCAAATAAAATGCCATTATCAATCTAAGTGGTGTTTTTCTATATAGATTGATTGTGAAATTCTATTTGATATACCAACCATGAAATTTTTGAGCTATGAACCACTAGTTTCATGGGATAAAAAATATTGGTTTTAACTAAATGGGATCCAATTGGAAATTTATAAAGATTATGGGCACTTTATAAATTGTAAAATGGTAACCCATCTAACCAAACCATTTTAGATGCGCCTATTGTACATAAATATTGTGAAGTAAATGTTCCAGATGTTAAAATTTTCTTTTATCCTATATAAATTGGTTTCGGTTAAATGAGAGCTTACCAATAATATGTAAAGTGTATGTGCTCTTTACAAATTGAGAAGTGGTGACCCATATAATTGAACCATCATTTATGAGCCTTGTGTGTGTGTGTGTTTTTTTTTTCTTGAAATTAAATTGGTGAACTTTATAAAGGCTTGTAACTCAATTTCCTGGGCATGATAACCCATATGACCAAGTTCTTAAATGCGCAACTAGGCCAAAGTAGGTCAGTTGGGGCATGTTGATTATGAAATATACTTGAATTGACCTAAGTAGTTTAGTCATGGTGCATGTACCTTGAGGTAAACCCATTAAGGGTGTTTTAAAAATATTAATGATTCAAATAAAATGGGGTCGCATTTTTTGAACCTAAAATGGTTTAATGGGACCCTATTAGGTCACCTTTCTTTTTCCATTCCTGATACTAAACCCCATGAGGGTATATTAGTACCATGTGGTGATAGTCATTTAAAGTGTTTACAGTCGTGTATGTGGTGTTTTATATGAGCATATGGTGGAATATTACTTGTTCAGTACCTATTTAATTAATAAAATACCTTTTAATCTACTTGATTTTTCATTTATATGAGGCCTTGGTTAATTAAAATTTCAATTACAACCAAAATGGTGTTTTCCTCTATAGGTTGCAATTCACATTTTCTTTAACTTAGCTGGTCATGAAAAGATATAATTTAATTAATGATTTTTAAAGTGGGGGTTTGTGAAAATAATGGCCTAATTATGATGATATTTCAATTAAATATTTAATCTTTAAAAAATGTTTAATATAACCTTCCTATTTTTACTTTGCAACCTGAGCTAAATAAAGTGCCATATGTTTTTCCTTATAACCGGTATTAGTTTTTATTTAAAACTATACCCATAAATGTTTAAAGAATTAAATTAGTTTTGGTTTAATACCTTAAAATGGAACCTTAAATGGTGTTTCAGCTTCGACCCTTGGGTAAGGGTAGTTTGGATCCTTTTTATGTTTTACTTTAAAATTGAGACATAAGAATTTTTCATTGGCCTCTTCTCCTTTGTATGGATCAAAATGATAGGCCCTTATGCCTAATAACCTCTTCTTGGTGTGAACTAGTTTTAAGTTCGACACCCCATGCTTCGGTAATGGGCTAGCCCAAAGTAGTTGGCACCCTCAAAACCTAAAAACCTTGTATGATTATTATGATACATTATGACACAAGGTGTTGTTCGGGTGCTATAGTACCATGTAGGACCCTTGGTTTCTAATGTCTCTTAGTTTTTATGGGTGTTCATGTGGTTATTTGACCTTCATTATGGGTGTGATTTTCATATACCCGGGTTCAGTAGGTTAGACATGACTAGTACATGGTCAATTCCTTAGTAGGTCATGTGACACTTATTCTTCTTCCCTCGTAGTGTGGGATGACTCAGAAGTTCATCCACTTGATATGAATTCATTTGGGATAAAGTGACTCTGGGTGGTTTCTTTAACAGGTTATTAGATGTTGGGATGCATAAGGTCGGAGAGCCTATTTATAGTGTTAAGGATGTGCAGTTTTTCTCATGAAGCATTGGGGTAGTATGTATTAATATATGCAGTACCCATCGAGCTCTCGAGATAGTGTAGTTAACTAGCTAGGTTTGGTGGTAATCATTTGAATCAAGAGCTATTACACTTTGATCACTGGTTACCTCCATGGTAGAGTGATCTGAGCATTAAAGAGGAATTAGACTCATCCCACTACTCAAGATGAATTTTTAAGAGTATTATGTGTCTTTACATGCTAGATAGTCATTTTGGATCTTACGCCTAATTATATGGCATATGTGGATGTAACTCTAGAGGAGTGTTACACATACATATAAGGTAAGGACTATCCAAGTTCACATGTAACAGATAGTCTTTACTTTCTTTTATTTTAATGCTTTCAAATACATGTGGGCCACCTCTAGTAGTCTTAGTCAGTGGTCAATGAAGTTTGTGTCATGGGATGAGTTCCCTTTATCAATAAATATGATGATAATTACACTCCTAAAGTAGGGAGCATCGTTCCAAATCCGGTAATATGTATCCTTCTAAGTATAAGTAACACAACCAAGAAGGGACTTTTTGAAATGGTCAGTCCTAATTTTGAATTCCCCAAAATGTGGTAAGTTGGTATCATGTTAGTGCTTTCAAGGTGGCATGATGATGGGATGGTTGGATGTGTATGAAACCTTGTGGTGGTTTGACAGCCTTTCTCCTTTGCGTTGTTGGTATTGGTTGGTTTAGGTTGTGCCAGGCACATTATTGTGATGTAGAATGTGTTATTCGAGTCCTCTTTAGAATTAATTTGCATCCTCTTAGTGTACTCTCGGTTAATTGGAAATCATGTTCCCTATCTTTACATCATCCTAGTATATTGAGAGAGCACTGGTTACACACTATACTATAATTTCAAATGTCATTGGGCTGGATAAATAGACCCCTTCAGAGTTGTATTTTGAAAGTGTGGATGTTATTAAGGAGTGTTTATTCATGATTTATACTTGGGTTCCTACATAGGAATTCTTTGGGTAGACTCATGGACACTAGATGTCTCTTTTGACTTGATTTCCAAGAGGATAATGTTTTGGGTCCAGTCAGTGCTCTTGATGAGTGGATGTTTTAGATTTTCACCAACATCTCACTTGTGGATGTTGGTGTATAGAATACCTTGTATGAGATCCTTGGTTCCTAGTGCATTATTATGAGGTCACCCCAAACGTTCATTGGGCATAGATAGTTTTTTTAATGGTGTTTATCCAAGTTTATCATATCATGTTTATAGCCATGTTCGTACCAAGGCACAATAGCTAAATGGGAGAGTTTTGGATATATACATCATCAAAATCTAATTACAGGATTCAGTGAACATGATCAGAGAAAATATCAAGGTGACATCATCTAAAGGAACTATGTCTAGTTTGGAAATGTGTTAGCCTCCTATGCCAAGCGTTTTTTAGAATAACCAGCTAGTAGTGGCTCAACTTGATTACTTTCGAGGGAATGGAAGTAGTTGGTGAGGAACTATTTCAGGAATGTCTTCTATGAAATCCCAACCCTAGTTTCCACTCAGATGTTCCCAGATCTCGGTGGGTCACTAGGCCTTGAGCACATCTCTCAGAATTCTAGAGGCTTCCGAATAGCAACGAGGTCCTACGGTGTGCCTGTGGGGAGACTATGCCCTTATTAATAGAGTGTAGCATAATGAATAGAAGTAATAATAAGTAAATAGAAAAGGTAGTATAATAAATATATGATACAAAAAAATAACACAAGAATAATAAGTAACTGAACAACTCATAATAATACACAAAAGTTGATGATGATGCATGTCATGTCACTATAAAACTGGAAAACATGGATACAAGGAAGCATGTAACAGCACAATACAAAAGATGAAAAAATGAATCCAAAAACTATCCCCAGTATCCCGAGATTTTTCTCGATCATCTACCACAAAACTCTATCCTAAGAAATCAAGCAATCAAGCGTCCAAAGTGAGACACTTAAATTTTTCAACACCTACATACATTTAATCTTCTCGAGTACCAATGGTGGCCTGGATAAGGTGTGAGATAAATCTTAGTAGGCCACCACAAGTGGAATCTATAATATCTAGTCTTTGTAAAATAAACTAAAATAGTTTGAAAACATGCATATATAAAAGTAAATCAGTACAGTGATGTAAATAACCAAGTACCTACTTCAGCCTCAGCTAGTGTCTAAACATATAACTATTCATTAATTGATTGATTATGTTCCAGATTATATAATAAGTCGTGTAAGGGATAACCAACACTGAATTCCAGACATGATAGTAATCTTGAAGGATCCAAGATACAAATCATCATATAATGATGATAATAATAAAATGGATCCAAGGTAATCACCAAGGCATCCTTCACCTCAGGGGTCAAGTAAACTCATGTAAGAAACTGTATCCTAACTATAAGGTTAAGAGTGTAATCCAAGGGGAAACACCCAAGTCATTCTACAATAATATAAATCTAACCGAGTCCATAGAAATCATCTAAGGTAAAATGGGATAAGTAGTGACTAGGACCAAGGGTGTATCCAAATCACCTCATATCCATAGATGTTGTATTGTATCTAAGGATTGTATCAAAGGCATCCTATAATAATAATGAATATATCCTACAGTGTCATTCTGGTCATCAACTAATAGATGAGGATTGGTTTCCAAGGTGGGTCTCACCCTTGGAAATCAACATCCTTGAATCGGAATGGCATCCATGAGTGTTCAAGGAATTCCCTCAGGAATCTAGAAGCTAACTCGTAACTGACCACTCGTATAATACTTTCAAGATCTATATGCATTAGGCACCTTTTATTTAGTTCATTTAATAAGTAATTCAATGTAATAATCAATCAATTTGATAATTTATTTGGTTCAATCCATTACCCTTCATTAGTGTGAAAAAGTTAAATAGTCATGAAACCTTTTATTATATCATTTAATTCATAATAATTTAATGTGGTTAACTTTTCTACCATCCATTATCCATGAAAAGGGGTTCTACGGATGTTTAACCAAGCCATTCAATTACATTCAATTAGGAAAAGCCATATATATAGTATAATTTCCATTTAAACCATTTAAGAATTTATTAATTAAGTAGAAAACTTACCTTATAAGGGTCAATTGATATATCCATGTAACAACCATTTATAATTAATTTATTTAAGTGAAACACTTACCTTATAAGGTAAAGTCAAATCTAACCCAAATGGTGGCACAAAAATTCCTAAAAATCCACTTAAGCATAACTATGGAATTTCCCTACTTAGGGAGGTCTACATTAAGGACATAACCTCTAATGTTGGGTGAAATATATGGAAAGGTTCTTATAACATAGTTCAAACAACTATAATCAAGGAAAATAAATTTAACAGGTCGTGCCTGGTCCAATAGGCATGCACGCATGAAAATTTATAAAATGATGAAACTTGAGGAATGAGTTATAGAACACCTACCACATACTCTTATGACTCTCTTTTTCCAGTATCAGCCTCTAGTTTGGTCTTTATTAAAATATATCTGAATAATGGATCAACGCCTGGAAAATAGGGCATATGAGGCTACATCTAAATATCATCATTAATAGAAAGAATAATTATTAACAGCTAAAAAGGAGTTGATTACATAAAAATGAATATCCAACGTGATGAACAGTGCTCAAATCAGACTTTGGATTGGATCTTGAGATCAAAATATATCTTAGGACTTTAAATAGATCAAAAGGGTGAGAGGGGAGAGCTCCTATAGATAGAAAAGAATATTGAAGGAAGGAGGTGAGTTGAATTAATTCATTAAGTAAAATTATATAAAATCACTAAAAAATAGGCATCACGTGGTTTGGTTGCACGGTTGGCCAAACTGTGCACCAACCTTGCACCTTTTTCTATAGGGAGGGTCATTTCGCATAGTTAGTTTTTCTAGTTAGGGAAACCATACAACAACCATGAAAACCACATATGTAGTAATGTATATAGTTTTTTAATGGGTGTGTGTCCCTTGGTTCATGGTTAGGTCAAATTTTGTGCCCTAATTTACCCCATTGTCTAGCACTTCATGGTTTTTAGAGACCATCTGACTTGGCTCGTACGATTTCTACTAACTATACGTCCAGTCTATTTTTCAAACCGGCTGGGGTTTTGAGCTCTAAACATGCCCCAAACACACCTAAAAACCTTTATAACCTCATTATTCATCCATATTAGGTCCAAAATAAATAATTAGACCAAATTTTAAAGGATCCATACCTGAGTGAAAATTAGGATTCTTATAGTCTTCCCCCCTTAAAAGAACTTGTCCCTAAGTTCACCATCTAAGGGTGGTTAAACAATGTCTAAGAAAAACTTTGGCCATTGGGTATATACATTGGCCTCCCACTACCAATTATTTTCTTGTACACGCTTATAATTCAATAGCACCTACACTAAAGGGATAGACCAACCTAATAGATCCTTCATGATCCAGTTAACTATACATATCAGATAATCCTCAAATGAAGCATTGTCATCTTACTCAACTTCCTTGGGATCAAAAGTATGATATGGGTCAGCATGATATAGGTGAATCTATGAAACATTGAAGATGTCATGCATGGAATGGTACCTATGAGGTAGTAACAAACAATAGGCTACTAGCTCGACTCTCTCAATAATCTCCAATGGACCTAAAAAGTATAGAGACAACTTCCCTTGCCTTTTTATCCATCTATGCCTCAGCTTGGGTGATACTCATAGGAAAACACAATCCTCAACCTCAAACTCCATAGGTCATCGGTGATGATAGACATACGATTTCTGTCTAGACTGAGCAGCAGACATAAATTTCTTGATTAGATAACCCTGATTCAAAGTATCCGTTATGAGATGACGACCTGGCAGGGATTCCTCTCCTACCTCAATCCATTATAGAGGTGAATGAAATATCCTACCATTCAAGGCCTCAAAAGGCGCCATCTTAATTTTCAACTGAAAGCTATTATTATAGGTAAAATTAAAGAGAGGGATATGATTCTCCCAAGATCCGCCGAAGTCAAAAACACATGATCAGATCATGTCCTATAGAACTTGTATCATCTTCTCCTACTATCCATTGGTTTCAAGGTGGAAGGATGTGCTTAAAATCACCTCTGTACTTATAGCCTTCAGCAACCCCTTCTAGAAACATTATATAAAACTATAATCCCTATCTGAAATGATAGCATAGGGTATCCTATGTAGTAATATGATCTCAAGGACATATAGTCTTCACATCTCATAAACTAAGAAATTTTCCCAAATAAGAATTAAGTAGGAGAATTTCTTCAGTCGATCAATGACTACCCATACAACATCGCTACCTCTAGGAAACCTTGTTAAGATGACTAAAACCTCCATAGAAACATATTCCCATTTCCATTCAAGGACTATAAGTGGCTGTAAAAATCTTGTAGTTCTCTGGTTCTCTACCTTCACCCGGTGACAGGTGGAACACCTAGTGATAAATCTTTCTATTTAACATTTCATCTATGTCCACCAATACCAGTGTCGCATATCTCAATACATTTTGTAGATTCCTGGATGAAATTCCCACTAAGAAGCATGATACTCATGAATAAATTAATTTAACATATCTATAGTAACCCAGACATTTCCATGTATATATAGGATATCATCTATGTACATAGACCAATCTGGAGGTGGGTCATCTTCTGAAACACTCTCACAAAGAACCAAGACTTCACGATCTGAAAACAAACCGATCTTCACCTACCCAAGGAGGTAAGAGGTAAATGTCAAGTCTAAGAGATAATATTTCCTGTGAATATCATGAATCTCCAAATGTAACTCAAAAAATAGGTCCATCAATTTCCATTTTTCACTATCTTCCTATACAGTCTATGCCTGAGTTTTTCAACTCAGCACATCTGTTAACACATTTCCTTTTCCACGCATATAGGCAATCTCAAAATCAAATTATTGACGATATTATAAACATATTCACTATATGAGGTTTAAGTTATGTTTTGTAAATATTTATTTTAGTCTCTTTTGATCCATCAGATTATGTCTCCAGCAATGTAAGGATTGGACAAGTACCTCTAGCTTAAGGTCGTGCATCAGGTAGTTTCTCTCATGAGGCCTCAACTACTGAGAACCATACATAATGAATCTATCCTCTTATATCAGATTTGATCCTATTTCAATGCTTGATTCATAACATAATACTATATATCCTCTACCAAGATCAATAAGAATCATAATAAGTGTCGAGATAAGCCTCCCTTTTACTTCCTAAAAGGATTTCTCACATCCTTATGACCATAGGAACATAACACCCTTCTTTGTAAGACCATTAAGATGTGAATCAAGGTGTGCTAAGTCCTGTATGAAATTCATATAATATCCAAAAAACCCTAAGAAAATTAATCTATCAAACATGTTCTTGGGATTCTCCCAAGAAACTACAACACTCACCTTATATGGGTCAACAGATACTCCAGATTTTGAGATATTATGACCCAATAAGTGAATATTTTTATCCATAAATGGAACTTATCAAGATTGTAATAAATATTATGCTCTCTCAGTGTAATCATAATGATCTCAAGGAACTTAGAATGGTCATTATGAGAGTGATAATACACCAAGATGTCGTCCAAAAAGTCTATGACAAAAGAATCTAGATAGGGATGGAAAACCCTATTCATAAGAGCCATGAAAATGTTGTGTGTGATTTTAATACCAAATTACATAAAAAATACTCATACATAACATACCTATTGTATAAAGTTGTTTGAGGTATGTCTTATGGCTTGAATCACACCTGGTGATATCCCAATATCAAGTTGATCTTAGAGAACACCATAGATTCTCAAAGCTAGTCAAATAGATCATATATATGAGGTAGTGTATAATGATTCTTGAACATAAGTTGGTTCAATAATATTTAATCCATGAGTAAATGAAGGGTTCTATCCACCTTCTTAGTGAAAATTATGGGTGAAACCCAAGAGGAAGTACCGAGATGTATAAAACCTTTGGCGTCTAAATACTCTAACTGTCTCTTGAGTTCCTGGAGCTCAGAAGGTGTTGTCCTATATGGAGGAATAGACACTGGATTTTCTCCTAGAATAAGATCTATTGTAAACTCTACCTCTCTCCTAGGAGGTAATATAGAAAAATCATCAGGAAGGATATCCTTGAAATGATCTTCTACTAGAGGGACTTCAGCCTAATGTAAACTCTGATCCTTCACAAAGAGATTATAAATCTAGGTGGTCACTCCACATATCCCATGATGATCTGGTCCAGCTCTAGTATCCTAGCCATCCCACTCACCCTTGTATAGATAATTGTTTCCCTATGGTGATGTAAATGATACACTACAGCGATAGTAGTCTACAAACACATGATATAGAACCAAACAATCCATCTCGAGAATGACATAGAAGCTCATCATCTAGAGTAAAAAGAGGTCCCACAAGAAAGAGTTACTACCTACCTCAAGAGGAAATTCTATCCATTGGTGTATGCCCTTTGACCATACTCCCAACAGTGTATCCAAGGTCATTACACCATAGTAATACTGTATTTATAGCCCAAGACTTTCCATGATCGATAAAGAGATGAATAAGTGTGAAGAACCTATATCAAAGAACGTAGATACTATAGTGGAGGATACTAGAATAGTACCTCATACAGTATATGGTTATGCACTCTAATTTTTGGGTGTCATCTATAAATCATGCCACTAACCTGATCCATCTCCATGTGCAATAGCTGAATTTCCCTGAGTACGACTGCTCTACTAGCACTGATGGTGATCGGGAGTCTGTTTACCATGGATATGACCTCATCCTAATCTAGTCCTTCCAGTTCTACTCCAACTCACCACCTAACATGGTATAAAAGAACCTATCCCTAAAGGTGGAGCTGGTTCAAATCCCCTTTCACTATAAACTGATGGAAGGGTCTGACAAAATCTCTGATGATTTCCCATACGTTCATAAGCCTAGCACTTCAGAGGGTCCCGATCACATTGAGGATTTAGGTGACCCTGTCATCAACACTAATGACACACCATAGAGCTACCATTATGGTTAATCTAGTTGTCACTCCCTTGATGAGAAACATTAAGGGATCACTTTCTACTATCGAAATAACTATTGGCTTGTCACGACACTAATCTTTTATTCCTAGTACTATCTCATTCCCTCAGGTTGCACTCAGTGATAAGGTCCAGATTTACTATCTTATAGAATGTAAGTAGTAAAAATACATTCACCTAAGTATGGATAGCATACATGAGCCCAACCTCAAAATGTATAACATGAGAAATCCCATCACCAGTTAGAAGCGGTGTGAATCATTGTAACTCGGTGAAACATGATGAATAATCCAAAACTAACACAACACCCTACTCAAGATGCATGAAATCTATGTCTTGGTTAGATCTTAGTGTCTGAGGAAATAATTGATCATCGAAATAAGCCAAAAAATCATCCCTTAACATGCCATGTTGACGACTAACCTGGGTAATCACATCCCACTAGCTCTTGGCCAAATCACGCAAAATGTAAGTAGAAATATTGACCCTCCACTTTGGTGTGTCTCTAGATGCTCAAAGATTGAAAAGGTAGCCTCCATCTAAGACTCAATATCCTGAGAACCAACATCCCTCGAGAATATGGGAGGAGGATGCTTCTAGAACTCACATTTCAGATCAAGCATCGTAGGTGTAGGTTATAGAACACCATGCATGGAGTGCATTAGATGTAGAAAACTATCATGAAGCTGATCTTCAGTTCCTAGATCGGGTATAAAAGGAGTCACCTCAATTTGAATTCCTGGAAATAAGACTGGTGACTCAGGGCCCACCACATTTGGAGCATGGTCATTGCCACTCTCCTGTAACACGACATAAGGATGTTGTTGTGTAATTGGTCTAAAAAATCCAATCACACACCTAAAAACAAGCTTATAAGTAAAAAATATAGTAATAGAAAAATCTGAATAAAATGAAAGGGATCACTACCCATGGTATACTACCGCAACTATCCACTTATAAGGCCAGGTATTGGTAAGTTTTGTTGTTTAAATTACAGGGGTTCTAGTAGATGAAGGGTAAATTATACCTTTACTCGTCATTTACTAATAACCATTTCATATTATAAGTTATTATTTACTATTTAAATTTTAATTTTCTTATAAACTTATATTAAATTTTGATTTAAAATGAGTTTTCAATCCCAGTGAATCAGGGCCCATACACCTTATCACTGAAATAGACACCCATTTAATTTCAGTCTAACCTTGTATACATTTGATCTCAAAATGTAACAGGTTATATATGATGGACTGACTTCGTAAACTAATCATTCCAACCCATTAGGCCCCATACACCTCATGAATTGAAATATTAAATCACTCAATGACAACCAAAGAGAAGCACAAGAATATATATAAATGGGGATCTCCCAACAATCACAGGAATATCAAGAAAATTACAGTAGTAAAATTCACCTATATGGAATGGAATATGCATGGAATGGGAATTCTAGGTGCCTATAATGATGCATGATTGATGCTCCTTGCCCTCATATCATCGAGGCAAGGATGAAAGAAATTATCTATTAGAATAATAATAATAGCCATCACACAACATGTGTGTCACCCAATGGTGAAATGATATCAACTGTAATTGGAAAAATAAGAACAACAATTTTACTTCAGGAAACTTTGAATTTACCAATAACATGGGTTAGCTATGCCCAAGCATGACTTATAACCAAGTTCCAAAGTGTTCCTAATCTTCTTTTTATTGGCTCTAAATAGTAAATTAAAAAATTAAATATTTGATACCATTTTGTGACATACCAAACCCAGGTGACACTTAGAGGTGCCCCGATCCTGGTTGGTCACTAGGCCTCAAGCACATCTCCCTGAATTCTAGAGACAGCCGGCTAGAAGCGAGGGCCTAAGGTGAGTCTATGGGTATACTATTAACTTATTACTATAGTGTATCACAGTGTATAAAAGTAATAATAGTTAAATAGAATAATAAATATAATAACTAGATGGAACAACATAAGCAAATAGGAATAATAAGTAACTGAACAACTGATAATAATACCCAAAATATGATTATGATACATTTCATGTCACTGTAAAACTAGAAAACATGGATACGAGGAAGCATATAGTGGTACAATACAAAAGAAGTAAAAAAGAATCCAAAAACTATCCCCAACATCCCAAGCTCTGGCTCAGTCATCTACCACTAAACTCCATCCTAAATAAGCAAGAAATAAAGTGTCCAGAGGGATACTCTTCCCTTTTTCAACACCTACATACATGTAATCTTCCCAGATACCAATGTCATCCTGAATAATGTGTGATATAAATCTTATTAGGCCGCCACCAATGGTGTTTATAACATCTGGTCTATGTAATACAAACTGAAATAGTGTGAAAGCATGAATATATAAAAGTAAAGCAGTACATTTACATAAATACCCAAGTACCAGCTTCATCCTCAGCTGGGGTTTGAACATATAGTAATTCATTAATTAATTGATTATGTTATGGTTTATATAATACTATGCATAAGGGATAACCAACACTAACATCCTGGAAAGATATTAATATTTAAATATCCAATATATAACAAGGCATCCTATAATGATGATGATAATATAAGGGATCCAAGGTAATAACTAAGGCATCCATGATCTCATGGGTCGATCTAACATAGGTAATAAATTGTATCCTGACTATAAGGTTAAGAGTGTAATCCAAGGGGAAACACCCAAGACATTAAATTATAATGTAAATCTAACTGAGTCTAAGGAAATCATCTAAGGTAAAATGGGATAATCAATAACTAGGCCTAAGGGTGTATCCAAGGAACCTTATGTTCATAGGCATCATCCTGGATCCAATAAGTGTATCCAAGCTATCCAATAATAATAACAGAGTGATCCTATGGTTTCATACCGGGTATCCACTGATATAAGAGGATCGGGTTCCAAGGTGGGTCTCACCCTTCGCAACCAGTATCCTAGAATCAGAATGTAATCCATGAGTTCTCAATGCATTCCCTCAGGAATCCAAAATCTAACTCGAGTGTGACCAATCCTATAATACTTTCAATTTCTATATGCATTAGGCACCTTTTATTTAATTCATTTAATAATTAAGGCCATGTAATAATCATTCCATTAGATAATTCATTTGGTTCAATCTATTTCCCTTCATTAGTGTGACAAGGAAAAATAACCATGAAACCATTTATTATCTCATTTAATTCATAATAATTTAATATGGTTCACTCTACTACCTTATATTAGACATGGAAAGGGGTTCTATGGATTTGCAACCAAACCATTCAATTAAATTCAATTAGGAAAATTCATATACATAGTATAATTTCCATTTTAACCATTTAAACATTTATTAATTAAGTAGAACACTTACCTTGGAAGGGTTAAGTAAAATATACATGTAACAATTATTTAAAATTCATTCATTTAATTGAAACACTTACCTTATAAGGTCAAGTCACTACTCACCTGAACGGTGGCATAAAAAGGCATAATAATACACTTAATAATAACTATGGAATTAATCTACTCATGGAAGTTGATGATGAGGACATAACCTCCAATGTTGGATGATATATATGGAAAGGGTCTTAGAACAAAATTTTAATGAATATAATCAAGGAATATAAATTTAACAGGATACACCCAATTAAATAGGCATGCACGCATGACAATTTATAAAATGAAAAAACATGGGGGATGAGTTATAGACCACTTACCCTTTACTTGTATGAATATTCTTATCCAGAATAATCCTCTAGTTTGGTATATAATGTTTAAGATCTGAAGAATGGATCAACACCATGAAAATAGATCACATGATCTTGTATCTAAATATCATCATCAATATAAATATGATTGATAAAAACTAAAAATTAATAGAGTACATATCGATATGCATCTAACATGATGAATGGTGATCGAATAAGACTTTGGATCAGAGATAGGGATCAAAATATAGCTTATTAATTAAAAAAGATCAAAAGTGTGAGAGGGGAGAGCTCCTGGAAATGGAAAATAATATAGGAGGAAGGAGGTGAGTTTAATTAATTCAATAAGGGTAATTTCATAAAATCTCCCAAAAACAAGAATCGCATGGTTTAGCTACATAGTTGGATAAACCATGAACCAACCATGAGCCTTCTATTGTATAGAGGGTAATTTCACATGGTTAGGCTACACAGTTAGGGAAACCATACGCTAACCATACAAATCACCTATACAACAATGTTTGCAGTTTTTTCACGGGTGTGTAGACCCTAGTGCATGGTTATGGAAAACCATTCACCCTACTTCACCCCATTGTCTAGCACAGCATGATTAGGAGAGACTTCTTATACTGGCTCACATAGTTTCTAATAAACTTGTGCCTAGTCTATTTTTCAAATCAGTTGGGGTTCCAAACTCTGAAAAATACCTAGAGAGCTATGAAACCATTATAAACTCATTAGTAATCCATATTAGGTCCAAAATAAAGAATTAGAACAAATTTAAAAAGATCCATACCTGAGTGAAAATCCAGGTTCTTACACCGTCAAGTTAATACGGGTGTAATGTAAAGGTATACAATGCCTTCTAGGGGAAACTCGCATGACCATTTTTTCCTTAGTCAATCAGAATATGACCAATTCAATCCAAGTAAGACAGTGTTACATCCTCAAATGCTTTCACTTTTCCAAGTTAATAAAACCATGATAGCATCATCGTTAGAATGCTTAGGGAATGCTTGATATTAAATTCTTATGGTGTTTTACTATGACACGATTTTGGCCACAAATTCTAGAACCTGTAGTGGAAGTGACATAGGTCAGATGTTTAGAGAGAATATTATATGATTGTTTCTTGGGTTAGAAGGTCTCAGGTAAGCTCCATATCAATTATTTATTTTAGATCATGAGCATTTTCTTGAGTTTTTATAGCTCATGTACCACATGATTAATAGATGCTTGGAGGTGTGTTCAGATTTCGGGATTATAACATGCTCATTTAAACAAGAATTTTTGGTCCAAATATGTTGGTTTTTACTTCTTTTGTTTTACCCAATGCTTCTCAAGGATGATAAGTTTTAAGTTGGGGATATTGTAGCATCTTGTGGTTTTGGACTAGATGAAATTCTAAAGGATTTTAAATTTTATCGAATGGTGGATGGGTTTTTCAATTAATCTTGGTATTGGAATAAAAATATTAGTTTTGGGATGCTTAAATATATTGTTTTTCGACTTGGTTTAAGGTCCAAGGGGTTCCATTAGAATTCCTTTGAGTATCAGTAATGTTGTACCTGAAATCTAAAAACCAGAGAAGGCTGGTAGGGGTGTATGGTTTTTCTGAAACTGTGCAACACTCCAGCAGAAATTGTGCTACTAATCTAGTGGTGTCATAGGTCTATCACGGTTTGGCCTAACCATGTGAGAGGATCTACACAACCATGTGGTTTAATATATATCTTTGGAAGAGGTATTTTTCAAGGGTTGTGAATGGTTATCCAAACTGTGTGGCCCACCCAACCGAAGGGGTTCTTGGGTAGTACCATAGCGCACAATTGGTGCATAGTTTGGCCAATTATGTGTCCAAACCATGAACCACTGCCTATTTGGGTGAATTTATAACTTCTACCTTAATGAACTTAAATTATAAACCCCATTTATTTCCTCTTTCCTCCTCCCACATGTGAAGCTCCTTTCCTCCAATCATGAGCTCCTCTCCTCTCCTCCTCTAGGTAAGGAAAGATCTCCCTCATCTATTTTCCAATTCAAGCACCATCAAGTGTGTTTTATATCTCTAGGTAATATCTAGACTCCTCATTCTTATCTTTTTTTCTTACCTATCCTTACATAACATTAAACTCGTGTGATCCGTTTTTTCCCTATTTTCGAGGGTATTTGATGATTCTTCTAATTTCTTCTATTCCGGATCAAATCAAAGCTTGATACTAGATGTTTGAACCATCCTAAGTATAAGGTAGGTGTTATAGTTTCTTTATCGATGTTTTGTTTCTCTTTATATGGTGTTCATTGTGATGCACATCGGAACCTTTTGGTGATGCATCCTAAATGTGAATTAATTTAATTAAATGGTTTTCCTACTTCTAATGTGGCCTTATTTAGTGGTGAATCAACACAGATGGTTGTTTTTCTTTGGTGTGAGGAACCCCATGGGTGTTCCTCCCTTAGAGGCCTTGTTTTCTTTTACATCAATTTGATAAACACATTTGAGGTGTGTTTTACATGTAATAAATTCCTTTAAATGATAATTTTAATTAATCTGAATTGTAGACCCTGAGTTAGGCACCATTGGTTATGATCATTGCTTTATTATTTATTCTTACACCCCAAATCGTGTGTGTTATAACTTATGACATGTTTCTTATGTCATATGACTTATTCCTTTATCCTTATTCATTATACTTATGCCTCATTGTTATGATTTATGCCTATGCCTTTATCATGTGCCTCATATTTTATGCAATTTGTTTGATGTATATTGTATGCCTTATGGTTTATGAATGTAGATGAGAGTCTTAAGATTTATTCTTACATTACATACTTCTTTTCTCATGATATGTTCTATGTTCTTTCTGCTTTATGCATGTTTATTGGTGTCTTATGTTTATTTCCATGTGTTCATGTCTTGTAGCCTTGTGCTTATACTTGTGCCTAGTGCCTTATGCCTATTGACTTCTTCCATAAATGTTTATATTGAATAAAATTCTTGGATATTTTATTTTGGAATGCAATATTGAAATTCCATATTGATATTGTGTGACTTTAAATGTGATTCATGACCTGATTTCTGACTGTGAGGGAACTCGGGTCCCAGATTAAGGACGTCGTGGATGGACTCTTCATGCTTAGATTGGAACTACATGATGCACCGAGAGTGACACTTGTATTTCCTTATAATATCTCTTCAGGGTATATTATCTTATACTCATGAGTGACATTGGTTCCCTAGGGGAGCATATATGGATGGGCCCATTAGAAATATGGTTATACCATGCCTTGGGTGATACTCTATCCCCTGTGTGAGATACCTGGTATGGGCTCAGAGGTTACTATACCAAGAGTGATATGAGGGATGTCATTATGGGTCACCATGGATGAACTCTATGGTATTGGTTATATTGGAGGCTCTTATAGAAACCCTTGGGATTCATTATGGATTTCCTTATATGATATTAGGATTCCATTACCAGATTTCATGGATTTCTTCCTTTTCTTATGTATGATGGCCTTTTTAATTAATTATGATATTTCCTAATTAGTTTACTAGTGTTGTGTCCACCAAGACAAAACACAAGCTTGGGTTTGGTCCACACTTCATGCCTTATTAATGTTGACCTTGTTCCATACTATATTAATTTTATAGGTTCCCTTAGTCCAAACATCCAAGTTAAACCGAAGCAGGTAGAATCGATCGGGTATCCATTTAGGAACCCCAACTGAAGTATGACTTATTTATTTATTTATAACCTTGTATTTACCTGTATTGGAACACTACTAATTTTATAGTGCATGAACTAGATTGATCTAGACATTATTGGTGGTGGCCTACTGGGATTATATCTCACAACTTTCTTGGGCCACCATTGCACTGGGGTACCTAATCAGATCTTCTTGTTTGTGGGTCTATGGATTTTTTCTTGAGATGGGCTTCATACTTGGGAGATTAGGAGCACAGGAATGAGCTAGTACTTAGGATGCTCATCAAGATGACCATTGGGTATTTTTTTATTTTTTTTCTTTTATTTGTTTCATTATTATGTATTGCCTATTGTAACTCCCTAGTATACTAATCCTAGTTCAGATTATATAACAAAAAAGGGTCTTTCATTAATAAATGTTCATACTAAGCATTGGACACTTTTTATTTAGTTTATTATTATTTCTTCTACTGCACTATCCAATTTGTATTTACACTACTTCCACTATTGTATGTTCATTAAAACCTAATATACCACTGTGATACTTTGATCATGAGGGTATAGTCTCCCCACTGTACCACCATTAGGCCTTCACTACTAGTCGGCAACCTCTGACATATGGGGAGGAATTCTTGAGGCCATGTGGTGATTAGTCTGACTACTAGGTTTCATAGTAATTTAGTCTAAGACATTATAGTACAGTTTGTAATGATCATTACCTTTTAAAAAATTTCATAAAAATTTACACCCAACAGATTTCATATATCATTAACTATTTTAAAATATTTGGTTGTTACAATATAATACAAGTTACATTTCTATATTACATAATTTGTTGAGACATTGAATGGCATATTGAAAAAATATCAACTTATGGAATCTTTGGTATAAATTTATACTTGGTATAACTTGAATATTTCATTATCTCAGATACCATGTCCAACAAATAACCAATGATAATTATGGATTTATCTCCATCGCCCTCTTAAAAAAATATGTTATTCAATTTATATCAAAAAAATTAGAGCCCAGTGATGTACTAATTTGGGTAATTAAATAATATTTATATATCCTTTTCTTATGGATGTACAAATTGTAATGAAATAAATTATATAAAAATTTGGAGAACGGTGAGTTTGGATTTCTTGTTGACCAACACATATTAAAATATAAAACTATTCTTGTCGGTGCTGAAGTGTCAGAATTCAATATATGAAATAGACAACAACTATTGAAATAAAATTATTTCAAATTTATCTTCATTGTAGATAATGTAGAACAAATCAAAGATATATAGAACTCTTCAAACATATTCAAAGTACATCATTGAATTCAGTTTCACATAACATGTACAGTTACTTTTGGGATTCGACTTCTTTAAATGTTATTTTTTTAGAGGTTGTTTCTTTTGATACAACCTCTCAATGATCCATTTTAAATACTAAAACAATAATGTCTTCATACCCAAAAATATGAAATATTTTATTTCTTATATGCTTAAATTCTATATTGAAAACACATTTACAAATATTCCATTCACCGTATGTTTTTATTTGTACAATTAATTTCAATTAATTATAGTATAGTTGGTTTAAACTCTTTTTAATCCAACCTGTGTATATTATTTACAATAGAACAAAGATTAAAATATTTTTTTATATATTATTTATAGTAGGTTTAATCTATTTCTTATATGTTTCATAGGCGCAGGGCATGCAATTACTGTTGTTGAGGATTTTATATATTTAATCAAATCTACAAAATATAAATTGAGCTCCATTTATAGTATTTCTTATTTTGATATCATTTTATAGGGTTATATATGGTAAGATCATTCAAAATTTTCTCCATTTATAGTTGTGTTGTGATTATTCAATACTTTTAAATAAATTATAAATATTTTATTTTATTTTTATAATAAATTATTCTATATTTATGTGAATATACCAAGCATTGATACCTGTTTTAGAAAACTTTTTATGCATAATTAAAAAAAATTGTATGTGATTTCATTTCAATTTGAATTTTTATAATTTTAAATTAAACATGACATTAAAATATGAAACTAATTTATGGAATTGAATTTAGCATTTGAGACTTTTGTAACTTTATCTCGTTTTATTCTATGAACTTTTCATAACATTTTACTTAACATATTATTTATAGAGAAATTTAGAACATGAATTTGATCATGAAAATTTTGATATAGGTGATGAAGCCAATAATCAATTTAGAAGAGATAGTTAGACTTCATATAATCTTAAAATCACATTAGTGAACATCAATTCAAGATGAAATGAAAATCTGAATAGACCAACCAAAAATTCACTTATTATGTTCAACTGTTTAATTGTAATTCTTTTTTATTTTATATATCAACTATTATTTACACTTATGTTTATTTCTCTTTGTATATTGAATCTGTTTAATGGTTTTATTTGAAATATTTAATTTTTCCTTCATACATTTTCTATTTTGTCCTGTGAAACTGCACAGGTGGGGTACTAGTAAATATTTTTTTATAAAAGTTAGTAAACATTTTTTAAAACACAAATCATATGTTAATTGTTAAAAGACTCAATAATTAATCATTTTTTAAAATATCACTAATACATATCGACCCTTTAACAATGTGTAAGAAGGGATTTAAAAGTGATAAAAAACATTGTTTTCCCCATCAACATTAAAGGGGGGTGGTCCTATTTATCGATGATAAAAAAGAACTGATAAAGGCCCAACCTACTACAGTGTGTTGTTTGGATAATTGAACACTACAACAAATATAATTGTAACCAGTATGAAAATACACCTATATGAAAATATATAATTTAATTGAAATAATTTTTACATCAAGAATACAAAAAAACACTACTATATGAATTTCAAACAATGTTTTTATAATTACTATCCATAAACAATTAAAAATATTAATGTTTCATCATCTTTGGAACCCACAATCCCCTCTCAAAAAATCCTAACCATGGTATTGGTTACTGAAAAAATCACCCAAACCCAAAAAAAAAACAATCCACCTATATAAGAAAACAAATATTGTGTTAGTAATACTATAAACAAATAAATTAAACATAAATATAAAAGAATACATTAATAAAATGTCGATTTTAAATAAAAAAAGACACACTTTGAGTTATACAAGACACATCATGCATCGTATTAAGGTTATACTGGTTCATAAATGATAAAAACGACTTTTGGATCATTTTACTAAAGTATCAAAACAATTTGAATGTGTTTTCTTAGTTTTAGTATGTCACTTGTTCTTTTTACTAAAATTAATGTCAATTTTAAATAAAAAGCCACACTTGGAGTTATACTGGTCACACCGTGTGTCATATTTAGGTGAGTATAATTCCTAAATGTCACAAATTACTATAGACCATTTTTCTAAATAATAAAAACAATCTGAATACATTTTCTCAGTTTTGAGTATGGCACATGTGTTTCTTACTAAAATGTCGTTTCAAACTAGAAGCACACACTTTAAGTCATACTAGTGACATCGTGTGTCGGTTTGATGTGAGAATACTTTTTATATTTCATACATGAATTATGGATTATTTTCCTAAATTATCAAGTTAAAAAGAGTGAGTTTTCTTGGTCTTTAGTGAGTGACACATGTTTTGAACTAAAATGTCAATTTTAAACTGATAACGGACACTTTGAGTTATAACGGTCAAACCATGTATAGGATTAAGGTTTGGTTGATTCCTACACATCAGAAAAACATGAGGATCATTTTCTTAAATTATAAAAACAATTAGAATGTGTTTTCTCAGTTTTCAGTATGTCCCTTGTTCTTTTTACTAAAATCAATGTCAATTTTATAATAAAAAAAGACACACTTCATGTTATACTGGTCACACCATGCATTAAATTGAGGTGTAGATGATCCATACATGTCAAAAATTATGTATGAATTATTTTCCTAAAGTATAAAAACAATATGAATTAATTTACTTGGTTTTGAGTATGTAAATTTTGTTTTTACTAAAATGTCATTTAAAACTCGAAACATGCATTTTGAGTCATGTTGGTCACATCATATGTTGGTTTGAAGTGAGACTACTTCCTAAACATAAAAAATGACTAAGAATCATTTTACTAAATTGTCAAGATAACTAGAGTTCATTTTCTTGGTTTTCAATGAATGACACATGTTTTTAACTGAAATGTCAATTTTAAAGTGATAATAGACACTTTGAGTCATATCAGTCACACCATACATTGGATTGAGGTGAGAGAGATTAATACACATAAAAAATGACTTATGTATCATTTTAATAAAGTATAAAAACAATAAGAATGTATTTTCTCAGTATTCAGTATTCCACTTGTTCTTTTTACTAAAATAAATGTCTATTTTAAATAAAAAAGACACACTTTGAGTCAAAATGATCACACTGTGCATCAAATTGAGGTGAGGTTGATTACTACACATCAAAAATTACATATGGATCATTTTAATAATGTATAAAACAATATAAATGTTTTTACATAGTTTTAAATATGTCACTTGTTCTTTTTACTAAAATTAATGTCAATTTTAAATAAAAAGACACACTTGGAGTCATATTGGTCACACCATGCATTGAATTGAGGTTTTTCTGATTTCAACATGTCATAAATGAATTATGGATTGTTTTACAAAAGTATAAAAACAAAAAAATGAGCTTTCTTGGTTTTGATTATTCCACTTGTGTTTTTTACTAAAATGTCATTTAAAACTAGAAACACGCACTTTGAGCCATACAGGTCACATTAGGTATCGGTTTGACACAAGACTACTTATACATAAAAATGACTTATAAATCATTTTCATAAATTATCAAGACAATAAGGGCGTTTTTTCTTGGTTTTTAGTGAGTAACATACATTTGAACTAAAATATCAATTTTAAACTGATAACGAATCATTTGAGTCATACTGGTTACATTGTGTGTTGGATTCAGGTGAGGTCAAATCCAAAACATAAAAAACTACTTGGATAACTTTAATAAAGTATCAAAACAATATGAATGCATTTTATTAGTTTTTAGTATGTCACTTATTCTTTTTATTAAAATTAATGTCAATTTAAAATAAAATGACACACTTGGACTCATACCGGTCACACCATGCGTCATATTGAGGTATGGTTGATTCCTACACCCCAAAAATAAATTAAGGGTGTTCTTACTAAAGTATAAAAATAATAAAAATGTTTTTTTCTTAGTTTTTAATATTTCACTTGTTCTTTTTACTAAAATTAATATCAATTTTAAATAAAAACACACACTTTGAGTCATACCGGCCTCACCGTGCATTGGATTGATGTGAAGTTGATTCTCACACATCAAAAATGACCTATGGATTGTTTTCCTAAAGTATTAAACCAATATGAATGTGTTTAATTGATTTTTAGTATGTCACTTGTTCTTTTTACTAAAATTAGTGTAAATTTTAAATAAAAAGATGCACTTGGAGTGATACCGGTCACATCGTTCATCAGATTGAGGTGCATTTGATTCCTACACATCAAAAATGACTTATAAATAATTTTTCCAAGGTATAAAAATAATCTAAATGTATTTTATCATGCCAATTGTTCTTTTTACTAAAATTAATGTCAATTTTAAATTAAAATACATGATTGGATTCATATCAGCCACACCATGCATCAGATTAAGGTTAGACTGATTTCTAAATGTCAAAAATTACTTATGGATTGTTTTACTAAAGTATCAAAACCATCCTAATAAGTTTTCTCAGTTTTCAGTATGTCACTTATTCTTTTTACTAAAATTAATTTCAATTTTAAATAAAAATACACACTTGGAGTCATATCGGTTATACTATGCATCATATTGATGCGAATATGATTTATACACATAAAAAATGACTTATGGATAATTTTTCTGAAGTATAAAAATAGTAGAAATTCATTTTCTTTGTTTTAAGTATGTCACTTTCTCTTTTTACTAAAATCAATGTCAAATTTAAATGAAAAACACACTTAGAGTCATACTATCTAAACCGTGCATCGGAGTGAAGTGTGTTTAATTCCTACATGTCACAAATGACTTATGGATTGATGTATAAAATAATTAAAACAATATTAATGTGTTTTATTATTTTTGAGTATGTGATGTGTGTTTTGAACTAAAATGTAAATTATAAACTAAAAACATATAGTTTGATTCATACTAAGAACACTATGTATCGAATTTAGGTGCAATTGATTGAGTATGAGATAAGTGTTTTTATTTCAACTACATGAAAAAATACATAAAAAATAGAATATATTCCATTGTGGTGGAAGATAAATCTCATGCTCCCTGAAACACTTATGTTTCAAGTAGCAAGGGGTTTTCTTTTTCATCAGAAAAGAATATTTTCTATCTTTTTTGGCTTATTTTAGAAGGTTGAAAGAAAAATGTGACTTCCCAAAATATCTGTGTAAAAAAAATAAGAATTAGATAAAAATTATAAGGAAATTAACTTACAAATAGCAGATTAAATGTTGAAAATTTTAATTAAATAAGTAGCAAGAATTCATATTTTCATGATGTTTGTATACATTATTGACCCATTTCTCTCTTATCATTATTTGAGTTTCAGCCTCGAAGTTCAATCTTTCATGAGCATGAGAATATTCAAACAAACTACCCTAACCCAAGAAAATGATTCCACATGTATTAGAAAATAATAATTACGTTATAATTACTATAAAGAAATAAATTATACATAAATATGAAATAATACATTAATACACTATTGAAATTATTACCTATACCAATGGTTCTCCAAACCATTGGGTATATGGCTGTTGGGAAAGGCCTATACCAATGGTTTTTAATGAATCGTTGGTATAGGGTTAATAAAATTTTGGTTTAACTAATAGTTTGTAACCGTTGGTATAGACCTATACCAATAGTTTGAACCATTGTTATATGTTTAAACCAATGGTTCCAATTAAACCGTTTTTATAGCTATATACCAATGGTTTTTAACTCTTTGGTATATACCCCATTGTTCTTAGACCTGTAGCACCCCCATCATGTGCACAGAACTTGTAATAGCCACCAGAACCTACTCAAATAACCACCAGAAGTCATACCATCACCCCACCTTGGTCACTTACTTGAAAAAAAACATAATCAACCAATATAAAAATAATTATAACACAAGAAATCAACTAATACATTCAACTAGTGATAACACACATTCAAAACATAACATATATTAATTCATAACTAATCATCAAACATCAAAAGTTTTAAATATCAATAAAAATGAAAAGGATCAATAATTACCTCATCACCATCACTATCATCACTGTCATCCTTTTCTTCATCCTTGTCACCATCCTCACCCTCATCCTCATACTCATCCTCTCCCTCGTACTTTCCCTCATCCTCACTACCATCCTCTCCATTGCCGTCACCAGGAACTTCATTATCCCAACCACCACTAGGACCACTTACAAGTGCACTATACAATGTATGCATCATCAAAATATATGAATCACAATCCATGAGGTATCTGGTCTAAGTGATGGACATAAGACTCCCAAAAAAAATTATAGATTCATTATTGGTCCTTTTACTCTGCTCACGCTTCTGTATGACCATTTTGTGTCCCTCTTCTACTTGGGAATGATCCTGTGTTTCCCATGCATTATATTTTTCCAATATTTCTGACCATAACAGACACATAAAGTGGTCCAATATCTAGTCAAGACAATACTCTTCCATGGCCCATAGTGTACTCTACCATGGTGCTCATCTCCCAAAACCTGATGTAATTGATAGTTTATCCCAAAGTTTCTAGATTCCTGCTCATCAAGGGCCTCCAAAGCACACTATTACAAAAATAAATGGACTATTTATTTAAAAAATAAATATTAAAATTTCAAATCAACAAAGTAAAACTTACAATATGATATTGTGTCAATTTGTTTACCATGCTTCCATCTTTCTTATTTCTACTCAAGAAAAACAATTTTGCTCAAGGAACAAATCTTACAATATTCAAAACCTCCCTATGTAATGAAATTAAATATAGAAAACCATAATTAAAAATAGGTTATTAATATTAAATTTTATAACTAAATTAAAAAGGAAATACTCAAGATAATATGGTAGAACATGATTACTAAATTTGACATAAAAATACCAATTTAACACAACAGAATTCATTTAATAAAAGTCTTTATAACTAAGACTCATAAAAAATCCTTCATTTTTTCATTACCATTATATATTTATACATAGTTACCAACCTTACTTGTTTTGTATTTTCATGCATAATTTCAATTTATATTTTTCAATAATGGTCATAAATAAATGAAAATATAAAATTGTATCGTGGCATAAATTTAAGATAATAGCATATAATTTAGAATAAACAATATGTAGTAGATAATAATGGTTTTTCTAAGCATGTTAAACTTTATATAATCATAACCATCATTATATATTCCCTTACTCATATCTATTTATAGAGTATATCTCATTTTACTTGGGAATTCATATAATTTTGGAAACACATATTCAATATTTAATCAACCATGTCATTAAAAGGAAACTATGTTTGTCTTCAATTTTCATTTCCATTGTAGTTTCTATCTTACATTAATTTTCAGAATACTTTCCCTTTATCATGGTGAACCACATATTGTAATAGTAGAGAATCAAAATCACCCAATTAAAAAGACAAAAAGTCATGATATTAATGAACTAAAATAAGAAAGACATGATTAAAATATACAATATTGAATTTAAATGGAATAATCACATTCACATACCACTGGATGAATCCACCAACTAACATTGATGTGATGTATAGATATAGTGAGAGAGAGATAGAGAGAGGTGTTTACACAATCCATAACTATTGAGGTTAGGGATTTAAAATACTCAAAGACACTAAGAATGTTTCTATGGTCATCCAAACTTTAAGAGGAATGTAGAAATAAAATTAGAGGTAAAATAATGAATTTAATAATTCAATTTAATTAATTTCATTTAGCTACAATGAAACCAATTTCAATACAAACGAATGAAGTCATATCAAATTAATTACCACTATGCGAAAACTTTTAAAATACCAGAATTCATAATGAAAAAATAAGATGAAAAGTATAGGTGCATGAAACCATGTGAAAATTATTCTAGACACTACCCCAATTTAAAATATATTTAATCCTTTTTAATTTCCATTTAATAAAATTTTCATGATAATATCACCAACTTTAAAAAATTAAAATTATCTGAATCATCTACACAATAATTAGGGGGTTAAGGGATACCATTTCATAGAAAAAAATTCACTTTATCATGTTTTCTAGTTAAAAATACAATTTTAAATCATAATATCATATTGTGAAACAATTTAAAAAGAAATTAGAAACTTTTATAAAAATATGTTTACCTTTAGAAGCATAAAATATCTTATAAAACACATGATACCAAAAGTTAGAAAAAGATAAAAAATTAATAAATTCTTATTTTAATGATGTTGTTGATCCATCATATTGGAGTTACCCTTCTCTATATGATGTCACTTGTATTTTATCCTATTAGATACCATTTTTAGAAAATATTGGTACCAATTTGAAATAATGAACTCTTATTATGAGTATAAACTTTATCTTCTTACCACTTCTTGTTTTATTTTCTAGACTTGGAAACTACCACTATATTTTTTAGATTAAGCTATGTCATCTATCTTTATTTAAATAATAATTTCCAGATTCATCATGCCTTGAATTAAATTTACCAGATTCTCTACTTTTCTATATTTCTAGATTCTATACTTTTCTATATTTCTAGATTATCTAATTTGATATATTTTATTTACTCTTCAATATATTTATTTAGAGATATAACATTAACTTCAAGTACCTTTTCCTTATCCATTTGTTCTTCTATTTTATAAGAAATATCTCTTAATAAATTACTTTTCTCTTTAATGTTAACATTTATCATTTTAACGGATTATTTCAAGGTAAAATATTCTTGATCCATACTTTTATTCTATTGAGATAATTCTAATATAAAAAACATTCTCCAATTTTAATTTTTTGACAATGGACATTTTTTAAGGATTGAAGCTCCTCTTGATTGTTGCAATAATGTTCTCTATATTGAAAACTCAATGTTATTGTTACTTGTTCTTCTTCAAAAACTCATCATATATTTTAATAAGTGAGGTATAATATGAAATATTAAATTTGAAATAAACTAAAAAATGAGTGTTATTTTTAAATATATAAAGAATATAAAAGTTATTCACCTCTTTTGGATTACCCCTTTCATTGAACAGATTATTCTTATACATTTTATTCATTTTTCCTATAGACAAAAGGTATTTTTCTTTGATAGATTTACATTCACTAATTATTAAATAAATCACATCATCTTATTCTATTCTTATAAAAGGATTCATTTCATTTTACTTTAACATGTTCTCTCAATATATCTATATTAAATTCTACAATGTATCTAAAGTTATAGAAAAATAAAGAGCATTCTTAAATATCATTTTAGTTAAAACACCAACCAAACTATTCATGTAATATTCATCATAAACCTCCTATATATGATTTTTCATATCAAAATCATGAATAATACACTTCATAAAACCATATGTACAATTTTTTATATAATCAATAATCTCAAATTTATAGTCTTTAAAGTTAGCACCATAAAAAATAGGAGGCTTAAAATCAAAATCCATATGTGCCATAATATTATTAAATAGATTTGATAGATTAGAATAAAATTAATAACATTTAGGATATTATACCATATATTAGGAAAACATTCCCAAAACATATTCTAAGTATATGATGACACTCTGAGGTGTTTGTGTGTGTGTGTTGGAGGGGAGGGGGGAAATCATGTTGTTCACATATTTAATTTTTTTTCAATTATTTCCCTATTTTAGATCTTATTTATATGTTATAAAGAACTATGATTTAATCTATAAAACATTGAATTCATATACAATTGAATAAATTTTATTTCCATAGTTTATTTAAATAGAAAAATTATACATGAGTGTTGTACCTCTTTCCTCTCATGTTTTGGCATAGTATTTCACCCCAAAGTGTGTAGGTATTTTGTAGCATCATTGTTTTTTTATTTATTATGGATTCTTTCTAAAAAATAGTTTACAATAATAAGAAACAAATTATTAATCAAAATCCTAGTAATATTCATTCAAAAACATAAAATTTGATTAATAAATCGAACTCAATACTCTTCCAATAAGCAATCATTTCTTGATAACATGATACTAGACACTCATTCATGATATGTGTGGCCTATAAATATATACCAGCTCTACCACATTATACACTATAAAAATCATGATTATATTCTCTCCACAACTCACTTAATTTTATGAGCCATGCTCTCCTCATGGCCTCACCATCAAGAAAATAATAATATAGCTAGCACCAAAATATTAATTCATATAAATAAAATAAAAATATAATAATAAATCCAGTGAATTTTCTTACCCATATTTGCATCCAATCATTATCCTTAACTTTATTTGGAAGGTTTCTCTAGGAGAGTTCCTAATGGAAATGATATCAGAGTATTTAGAAAGTGTCCTCATAAAACTTCTACATTCTAACCCAGTTTTTTCCAATCATTTTATCATCCTAGTTGTACTCCACCATCAGTTGTGTGAGGTAATTTCATGTTACACACATGTGTGTACGCCAACATCGTCTAGTTGTATATCCATATTTTAAAGAAAAAAACAAATATTATATCAATACATATTATAATGAAAATAAATTATGGTCAAAAAATTTTACTAGGGTTCTATAAATATACCTGAGGTAGTTTGATCAGTGGGTACCACTGGATCCCTAGGATCTAAAGGAACATCAACCCATACTGATATATTGGGACCCAATGTCTACTCCAAAGGCTAGTAATGTGTCGGAGTAGAAGTAAAAAAGAATGTGAATATTTAATCTTGGGGAGAAGGAAGTATAATGAAAATAATATGGCATAGCTGTCTGTATAAATTCATAATATGGAAGGGGAGTATGAGACATCATCAGATAAGGGAAAGATAGGTTTAGGTTGATCAGATGAAAATGGTGGTGAAAACATAGGTGGCCTAAATATGTTAGGTCCATCTAGTGACACTGCGGGATAAAAAGGTGTTCTATATGGTATATAGAGAATGGGACAGGGTGCGATCGGGTATGCTGAGTGATGCGCTTAGCTCTAATACCCCCCCCCCCCAGTATCATCTAGTTGAGCACTGGTACCACTAGGATAGTCGGAGAATAACTATCACCTAAGTGGTGGATCCTAATTAAAAGTTAAAAATAGAAATAATCACATGAAATTATATGTTATTGATATATATATGTGTGTGTGTGTGTGTGTGTATTTAAAATAAAATACTCACAACAGGCACTAAAGGCGGGATGACCGTCTCTCCCATTTGATTTTTATTTTATGTCATTATTTTCCTCTGTAACTCTTATATATTTTTCATTTCCTACATAAGAAAAATTGTAATTAATTATAAATCCATAACTAATGTGTAATCTAAATGAGAAAGAAGATGAGACATGAATTAATTAAGGAGTATAAATTGTCATGCCAAATAAAATAAGATAATACATAAATTAATTAACAAACATTACAATGAAAATGATTGAATAAATTAAAATATCATTAAGATAGCATAGTAATAGGATTAAAAGGAACTATAATCCTTTCCTTGACTTAGTGAATGAAATTATAAAATGTTCTTGGTTACACATCATAGCTAGTAGAATCAAGTAGAATCCCTTACTTTACATGATGATTCTCAATTTGGCCTCCACCATAAAAGCAACAAAAATTCATAATTGACTAATATTAAAGAAAAAAATTAAACTCAAACATTAATAATAAATATATTTAGGACTATTTAATCCATTAAAATTATGTTTTAGGGCTTCGATATCAATAGATTTACAATTCTTTTATTGAAAGAAAGGTGTCCAGTGGATGGAACTCCAAGTGGAAAAGCATGTGGAAACGCCTTCTTTGCCATAAATAAACATTCATATTGCTTCCAAGAAGCACTAGAAAATATCCCAATTTAAACATTGATGAACAATATTGAAATTTTAAAAAAAGAATAATTTGAAGGATAATGGTGATTCCACTTTTTAATCACTGTATTAAACCTGTGTTTTGATTCATAGTGATAAAAACATGAGATAAGTGATATTTTTCATATAGTAGACAGAAAATTTAAATATATCCCAAATTTGATGGAGGGAATGGTTTCTTAGTTATAAACCACCGCATGTTAGTTTCCCATTTATTTTTGAGAAAGTGAATTTTCTCATATGATTTTTCTGCTTCCTTGGAAGTATCTAAACATACTATAAGATAAGTAATAAACTTGGAGGACCCCCCCCCCTTGATTATTAAAGGTATCTTGTGGTGATATTTTGTAGAGGTGTCTTGCTTGTTTCCCACTTATGGATTTAATTTAAATTTGACCTAATTACAGTTTCCATGAGGTTAAAATATTATATTATGTGACCCTAAAGGTTCTTTAATGAATTCATAGCTCGCACCAAAAATTTCGATCTCAAAATCATCACAATCCAAGGTGCAAGCATTTGACATTTTCAAAACAGTTCCAAAAAGAGACATTTTCAAATCAGTTTGAAAATAATTAGTATTTAACAATAATTACTCTTCCAAATTTTTCTCATCTCTAAAATTAATTCCAACACCCATGGTTCAATAACACTCTTGGGGTAACCAAATTCTTCCATTCTCACTTGATTCATAGAAGATAAATATTTTATTGTTGTTTGTTCTTTTTCACCTCATGTTTTCAATTTGATTTATTTTTAACATCACATATAGTCTTTAAACATCCATTTATAGCATGATAATACCTCTTTAGAAAATTAGGATATTCTTACTAGCCTACCCCTTCCATTTCAAAACCCTTTAATCCATAAAGATGATAGGGAATTATCTGTGTTTGGACTAGAGAACATAATCTTTGAGTCATCTTATCACCCTATATATTTGAGGGTATGATAATTTTTGGAATACCCCTATGGATTCTAATTGGGTGTAATATTAAGTACAAACCACTTAGTATATCTCAGATGTTATGTAAGAAATTTCATGGTATACGATTTATAGATCCAGTCCAAATAATAAGTCACACATGTATTTCGTGAGTGAAATTTTTATCTATATACAATCCTTTAGTCAATATAAAAATAAAAATTTATCATATCCCATGAATTTCAATGTCTAATAGTAATTACTTAAAACTAAATTATTTATATAAAGGGTTTAATTTATATTTTAATCTCATGTAATAGATACATCAAATATGAATGAATAATGATACGGGAAATCCATTATGATTAAAACCATAATAAGTTTTAAAATCAAAATATTTTTATAAAAATGAATTAAATTTTAGATTAAGAAAAAATCAAATACATTTTACCTAGTCCTAAATATATCAAATACCTAAGGACATTACATATGAATCAAGTTTTTGTTACATTGATACTTTTTTTAATATATTTAATTCATTTTACTTTATAAATAATTTAATTATATTAACATCACCCCTCTCAATTATTTTATTAATGTGATGTTATTTTTAAATAATGTTTCTATCCACTTAGTGAGATAAGGTTCATTATCAAATATGATAGATCCATTTTTTTTAAATAAAAATCTATCAGCCTTGATATGTTAGGATCTACCCCATGTTTAGTAATGATCAATAGTAAAGCAATTTGAATAGTTCCAACCTTAACAACCGAGGTCGAGGTAAACCAAAATAACTGAGAAAACATATGGATGATTCTATATATTTCCCACCACAACTTCATGTTCACAATCAACTCTAAAAATTGAACTATTAGATTGATCATAAGTAATAAATGGATCGGGGCCAATGGGAGTAGGGATGGTGTCAATTCCAGTATCACCATCATAAAAAATATGTCTTGGTATTACTTCAATAATGACACCAAATTCAGGTCATGGATGATCTTTCACATAAAAAACTTGTTTATCCATGGATACCAATATATATGGCTCATCAGTATAAAGATTTCAATTCATGTTAATAACTCAAAATCCACAATCATCAATAAATGTTTCATGCCTCATCATCGAATCAAACCACTTACATTTCATCATAGTGACTCGACCATGAAAGTAATAATAAAATATTAGTATTTTATCAATGAATCAATAATAAGATACATTTTCAAATTGAGGTATAATATATGATTCATTGGAATACAATATTTTTTGGTAGTTACCATAACACCATCATGTTGTGTTCTCGTGTTATTTCTCATTCAGTGATAATAAATCTATACCCATTGATCACAATTGATTTTCATTCATGAACCATAGAATTATTACCAAAATCCAAAGCTCCAATTTCCTAAGAGATAGAGTCTGTGGGAAAACTCAATACCTGAAATATAAATGAATATTAAAATTAATTAAATATTATATTTATTAATTAATTACAGTAACACTTCTACCTTCAATTTCAACCAAGCAGAAAACTATTATCTATAAAAAGTCTCTCTCCTCAAATATAAAAATGAATTATTTCTATTTATCATTTTTTTATCTTCCCTATCAAAAAAATAGATGTTGTTTAATAGATATGTATGATTACCTGAGATGGGATAACATATACATGTTCAATTAACTAACTTGATGTAGTTATCGAACAAATCATAGTAAAACAAAACTGTGCAATGTGCCATATCCCAATATTCAAGGATTAATGTGATTAATGTATATGATCTAAGAATTCCCCCTATATGGGGAAGTGATAGAAAACTAGGTTCAATTTTCTCAATCCATTCTTCTTTATTTCTCATAGGTCTGTTCCATCTCATAGTCACATCAAAAAAATACAATGAACAGAAATATATACATTCTTGATCCATGTAACCTTTCATAATAGAACCTTTAGGATGGTTCCTATTCTAGAAATAATAATTCAATGTGTACATATTTATTTTAGTTGGATACATCAAATGAAAATAAAAAGTCCATTCAAGATTAATTTCAGTTGGAATATGTATAGTTAAATGCAACATTTCTAACTCATTCAAAAATAACGGTGCCTCTGCCAACATTTTTTGCAAAAAAAGACTCGTAAAACATCTTAGAACAAATATCTCTATAAAAATGTTACAAGTGAATAACTAAAACATTTAAATTATTGGATAGAATATGACTAATTTCTATTGTAATCAACTCGTGTATAATGATGTGATAATCATGGGTCTTTAAATATTTTAGCTTCAACTCTCTTCTATTGACCCATTTGGATATGTTTATTGAATAGCAATTAGAAATTTTAATAGTCTCTAGTACTTAAAAAAAATTAATTTTTTTTCAATAGTGTCATCACATAATAAACACATGGAACTTTCCATTTATTTTCACAAATACACACAAGATGCAATTCTGGTCTGATTCCCCAATACACCAAGTCACACCGAGATCATAAATAATATTTTTCTTTCCCTTGAAATTTAGAAGAATTGAAAGAAACATTTCACATATTTTTTTTAATATACATTACATATAAGAAATGACATAACAAATTGGTTGACCAATAATGATACTCAAATAAGATACTTTTCTTCTTCCAATTGTAACTGGTTTCCATGGAAAAATTCTTACTCTTTCTAGACTTCATCTGACCCTTCCCAAATGAAAAACTAATATATTAAAATTCATTAAGTACATCATTTCCATACATACACTACGCAAGACTATCGATCTCCATGGTATTTTCAAACCTTTAATGATAATTCCTATATGCATGTTTTATTAGAAATAATCCTTGATGTTCCATAAAACTGAAACTACATATATATTTAAGAATTTGGGATTTTTTATTTTTTATACAAATAGGACATGATGGTTTTCCCTTCATTACCAATCTAGAAATCATTTCATAAGTAGTAAAATCATTTATCATCCACATAATCACCACACACATCTGAAATATATCTTTTGAATATGAATAATATGTGCACATATCCACATTTCAAAGATGTCTCAACTATTTTATTAAAGGTTTCATGTAAACATCTATATCATTTAAAGGATCAAAAGTTCCAGATATGAGTATACTCATGAAAGTAAAAAAATCATACACATACATGGAGAAAGGTTATAAATGTGTATGAAAACAAGTCATGTGTTGTGAGAAGTAAGCATCTTCCCAAACTGATTAAAACTGTCACATGATAGACCTAACCTCACACTATGCACATTATCTTCCAAATAAAGATATCGAGTATAAAATTTCCACCATGTAAATCCATCTATAGGATAAATTAACTCATCATTGTTTTTCTTTCTCTCAGTATCATGTCATCACATTTTTATTTATGTTTCACAAGATATGAAAAGATTATGGAGTCAAGGAATCAATAGAAAGTGCCAAATTACTTTATGTGGTGCAAAGAATAGTGTTCCATAATCTGTTGGCTTCCATAGGGATGTTCCTAATTTTATACAATCATTTAATTTAGTGGTTCCTTCCCAGAATAATCTTCAATCTTTTGGGAAATTGTGATTTTTTTTAAAAAATCCATGTTTCTAAACTAACTTATATGCCATATAATGGTTTGAGGGAATATCTACATAATCTAAAAGTAAGTACTTTAAAATTTTAAGAATATAATTGACAGAAGAATTATAAATCCCATAAATTTATTTCCTAGGAAAAATTATTATTAAAAATTCTATATTTTTCATTTTACCACATTATGGATATACGGGAGTCATGGAAGCATCATTCAATTTTTTCACCTTGTGAGCATTATCATTTCCATTACATGTATCACATGTGATCGTATCAAAATCTTATTAGGTAAAAATCCTTTACATATCATGATAACTAATAAATAGAAATGGTTCATCTGATAAATTTTCCAATCCTGTCCTCTCATTCAAATCCTGAACATTTTGATATTTCATTTTCTCCCCATTATGATACCACACATAGTAGTTTGTTTAAAAACTATAACAACCCTACTCTTTATTTCACATTAATAATTTATATATTACATAGGGATAAAATTAATAAAAAATTTATGATCGATTAGTCTAGTGTATTTGTGAAATAGTCACATTACATTACAACTTAAAACATGTAATACAACATCATTTTTGAAAACTTTTTTAACATGCCATTCTTAAAACTGCATGGGATGACCTAAAGAAATACATATGAAATGGGTGATCTACAAAGACTAGTAAGGTAATAAAAAAGTAATTAATTGAATAATATAATACATGTTATACAATAGTCATATCAATGGATCATAAAAGTAACATGAATAATAAGGCATGATATAGTATGATATTCATAACATAGGAAATGTGGAAACTACATAAAATAATACATCATAAAATTAGGTCAAGGCTCAATCATCCAAGAAAAAATTGTGGGAAAATACCCATAAAGTAATAAAGTACACCCCTTTACCAACATGGCATATCATGATACTAAACATTACCCAATGCATTCGATCTATATATAATTCTGGGCGCACCCATCACTTTCATTTCATTATCATGTGTAAGTGTGTCACGTAGATCTTTAAACATGGATTCATTCATCATAATAATTCATTAAAATATCAAGGAGTGTGGAATAAATAAATTTAATTCCTCATTAAAATAATTATAAGTGTATAAAGGTTAATACCCATGATAAAAAATGGGCATGGTATTCACTACATAATTTTTTTGGAATGGAAAATCACGGTGCAATTTCGACAACATAACAACATCACATAAAAATTCATAAAAGGGTTTGATGAGAGATAAAAGGGTATATAATAATTTATAAATGAAATGGATAGTAATATATATATTTAAAAACATGTACCAATATAATTAATTGGAAATATAAGGTGTAACATAATAAAGAAAATTGAAGAAAGATGAGAAAGGAATGAACCCTTATAAAATTTTGGCATCGTAACGGGTGTACATAAAATTTCTTAGGAGGGATAAATGAGAGTGTAATGGGATATAATAATTTATAAATCAAATGTAAATTAAGGGGTATATTTAAGAACATATTCCAACCTAGGTAAAAAATAAATTAAATACATAACATAAATGGAGTGCTTGATAAAAAAGAGGGTAGAAGATAAGGTTCCCTTACTTGAATGTGTGAAACCAAAGGCTTAGGAAGGGATTATTGAGAGATTTGGGTTCTTTATGAGGAATATAGGGAGTGTATGTAAGATTTTTTATGTTCTCTAAGTAGTTTTAGTGAAGATAAATCAGATCTTGGGTGGGTTTATATTGGAAGAGATGGAGATTTCTTTATTATTTTGGTTTTGGACACTACATAATAAAATATCCAAAACCACAAACCATCCAATGGTTTTTTCCCATGGTTTATTACAACTGGGAGTGTTTTAAATTATTTTGTTAGGCCAAGTTCTGAACTTATTTAAATATAACCATTTTTCATATTGAGGTGAGTCGCACTCTTAAGGAAATGATTTTAAAATCTTAAAATATATTATCAGTCTTGGAAGATTCATAATGGATTTAAAAAATAAATAAAATAAACTTAAAATCACAATATTTTAAATTTAAAACGTATATTTGGTCATTTATCCCATTTATATTACTTATTACATAGCTTTTGTGTCATTGTGATGTCATAAAACACAAAGTATATTTATACGATATTTAATTTTTACCTGGAAATTTGACTATCTAAAAAAATTATGAAAAATACAACATTGGATATTTTTAAAATCTTGATTCCAAAAATAATATTCATTTTATCTAAATAATTTTCTAAATAGGTGAATTTTAACTTCTAAAATAAAAACATACATTTACTGAAAATGATGGTTTTTTACAATAACATTTTTTTTGAAATCATATAAAACATAAATTTGACTTCATAAAAATTATATGATCATTTATAAACATTATCTAATAATAATATTTTATTAAAATATTTTTTATTTCAAAAATCCATTAATTAATCAAAATATATATCTTAATTTAATTTGAATATTGACCAAAAATACTATTTGTGTTTTATTGAATCAAAATAAAAATCATTTATAAAGTAACAATAGTAGGATGATAATATATTAATTGTCCTATAAACAATAATGTGCATGTTATTATTTATAGAGTCTTGATACATATCCAATTAGTACACCATCATATGCTCTAAGAGTAAGGTGCGCGATGGTGGGGATTTCATGGGGTTGTTTGGAAAACACTGTTTGGGTTGTGATCTGGATGAGCTTGAACTTATCCTGTAAATGGTTTCCCTCATTCTTAAGTTGTTGGATCTTGGCTTGGGATTAGTAAAGGGAATATCCTAGAAATTTTATCTCCCTTAGAAGCTCTGATAAATGGGATTTATAGGGTACTATCCTACTGGTTGAGGCCATCACTTCCTTTGTCTGGGTCAAACGGATTTGTTAAAGACCTGTATTTATACTAATTATGTGACCACTATTTAATGAATATATTATCAACTGTAAATATTCTTAATAGTATTTTAAATATGATTGGATATAAAAAATAAGTTCACATTTTTTCTATAACCATATTACATAATAAAACATTAAATCATAAGGGAATTTTATTTATAACAGTTTATGTCATTAAAATCTTCCCCCCTTGATAAATTTTGCCCTCAAAATTTTCATTTCACCCTATTAAAATAGATTGTGGTAATTATGTTTCATAACTTTCTATGGTTCCCACATTATTTCTTCAAACCTTTGGTTTCTCCACGGTACTTGGACAGGGTGCATTGTCTTATTTCATAAAACTTTGTCTCTATGATCTAAGATCTTTATTAGCTACTCCTCATAAAAAAGATAATTCTATAATGGTTACACCTATAGATTGGGTACATGTGAGGGGTTAGGTATATACTTCTTCAAGAGTGATACATGTAATACATCATGATCATGATATATTTTAGGTGGGAGTGCAAGTAAATAGGCCACCACTCTGATGCGATCAAGGATCTCAAAGGGGATGATTTATCTTGGACTAAGCTTTACCTTCTTCCCAAATCTCATAAATTTATTCCATGGAGATATGAGGAGTAATAACATGTCTCCAACATCAAAATCTATTTATCATCAATGATTGTCGGCATAAATCTTATGTTGACTCTGAGTATCTTTGATGTGCTTCTAAATGGTCTTAACCTTCTCCACCATTTCCTCAACTATTTTAGGACCTAACAGTTTTCATTCCCTAACTTCATCCCAGCATGTAGGTGTCCTACACCTCTTCCCATAAAAATCTTCATAGAGGTCCATTTGGATGATGGGGTAGAAACTATTTTTATAATAGAACTTGAGCAGAGGAAGATGTTGATCCCAACTTCCATTGAAGTCAATTGAGAATTCTATAAACATTTAATCAAGTGTATGGATAGTCCACTCTGATTGGATATTATTTTGAGGTTGATAATCTATAAAGAAGTTTATTTAAATGTTTAGAGCCTGATGGATACTTTTCCAAAAAATAGAAGTGAATATTGGATATCAATCAGAAACAATTGTTAGTGGTACAACATGTACCCTTACTACTTCTATGATGTATATCTGTGCCATTTGATCTAGTGATAAATCCTATCAAATCACAATGAAGTGTGCAATATTTCTAAGATGGTCTACAACAACCTAGATAGAATTTTTTCCTTTAGATGTATTTTGAAGTCCGGTGACAAAGTCAATGGTGATGCTTTACCATTTCCATGTTGGTATATGTAATGGTTTCATCATCCCCTTAGAATTATGTCTTTCAACCTTCACTTACTGACATACCAGGCACCTTGATGTATAATTAGTGATCTCCTTCTTCATTTTGTCCCACCTATAGTGATCTTAGAGATCTTGATACATATTTTTGTTTCCTGGGTTAATGGAGATATTTGAAATATGTGCATCATCCAATAGTTCTTTATTTAATTTATGATTTGATAGAACACATAGGCTTGATCCAAATCTCACAAATTCTTCTCCATTAACATTGAACTCCAAGGATTTCCATTTTCTTATATTTTACACTTTATTCTAAATTCTTACATAAACTTTTTGATCATCCTTTAACCTTTCAATAAGATACAGTTGAGAACTCATTTGTGAATGGATTGATGATGTTCTTTCCTTTATTATTACCATGTACATACTTTTAAAATATAAGAAGATTGGATCCCTCTCAATTATCATCAATGAGATAATCATAATATCCATTGTTCTTTGAGAATATTCCACTTTATTCTCTTTCCTATAATGGAAGTGGATTCAGAAGTTGTAGTCTTCGATTATCTCTAACCATATTCATTGGCACATATTCATCTCTTTTTGTGTGAATATATAATTTATGTGTTTTTATCCTTATATATTTCACACTAATCCCTAAAGAGATAATGATGAGAAATTTTCAAAGATAAGATCACTACAGCCAACTCCAGTTCATGTGTTGGGTAGTTCTTCTCATGAATCTTCAACTGCCTTGAAGCATAGGCTATCAATTTTTCATTCAGTATTAACACACTTCCTAAGACCTTTTCTGAATCATCATTGAATATCACGAAAATTTATCTACTTGAGGATAATGTAAGAATAGTGTAAGTTATAAGCCTCTTTTTAAACTCCTTGAATCTATATTCACATTGATCATTCCAAGAAAATTTTGCTCCCTTCCGATTTACCTTGTTAAGAGGGTTTTAAAATCATGATAAATTTCTCACAAATCAGTGATAATACCCATATGATCGTTCAGCAGGTATGATCATTCTTGTTGCTATATGCTGGACACTATGGGAAGCTCGCAATCAGGTAAGGTTAGGTGGCAAGAAATCGCTTTTGGCACTTCAAGTCCGCATGAGATTGCTCATTGTTGAACTGTCTACTCTTTTCAAAGGTCTGCATGCAGGTGCTATGGGGTCCTTTGTGGGTGGACAGATTGAGCAGACCCTACAGCGAGGGAGATGGGTTCGATGGCAACCCCCGGTTGACGGTTTAAAATTAAATGTGGATGGTTCTTGCTCGGGGGGATCATGAGGGGAGGTGGTGTTCTCTGAGATTGCTGGGGGTCAGTGCACATTGCTTTCAGTGCCTACTATGGGCTCAGCACTTCTACAGGTGCGGAGTTTAGAGCCCTCCTTTCGGGTCTCACTCTGTGTAAAGGAAGAGGTCTCCGGGTGACGGAGGCTGAATCAGATTCGGAGGTCCTGGTTAGATCTCTTCAGGGTGCATGTGACGTGACTTGGAATCTGGTGTTTGTTTTCAGAAGGTGCAAAGCAGAGACCAGTCAGGGCAGGTTGATCCATCACAGTGTGAGAGAATCCAACTTTGCGGCAGATGCTTTGGCCCGCGGGGGCAGGCCAGAGGAGACTCTAATAGTGTATGACAGTCTTAACTCTCTTCCTTGCGAGTGTGCCAATGTGATCCGAAAGGACTCACTGGGCCTTCACTACTTTCGCCCTCCATGACTTGTACCCTTAGAGCTTCATTCTCCCTTAATAAAAAATAACTTCAGCCTAAGGGTCCATTAATATCCAATTTCTTGTGATTATATGTCCCAATAAAGAGATTTCCTTCAACTAGAACTCACATTTTCTATACTTGGAAAAAATATTATCCTTTTGCAAGGTCTTTAGTACAGTACTCAAATGCTTCTCATTACCCTCCTTACTTTTTGAGTATATTAGAATATCATCTATAAATACTACCAAAAAAATTTTGATCAAATATCTAAAGACTATATTCATCATGTCCATGTAGATTTTTGGAGAATTAGTGAGTCTGAAAGGAATCACTATGAACTCATAGTTCCCATACCTTGTACAAAAAACTATCTTGGGATATCTTTCTTCTTCACCCTTACTTGATAATATCCTGACCAAAGATCATACTTGGAGAAGTATTGTGCTCCATATAGCATATCAAACAAGTCATCAATCTATTGTAAAGGATACTTGTTCTTTATCGTGATCATATAGATCTCACGATAATCAAGGAAAAGGTGCATTGACCCATCCTTCTTCTTGAAGAAGAAGACCAGTGCACCCCATGGTGAAGAACTTGGATATATGAATCCTTTATCCAAATTCTTCTTTATTTATTTTTTTAGTTTCTTAAGTTCCACTACAAACATCCTATATAGATTATTGGATATTGTAAATACACTAGGTATAGGCTAAATTGAAATTTTTACCTCTCGGATGGGAGGAAGACCAGGAAATTCCTCAAGAAACATGACAGTGTATTCCCTCACAGTAGGCGTGATTTTAAGGATGATCCTTTCCTTAGAATTAATCATTTGAGCTAGATATTCTTTCTCATAGGGTAATAATATCCATGCTTTATATGATGGAGTTAATGAAGATTCATCCTCCTTGCACTCATACAGAATCAGAGGTTGATTTTCCATATGGAGAGTGATTTCTTTCTTGTAGAAATTTATGTTGGATCTATATTTTGAAAGACAATTCATGCCTAGAATTGCATAAAATTATACCAAGGTAAGTATGACAAGGTTTTATTGGAATTTCAACCTAATAATTGTGACATGGGAGGATTTATATAATTGGGATGCAATATTTTTCCTATTTTATGTTTTCACCAACATATCTACATCTATGATTTGTGGTGATGTTTGAATAGTTATACTAAACTTTCATGAGATAAAAGAATGTGTATAACCATAATAAAAAAGGTAAATTTTCTATTCTTGAATGAATAATTATCACACTTGTCACCACTTCATTTTTAGGATCCACCTCAGTGGTAGTGATAGAAAAATCTCTCCCTTTATACCTTAGAGGTTTTTGGTTGCCTCCAAAATCCCTTGTCTTAGTGAACTAATTTAAAAAGTGCCTTAGTTCCTTGTAGTTGAAGTAATGAACAATGCATTGAGGTTTTACCATAGCATTCCTTTCCTCTGTCATATTGGTGGGTTTATCTTATTGGAAAAAAATTTCCATTTTCCCTTCTCTTCTACACCTAAATAATTTCCTTGTTCCCCTTAGGCAATTTTCTAGGTGCTTCTTTCCGCACCTTTGACAAGTGGGATGCTCAAATTTCTTAGCATCATTGGATTTATCCATCAAACCACCAGAATTAAACTCCACTTTATGATTCTTATCCCTGTGATACCCTTGAGATTCACCAATCTCAAAATCCACTTGGATGGAATATTGGAAAATTTTCTCATATTTATCAAAGTCACAAACCGCCAAGGCTTTTGTAGACTAGGTTTTACCCCACCAAAGAAGCATTCATCCTTGCATTCAGGGTTAATGACAAAACTAGAGGTGTATCATGAAAGTCTTGTGAATTTTTCCTCATAATACCCAATATATTTATCATAATTTTAATTGAGTTCAAGTAAATACCTTTCCATTTTAAGATGGAGAGTCCGAGGAAAATATTTATCAAAAAACATTTTTCAGAATTACTTCTACTTCATTGCTTCAGTATATTCTTCAGGCTTCGTATTTTTTATCAATGTTAACCACTGATCATATTCTCCTTCTATATGATAAATATCCATAATAACCTTCTGTTTTTCAGAATATTGAAGGATGGAAAAGATCTTTTCAATGGATTTGATTCATTATTCCATGATTAAGGGATCAGATGATTCATTAAAACTTGGAGGTCTATGCCACATGGAGATCTCTATTTCGACTTGTTCTATATTAGGGGGGCTTGGGAGATCCTCCTGGTCTAGGTTTCTATTCAAAACACAATTCATCTAAGATAGTGTTGTGATAAATTTTTTGATTCATACTCCCATCAATTAGGCATCTCAGTAGGGAATTCACCACATTGCATGTCACACTGATATTTAACCCAATTCCTCCTATTACCAGCCATTGTATAGAATAAATGGAAAATTAGGGGTGATTATTTTAAATAATTAAACACATAAAGGGGAATCCAAATACCATAAATGGATAAATTATAAATTAAATTTTTTCCTTAACTTATGAATTTCTAAGATTCAATCTATGTTATCCATGATCTATTTCCTAACATGTATTCTTATGGGAATTTTTTTATTCCATTAATAATGGTTCGTAATGAGCCTATGAATTTACCAAAACATATCTCCCAGAAGTGTCAAACTAGGTGTGTAGTAAGGCTCATTCACATGTACCAAGTTACCCTGATTTAGGCCCGAAACACCTTATTGGAGTTCTTACTCCTAGGTACATCTATTCTAGAACCACACCCACTTGTAGTATCCATACAAGGATGTATTTTTGGGATAAACCAATTACTCTATACTAAATGAAATTTAGGGATATTTTCTTATACTTAGTATTATCCCTAAGTCTTTATCTAACTTTTTTTAATCCTAATCTCAAAAATAACTAAACTTATCCTCTAATGCCAACTATAACAATCCTACTCTTTATTTCACATTAATAATTGATTCATTACATAATAATGAACTTGATACAACTCAAATGATTTATTAATATAGTGTCTTTAGAAATTATGTACATTACATTACAACTTAAAATATGGAATACCACATCTTTATTGAAAATTTATTTAACATTCCCTACTTAAAACTGTATGGGATAACCCAAAGAAATACTTAAGAAATGGGTGATACATAAAACCTAGTAAGGTAACAAACAATGTATAAAATGAATAAGATAATACATGTTATAAAATAGGCATATCAATGTATCATAAAAGGAACACGAATAATAATACATGATATAACTTGATAATTATAACATGGGAAATGTGACAATAACTTAAAACATTGCATCATAAACTTAGGTTAAGGCTAAATTCACCAAGACCTCATGGTGGAAAAATATCTATAAAGGAATCAGGTACACCCTTATCCCAAAATTATGTATTAGGATACTAAACATTACCCAATGCATTGGAGCACTATATAATTTTGGGCACACCTGTAACTTTAATTTCATTCTCATGCTTAAGTGTTCCACAAAGATCTTTCAACATATATTCATTCATCATAATAATTTATTCCATGGTCAAGGAGTTTGTAATAAATACTTGTAAGTCCCTAATAAAATAATTATAATTTTATAAAGGTGAACATCCATGATTGAAAATGGAAAAGTTATTCACTACATAATTGTTTTGGAATGGGAAATCATGGTGCAATTTCAGCAACATAATGGCGCCACATAAAAATTAATAAAAGGGTTTGATGAGAGAGAAATGGGTATCTCATAATTTATACATGAAATGGACTATAATATGGACATGTAAAAACATGTCCCAACATAAGTAATTGGAAATAGAAGGTGTAACAAAATAAAGATACTTAAATAAATAGGGGAAAATAAATAACCCTTACAAAATTTTGGCTTGGTAACGGGTATACATAACGGTTCCTAGGAAAGATAAATGAGAGTTAAATGGGATATCATAATTTATAAATAAAATTTATAGTAATGGGATATTTAATAACGTATTACAACAAATGAAAAAATAAATCCAAGACATAACAAAAATGGAGTGCTTGATAAAAAAGGAGGGTGGAAGATGAGGTTCCCTTACTTGAATGTGTGACTCTAAAGGCTTGGTAGGGACTTATTGAGTGCTTGGGGGAACCTTTGGTGAACTATAGGGAGTTTAGGTAAGAGTTTGAACGTTCTAAAAGAAGTTTTATTGAAGAGTAATGGGATATTGGGTGGGTTTATATAGGAAGAGAGGGGTATTTCTTTATTATTTTAGTTTTGGACACTACATAATGAAATATTTAAAACCACATACCATCCCATGGCTTTGCCAATGGTTTTAGAGAAATGGGGGTTTTTTACATTATTCTATAATTAAAATTTCCTAAATTATTAAAATACTACCATTGGTTATGTGGAGGTGAGTCGCACTCTTAAAGAAATGATTTGAAAATATTAAAATATATTATAAGTCTTGTAGGATTCATAATGGTTTTACAAAATACATAAAATAAACTTAAAATAAAATTATTTTAAAGTTAAAACAAATATTAGGTTGTGGATCCCATTTATATTACTTATTATATCACTTTTAGTTCATTGTGATGTCATAAATACAAATTATATTTATATAGTATTTAATTCTTACTCGAAAATTCAATTGTCTCAGAAAATTATGAAATATTCACCATTGGATAATTTTGACATCCTGATTCCAAAAAATAATATTCATTTTATAGAAATAAATTTTTAACTATGTTAGTTTTCACTTTTAAAATAAATACCAACATTTATTGAAAATGATGGGTTTTTTACAATAACATTTTTTTGAACCCTTATAAAAATTACATTTGATTTCATAAAAATTATATGATCAATAATAAAAATTACTTAATAATTATATTTAATTAAAATATTATTTACTTAAAAAATATATTAATCCATCAAAATAGATATCTTAATTGAATTTTAATATTAACCACAAATATTATTTTTGTTTTATTGAATCAAAATAAAAATCATTTATAAAGTAACAACGATGGGATGAAAATATATTCATTATTCAATAAAAAATAATGTACATATTTCTATTGATAGTTTATTCATATATATACCTTTAATACACGAGTATAAACCCTAAGAGTAAGGTGTACGATAGTGGGGATTTTATGTGGGTGTTTAGTGAACATGGTTTGAGTTGTGATCTCGATGAGCTTGAACTTATCCTATAAATGGTTTTAATCATGCTTAATTTATTGGATATCATCTTGGGATTGGTAAAGGGAAAATCCTAACAATTTTACCTCCCTTCTAAGCTCTGATAAATGGGATTTATAGGGTATGATCCTACTTGTTGAGGCCATCACCTCCTTTTTCCGAGTCTATTGGATTTGTTAAAGCCATATATTTTTACTAATCATATGATCATTGTTTAACTGATATATTATCAATGGTAAATATTATTAATAGTATTTTGAATATAGTTGATATAAAATAATAATTTCATGTGTTTTTTATAACCATATTACATAATAAAACATTAAATCATAATGGAATTTTATTGATAACAATTTGAGACATTAGAAGTACCATATTTGGTTATATGGTAGCTAACTTATTCATGACATAACCAAGATCTTCTAACACAATTATATCATGGTAAGTGTATATGAACACTATCTAAAGCATTGTTAAATGAAAAATCTAAAAATCTCTCCAGTTTGTTTTAAAAATTTCTTGATATCTGATCAATTTTATACATCCAACTTCAATCCATTCTATAAAAAATATTATATGTCATGTTGTAAAGGTAGTGTAATAAGATTAAAGTTAAATTAAAAATATATTTAATGAAAAAATAATTGTTCACTTTATATGAAACCATAACTGACACACTAGTATATATGGAAATCATAATAAAAAATAAAAAATACTACATATAAAACAAAATACTATAAATATAAAACCATGATAAAAAATTCAATTAAATTCAAGAATACAAAAACTGGTGGGTGGGGGAAGTTTCCTTATTTTAACTATAAGGGGTCTAGTGTACAATCAATAGAGAAATAAAATAAAGTAATTAATAAGAAAAATATTATTCAATGGAAGCAGAAATCTATATACAATGTGTTTTATCCCCATTAATGTTGGAAAGATAAATTTCCAGGAATATCAACATGAGGGATGGTCTTCATTCATGTAGATATGCTAAATATTCCAACTTAGATGGTATGAAATCCTTATAAATTTTCAAATGAATTTCATGTTCCTTTGATGTATATATTATCATCTTTCACTTTTTAGAATTCATTTCAGTTACCCTATTTTCTTAATCACTTTTTTATTAGTTTCTATGTGTCTTGGTTAAAGGGTGAATATTCTTCAAATGGGAATATATGAACTCTTATCCTTACTTTAATACATTTTCATGATCTTCGAAACATAAAATTATTAAATGGTTTTGATATGGAATATTTGGAGTACCACATACATATTTGTTCAGACCATAAGAATAAAATGATTTTTTGGTTAGTCCAAAATCAATTTTGTGAAATTAGATTTTTATGTTATATGAATTTCTGAATAAGAAAAGAGAATTTAATATTATTTTCAAGAACATTCAAGGAAGATCATTTTAAATTTCAGTGGTGGGATTCAATGATTTTCCACATCTCATATTCTAACCATAAGTAACATTTGGATTTAAGAAAATGACTCATTTATATCCAAACTTTTAAAAATTATCTTGTATAGAGTAAAATTGACCATAATTAATTGAATAATGACTTTTATATTTTTAAAGTACATCCTTTACTCATGGAATAATCACCCCAATTTTGCATAGAATTTCCCATATACTTTTCATATAATGACCCAAGCTTTTCATACATGGATATTATATATTTTTAGATGAATATTCATTAAATTACACACACATGTCTGAGGACTGTAATAGTTTAGTGCCTTTGGAAACTTGGAACGCAAAATTATATTCAGGTGAAATATATTCAATGTTTCTCATGAATATATTCCCCTTTATTACTCATATTTAAAGCCTTTATTCATAACATATGGAAAGTAAACATAAGAAAGGGTGAGCTCAAATGCTCAGTAAGGGTAAAAATGAAAGATACAAAAGTATAATATGTACATAGGGGCGAATTCACGGTGAGATCTAGATATAGACTTGCTCTTGGAAATCACCCAGCTGGCCGGAATGAGGGACCATGGAAATCGCTTTGGAAGATCAACATCCCCCCAAAAATACGTCACTTTTTGTGGCAGGTCTTCACAGCCACCCTTTCTATGATGAGCCTTCTCGTTTACCGACATATGTCCAATGCCTCTTTTTGCCCGTTTTTCCTGAACATCCCAGAGACCCCCTTGCATTCCATCATTCACTACCCAGGAGCTAAGGAAATCTGTAATAAATGGGTCCTGACCCCAGATGCATCACTGGATACGGATTCTAACCTCCCCGCTCTCCTGGTGCAATGGTACTCCTCACTCTCATTGGCTAATGCAGGTTCATTCTGCACCCTGGCCTGGATCATCTGGGTCCGGCGTACCGATGCTGTTTTCCATCACATGCATAAACTTCCTGAATTTTGGACAGAACGGGCCACCTCATGGATCGAGGGATGGAATCACCACAATGGACATCAAATTCCTGATGCTCCCCCCTTATACCCCCTCATTGGAACCCCCTAATTGAAGGTACTCTTAAGATCAACGTGGACGCGTCTCTCCCCAAGGATGGACTTGTCTCCCTCGGCCTCCTAGCTCGAAATCATCTGGGAAAAATCATCATAGCAAAGTATTAATCACATAATTCCTTTTGGGAACCTATTTTTATTGAGGATAATTTCATCCTGGCAGCTTTGATGCGGGCTTTGGAACATGGGTGGGCTGATATTAGTATTGAATCTGACTGCCTCACCGTGATCGATGCCATTAACCACAACAATGGAGGACTCTAGTCATTTGGCCTCATCATCAGGAGAATTCTCTCACTCTTCCAAATCTTTTCATTCTGCACCTTCTCATTTACCAAAAGGGAAGGCAACAATGTGGCCCACTAGTTGGCAACATAAAGCCCCTTCGAGGTTAACTATCTATGGCTGGACAATTTTCCTTCGTGGCTTTTCATTTGTACATCTGCTGATATTCGTCATTTATGATATCTGTTTTTCATCAAAAAAAAATTGTAATAAATATTGGTAGTTAATAAGACATGTATCATAAGGAAATCAAATAATGTGATTCATGAAAACATAACATCAGCATAAGATATAGATATGTGGTATACATGCCAGCTTATAAAATTGTGAACATGTGTAAATAGAGATAGGTTCACTTATTATGTTAAGGAAATGAAATCATAATCTAACATAAAATTATGGACATGAAACTATATCCACACAAAACATTACAAACAGGTAACTAGGTCTATGCATAATATTTTGAACATGTAATCAGGTTCAAACATAACATTGTGAACATGTAATTAGTTTCAAGAATAACATATATACTCATGAGTTATCCGTAATTAGATAATTAATTGGAGGGATATATAGGTCCTAACCATCACATAATTAAATCATAAACACTTGTTCCACAAGATCATAAATCATTCATCACATCAGAAGTCATAAAAAGAAACAGTTTATGTAAACATTTCATCATATCATATCTTATTAAAAAGTAACATGATTCATAAACATCATGCTATAAAAAACATAAAACATTTAGATAAATAATATGAATGGTACCCTTGGATCATATCACTAGTAAGGCATGATTAATACCAACTGATTTCAATTTAGATGGAAAATAATTTTGAAATATCTTTTTTAAACATTTCTTGAGGAAAATATCCTTTCTACTTTGAAAAATGATTCTTAAATAAAAAAATATTTAAAAAAATTAATTTAAAATAACATTTAAATTTTATAAAAGAAAATTTTAACATCATTTTAAATATCTTTGAAATCCCTTTCCTTTAAAATTATTAAAATAACATTTTAAAAAAAATTCAAAACATTTTTAGAAAACATGGTTTTTGAATAAAATAATTTTTGGATGAAGAGAGAATAAAATTGAGTGAAACTTATAATATAATTAAAATAATTAAATTCATGATACAAAATCTAAAATATCAATATATACACCTCATAAAAAATATATTTTCATAACATGACAAGTATCTCAAAGAAGGCAAATTGAGACAAAATTGCCTTACCGATTTAGTAACTTTTGAATCGTAAACCCCATAAAAGAACGATTATAAAATGGATAAATAAATAAATAAAAATAAATTTTAAGATAAGTATCATAGATTTCATTCATGTATATTATATACACTATACAAATAAATGAGTGGCGAATATGGCATAAGTCTCGTAGAAATAAAAGTGAGACTAGAAATCCCCTTACCTTAAATCTTGAATTCCTTCGAATACATTCATACATTCTATATAATAAATATAAGTTTATTATAAATCTAAAAATAACCATATTAATATATATAATATCATATATAATTTACATATGACTTTATATTACTCTTATATTAACAATTTCATGTTAAATTTATGTTTCGGGTAATAACCGCTTTGTTTTTTGTACATGTTTTGATTTTTTATTCTCAGTCCTCTTACATAGATCGTGATTTAATAATCTCTATAACAATAAAAATGATATAAATAGATTATATATTAATTATAAATTTATTTATGGTAATTCATAAAATTTATAGGTAGAAAATAAAATACATTGTTCATGGAGACGGTAGGTCGTACATACGCATGAAAGTTGTTTTCATTTTCTTGTCAGATTAAAAGAAAGAAAAGTATATGATATATTATCATTAAAAAATAATTTTTATATCAAATATATCACATATATATATTAAAACAATCCTTAATAAATTCCATATAAATCCTAAATGAATCACATCACTTCATGAGGTGGTAGTCTGTCGTACACACGAACGATGTTATCATATTCCCATAAAATATAAAGTATGAAGGTATGTGTTATATAAAAATTAAAAAATCATAATTAAAAAATAAAAATAATATATATTATATAAACTATAAATCCATCATTATTCTCAATTTTAAAATGTGGTAACGTAAGAAATAACAACATTGGTTCGTGAGGCGGTAGTTCGTCGTACACACAAACGATGATTGTTTATCCCATTTAGTGGAAGTATGTGAATTTATAGGTTGTACCCTTAACATAAAAACATATAATTATATTTAATATACCAAGGTTATTATTTAAACAAGATATTGAAATAATTTAATGGGGTTAATGAATAAAAAACAAAAACATTCATTGATGAATGTTACCTCTTCTCCGGGTAACTCTTTTTAATTTTCACAAAAATACTTCTTTGGTTGGATTTATTCCCAAATTAAGTCCTCTAAAATTAAGAGAGTGAAGTTTATAGGATTTTTTTATAGGGTTTTTACAAACCAAATAGGTCCTAAAGTGTCTATAAAATAGAATAAGAGGTTCCATTTTATAATTGAGGTGAGGAGAGCTTTTTGAATTTCCCAAAATATTAATTTATAATAAATTCAATCTCAAACCAAATACCTTAAAAAGAACATGGATTCAAATATAAGATATGATAAGGTTGTAATATCATAAACCAATAGATTTTAGAAATGTTTTAGTTTTATTTTAAACCTTATCGTTTTTATTAACCCTTAGTAAACCCATTTTAATTTTAACTACAGTAACAAAATTTTCAATATTAAGATGATGAAATTTTTACTTATAAAGTGTAAATTGGACCATAAATGGGAAATTCATGATATATTATACCATATCTCATCTACTTGTCCTTATTTAATATTTTTATTATTTTTAAATAATTCAATAAAATATTATTTTCATAAAATATCATTAGTATCAATTTTGACATTATTCATTACTTTGACTTTAATAAAATCAATACAATAAGATATATTCAAACACAACAATTTAATACACCACTAAAATGTCATATTTACCTATAAAATTCACTTATCACCTTAATTAATTTAAATTTTATTCATTTTAATATTTATAATATCATTTAATTGGTTTTTTTAATAATTGAATAGTTATTGCATCATCATTGTGTAATAATTTATAATAAATATTTCTTCACTAAAAATTTTAAAAAACTCATGATGAATATAATTTTTTTATATTTCAAATGAATATTTATAGTCAAACATGTCCCCAAGATAAACCCATATTAAAAATATTTCACTTGTTAAAAAAGAGTATGAAAAATTTGAATTTTATTTGAATAAAATATTATACAAGTATTAGGGTCAATTTATAATATTTTTAATGTTATTTTTACCCTTAATTTCCCAATTTATCCTTAACTATGTAATAAGAATTACTAAGTTTACTATTTATATTGTCCAAAAATAAAAGGGAACTCTTTAATGAATTTAAAACTTATGATTAAAAATATGGAATCCATTTTTAAAAATTCAAAACACATAATTAGATAAAATTAATTAAAAATTAATTTTGTAGACGGGGTAATAAATTGTGTTTTTAAAGTGAAAATGTTCAATATTTGACTAATTTTTTATATCTAAATTAAATATAAAAAATTTTCCAGTAGACAAAATTATATTAATGGATGTATAATTAAACTATTGTGACTTTAAAACCTATAAAAAATATAATTTAATATGATCTATTATTAAGATGAAATGATAGTTTTCAATTAAAATATAGTATTTTCACTATTCATCAAGAAATGAATATTCTATGAAAAAATCCAAAAAAACAACTCTAAGATAATTTTGATACTACACTTTCAAAAATGAAGTTTATTTTTTCAAATAGAATTTATAAAAGTGTCAAAATTTATTTTTAAAACAATTGCATCCTTAAAAGTTGATAAAACTGCTTTTTAGAAAAATACAATTTTTAAGCATAAAATGGATTTATTTTTATATCATGTCTAGAAGACACATAGTATGAATGTTAAAAATTATATTTAATATGTTATATATATATATATATATATATATCATTAATACAATCCAAAAATATTTATTTTTTTATTTTATTGGTATAAAACACACTTATGCACATTTAAATGGCTTTTCAGAAAAATATTCCCTTTTATTTTGAAACAGGTTTTGCATGTGTAAACCATAATTTAATTATTCAATTAATCATGTTCATACCTTACATTATAGATTCTAGGTTATAATTTTATTGTTTAAATAATTACAATAACGAAAATTTTTTTCATATAAACTCAGTGTTGCGTGTAACATAAGAAAACATGGTGTTATGTATAACACAAGATATCAAAGAAATACAATTATTGAAAAATATATATTTCATAAAAATATTAGGGTGCTTCATTATACCCCCCCCCCCATTAATTTCACCCTAAAAATTCATTAGGGTCATCAAAGTTTTAATACATCAAAGTTACTTTCATAGAAACCCACATTGTAAAAATGAATACTAAAACTTCCTTTAAAAAAGAAAAGTTAGAAACTTAACGGATGTTAAAAGTAAATAAAAATAAGGTTTACACATAGGATAACGTAGGTGTAAATTGAAAACATGTAAATAAAACTAGTGGATCATAAGATTCATAATGGGATGATAATTCATTTCTTCTATCTCTAGTTATCATCATAACAAAATGGTTAGCATGTGTTATCCAATATTCATAAATCTTCATATTACAAAACATTAATCTATAAAACCTCATTCAAAGGTAAATATAAACCTTTTCATACATGGTTAACCTTATAACCCTTTCAACATCAAAAATTTATAAAAAAAGTTACTAAATTTCTCAAAATCAACTTAACATGAATCACTCAAAAACATGAGGTAGATATTAATTTTCAGGTACCAAATATGTGAATACCATTATAATTTGTTCTCATGAAACACATTAATAACATGAATCTTAGTTAAAAAACTCATGATTTAAATAATTAACTCTTTCCTTGTACAATAAATTCAAAAATTCTATAAAATCAATCCATAAACCACATGTTCATCATATTAATAATTAGTTCCAAGGTTATTAATATTATCCCACAAAAAAATATCTTCATCACATTATTATCCCAACATAATTCACATATTAAGGGTTATATTTTCCTTAAACATATGTTATCCAAAAATATCACCTTATAATTAGATCACTTTTCCAATCCATTATCATCATTCAACATATCCTTTCAAATAATTAATGAAAAAAAATATGTTGAACAATACTTATACATTTCATGATTCCTGTAACATAATATTTGAATTATAGTATATAAATACTTTATTCATCTTAATTCCCTCAAAAAATTAACTAATCTTCTTCGTCTTATTCCTTAACGCTTCTTTACTTTCACCAGTAATTTGTAGTCTCAATATAACCATTACTCATACCACCTTTTGGATTTTCTTCACAAATATTTCCCCAAGGACATAGATTTTCATAGTGTCCATACTTTACACATTTAAATCATTCATCTATTGATAATACCTTATGAATACCAATATTTCCATCCATTGCGTTAACCAAACTCTTCATTTCTACTTTTTAGTTACTTAATTTATGTACTTCTTTTCCATAGTCAAAAAATCTGCATGTTCCTCTAATTCATCCACTTTGGTGTTTCTTCCCACATTCTTGACATGTAAGAAATTGAATCTTCTTTTCTCCATGGTCTCCACTATCCAAACTATTAGAAGACTCTTTACATCTCTTCTTTAGTGAGTCTAAGAGTTGATTAATGTATACATTGTTAATCATATTCCATGAAAATTAATTAGGCATAATCACAATATTTTTTTACTCTAGTTACCATCCCATTTTACCGCTCATTAGCAGATTGTCCATCACATTCAATGTTAACCCAAATTCTTCTGGTTCCCTCCATTGGCTAAAACCAGAAATCATAGTGTGATAAAAATTTATCATAGTGGAAAACCACATAATCAAGAGAAATTAATTATTAAATTTCAATCTATGACACCTTATGTTTAATCTTAGGTTATTCATGATTGATACCAAAACTCTTGGATTATAACCTAAAATTACACTTATGGTTATTACTAAGGTTTTCTCATCCTAGTTTCCAAATATTGATTAAGGTTTTTCTTTGATACTAACACTAATGATCCAGGATTTTCATACTTGGATATTACATATTTTTATATGAATATTCATTACATTACACAAACACATGCTCAAGTACCGTAATAGTTTAGTGCCTTTGGAAACAAGGAAGAAATACTTCTAGTTAGGTGAAAGATCTTCAATATTTCCCACAAATATATTCCCCTATATTAATCCTATTTAAAACCTTTCTTAATAACCTATAGAAAGGAAACATAAGAAAGGGTGAGCTTAGATGCTTAGTATGGGTAAACCTATGTGATAAATAAGAATAATATGGACATGGGGCTATGAGGAAATGAGAATAACATTTGAAACCCATACCCTACATTTAAAATATCATAATCATGATTCATGGAATAAATAGTGAAAATTTAAAAGACATTAATCATAAGTATATCAAAGAACGTGGTTTATGAGAACATAAGATTGGCATAAGACATAGACTTGTGGTATACACATCTGATTATAACATTGTGAACATGTGTAAATAGAGACAGGATCACTCATTAAGTTAAGGATATGAAATAAAGTCATCACATAAACTTATTGACATGAAAATAGGTCCATGTATAACATTTTAAACATGTAACTAGGTTCACATGTAACATTGTGAACATTTAATCAGGTCCATGCATAACATTGTGAACATGTAATCTAGTTCACAAATAACATATATACTCATGAGTTATCCATCATCAACCAATTCATTCGATGGAGATATAGATCTCACTCTTCACATAATCAAATCATAAACACATGTTCCATAAGATAATAAATCATTAATCACATCATAAATCATAAAAAAATGGTTTTCATAAAAAATCATCATAGTATATATCATTGAAAAGTAACAGGATTTATAAAAGTAATTGAATAAAAATATAAACCATTTATAGAAATAATATGAATGGTACCCTTTTATTATATCCCCATTAAGGCATGAGTAACACCATAGTATTTGATCACATATGGAAAATAAACTTGAAATATATTTTTTAAAACATTTCTTGAGGAAAATATTCTTTCTGCTTTGAAAAATAATATTTAAATAATAAAACATTTAGAAAACATTTTTCATTGAAAATAACTTTGGAAACTTATAAAATAATATTTGGAAACCATTTTAAACATGTTTTAAATCTTTTTCCTTGAAAATTATTAAAATAACATTTAAAACATTTTTTTAAAACATTTTTAGAATACATGATTTTTGAAAAAACAATTTTCTGACAGAAGAGAGAATAAAATTTAATAAAACTTATAATATCATGAAAATAAGTAGATTTATTATTAAACATGTAAAAGTTTGGTATATACCATTTTAAAATAATATAGGTGCATAACATAACATGTGTCTCAAAGAAGGCTAATTGAGACAACATTACCTTACCGATTTGGTAACTTTTGAACCATAAACCCTATGAAAGAGAGATCATAAAATGGATATATAAATACCCATTAATTTAATTATAATTATCATAGATAAAATTCATGGGTATAATATACACCACATAAATAAATTATTGAATATAGTATAAGTCTCATAGAAATAAAAGTGAGACTAGAAATCCCCTTACCTTAAGTCTTGACTTCCTTAGTATACATTCAAACATCTTATATAATAAACATAAGTTTATTATAAATCTTAAATAGAACCATATTCATATATATAATATAATATATTATTTAATTATGACTCTATATTACTCATTTATTATCAATTCAATGTTAACGTTATGTTTTGGGTAATAACCGCTTTGTTTTTCGTACATGTTTTGAAATGTTATTCCTGGTCCTCTTACATAGATTATAATTTAATAAACTCCAGAATGATGAAAATAATATAAATATATTATATATTTATTATTTATTTATTTATTTTGATTCATAAAAGTTATAGGTATAAAATAAAATACATCATTCATGGAGATGGTAGGCCATACGTACGCATGAACGTTGTATTCATTTTCTTGTCGGATTAAAAGAAAGAAAACTATATGATATATTATAATTAAATAATAATTTTATGTTAAATATATAAAAAAAAATTATTAAAACCATCCTTAAAACATTCCTTGTAAATCATGAATGAATCGCATTGCTTTGTGGGCGGTAGTCCGCCATACACACAAATGACGTTATCGTATTCCAAAAAATGGAAAGCATGAAGGTATGTGTGATATAACAATTCAATAATTATAATAAAATTATAAAAATAATATATATATATATTATATTAAATATAAATTCATCATTATTAACAACTTTAAAAGTTTGTAATGGAAGAACGAACAACATCGGTTCGCGAGGCGGTAGTTCGACTTACATGTAAGACCCGGATGTTTTTCTCAAATATTTTCTTTAAATAATTTTAATTCTTCCGTAGGTTGCATTGCATGAAATTGTGAGTTTAAAAGAACCATGAGACACCCTTAGTATAAAAATTATTTTTATATCTTACCTGTTAGGTTAGTGGGAATAAGTATAACTAACTTATGAAAATGTATTGTGAATTCATTAGCTGCCAATTATTTATAAAAAATATAAATCAATTAGATATTTGTATTTTTTGTATTAATAAATTGATTGAATTACTATTATTAATTAAATTGATGAGATATATATGTTATATAATTAATAAAATAATTTTGATATTCATCCAATTGATATTTTAGTCATAGGGTATGAATAAACCATGTTTGATGTATAAAAACATATATTTTTTAACAGGGTAATTTTACACCTTTGAATAGAGAACCCATTTTAAATTAATATTTGGACACATTAATAATTTTCATATGAAAACATGTACATTTTCTTTATAATAAAAATATAAAAATTTACTTTGGGTGAAATTTTAATATTTTTTTGATAACTTTCAAATTTTGATGGATAGTAAAAATATCTTAAATTTCAATTGAAAACAACTTTTTTCATAAAGATAATTTATATGGTTAAATTATAATATATGGTTTTAAATTATAAATAGAATATACTTTTATCATTAAATATAATTTATATCATTATAATTAATTTTACATTGAATTTAGATGTAAAAACATTTCAATATATGCAATGTTTTAGCTTCTAAAACCCGTTCTCTCTTTCCGACAACGGTATTATTTTTAAATTAATTACTAAAACTTATGTGTGTATAATTATGAAAAATAGAATCCATATTTTGAATCATTATTTTGAAATTATTTAGATATATTTATTTTATTTTTGGGCATTATTTATAGTAACTTTGGTAATTTTTATTAATACAGTAAAAGAGTAAAATGGGTAATTAAGGGTAAAAATACTATTATAAGACTACCCTAACACTTATTATAATATTATTCGATGAGATATGTCTGAGAAATACAACCCTTGGGATGAAAATTTTTCCTTTTTAATCCACTTGGGTGTGATTATGACACTTATAACTTTTAATTTAAAGTAAAGAAAAATATGTTATAAACATATATCTTATTACTAAAACAATTTTAATATGGGGTAATATAAGTGATATATTAGAAAATAAATAGAAATTATAAATATAAAAATATTTCCTACATCATGGTACTTTATTTATAGTTTTTATATATTAAATAATTATATTTCATTACAACACAATGATGATGGAGTGATTGCTTTATTAATGAAAGAATCAAATAAATGATATTACAAATATTAAAATAAATATTATTTGAAATAATTTATGTCATACAATATTTTTATAGGTGAATATGACATGTTATAAGACTATTAAAGAATTTTTTTCGAAGTTACCTATCTGTTTAGATTTTATTTAAATTCAGTAAAATGAATAGTGTCAAAATTGACATAATTGATGTTCTATAAAAATAGTAAATTATTAAATTATTTAAAAACCCTAAAAATATTTTAAAATCACAAAGTGACTATGATAATGTCTAAATGTTAATTAATTTTCAAATTATGGAAAATTTATCCCATATAATTAAAATTTATATCCTCTTAATACTTAAAATGTTGTTACCGCAATTAAAATTAAAAAAGAATAATTAAGGGTGAACTGAAAAGATAAGGTTTTAAATAAAATAAATACATGTATGAAAATTATATTATTAGATTATTTAGAACTATTCTCATATTATATTATAAATATTTCAATTTTTAATCATTTGGGTTAAAAAATTAATTTATATTAAATTAATATTTTAATAATTTCCAAGGGTGCCCCTCACCTCAATTATAGAAGGGAACCTCCTCCCTCACCTATTCACTTCAATTTGAGCCGTAAATCTCATACATATCCTACCATTTTACCTTCTAAACTTAACTATTTAAATTCTAGATGTTATAGTCTTTTTCAAAAACCAACTCTAGTGCTCTAAGAAGAGATTTAGAGGAAGCACATTGAAGAAGAGGTAATCTCTTCTACCGATTCTTTCAATCTTCTTTATTATTTGATGTTCTATTCATTAGTTGTTTAATTATTAAGTAATAAAATAAGAATAAATAATGTACTTATATGTTATTATATTATGAAACAACTATATTCCTCCTTCTATCTATCCTACAAAAAATAAAATTACCACACGTGCGTACATACGGCTTATCATCTCCACGCTGTGGTGTAATCTATTTTTCACCACCACATTAATTGGATGGGTATAATGATGGAAATAATAACTATATATTATTATTATAAGATTATATTGATTCTTAAATATATACACCATCCACTTCAATACCATTTAATAGTTATGGGAATGATATCATTGTTTGTGCGGGCGTACGACCTACCGTCTCCATGATGCGATGCGATTCATTCTACATTATTTTCATTAAAGAATGATTATATAAATTTAAATAATGAATAATATGTTATATATTATGTTAATATCATTTTTTAATGATATAACTATAACCTAATAAGTATAACCAAAACTTGTTTGACAAAACATGTATAAGAACATAAAGTGGTTAATATCTGAATAACAAATAATAATGAAATGTTACTTACAAAAGGATGATAATATGATGATATAAGATATCATAAAAATTAATATGATTCTATAATAAGTCAATTACATTATTTAAATCATTATATATGAGGTTCGGATACATACTAAGGGTATTGGACCTAAGGTAAGGGATAATTTTTTAATCTCATTATTATTCGAGATTGTTTATTCGTAAGTATGTACTGGGGTATATTTGTCATACAAATACATGTTCCCTAAAAATTTAATACTATTTATATTCTGATACAATTTTTTAAAGTTAATTTTACCCATTTGTGAATTTTTATTAAACGGTATGAAATGAATCTTTTGTCATTATTCGATACGAGGTATTTTTTTACTTTTCTGGTAAAAATATGAGGTGAATTTTTTTTAACTTATATGGAATGAACATTATTTTAAGTATTGATAACACCTTACTTATATGAAGCTTAATCTAAAGGATTTTAAGTTTATTTTCAAATAAACTTTTTCTTTTAAATTTTTTTGGCATTTTAAGAAAAGAAAAAAAATGAAGAAGAAAGGATATTTCCCTAAAGAATTAATTTCAAGTGATTATCAAAATTATTTTACATATAAGATGAAATTATTTAACAGGGTTGTGTTTCAAATATAATTTCCTTATTATTCCTATTATTTTATTTTTTATTATTATGGAATTATGTTTATGAAATCCATTTGTTTTACATAGATTATGTTATAGTGGAATGATATTTAAAGAAACCCATTTTATTCATTGGGTTATGATGAATGATTTATGTTATTCTGGCATACTGAAGAATGATTTCATTATGAGATGGTTGGGACCTATATATCCCTCCAATTTATTGGGTAAATATGTATATCTCATGAGATAGACATGGCTGAAATGGGAAATGATCTTGATTCAGTAATACGGGGCAGGAATGAGGATTGAACTTGGTTTAGTAATAACTTTGTCTACTATTATGGTCTTAGAAATGATCTTTGAATAATATGAAATCATTTTATATGCTTATATATATGAAACAAAACTTCATGTCTTATGTTATGACTTTTGGTATTATGTTCATTGATTATTATGATTTTTTATGATTTATACCATGGCATGATATCATGATCTTTCATATGCAAGATAAGATTTTTAAATGTTATATTCTTATGTCTTGTTTACCCTTACTGATAATTTTAGATCACCCATTAATATGTTTATTTTCCCCAGGTAATTAATAAGGTTACTAAATTACATATGTCAAAAAGGGGTCTATATATGATGAAATAAGTGGGAGGTAATGAGGATGAATTATGAATCAATTATTTATGTTTCCCAATTTCTAAAGAAACTATACCTATACGATCCTATCATGGTTTTGATATATTTTATAGTGAATATTATTTAATTTTTAAGTAATATAAATGTATATAAATTATGGGGAATTATACTTGGTATCATTGGGATGGTATAATTAACCTTTGGTAACTAGGATGAGAAAACCTTAAGAAGAACCCTAAGGATATGTCGAAGTATAGGTTAAAATTATAGTTTTTTATAAATGATCATAAATAACCTAGTATAAAACCTAAAATGTCCTAAAATGAATTTTTATTCTTTATTATGTGGTTTTCATATTATGATTAATGTTTCTTACATTATGTTTCTTGTTTTTAGTCAATGGTTGGAACTCGAAGGAACCACATTAATGCTGAATGCGATAGGTAATGCAATGATTGTCCTCCTAAGAAACCAAATGTTATGGGAGATGGAATACAAAATATTGTAGCTATGCTCACACAACTTTCTCAAGATAGGAATCATACAGAACTTCCAACCAAGTAAAGGAGGGAACAACATTATGTTGAGTCCTTCATGAGGCAGTGTCCACCATCTTTCAGTAGATATTATGATCCATTAGTGGATGAATAATGGATAAGTACCAATGAAAAGATATTTTCAGTTCTTCAATGTTCAGAACCTGATAAATTCATCTTAGTATTCTATCATTTTTAAGGTGAAGCTGATAAATGGTGGAATCTTATCAAGAATACAAGGCAAAGAGATGAAATTGAATCCATGGAATGGGATAAGTTAAAGAACTTATTTTCCAATAAGTACTTTCCGTGTATTCTTCGAACAAAGAGGTAGAAGAAGTTCCTTGAACTTAAGAAAAAGGATGGTATATTTTTTGCTACCTACAAAGAAAATTTTACTAGACTTACAAGGTAAGCTTCTAGAATTATTATCCAACCTAAGAGTAAAATTGATCAATTCTTTAGTGTCTTAAAACCAAGTATTCCAAAGGAATTATCCATAAGGGACTTCAATAACTATGAATAAGTCGTTCAATGTGCTCTCAAGGTTGTGATGGTGATTGGATTAATTGATCAGTCCTATGGGTTTTATAAGAATAAAAAAATGTAATTCAAGGTAAAATATAAATATCACACTTAAAAGAATATGAGTTTTCACTTATGCTAAAAGTGTGGGAAGAAACACTGATGGAATAGTCTTAAAGGGACTAATAAATTTTTTAAATGTGTAAAATAAGGTCATTGGGTAGTTGAATGCTGAAGTGATGGGAAAACGATGTCTAATGATGTGAATAGAGAAAAGGTTAGGTAGAATACACCTCATATACTTCAATGTTACAAGTGCAAGGAAATGGGGAATTATTCCAATCAATTCCATAATCTAAGGGTTTTTTATGATGATCAACGTCAAAAAACTCTTAAGGCCAAAGACAAAGGAAAGTCACGTGCGATCACTATCGGCGATGTGGAGTATGATAATGAAGTGGTGAAAGGTACACTTACTATTCACTCTAAAGTAGAAAATATTTTATTTGATTCGAGATCCACCCACTCTTATATTTATGAATAATTTTCTAATGGTATCACCATATTACCTTAATAATTAGATGTTGAGTTAGTTGTGACAACTTCTAATGGAACAATGGTCGTATAAAAAGTTTGTAATTCTACTCTGGTTGAAGTTTGTAGGAAATTTCTTCCTGAAAATCTTGTGATTCTTCTTATAGTGGAATTTTATGTGATTATTGGCATGGATTGGATTTCTCTATATGGAGATTATATCAATTTCCAAGTAAGAGAAGTTACATTTCATATTCTGAATCAATCTATGATCATCTATCAGTGAAATAATGAATATATCCTTCTAGTGGAAATTTCTTCCATCTTATGGTTCTTAATCCCTATAAATGAAGGTTATCTATATCAAATGGTTGGGGAGAAACTCACCATTAAGAATACACCTAATGTACAAGATTTTTATGATCTCTTTTCGGAATAATTTATAGGTCTTCCACCAAATCGAGAAGTTGATTTCTCAATAGAAATCATACCAGGTGTTATGCCTATTTCAAATAAACCTTATAGAATGGAACCAATTGAGTTTTAGGAATTAAAGAAGAAAATCTAAGAGAATATTGATAAGGGATTCATACGCCCTAGTGCATCACCTTGGGGAGCACCTATTCTGTTTGATAAGAAGAAAGACGGATCAATGAGACTCTGCATTGATTATTGAGAACTTAACAAGATCACAATCAAGAAAAAATATCCTCTTACCTACATTGATGACTTATTCAACCAATTATGCAGATCTCAATGATTTTCCATGAATGATCTTAATTCAGGATATCATCAATTAAGGGTCAAAAATGAGGATATACCAAAGACAACATTACGTAAAAGGTATGGACACTATGAATTTATAGTGATTCCTTTTGGTCTTACTAATTCCTCTATTATCTTCATGGATCTAATGAATAGAGTCTTTGTAGACTATCTTTATTAGTTTTTGGTAGCCTTTATAGATGATATTCTTGTCTATTCAAATAGAAATTAAGATCATGAATATCACTTGATAATTGTACTGAAGACCCTAAGAAATGAGAAGATTTGGGAAAAATTTACCAAGTGTGAATTTTGGATTCATAAAGTTTCATTTTTGGGTCACATAATCTCAAAATAGGGGATATATGTGGATCCAAAAAAAATTTATTGAAAGTTATTTGAGACAAAAAATGGTAACTGATAATTGAAGTTTTTTTGGTTGGGCTGGATATTATCGATGTTTTGTGAAAGATTTTTCATGATTATCTAATTCACTCCCCATGTTGACTCAAAAACAAGTTAATTATGTGTGGATAGAGGAATTTGAAGATAATTTCAAATATCTCAAAAGAAGGTTAGCCAGTACACCTGTGCTCACACTGCCATATAGTAGAGAAAGTTTTGTGATCTACAGCGATGCATCCAAAAATGGGTTGGATTTTGTCCTCATGAAAAATTATTGGTGATATCTTATGCCTCATGACAATTGAAAATCCATGAGCAAAATTACCCAACTCATGATTTGGAGTTATCTTTAGTAATCTTTGCATTAAATATATGGAGGCATTTTCTTTATGGTTAAAGGCGTTATATTTATACTAATCATAAAAGTGTAAAGTATATTTTCACACAAAAGGATCAGAATATGCATCAATGAAGATGATTGGAGTTGATTAAAGATTACAACTGATCAATACATTACCACCCTAAGAAATCAAACAAGGTGGCAGATGCTTTGATTAAAAAGGACCATGTTATCCTATCCATGATGAGGATCACAAAATATCCAATATTTATGGATTTTCAAAGGATGGATCTTGTAATTATAAAGGAAGGGGAGAAATATAATCTTTATCAAATAAATTTTCAACAATCTATACAAGTGAATATTGAGGAAGAATATAAGAAAGATTTAGAGCTACAAAATAAGGTGATAAATGTTCCTAAATTCAACCTTGATTTGACGGAATAATAAGGTTCAGGAACTAGGTTTGTGATCCTCCCATACTAGAACTAAAGAATAAGCTATTGGATGGGGATCATAGTTATTCATTCTCTAATCACCCTAGAAGCACAAATATGTATAAGGATATAAAATAGTACTTATGGTGGGATGGTATGAAAAGATATGTTTACAAATATATCTCTCGATGCTTGATTTTTCAGCAAGTTAAGGTTGAGATATATAAGTCTAAGGGGATGTTACAACTATTACCCATACCAGAATGGAAATGGGAAAACATCACCATATACTTTTTCATCATACTTCCCAAAACATCTAAAGGCCATAATTCTATCTGGTTTATAGTTGATCACCTTACAAAGTTAGTACACTTAATTGCTATTAGAGAGGATTTCTCTCTTGATCATCTTTCTAGAATATATGTAATGGAAGTATTAAGATTGCATGGAGTACCACTTTCCATTATATCTGATCAGGATCTGAGGTTTACCTCGAAGTTATGGAGAAGTATTTAGCGGGATCTGGATAAAGATTTAAATTTCAGCACTATTTATCATCCTCATATAGGAAGTTATTCTGAGAGGACAATTCAAACTCTAGAAGACTTCTTGATAGCTTGTTCTGTGGATTTCAAAGATGATTAGGATCAACACCTACCTTTGGTGGAATTTTTTTACAACAATAGATTTCACTCCAGTATTCAGATGGATCCTTATGAAGCCCTCTATAGAATGAAGTGCATAACTTCAACTTTCTAGGATGAAGTTAGGGAAAGAAATTTATTAGGAACTAATATTGTTGATGAAATAGTAGAAAAGGTCAGATCTATTCAAAAAAAAATAAGATCATCTCAGAGTCGATAAAAAATTTATGCTGACAATAGAAGAAAAGACCTAGAGTTTTAAGTGGATGAAAAGGTGTTTCTAATAATATCTCCCTGGAAGTGAGTATTGAGATTTGGAAAGAATGGCAAGCTGAACCCTAGGCATATTGGTCCTTTTGAAATTATGGATCGTGTTGGGAAGGTATATTATCGATTGGTGCTTCCACTAAATATCTCTCGAGTTTATGATGTGTTCTATATATATATCCTGAAAAAGTAAATAACTGATCCTTCACATATACTAAAGTTAGAAGTCAGACCTCTGGAGAAAGATCTTTCTTATGAAGAACAACTGATAGAGATTTTGGATCGTAGTGAAAAAGTTCTGTGAAACAAGACCACTTGCTTGGTTAAAGTTTTGTGGTGGAACCACCGATTTGAGGAAGCTACGTGGGAACTTAAGGATATGATGAGGGAGATATATCCTCATCTATTTGTATCCAAGTGATGAATTTCAAGGAAAAAATTCGGTTTAAGGGGGGTAGAATGAAACACCTGGATGTTTTATGAAATGTTTTCTTTAAATAATTTTAATTCTTCAGTAGCTTGCATTGCACACAATCAGGAGTTCAAATGAACCATGAGACGCCATTAGTATAAAATGACCATTATAGACTACCTGTTATGTTATCAAGAATAAGTATAACTAACTTATGAAAATGTATTGTGAATTCATTGGTTTCCAATTATTTAGGAAAAATATAAATCAATTAGATATTTATATTTTTGTATTAATAAATTGAGTGAATTACTATTAGTAATTAAATTAATGTAATATATATTTTATATACTTAATAAAATATTTTTTATATTCATCCATTGGATATTTTAGTCAAGGGTATGAATAAACCCTATTTGATGTATAAAAACCTATAGTTTTTCAACAGGGTACTTTTACACCTTTGAATGGAAAACCCCTTTTAAATTAAGATTTTGACACATTAATAATTTTTATATGACAACATAAACATTTTATTTTGAATCAAAATATAAAAATTTACTTTGGATGAAATTTTAATATTTTTCTGATAACTTTCATATTTTGATGAATAGTAAAAATACACTAAATTTTAATTGAAAACAAATTTTTTCATCGAAATAATTTATATGGTTAAATTATAATATTAAATTATTTTAAAATATAAATATAATATTTTTTTATCATTCAATATAATTTATGTCATTATCATTAATTTTACATTGAATTCAGATGCAAAAACATTTCAATTTTTTGTAATGATTTAGCTTTTAAAACTCATTCTCTCTTTCCGAAAACGGGATTAATTTTAAATTAATTACTGAAAATTCTATGCTTTTAATTTTAAAAAATTTAATTCCATATTTTGAATCAATAGGTCCAAATTATGTAGATAGATTTATTTTATTTTTGGGTATTATGAATAGTAACTTCGATAAATTTTATTAATATAGTAAAAGGGTAAAATTGATAATTATGGGTAAGAATACTATTATAAAACTACCTTAACACTTATCCTAGTGTTATTTTATGTGATATGGCCAATGAAGAATACTCTTGGGAATAAAATTTGGGCTTTGGAATCCACTTGGGTGTGATTATGACACTTATAACTTTTAATTTAAAGTGAAGGAAAATATGTTATAAACATATATCTTCTTACTAAAACAATTTTAATATGGGATTATATAAGGGATATCTTAGAGTATAAATAATCAGTAGAAAACTAAAAATATTTCCTATATCATGGTACTTTATTTATAAATTTTATACATTAAATAATTAAATTTAATTATGACATAATTATGATGTAGTGATTGGTTTATTAATAAAGGAATCGAATAAATGATATTATAAATATTAAAATAAATATTATTTGACATAATTTATGTCATCCGTTATTTTTTTAGGTGAATATGAAATTTTATAAGACTGTTAAATGGTTTGGTTTGAAGTTATCTCTCTTTTTATATTTTATTTAAATTCCATAAAATTAATAGTGTAAAAATTGACATAATAGATATTTCATAAAAATATTAAATTATTAAATTATTTAAAAACACTAAAAATATTTTAAAATAATATAGTGACTATGATAAGATCAAAATTTTCATTAATTGTCTAATTATGGAAAATTGACCCCATATAAGTAAAATTTATAGCCTCTTAATACATAAAATGTTATTACCATAATTAAAATTAAAAAATAATAATTAAGGGTAAATCAAAAAGATAAGGTTTAAAATGAAATAAATATATGTCTAAAAATTATTATATGAGAGGAATTATATATATAATCATATTATATTAGATATTTTTAAATTTTTAATCATTTGTATTAAAAATATTATATAAATTATATATTTTAAAAATTTCCAAGGGTGCCCCTCACCTCAATTATAAAAGGGCACCTCCTCCCTCACCTCTTTTATTTAATTTGAGCCTTAAATATTGTCAAAAACCTAACATTTTCCCTTTTCAACTTCTATATTTACATTATATATGTTCTTTTATCTTTCAATTACTAACTATAGTGCTCTAAGAAGAGATTTAGAGGAAGCGCGTCGAGGAAGATGTAATATCTTCTACCGATTCTTTCAAACTTCTTTTTTCTTCTACTTCCTCCTTTCATTATAAATAAATAACATACATATCAATAATATATTGATCTATTATTATAATAATGAAACAACCATATTCCACCTTCTATCCATCCTATGAAAAATGAAATCACCATGTTTGTGAACGTACCGCTTACTATCTCTACACCGTGGTGTAATCTGTTTTTCACCCCCACCTTACTTGGATGCGTATAGTTATGGAAATAATAAATATATATTATTATTATAACATGATATTGATTCTTAAATATTATAAACCATCCACTTTGATACTATTCAATAATTATGGGCATGATATCATCGCTCGTGCGTACGTAAAGCCTACCATCTTCACGATGCGATATGATTCATTCTACCTTATGTTCATTAAATAATGATTATATAAATCTATATAATGCATAATATGGTATATATTATGTTAATATCATTTTTTAATGATATAAATATGACCTGATAAATAGAACTAGAACTTATTTGACAAAACATGCATAAGAACAGAAAGCAGTTAATATCTGAATGATAATTAACAATGAAATGTTACTAACAAACAGATGATAATATGATCATATATGTTATCATAAAAATGACTATGATTCTAGAATAACTCAATTACATTATTTAAATTATTATATAGGATTTTTGGATACATACGAAGGATATCAGACCTAAGGTAAGGGGTAATTTTTCAATCTCATTATTATTCGAGATTGTTTATTCATACGTATTTACTGGGGTATATTTATCATACACATCCATGTTCCCTAAAAATGAAATAATATTTATATTCTTCTAAAAAAATTAATGTCAATTTTACCCATCGGTGAATTTTTATTAAACGATATGAAAGGAATCTTTTTTCGTTATTCGATACGAGGTACTTTTTGACTTTTCTGGTAGAAGTACAAGGAGAATGTTTTTTTAACTTATATGGAATGAATGGATTTTGACGTCTTCATAATTCCTTACTTACATGAATCTTTCTCTACACGATTTCAAGTTTATTTTCAAATAAATTATTTTCTTTTAAAATTTCATGGCACTTTTAGAAAAAAAATGTTTTTGAAGAGGAAAGGATATCTTCCTTGATAATTAATTTCAAGCATTTTATCAAAATTATTTTCCATCTAAGATGACATTCTTTAATAGAGTTATATTTCAAGTAAAATTTCCTTATTTTTTCTATGATTTTATTATGTTTATAATGGAATTATATTTTTGAAATCCATTTGTTTTACATGGATTATGTTATGGTGGAATGATATTTAAAGAAACCAATTTTATTCCTTGGGTTATGATGAATTATTTATGTTATTGTGTCACACATAAGAATGATTTCATTATGAGATGGGTGGGACATATATCTCCTTCCAATTTATTGGGTAAATATTTATATCTCATGAGATAAACATGGATGGAATGGGAAATGATCTCGGTTCGGTAATACAGGGCTGGAATAAGGAGTGAACTCGGTTCAGTAATGGACTTTGTCTTCTATGGTGGTCTTAGAAATGAGCCTTTACTAATATAAAATTATTTTCTATAATTATGTGTATGCCACAAAACTTCATGTCTTATGTTATGAATTTTGGGATTTTGTTCATTGATTCTTACAAATTTTTATGATTTATCCCATGGCATGATATCACGATCTTTCATATGTAGGATAAGATTTTTAAATGTTATATTCTTATGTCTTGTTTACCCTTGTATAGAATTTGAGATCACCCTTTCATATGTTTCTTTTCACTGGGTTATGAAGAAGTGTATTAAATAATATATGTCAAAAAGGAGTCTAGTTATGATGAAATAAGTGGGATCCAATGAATATGAATTATTAACCAATTGTTTATGTTTCCAAGTTTCTAAAGACACTATACGTATATGAACCTGTCATGGTTTTAATTTATTTTTTAGTGAATATTCTTATGTTTTTAATTAATATAAATGTATGTAAATTATGGGGTGTTATAGTACACACGAATGATGATTGTGTATACCATTTGATGGAAGTGTGTAAAGTTTTAGATAGTAACCTTAACATAAAAACTTCTTAGCATACTGAAGATTCTGAGGATATTATTTAAACAGGATATAAAAATAATTTAATTGGTTTAATGAATAAATAAATCAAAAATTCTCATTTATTAAGGTTTCCTCTTCTTTGGGTATCTCCTTTTGATTTTCACAAAAGGACTTCCTTGGTTGGATTTATTCCCAAATGAAGGATTCTAGGATGAAGGGAGGGAATTTTGGAGGATAATTTGATAGGTTTTTTCAAACCAAATAGGTTTTGAAGTTTTTAGAAAAGAGAATATGTGGTTCCCTTTTATAATTGACATGGGGGTGCTTTTGGAATTTCCCAAAAGATTAATTTATAATAAATTCAATCTCAATCCAAATACCTCCAAAAGGAAATGGATTAAAATTTAAGATATAATAGGGTTGTAATATCATCATCCAATACATTTTAGACAAGTTTTTATGTTAGTTTAAAACCTTAACATTTTGATTAACCATTAATTAACTCATTTTAATTTTAAGTACGGTAAAAAATTTATCAATATTAAGAGGATTTCATTTTTACTTATAAAGTGTAAATTGGAACATAAATGGAAAATTTATGATATTTTTGACCATATATCATCCCTTTTTTTTATTTAATATTTTTATTATTTTTAAATAATTTAATAAAATACTATTTCCATAAAATATCATTAGTGTCCATTTTGACAAAATTTATAACTTTGACTTTAATAAAATCAAGATAAAAAGATATATTAAAACAAAACCACTTAATAAATATCTAAAATATCATATTCACCTAGAAAATTAGTGTATAAACTTAATTAATTCAAATTATATTTATTTTTATATTTTTAATATCATTTTATTGATTTTTTCATTAATTTAATAATTACTACATCATCAATGTGTAATTATTTATTATAATCATTTATTTAATAAAAAAATTAATGATGAGGATAAAAATTTTACGTTTAAAATTACTATTTATAGTTGAACATATCTCCTATATAACCCCATATTAAAAAAATTCACTTATTAAAAATAAGAGTATGAAAAGTTTGACTTTTCTTTGAATAAAATATTATAAAGGTTATTATGTCATCCAAATAGCCATAAATTGTCACATAACCAATACTTTAATTATTATGAATGAAACATAATCATACAATAAAATTGGAACAAGTTTTAGGGTCATTTTCTAATATTTACAAAATTATTTTTACCCTTATTACTCAATTTACCCTTAACTATGTAATAAAAATTACTAAGTTTACTATTCATATTGTCCAAAAATAAAATGGATATATTCAATAAATTTGGACCATATTACTCCAAATATGGAATCCATTTTTCAAAATTCAAAACACATAATTATCTAAAATTAACTAAAAAATAATCTGGTAGACGGTGAGAGAAAGCGAGTTTTTAAAGTGAAAATGTTCAAAAGTTTACTAAATTTTAATTTCTAAATTCAATATAAAAATGATTCCAATTACCTAAATTAGATTAATAGATGTCTAATTGAACTAATTTTACTTTAAAACCAATTCAAAATATAATTTAACACTATATATTATTTAGATGAAAATATAATTTTCAATTAAAGTCTAGTATTTTTCACTATTGATCAAAAAAATAAATCTTCTTAGAAAAAAAATCAACACTATGATAATTTTAATATTCCAATTTCAAAAATAATTTTTTTTTAAAAATAAAATTTATAAGTATCAAAATTTATTTTTAAAACAAGTTTTTCATTAAAAGGGGATAAAACTATTTTTTAGAAGAATATAGTTTTTGAAGCATAAAAATATATTTGTTTTTATATCATGTATAGAAAACACATAGGAATAATGTTAATCATTATATTGAATATTATATAAAAAATAACATATCAATAATTTAATACAACAAGAGTGATTTTTTTATTTTATTGGTATAAAACACACTTGTGCACATTTAAATAGTTTTTTCAAAAAAAGATTTCCTTTTATTTTCAAAAGGGCTTTACATGTGTAAACCATACTTTCATAATTCAATTAATCATTTTCATACCATCAATTATGATGGATTGTTTGTAATTTTATTTTTTTAATAATCACCATAATAAAATTATTTTTAATAACCTTCGTGATGTTTTATTTTAACAAAGTTTTTTTATTTTTTGACAACAAATCTTTTGTAAAAGAGTAAAATATTTTTTAAAAAAAACTGGTGAAAGTTGTTGAATGTTCAAACCCAAACTCAAAGGGGGAGAAATGTTTTGTTTTTGATGAAGTTAATCAAATTGAATATGAGTAATTTAATCAAACTTAAGCTGAGGAAGTTAATCGGACTAAATCTGGGGAAGTTAATCAGACTGAAGTTAAGGAAGTTAATCAGACTGAAGTTGAGGAAATTGATAAAACTAAAGTTTTGGAAGTTAACAAGACTAAAGATGATGTAGATAATAAAACTAAAGCTGAGGAAGTTAATCATACTGAATCTAGAGAATTTATTATGTTCTAGAAGACTGATTTCAGATAAATCTTGAGAAGGTTTTAAGTAGTAAAAGTTGAAGTTTAAATTTGATTTTTTTTTTGGAGATTTGAAATTTCAATAAGTGGAAAAACGTTTTTTAGCTTCTCTCCTTTTCTATTATGAGTTTCATATAAATATAAGCACAATACATTCATACTTTGTAACTTTTTCACTAGAGAGTAAAAAGTGTAGCACTATAGAAATCATGTCAAATTTATCTTTTCGGACAGAGATCTCGTTAGAAGATCAGACAACTGAAAGTTTTTTTACTGGATGGAGGAATATCAGAATGAGGAAGATCAGACTGATGAAGATTGTAATAAGTAATATTGGACTGAGAAATATCGGAATGAGAAATATTTGATTGAGTATTTGAGAATAGTTTGAGAAGTACAGTTTGAGAAAAGGGTTCAACATAATGATTCCATCATAATGAGTCAATTATACTAAGGAAATCAGACTGAGGGTCATCAAACTAATGTTATAAACAAAGTTTTCAGGAGAAATATTTTTTGTGATATTTTCTTTTATGGCTCAATTTTTTGTAAGAAAACTTTTTAAACTAATAATAGTAATTATAATCATTCCTATCAGGAGATAGAATGTGTCTACTGGGAGTTTGAACAAGTTTTATTCACTTCTTCATAATAGTGAATTTATATAAACCCATGGGAGTGGCTATAGAAAGGATGTAGGTTCTCACACAAAGTCTAAACCTTATAAATATCATGTGATTTACTTGATTTTCTTATTTTTCATGAATTAGTATTTAATGAAATATGATAAGGTTATAATCTTTAACTAGTTGTAAGGGTTAAGTTTTTAAAATTACTAAGAGTTAAAAAAAATTAAATAATTGATTCACCCCCCCCCCCCTCTTCTCAGTTGTTATTCGATCCTTTGGAACTTCAATTGGTATCATATCCAAGGATCCCTTATTGAATACTTATAATGGATAATATCAATTTTTTTAATAGTTGAGGAATTCCAATATTTTACGTAAAAAATCATTATGCTTCAAAAAATAGGATGATTCCTTATCTCCTATTTCTTATCCTGGAAGTTTTTTATGCGACTATAATTAGTTTTCCACCAATTGAGAAAGATGATCCTATGATGATTTCTAATAAAAGAAATATTGAATCTGATAGAAAGGATAGAAATCCCATCCTTATGTATCTATCAGAAAAATTTAATATGAAGATGATGGGGCTTAAAACTTAAAAGAGTATGTGGAAAAATATGCAAAGTATTTTTGAAGGGAATAATAAAGTGAAGGAAAAAAATATAAAAATCTAGTGTAGTAAGTTTGAAGACATAAAAATTAGAGTTGAAGAAACTATTGATGAATAATTCACTAGGGTAAATGAAATTGTTTGAAACATCAAAGAATTTAGAGAAATTTTCAAAGATTCAACAATAGAGAATAAATTTATAAGAAAATTTTTGAATATGTTTGATTATAAAAATTTCATCTTCATAAGACAAATAAGATTTATCACTTGATGAATTTCATAACTTTATTATTGCTTATGAAATGATAGAATACCTAATGTTCAAAAAAAATGAAAAATGAAATGGATTTTTGAAGCTATGAGAAAGATGAAAATTCAATTTGTTGAAGATATTGATCTGTGTGATTCTTAGGATAAAGAGGATGATGAGTTGAATGATAAAATAATGTCTCTTATCTCTAAGAACTATCACAGGGGAATAGGAAATTATAGAGTAAAACTTACTATAATTTTTTTTGAGTCTGGTGGAATTGGGAACTTTGATATGAATTTTCCTAAGAATACTGTTGGATAATATTAAGATGATTCTGATTAAAAACCTCAGTAGAATAAGTGGAACAAAATTTATAAATAATAAAAGTCATCCAATAAATCTAAAAAAAATTATTAGGACTAAGATAAGTATGTTGAGTAAGAAATATGAATCAAAATCAATTGAAAACAATTATTTATAAGATTAAAGTTTAGAAAATGTTAGAATATTCATTGCAAAAGTTTAGAAAAATGAAGACTCCACAAATAGTGAAGAAGGAGGTGGTAAAGAATCTTACAGAGAGTATCAGCTCAGAATAGAAAATTTTTCCTATCTTGATCAAAACAAATATTTAAAGAAATAAATCATAATTATAAATAAATATGGTGGAAAATTTTTTGAAAGTGAAAATATTTTTTCAAGAAATAATAAGAATACATCTTGAATATATTAAGTTACAAAATTATAATTTATGAATAGAGAAATATGGTTGAAGATCTCATTAAGAAGCTGGAATCTAAGGAATAATAAGTTAACAAGTTTCAATAAAAACCTCTTGAGTCTAAAATTAATTTAAGGATTATTAATGAAAACTTTGAAAATCTTCATAAATAAAAGATGAGACTTATCAAGTTGCTGATAAAGTTCAAATCAAAAATCAGGTGAAATCCTCACCCACCAAAAATAACATTTCATCTAATTTTTATAACATTTTAGTTGAGAAGAAAAGTTGTGGTAAAGTTTTAATGGATAAAGGATGTGATAAACCTATCACATCTACAAAATTTTAAAACTCACTCTAAAGGAAAGATGTTCCACATCAAGAGTATGTTAGAGATGGAAGAAAATATCAATCTTAATAAAGTTTTGACAAAGAAAGATCTTACTTCAATAAAAAATAAAGATTTTATAGTTTTTGTTAGTATTGTGTAATATATGGGCACATGGATTATAATTGTTGGTATAACTTATCACTTCCTAGAAGAATGTTTGAACAAAGAGAAATAAATGGTGAAAGAATAATGAGTAACTTTCCTAACCCATGAGAAGTTAGAAAATAAAAATCTCAAGATGTGAAAAACTTTCCAACAAATAATCAATTTGTATGTCTTGAATAATTTTACTGACGAGTTGATTAGGTTGTTCATCATGATTAAATTTTTATGATGCTTCTTCTAGAATAGTTTTCTTATGGGAGAAAATAAAAAAGAATATGGAAAGAAGAAAGTTGAGGAAAAGGATTTTGTTGTTGAGATGGCTTTGAAAGAAAGTAAAAGGAATAAACCATGGATACTTGATAGTGGTTGTTCTTTACATGAGATAGGTGATATAAAAATATTGAAACATGTTGAAAACATGATGTTGGAATAGTAACTTTTGAAAATTATAATTCCTTGATAATTAAATGAATAGGAACTACTGAGATAGGACATCAAAAACTAAAAACAAAAGAAGTTCTATTTGTCGATGGACTCAAAAATAACTTACTAAGTGTGAGACAACTTTGTGATGATGTAAAAGAATTTATTTTCATAAAAGACTCTTGTATCATCAAAAGTATTGAATATAGAAAATATGTGACTATGGGAGAAATTATTAGCATAAATCTTTTTCATATTGGAGAACTTAACAATTCATGTTATCTAAGTTATAAATATGAGAATAATTTGTGGAAGTGAAGACTTGGAAACCTTGGGTAGAAAATTATGAAAAAACTCTATAAATTTGATGCTATATGAAATTTTACAAAATTGAAAAAAAGAGAATAATGTGTTTTTGTAACTTTTCAAAAAGGAAATATGACTAATAAAAGTCATAAGAAAGTTGAGATTTATTCCACCAGACCTCTTGAACTTATTCATTCTAACTTATGTGATCTTATGAGACATCAATAAATAAAATATGATTTATAATTTATCATATTCATTGATTATTTCACTCAAATTACTAGCCTGAATGTCCTGAAGGACTTCATTTTTATTTATTTTTTATAACCCCCCTTTCTAGGGGTGAGGGGGAACACTTACAAGGCCCGTAGGCTTAAGAGACATTACATGACCCGAAGGTCTTAAGAATTAAAACAAACTATAACAACAAGAAACTACCCCTCCTCAGCATCTACATCGTGATGGTATCTCTCCACTTTTTCATGGTCATCCGCCTAAGATTCATGTACAAGCACAGGCTGGTCCCGATGGCATATCCATACCCTTTCATTCTTCCAAATCTGTTTGGTTATGCTCTAGTGAATGTGGCTTGCTCTGAATCCTCCTCTGGGGCTACTCCATATTGTAGAGTCTATCTGGGGAAACTACACTAATCATGTGTCTTGAAGGCCTTGAGGTGGCCTAAAGGCCTTAAAGGTGGCCCAAAATCCTTACTGACCCAAAGGCCTGGGTGGCCCAAAAGGCCTTAAGGAATCCAAGCCCAAATCGAAGGCCCAAGGTGGATAGTTCTGGATGCTAAAGTACCAAACAGTACCTACTACAGTAATTGCAACAATGCCTTCTATAGTACTCATATATTACTATTATAGTGCCACTACAGTGCCTGATACAGTACCGCTATAGTGCCTGCTACGGTACCTAGAATTATGCCTCTTCCTGGTTTTGAACCTTGGTCTCGTGGATGCACTTAGAGAGACCTCACCAACTGGGCTGAGGCTCATGTGCAAAATGTGGTTGTCAATTAAGTCCCCCTATTTACCTGTATGGTGGGTCCACCAACCCAAGGAGATACACATTCCCCAGCTAGACAATGGATATGAATAGCCCTGTTCATAATATGAACAGTGTCTGAGCCTAGCGGAATCAAGCCTGTGCCAGTTCCCCCAGACAGAGAAATGGTCCAATCGGTGAACCACTCGACTAATGCCCTGGGGGATTAAAAAATTTGGTTGTTAATTAATTCATCCTCTTTACCCGTATGGTGGGTCCTCCAACCCAAGGAGATACACATTCCCCAGCTAGGCAATGGAATTTAATATCCCTGTTCAAAATATGAATAGTGTCTGATCCTGGTGGGACTTGAGCGTGTGCTAGTTCCCCCAGACAGAAAAATGGCCCAATTAGTGAACCACTCGACTAACACCCTGGGGGATACTAACATCATGTTTATTAAGAACAAGTTAGAATATATTGAAATTTTTAGATTCTTCAGAAAATACATTGAGAAAGAAATAGGGTTTTACATAAAGAATTTGAGAACAGATAATCTTACAGAATTCACATGTAATACTTTTTAAAATTATCTGAGAAAGAATGGAATAAAACATCATTATAGTACTCCATACACCCCATAAAAATTTAGTAGAAAGGAATAATATAAGTTTGGTGGAAATGGGAAGAATCATGTTGGAAAAATACAAAGTTTCAATATTCTATTAGAGAGAAGCTATTAGTTTTTCTGTACATGTTCAGAATAGATGTTTTTTGAGTTCGAAATCCAACATGACTCCCTAGGAAATGTGGTATAAAAAAACATTTATTTAAATACTTCTAGGTTTTTATAAGTTTATGTTTACTAAAAATTAAAAAACTGGATCTTGTAAAGTTTGATGAGAAAGATGAACAAGGAATATTTATGGGTTATTCAACCAATGTAAGAAGTTAAAAATGTCGGAACAAATTTTTTAAACAATTAGTGTATTTATCTAATTTTAATGTTATTGAAAATCCAAAAAATTTCTCAGAATCATAAGAAGGGTAAATTGAAGGTTTTAGATAAAATTGAGAATGATACAAAATAGACTTATCAAGATTATGAAGAATTGTGTGATAAGGAAAGTGAAGCTGGAAAAGAGAATTTGAAATTTCATACCTTACAAAATCATGTTGAGACTAAAAACATCATTAGGAATCAGAAGGATATAGTTTGGACCATAAGAATGTTGAGATTGGATAATCAGACTTCACTTATCTAAAAAGTTAAAGCAGAATCAGTTTTATAAGATATTCGATGAAAATAATGAGTGGATTATATGGATGGGGAGTTGGATCAGATTGAGAAAAATGAAACATGGGAACTTGTATCATGTTTTAAAGGTAAAAATGTTATCGGAATGAAATGGGTTTACATAAACAAGTTAAATAAACATGGATAATTTTTAAGAAAAAAAATCAATGATTGATTATAAAGGATATGCACTGGTGGAAGATATGTATTTTGAATAAATATTTTTCCCAGTTTCAAGATTATAAACTATTATAATTTTTCTATCAATGGTTGCACATCTAAATTACAAATTTTATCAGTTGGATATAAAGTAAACTTTCTTAAATGGAGAGACTGAGAAAGAAGTTTACATTGAACAAACTTGTGGTTTTATACTTAATAATTATAAAACCAAGGTTTGTATATTTAATAAAGCCTTGTATGGGTTAAAAAAATCCCCATGTTTCTGGTATTCAAAACTTGATAGTTCTTTGAGAATGTTGAATTTTTCTAAAGGAAAGGTTGATAGTAACTTTTATGTGGAATAAGTTAACTCCATTATACTAATTTTTAATGTGTATGTGGATGATATAATTTTTATAGGGGATAGAGAAATTTATTTTAAAGAAACTTTTAAGGAAATGAATAAGAATTCTGAAATGTCAATATAGGTAGAATTAACTTTTTCCCTTGGTTTTAAAGTTCAAAAAAAAAGAAAAGTACATTTTCTTATCTCAATAAAAGTATTCCAGGGAATTTTTATAGAAGTTTGGAATGGTAGAATCAAAATAATTTTATACTCCAATTTCAATGATCACAAAGTTGAGTAAAAATGAATCCTTCAAAAAAAGTGTGAATTAGAAAGAATTTTGAAAGCTGATAGGAAGTTTTCTTTATCCCACATTCTCAAAACCTAATATTGATTATACTGTAACTTTATGTACTAGGTATCAAACTAATATGAAAAAATCTAATATGTTGGAGGAAAATAGAATTATAAGATATGTTAAAGGAACAACTTCATATGGGATTTTATACAAAATAAGTTGTGGAATAATATTTCATGGTTATACTGATGCTGATTGAGATGGATATTGTAATGATATAAAATCAACTTATGGAGGAACATTTTTCTTGGGAGAATATTGTGTGAGTTGGCATCATAAGAAACAAAGTTTAGTAACTTTGAGCATAGTGGGATCAGAATATGTTGCAGCTACCCAAGCTTATACTCAAATTTTATGGATGAAAGTTAATATGGATGATTTGAAAGTAAAAGTGTGTAAACAATTAAAGATACTTTTTGATAAATAGAATGAAATTTATCTTTTTAAAAATCTTATCCCACATTTGAGATCAAAACAAATTAATATAAAGTTTCAATTTATAATAGAGAAAGTTGCAGTTAGAGATGTTTTTTTAGAATATATCTTAACAAAGTATCTATTTGTAGATATCTTCATAGTGGTAATACCAAAATAAAGGTTTTTAGAGTTGAGGCTATAACTTTATGTTCATCTACCTTCAATGACTTCCTAAAATATCATAAATAAGTACCCCACTGTGCTTTGGATTATGTTGACAAAAGGGTAGAAAAAGTAATAACTTTTTACTATGTAAGAAGTTTTTACTTATCTTTATTTTATGAATCTAAAGTTGTTGTTAACAGATAAAAGGTGATAGGAAAAAAAGTGAGAGAAAAAGAAAAGTGAGTGAAAAACAAATAAAAAAATAAAAGTGAGAAAAGATAGAAGCGAGGGAGAGTTTATATTAACATTTCTGAAAATTTTAATTATCATTGAGGGATAGAATTCCTTCAAAAACATTACTTTATCTAGTAGTGTGGTGTCAGAACACTCTCTTTTGAGAAAGGATCTATTTCTATAAAATTTAAAAAAAATTATCTATTTACAAAAGGTGAGTAGTGAAATTTTTTAACAAAAGTTTTCAAACAAATTCAAAGTGGGAGATTGAAGAAACTATGGGATGTTTTATTTTAACAAAGTTTTTGTATTTTTGATAATTAATATTTTTTAAAAGATTAATATAATGTTTTTGAAAAAACATGTAAAAGTTGTTAAATGTTTGAACCCAAACTAAAGGGGGAGAGAAGTTTTTTTTAGGAAGTTAATTAGACTGAAGCTAAGAAAGTTAATCAGACTGAATCTGAGGAAGTTAATCTGAATGAAGCTGTGGAAGTTAATCAGACTGAACCTGAGGAAGTTTATTAGATTGAAGCTGAGGAAGTTGATCGAACTAAAGTTTATAAATTTAATTGAACTGAAACTAAGGAACATAATCATACTGAATCTAAGAAAGTTAATCAGACAAAAGCTGAGGAAGTTAGTATATTAAAGACTGATTTTGGATAAATATTAAGAAGGCTTGAATTAGTCAAAGTTGAAGTTTAAATGTGATTTTTTTAGATATTTTAAATTTGAGTAAGAAGGAGAAGTTATTTAGTTTCCCACCTTTTCTATTATGATATTCCTATAAATAGAATCGCAATACATTTATACTTTCCAACTTTTTCACCATAGAAGAAAAGGCAGAGCACTGTAGAATTCATGTCAAAGTTATCATTCTGAATAGAGATCTTGGTAGAATATCAGACAACTAAAATTTTTCTTACCAGAATGAGGAAGATCTGATAGAGTAATATCAGACTAAGGAATATTGGGCTAAGGAAGATTGGACTAAGGAAGATCGGACTAAGGAAGGTCAGAATTAGTAGTTGAGTAGAGTTTGAGAAGTGTAGTTTGAGAAAAGGGTTCATCATAATGAGTCCATCATAATGAGTTAATGGAATGAGGCAATCAGACCTAGGTTCATCATACTAGGGTCATAGATAGATTTTTCAGGATAAAAATTTGTTTTGTTCTTTTCTTTTAGTGTTAAATTTTTTGTAATAAAACTTTTAAACTGACAGGAGTTACTAAATTATTCCTATTAGAATATATAAGGTGTCTAATGGGAGTTAGCACAATTTGTATTCACTTATTCATAATACTAAATTTATATATACCCATGGGAATGTCTATGGAAAGTATTTAGGATCTCGTGTTGAGGATGAACCTTTTAAATATTATGTTCTTTACTTTATTTCCTACCTTTTCATGCATGATTATTTACTAAAATATGGTAAGGATATAAACTTTAATAGGTTTTAGGGGTTATGTTTTAAAAGTACTGAGTGTTAAAAAATAAACAACTAATTCAACCCCCCCCCCCCCCTCTTAGTTTGTATTAAATATTTGGAACTTCATGTTTCATTGAAACTCAGTGTTGTCTATGACACAAGATAATTTGGTGCTGCATGTAACACAGGACATGAAAGAAATCAAATTATTTTAAAAAAATACATTTTATAAAAATCTCAGGGTGTTACATTTTGGGGTTTTATAGATATTTTTCAATTTAATTTTTTTCAATTTGTGTATCCCTTATTAAATGAAATGTTACTCTTATAGAATTGATAATTGTAACACCCTAATATTTCATGGTATGTTTCTTAAAATTTAATATCTTTGATAGTTTATGATTTATGCAACATCGAGTTTAAAACCATAATATACTATTAAATATGATTGTTTGAATACTAATGTGACCATTAGGAAAAGTAATATGACCAATAGAATAATAAACTCACCTAGGAAAGTATAAATAAAATTTGGGTGTCTTATAAATGAAAATATGGTATATTTACATCATGGAATAAGTAATTAAATTTTTTACAAATGATAAATTAAGTATTGGTATTTTTATGAAACATAAATATTTATTTACAATTTTATAATTAATACAATAATTTAAAAGAAAATTTATTTTCATAAAATAGATTCATAAATTAATATTTTGTTGTCTTGTGATTATAAGATAATTTTATGAGACCTTAATTAATTTTTCTAAGTGTCGTAAAACTTATTATAGTTCCTAATTTGATATTTTTCGAATAAATAACGATTTTAATTAAAATTTATATTTATCATATTTATAAAATTATTTTCAAAAAAATGGAGTTCATTTTTTAATTCTACATTTCAAGAAATAGTTATGGTGAATTTTTTGAATTTTTCTAAAATAGTATAATTTTTGTGAATAGTGAAATACAGTAATTTACGGTATATATACATTATAAGATAAATACACTATTCCTTGATTCATGAATGATGTAAGAACCATAATCTATAAATTAAATTCATTATTTAACATATTTTTTAATAATTATCAATCAATTCATAGTCTTGAGCCAAAATAATAAACTAATGATTAAAATAATAATAAAAACCCACTTTCTTCCACTATAAATACCACCCATCACCACCACTTATCCTCACACTTACAAAGCCCTGAATATTTTTTATATTCTTCCCATTTCCAATCCCAAAACTCACCCTAATGTTCTCTTATTTCTGATATCACGAAAAGACCATTTAAAAGTTCTTTAAGGAGGTTCTCAAGGAGAAGAATTTAGGAGGTAAATACTTTTTCATTCTCTTTCAATTTATTTTAATTTATTTTATTCTTATTATATCCTTGCCTATTATATAAAACAAATTATGATAACTCCAGTATCTTATATATTCTTTAATTTTATTATGATAATAGAAGATACATCATCAAACCCCTTCTCCTCCCCCCTTTTATTCTAAAAATGAAAATATCATCTACGATGTGCTGATTTACCGTGATCGTGGATGATGTAACTTAATTTTACATTACCGCCTTCAAGGATGGTTATAAAACCATAATTATGATTAAATAATATTTTATTATACATATTATAAGTTATTTATTGTTTTGTAACCAGTATATATACATGATATTAATTAATAATACAAAAATAGTTTGTGATGATTGAAAAACCGCCAAAATACTCTAAACGATTATCATTAAAGTTAAATATAATGAATAATCCTAATATCTAGAAAAATAATAATATATAATATCATAAAAAATATTTTATTTTCATTAATAACATATAATTCTAATTTTTTATTATTATTTCCATTTTACATGATCTTTTATACAACTATAAAATTGAATTAGTCATGAAAATCGAGGAAACGAACACTCCCGAATAACAAAATTGAATATTATAACCCATCAAAAAGGCCATAAATGAACTTGATAAAATTATAATAAATCAAATAAATGTTTAATAGGTTCTAAATTAATTTATTAATGAATATAATTTCATTATCCAGTTCATTAAGTACAAGTGCAAAACACTTTCAGACATAAGGTAAGGGATTCTACCTGGACCTCAATTTTTCATTCGAGTTATGATTTCTTACTCTTTAACCCAATTTAATTATTATTTATTTTTATATAATTATTTTAAATCCAATTAATATGTTCCAAACTCATTTATTCAGATCATTTCATCTTTATTTATGGTAAATACAATTTTTACAAGGTTCCCTTCTCAATTCTTCTCGATACGCAAGACCGATTAAAGGGAACTTCTTGATTTCTTACCCATTTTTATTTACCATACAAAATATATTTTAAGACATAATTATTTTTATAAAATCATCACTTTTTTCATAAAAAAATTATATTTATTATTTTTTTTCTTTTATACAAACAATTATCACAAATATGAATTATTTTCAAAAAAACACTTCTTTGCAAAGTAGAAAGGGTATTTATCCCAAGAATTCCTTGATGATTTTATTAAAGTATTTTCATATATTTAAAAATCATAATTTTAATATTATGATTAATTGGGATTAATATTTTATGATATCATATACCAAATTCTATTAAATGGTTTATCGTAAGTTTGACTATGGATATGTTATTTTGATACCATTTGTCGTATTACTCAGAATGACTAGTGATTATGTATAAAGATTGGGGAAGTTATTAAAATTTTGTATTTATATGTTTTTTATATTTAAACTAATTCATATGAGGAATGAATTGGGCTTATTAGTTTATGGTTGGGGACCACTATAACTCCTCTATATATTGGTAGGTCTCATGACACAAAATAGAAATGGATTAGGCCGAGGCCTAACCATTTATTTTCAGATGTCTTGGTCGAGGACTCAATGATATGTTTATGATTTCTGGAATTATTAATTCTATCATTATGATATTATTAATTGATAATCCATATTTTTATTATAATAGTATAATATCCATGGTTATGTTTCATTATCATGTGATTATTTATATGGAATTATTTATTTAGCTTTTATTTCTGCCATATTATGATCAATATTATATTATAATGGAATGTGTTTTTAGTAATTCACCATGACTTATTTTTTTATATTATATTCTGTTTCATTAATTACCATTAATGAGCATCTGTTATCACCACTTTCTTATGTTTTATTTTTCCCAAAGATGTGAGGATGTATGTTATGAATGAATTGCAGGGATAATCTAGGAGTTTATGAATGTTTCCAAAAGAGTTTCTATGTTTTATTTCATTTAATGTTGTAATGTAAAATTTATGAATGTATCTAGTTTTACAAAACTACTAAATTATTTGGTTCTTTGGGATGCTTCTTCCTTGTTTATTACACCAATGTAATAAATTAAGTCATCGTCTTCGAGCTACTGGGGTCGGGGTCTTTACAATAACATAGCCTAACTTAAACTAGTCACATATAAATGAATCTTACACATTCCCTCTACTATTTTCCCTTACCATTTTTATTAGTTTAAAGCTTTTGAAATATAACATATCTACCAATCATCCTTATATCTAGTCCTCTATCCTATATTGTGGTTATTACTGGATTTTTTTGAAATTATATATTGTAATATTTATTCAAAAAAATCTCAAAATGATTTAATCATAAAAAAATTAAATATATCAAAATATTTTGTTTTAAACAATAAAGAATAAAAAATATTTAAATGTATGATATTTATTATAAATTAAAGGTAAATATATGTGAAAATTTTATAAAATCCTAAAAATAATTCAAAAATTGTGGTTTGATCATCAACCATATTATATATAATGACATCACATAATAGTATAAAATCAAAGTATTTAATATTTATATTTTCACCAAACTCTTTATTGAACCAAAATCCATTTAAGTTAATATTATTAAATTTTAATACTGAAATCAACCAATGAATACCCCCTAGAGATCATCATCCAAAACACTCTTAAATATAAATTCAATTCCATGGTATAATCACAACGTTTACATAAAAATATTTAAAATGAATAATAATTAATTTATATTGATCCAACGCATAAAAACACATTTTTTCCCATTGTGGATGTATTTTTATGCTACCTTAATTAATATCATCACTAAAGATAAACCAAGATTATTATAAAATATATTCATTACAAATGATCCATTAAATCAAAAAATATATTTATTAAAACCCATATTACCATGTATAAAACAACAAAAATAAAGAATATACAACTGAAACGTTAAAAAAATCTCCTTAAATATAATTTTTTACAGCCGTTGTTTCAGAACCCACAAGCATATTTAATCATATCAAAAGAAATTAAATACGAACAAAAAAATGAATCTACTGTGGTGTTTTGGACCTAGAATAAAAATAAAATTGATGGTTTATAGAATACCTAGATGATTTAGAAGTTACAAATTTAATAATGGAAGATAATGGAAGTTAAACAAGAATAGAGGATAGGTTTACACTAGTGGGGAAGAAACTAAATGTTGACTGCTAGGGATCAGGCTCTAGAATAAAATTCTAGGGGTGGGGGGAGGAGCATCTTGTGTGGTATTTGGGGAACCCTATACCAATGGTTTTTTAAAATAGTTGGCATCACACCTCTATCCCAATGGTTTTAAAAAATGTTTGGATAGTTCCATAATTTAGGAGGCTATATGAATTATTAGTTAAAACCATTGGTATATTCTTAGGAAATCAACATATCCCAACGGTTTTAGAAAACAATTGGTATAGCTCTGTGGGTATAGATCTTATTTCTAGTAGTGATAAAATGTCTATTTTAAACTAACACCATATAATTTGAGTTATATCGGGTACATCATGTATCATATTGAGTTCATGATCATAGTATAAGAGTGAATCGTCCTTGTTTACAAAGATATTTCTTTATGATCTATGTGAAAATTTAAAAAAAATAAGTATCAGATAGAAATGTTGAGGAAATTAACTAAAAAAAGTATATAAAATGATGATAAAATAAACTAAATAATAAATAAAAAAGTCATATATTCATTATATATGCGTACATTATGACATCAGGTATGTTTCCCATTCATTTCTAAACAAATCAATTTCAACATATAAATATGAGGATTTTCGACAATTAGAGTGGTACTGGAAAAATATAAATACACAAAGGACTAATAAATATTATAAATGAAATAGTAATTATCTTCAAAAATACCTCTTTGGGTATGTTATTTTATTGATGGTATATAATATCTCAAATAAATTTACAAATATAATAATCACAATATTTTCTATTTTGTTGTTTCAAAAACTACAAAAAACAATGATAAAAATAAGTAATTTGTTTTGAGATTTATTTTGATAGTGAAATATTTTTATATATACCCTGAAACTTATCTACATTTAGAATTCAATAGGGTCATTGTGCACATAGACTGTCCTCATTCCATAATTTTCATGATATTTAAACACCACCCTATTGTAATAAAATTATCATTAAAACATAATATAAAATATATAACTTGAAGTTTAGTCCTAAAAATTTGGATGTAGTGTAGTATAAATTGAAAACATCATCATATGTGGTCATTTTGTTGGGTATCCATGCAGTGAATCCAGAAAATAAATCTTTAGTGTATCTAAATTGACCGTAATGAGTAACCAATGTTTCCTAAAAAATAAGAAGAAATAAGTAAATAAAATAATGAAAATATATTTTATATAATTAAATTGTAGAGTTTTAACCCTGCATCAATGGTATTAAAAATATTTTTTCATCTGTAAGTTTTCTTTCAAATGATTTGGCCAGTTTTTCCACTATTTCATCAATTTTAATTGATTCTATTTTGGTTTAGTCTGTATAAGTGATGTGAAGACTAATGATTCCATATTTACATTTATGGGGGTAATACCTTCAATTGGTATTCATATGTATTCCTGAAAAAAAATATGAATTGAATTTAGTCATAATTCAAAAATTATATCATCTATTGGAAAAATAAATCATGAAAACACACCTCATGTATACATTTAAAACTGAGAATCCTAGCCATTTATACTTGAGGATTTTATTTACATTCTTAAGAGAAATGAATATTATAATGTCCTCTCGGTACATTTTTTATTCAAAATCAACTATGTGATTACTACCACTTTTTAACATTGTATCCACATGAACCTTCAATGTTAGTAAATACATATATTGAATGAGTAGGGTCAAGGTTCTTTCTGAATATCTTTTCAATCATTCGGTTGATCATTCAGATGGTTTTGATTAAACCTTTTGTTTCACCCCTTCCCTTTATCCATATGTAATAACATTCATCGGTTCAAAACTTTTTTCATTAATTGTTAAAGGTTTAGAATGAAAAATAAATTGGAAATGAATACATCCTTACCGACATGTATTTTAACAAGATTTTATTTCCATGATATGAATGTTTGAATAGATTGCTCGATCATATGAATATCTGTATTATCAATAGGATCAAGTAGATCGGTTATTAACTAATAATATATGGTAATCCCCACTCTCACATGACCTATTAGAATTTTTCTATTATGTAGAGTTTCATCTTGGATATTGAACATGGTAGCCCTCGCAATAAGGTAATGGGTGGGTGTTGATGGATATAAATTGCAGTAATTTTCACCATGTAAAATATCAGTACAAGAAAGGTATCAGTGTATTCCTAATTAAAATTTTAGGGAAACAATTATGAGAATATTGATTACCTCATATAAGAAATCTCTTTAAGGGGAATGGCTCACCTCAAATCTGGTTGGGGTGGGGTGGGGTATTCATGCAGTGGTTTTTCTTGATTTTTTCTTCTCTTTGCTTCCCCCCCATAAAATTTTCTAAAAACTTAGACTGCCACTGAAATTTTTCTTCAAGGTAAGCTAATATTTTTTTCACCTCTTCCATTTATTTATATTTATCGCCCTATTCTTTTATTTTCTCAAAATATGTTTGGGGTGTCACCCCAAAACTAACACCTCTGACGCAGCTATACTGTTCTAGACACTGTAAGTCCATTAATGGTATTTTTTCATTTGGTATAGTTTTTGACGATTCATATGTCTAATTTGGATAGAAAATATAGGAAAATAAGTAATCATTGTTATGTAATAGTGATTTAAAGAAAAAAAATTATTATGTCATATTTACACATGCTTCCCACACTTCTTGTGTGTTTTAATCTATTAGTATATCATCTTTATTTACATGTTCCTCATTATATATCACATGATATGGGATGGAAGTGGATTTGGATATACATTAATCAATTTTCATATAAATAGAGGAACATATTAATATTGTTTTTTCATGTCAAATAAAAGTATTCTAGTAGATTTAAAATACGTACCAATTTTTTTGCAAGTGAAACTTACCCCATCCTTGCTTTACGATAGGGGTATGTTGATTTTTTAAACCATTACTTATTTTCATCACTCAATTGTTGTTTTATAAATTAAAAATTATTAATCAAAGTTATTAATACATGTATTGTCAAAAAATATATTACCATCCACAATGTACCTAAAAATATATCTCCTCAAAATGAAAAATAAACACATCTTACACTATTTGTCTTATTAGTTATGCATACATATGTGGTGGGTGTGGGTTTATTTTCCCTTTAGTGTCTTTCAAATTAAATTTTGTTAAAATTGTTTGAAAGACTTTTTGAGTCTTTCCAAAAAGCATTAATACAAATTTCTTGTGAGTGTCATATACTATAAATACACTCTAAAAGGTATGATGAAGAGTATGTCAATGTTTCCTTATTTTATTTTATTTTTAGTAAAATAAAGAAAGGATATCGTAATGTTACCATAATCTATTCCCAAATAAGTGTCTTAAGCAAGGGAACAACATGGTTCCATAAAGATACATCAATCAGAATGAACTGTCGAGCAATGATCCCAATGAAACTACTAAACATGGCCTTTCGAGGTTAACAGGTTAGCCACGCGCATTCCATCCAACCTCAAATTTGATGGCTTTGATTTTCACCTTATTAATTTTTTCTAACACCATCACACTACGTCACTATTTTTTTGTACATTGGTTCTTAATCATCTACCATTTCCTTCAGTTCAACATTATTAATATAATGTTCCTCTAGATTGGTAGCATAATCATGTATAGAAGGTCATTGTTCCTATGCACTGGGAGTAGCATCAGGTTAAAAAACTAGTTATTCCTCAACATTAAGAGCATTAGCATATATAGAAGGGAATTTTTCCTCTAAAATGAGAGTATAAGTAGGTTAAAAAACCTCTTGTTACATAGGATTGGGAGCATCAGCACTTTTAGAAGTCATTATCTTCAAAAGTGATTCAATAATTAATTTATATTACATAAATTTAGCATTGAACAAATTATAACATGAGGTAACACAATATATATTACAAAAAATATATAACTTGATTATTGAACTCTCTTTTTTTAAACTTTGAAGGGATTTAACCCCTCCATCGAGTATCCAAATACCTTTATTGTGGTCTCCTCTAAAATACAAGATCTACATTGGGACTACTGTGAAATGATTGAGACATTCCAATTAAAGGGTTATCATTAATTTAACTTTCATCACACCATTCATTGGTTTTGTTTGATAACAAAACAATTGACCACTTTCGGTTTGTATGGTATAAAACATAAAATATTTATACTACCTATGATTCCATTATTAACGGTTCATCTTTATACCCTTCTTTATTGAAATCCACTTTCATGAATCTCAATTCTTCTATTTTAACAGCACTCCTATTATCAACCCACTTTCATTAAAAAATAAGCACTTATAAAGTTTTATAAACCAACTCCCATATTTTTATGATGATACAAAAGTATGAAATAGTCTCATAAATTGGATTTATGTCCTTGGTACTAGATACATGCATTGCTTTATAGACAAGTGTAACTCCACTATTTTGAATGGTACTACCTTTATCATGTTCATTTGTATAGAAAATATAACCATTAATTACATAACCATTGTAAGATAATACAAACACACTTGTTCCTATGTTTAGACATCAAAGTCATTCTAAAATTGAATTTGTATTTTCATATTACTTCTTAAAAATATGGTCTCAAAAACATCCTATAAATTTTTTATTGTGTGTATTTGATATCTAGCTTACATCCCTTTATGGATTCAAATGCCTAATAATTTCATTATAGGTTTCAATATATGGGGAAACCTGTAAACTATTATACAAAACATAAAGGTGGTCTTATTCCTAATCTATGATATTGATTTTGAAAACATCTATTCTAGAAATTCCTTCACCAACAATCCACCCAATGTGATGAGGTTTTGGTAGACCAATGCTTTCCACACCAAACTGTTAGTCGGTAAAAAATTCAATATATTTATCAAAAATATATCTCCCTAAAATACAACCCTATGGATGTCTTTGATTTTTGATATACCCTTTCAAAATATTCATATACAATTCAATGGGGGTGTATCCATCTATAATATATAGGACCACATAGTCGAATCTCTCTCACTAGGTGAACCATCATGTGAACCATCATATCAAATAATGATATTGGGAAGAACATTTAAAATTCACATAATATGATGAAAATTTCCTTTTCCATAGCTAGAAATTTCATCAGGTCTATAACTTTTCAGTATATAGCATTAAAAATAAACATAGCTTGGTTAATGTATACAGGACATTCTTGGGTAAAATGAAATGTAAAGCTACATGCATTGAATCTTACATAAAAACATAAAAGTAATTTTTTTATAGACCCTTTAAATTTAAATCAATCATTGACATGATATTATTGATATTTTCTGAATACCCCTCTAGAACCATTACATCATTTAAGAAGTTGAAAAAATGATATCTCTCCTCCTTGGTAAGAGTGTAAGAAGTTGGATGAAGAAAAGTCTATTTTTCACACTTCACTAGGGCCAACTCTTCCCATATTCCCATGTAAATCATATCCAACCAATCCTTAATTACATACTTTTTTTGGGTTAATTTAGTAACATGTCAATGATATTATCACATACACTTTTTTCAATAATAATAACATCAAGAAAATTTCTAACGTTCATACAATTTTAGTATGGTAATTCAAAAAAATGGATCTCTTTTTCCAATCAGTTTTCATAAGGTTTTTCAAAAAAGGTTCACCAAAAGTAGTGTCCATATATTTTACATTCTCAAACATTTGATCACCTATCAGTGTATATGGTGTTGTATTGTTTTATAAACACCCATAAAATGATGTCATCTAATATTGGTACTTATTTCATCAGGGTAAAAATCCTTGATTTCCTTAAAACACAATCTTTGATGAATGTTTAAACCTAATTGACTATATACCTTTTTAAAAAATGGGACACCCTTGAGTTCCTTTAATCATATATCCTGATAAATTTCCATAATCAGGAAAGTCATTTATAATTGACTAAATCTTAATTTCTATAAGCATCATACAACATAACACTTGAATCCCACAATAATTTTAAATCTTTAATAAATGGATAAAAATAGACATCAATATCATTACCTGATTTTTTTTTCCATCTATAGATAGCTCAAGGTGAAGGTTTCTTGGCTCGTTTCCAAATTCAGGATAGTCATGATCAATTCTCTTTCACTGAGGAGATTTTGTTAGGTTATTAATTTTTCCATATTTATTTGGTGTATCTTCCTACCACGTCAATTGACATACAGTCTCCTCACTTCCATATAGATTCCTAAACCTTAGAATGATTTAAAAGTACTATAAAACTTTCATAGTAATTGATTCATATTTCTTGTATCAAGAAAAACCATGCTTTCTTCATTCTTTATGTGATTTTTAGTCCTTGAAAAATAGTATATAATCATTTGTACAAGCATGTGTTCTTTCAGAGATCATACTCATCAAACATAGCATTCATTTAGAGTCATATTTTTTTCTTGGAAGCTCATGATCTTCTGGGATCATATCATTCAAGAGAGAAATTAGTTTAGTAAAATTAGTTTCACTCCATATATTTCCAACTTTTAAATTATCCAGCTTCAGTATGGCTAACAATGTTGTATATTTAGTGAAACTAACATACAATGAAGTATTTACACAACTCTTTAACTTCTAAAATAATTTTGGATAATCACAAAGTTCATATTCAATTATCATTTTCATTTCCTCAATATGATATTCATTATCATTCACACCTATAATCACTTCCTTGATATGGTCTCCTTTATTTACCACACTTGTAATTATAAACACCCAGAATTTCCATGTAATTTTTTTTTAAAATATATGGAAATTTTACGAGTCCGAAAAAATTGACGGCACATGATTCTAAGGCCCAGAGTACCCGGAATGTATTTATGAACTTTTGTTCGGGTGCATTCAGTAAAGGTGCAAGTGGGTTTTTCTAACTTTTGAACCGGTGCTGGGAATTAAAATCTGAGGACACCATTGAACTTGCAGTGCCGGTATTCACTAAATGATACATTCACCTCGACCGCAGTGGGTCGAGAGTGAAAGATAGATTTTGGGTTTTTCGTGAAAGAATAAAATAAAATAAAATGGTGTAACATTTTATTTTTATTTTATTTTGAAAACACCCATGTGGATATTTCACAGGTGGGGACCACCTGAACTAAAACCTCCCATTATAGGTTATGGAGGTGGGGACCACCGAGCCTAACCTCCCATTAGAGGTTATGGTGGTGGGGACCACCCAAGTCTTAAAACCCCTTGAACTCCCTCATAAGTGTGGGAAAGCCTCTTAAACTTTACCCACTTAAATGGTGCCACCCCATTTAATTTATTATTCCAACCTATGTAATTAATTAACCCAATTTGAAATTGTGACAACAATTAAATTGGGGAAACATATCATTTTGGCTACTTTGCAATTTGGTGGATTTGGGGAGAGGATAAATATTGGGAGGATTTCACTTCTCCAACGAATAACACCATCAAAGAATATTCTTCAAAAATCAAGGAAGAGGACGAAGAGCGAGCCCAACATCATAGCGTGGTTTCAGAAGCGATGATCATTGGCACTCTCTTCGCCTTCTTTGACTTCCTTCTCGTGCCAACATCAACGAAAAATCCAAGGTAGGGGTTTATTTGTCTATGATTATTTGCGGGAAGTTGTAGGGCGGTTGTTTTAAATTCATCTCTCCTTTAATTCTTGATAATTATTTGTAATTCAAGAAGGAATTATAGTCGCTTGCTAACGCTCTAACACAAAGAGTGTGGTCCGAACAAACATGGCCCGTCCTCTTCTCAAACCTTCTGATTAATTGTTGATTGTGATGGGGGAATGGCTACAAACCATGGTGGGGCACAGGAATGGTGGTCGGAACCACCGTCTATTGTGATGAAGGAGACAGTGAAAAGACGCTACCCCACGGCCACCGCCGCCCCGCGGCCGCGCTGCCACCCTCTTCCTTCGGGCCGCTGCCCTGAGGCCGAGCCACCACCACCTTGTGGCCGACCTTCCACTGCCCCGCGGCCGGTCTACCGCCCCGCGGCTGAGCCGCCACCCTCTGCGGCCGAGACGCCGCCCGCGGCCTTGCCAATTTTTCATGCAGCCTCTGCCCTCCTGGTCGAGCCGCCTCGGGCTGAGCCGAGCCGCCTCGCGCCCTCGCGGCACCCCCCGGCCAAGTCTCCACGTGGCCTCAACTTTCCCAGCTAAGTCGCCTTGGGTCGGGCCGATCTGCCTCGCACCCATGCGGCACCCCCGCGGCTGAGCCACCGTCCGCAGCCGAGATGACCCGCGGCCTTCGCCGCCCCGCGGCACCCGTGGCCTCTGCGGCCCCTCGCGACCTTCCAGACCACCCAGTGAGCCGGGACGCACCATGGTCCAGGATTGACCCAGCGGGTCGGGCCGGGTCGACCTGAACCGGTTCGACCTAGGTTAGGTCTGGTCGGGTCGGACCGGACCTGGACCTGATACGAACCTATACTTTACTTGGGCCATAACTTTGGCACCGGACGTCTGTTTGATGAACCGTCAGCAGCACTGAAAATCTTGGAGAGAGATAGCCTCTTTGAGTATACCCCACTAGAGTTTTGGGTAAATTTTAAGTATGGTCAGATTGGATCGAGCAAGAATCCAACCGGGGCCCCGGGACTAAAAGGCTAATAACTCACAGATTGGGCGTCCAATTGATGCGTCGTCTGTTGCGTTGATACCTCTATGACATGGCAGTCCTCTGGGATACTTCCTCATGGGACTTTGTAGAAGTTGAAGTATCGACCAGTGACTTATGGTGCAGATCCTCCCGGAGATGATCAAGCTTAGTGCGAGAACCCAGTAGCTGGCTGTGACGAGAAGAATGAAGAACGATCATGTGTAGGTCAGCACCTAGTTATCCTGTGTGGGTCAGTTCCTAGAGATCATGTGTGGGTCAGATCCTAGAGATCCTGTGTGGGTCAAATCCTTGTGATCCTATGTGGGTCAGCTCCAAGGGATCCTATGTGGGTCATCTCCTAGCGATCCTGTGTGGGTCAGCTTCTAGCGATCCGGTGTGGGTCAGCTCCTAGCGATCATGTGTGGGTCAGCTTCTTTACATAGTAAGATGATTCAGTATTTATATATAATCATCTCTACTACTATACTTAAGTTATACCTGGAATGAGCTGATTTCAAACTTGTGAGGTACTTTCCTTCATGGTAATACCTTGGTGGTATTCTTCTATGTGGCGTACTTGTGTGGTACTTTCCTTTGTGGTTTTCCATACTTTGTGGAATAGTAGAGCTTTGGGATTTTGTGTTGGACTCTATGTTTCCTCATGGTTGAGATGGGTATACTTGATAACTTATATATATGTAGGGGAATATACCTAAGTAGGGCTGATAGTTGACTTCATGCTTGAGATTTATTCTTTGTGGATATTGTGAGACCTTGAGGGTCTCGGGGTCCCTACTGAGTATTGTTATACTCACCCCTGCATGGGCTATGCACCCATCTTGTTGTGTTTGGTTCAGACGATGGATAGCATTGATCGAGGCTGAGGATATCAGGACTGGATGGTTCTCGGAGGCGGACCATACGGAGTGTCGTTACGCAGAGGAGACGGGCGGACGTGGAGTGTTGAGGAGGCGATCTGTACCTATCCTTCAAGTAGGAACCTCGGATGACGACCCAGTAGATATCTTTATTTTTCTTCAGTTGTATTGTATTTCATTTGTACTTGTACTTTCCAGTTGGGATTGTATTCTGACCCCTTTTACTTACTTCACTCACTTTGTTTACTGTTTAGTTTACTTGAGTTTGTATCTTGCTCGGTTCTTGGTTGGATGTGCTTATAGGTTATAAAGTAAATTCCTTCCCAGTTATAGGGAATACACCTTTGGTTCTAGTCGCCAACCCCTAGCATATAGAAGGCGGGCTTGGGGTAGTCACGTCACGGGCCCTGGGGGACGGGTCATGAAAAATTGGTATCAGAGGAGTCAGTTCTACCGTAGAACATAGGACTCTGATCTTTCTTTTAACGGAAATAGAGTTAAGTGTTATGAGTGTGGTTATCAGTTTAAAGAATCCAGTGATGGTGTGGCGGCCGAAGTATCCATACAATAGGGCCCTGACTTCTGATTTCAGACTCAGTGGAGAAAAAAACTGATTGCGTGTGTGTTTTCAAGAGTCTTCTTTGTGAACTCTTTTAGTCATCTCACCAAGAATAACTTATTGACCGTGGCGCACCTGTTTCTTTTCAGGATTCCTTCAAGTAGACAGCCAACTAGGGTTTTGAGAGTAGCATGCACTGATATCCCACCAAGCGATGAGGCCTCGGTGCAGGGCCCTCTTCCAGTAGAGGCACCAGCGGAGGCACCAGCGGTACTATTACCAATTGGGCCACGGATTCCATCAGCCCCAGCAGTAGACGGTTCATGTTGCCTAACCGTGTTGCATGATTTCCAGCACCAGAGGCCACCCAGGTTCAGGGGAGAGACATACCCACAAGTATTTGAGTATTGGTTGAAAGCTGTAGTGAGAGTCTTCTGACTAGTAGGGACACTAGCCGATTTCATGGTGATCCTTGCCACTAGCCTTCTACAAGAAGTAGAGGGAATATGGTGGAGCTTGATGTTCCAGGTTCATGATGAGGTGATGCTTATCTGGTCAGACTTTGAGAGCCTATTTCGGACAGAGTTTGTTCCTGCAACTCTTCGCGCAGTGCGCATACAGGAGCTTCTTCCTCTACAACAGGGAAGCATGACTGTAGCTCAGTACTCAGCGAGGTTCACTAACCTCTCATGCCACTCCATAGATATGGTACGGGACCTATTCTTTAGGGCCCAGACCTTTGATCAGGGGATCAGATGAGAGATCAGGGTTTTGATGATCTCATTCAGTATCCTGACGCAGATGGGGGTGTTAGAGAAAGCCCTCTTAGTGGATAGTTTCCTTGCTGAGCAGTCACCAGCAGTGAGACCCACCACTGGTCATCATGTAGAAAATTATTCTGTAGTTGGTAGTAGACAGATGTCATAGAGGTCCAAAAGAACCAGACCTATAGGTGGACGATTTCAGGATTCTGGATCGGTTGTGCGAGGCACCCGAGGAAGAGATGTTCATGCCAGGAGCAGGCATTGTTACGCATGTGATGGGTGGGGTCACATGGCTCGTGACTGCCTGAATTGCTGTATGGATGATCAGAAGACAGTCGAAGTACCTCTCAGGCAGAGATAAAGGTTTGATCGAGGAGGTCCGTAGGGAGCAGGTGGACGTGGTAGAGGAGTTGGTCGTACAGCTGTCAGTGTCCAACGATTCAAGATGTTACCGCCACCACCAACTGGAGTTCCACCCCGACCACAGGGAGTAGGTGGAAAAGGGCGAGCTCAGCTCCAGGAATCTGAGGCCTACGATCACGACACTCCGAAAATGACAAGAGGTACGATCTGTGTCTACTCCAGCTTAGTTTTAGTACTTATAGACACAGGTTCCAGTCATTCTTTTCTTACCACTTCCCTAATTTGGAGCTCGAAGATTCCGATGGAGCTGTTAGATCGATTCTTACGTCTAGAGACTCCTACAGGAGCATATTCGACGATTACGCACTATTGCCGGCAGTGCGAGCTTACTCTAGGAGAAGAGAGCTTCGGCTGGGATCTCCTAGTAGTGGCGTCGAGGCCTTATGACGTCATCTTGGGTATGAATTGGTTATCTACAGTCCATGATCAGATTGACTGTATTAGGTGCAAAGTGCGGTGTGTCCACATGGATAGAACCATGTTTACCTTCACCAGTGAGAAGGGAGCCTTCGCAGCACAGGATGGACTTACCCAGAGTAGAGTGATGTCGATCACTCATCAGTTGGTTAGCCTTACCCTCGGAGTGGTTGATTTGGAGAGTCTGATCTATCCTGTAGTGGTGGACCAGTATGTGGATGCCTTCCCTGATTATTTTCTGGGTCTACCTCCTCACAGAGAGGTGGAATTTTACATTGACTTATACCCCAGGACAGCACTGATATCCACACTAGCATATCGGATGGCTACCATGGAGATTCGTGAGCTGTGGTTACAGCTAGAGGACTTGTAGTGGAAGGGATTCCTTCAGCCCAGTGTTTCACCTTGGGAAACCCTGATTTTGTTCGCCAAGAAGGCAGATGGGAGCTTGAGGTTTTTTGTTGACTATCGGTGCCTGAATCAAGTGACCGTGAAAAACAAGTACCCACTTACGAGGATTGATGACCACTTTGATTAGTTGAAGGGAGAACAATGGTTTTCGAAGATAGACCTCAGATCAGGCTATCACCGGCTCAGAATACGAGACGAGGATGTGCAGAAGACAACTTTTAGATGTCGGTACGACCATTACGAGTTGTTGGTTATGCCATTTGGAATAACCAACTCTCCAATAGTTTTCATGGGACTCATGAATAGGATCTTTCATCCATACCTTGATCGCTTTGTATTAGTCTTCATTGATGACATTATGATCTACTCGACTATTGAGGAGGAGCATTCTTATCATTTTTAGGTAGTAATAGACACACTCTGAGAGCACCATCTTTATGGTAAGCTCTCGAAGTGCCAGTTCTGGATCAGAGAGGTCCACTTTTTGGGACATTTCATATCGGAGGTTGGAGTTGTAGTGGATCCAGCAAATATTGAAGCGGTACTTTCTTGGTAGCCATCCAGGAGTGTGACAGAGGTATGGAGTTTCCTGGGGTTGGCCAAATACAACCAGATATTTGTACTAGATTTCTCCAGAGTTTCAGCAACACTATCAGAGTTGACAAAGAAGGGGAAACCCTTCATGTGGTCAGAGAGATGCCGGAAGATTTTAAGGAGCTGAGGCAGATTCTGACTAGTGCCCCCATCTTGAGGCTTCCAGAGGAGGGCGTAGGGTATGTAGTCTACTATGATGCATCAGGGATTGGACTCAGATGTGTCCTGATGTAGGAGAGAGCGGTGATCACATATGGTTCTCGATAGCTGAGATAGCATGAGCATAACTATGCTACCCATGACTTGGAGTTAGCAGTAGTGGTCTTTGCCTTTTAGATGTGGCGGCACTATCTGATGGGAGAACGTTTTATAGTGTACTCTGATCACAAGAGTCTTAGGTATATCTTCTCTCATGAGGACCTGAACCTAAGAAAGCGATGTTGGCTTGAGTTACTCTATGACTATGAATTTGAGATAGTCTATACTTCTGGGAAGGGGAACATTGTAGCAGATGCACTCAGCAGGAGGTCTGGTATACAGCTTCTAGGAGAGGCGACGGAGAAGCTGGCGACTTTGTAGATATCCTTTATGGATAGAGATGGATCAGCTTTTCTTCAGTCTCTTACAGTCACTTCTTCAACGAGTCAGGGAGGTACAGCGTGGGGATACTGACTGTAATACACGATGTGCTCAGATATCCACATGACAGGCACCTGGTGGATGTTTTGATGGTGGGGAGTATGTCATCCTCTTCAGAGGACATACCATGGTACTAGTGTCACTTCGGGAGGAAGTGTTGAGGGATTTCCACACATCCCCTCTAGTGGTACATCCAGAAGTGGTGATGATGTACCAAGATCTCTGATGACAACACTGGTGGTCAGGAATGAAGAAATCAGTAGCAAAGTTTGTCTCTCTATTCCTCACTTGTCAGCAAGTGAAGGCGGAGCATCAGGTACCACCAGGATTGGTTCAGCCTTTAGAGGTCCCATAGTGGAAGTGGGATGGGATATCTATAGACTTAGTGATAGGACTTCCACGTACATTCAGGGGTCAGGACTCGATTTGGATGATCGTCGACTGACTCACCAAGTCAGCCCACTTCCTACTGATCAGAGACCAGGGTTCAGTAGAGAGCTTGGGACGTCTCTATGTGTAGTAGATTTTGCAGCTACATGGAGTACCCTCTAAGATTGTATCTGATCGTGATGCAAATTTTACTTCCCATCTATGTAAGGGGTTGCAAGAGGCTTTTGGGATGTAGCTTCATTTGAGCACTGCCTTCCATCCTCAGAGGGATGGTCAGACTGAGTAGACCATTCAGACCCTCGAGGATATGCTACATGCTTGTGTCCTCGATGTCGGTCATAGCTGGGAGGATCACTTTCCATTTGTGGATTTTTCATACAACAATAGTTACCACTCCACCATTAGGATGGCACCTTTCATGGACTTGTATGGGTGACCTTGCAGATCACCTTTGTTCTAGACTGACCCAGGGGAGTCAGCGTGAGTGGGACCAGAGATGGTACGGGCTACCACAGAGAAGGTGCAGATCATCCAGAAGCAGATGAAGACTACACAGAGTAGGCATAAGTCGTATTCTGACAGGAGACGGAGACCTATGGGGATTGAGGATGGCGACCACATCTTTCTACAGGTCTCACCTCGATGTGGTTTGTGGAGATTTGGACAACGCGGCAAGTTATCTTCGAGGTTCATCAAACCTTTTCAGGTCCTTAGCAGAGTTGGTGAGGTGGCTTACCGCTTAGCTCTTCCACCTCAGTTGCATCGGGTGCATGATTTCTTCTAAATATCCCAGCTGAGGAGATATGTGCACGACCCTTCTCACATCATTGACCATGGAGAGATGGACATCGACGATGGGGAAACTTTTAAGGAGGTTCCAGTAGAGATTGAGGATCAAAAGGAGCGGGTCCTTCATAGATGGTAGATACCTCTAGTGTATGTTCATTGGTAGCATGGGAACCTCCAAGAGAGCACATAGGAGAAGGAGGCTCAGATGTGTGCTCAGTACCCGCACTTGTTTACCTAGTTTAAGTTGTGACTTATGGGGACGTAGATCCCTGAGGTGGGGAGAATGTAAAGACCTGGAATTTCCATGTAAATTTTTTTTATAAAATATATAGAAATTTTATGACTCTACGAAAATTGATGGTGCATGATTCTGAGGCCCGGAGTGCCTGGAATGAATTTCTGAACTTTTGTTCGGGTACGTTCAATAAACGTGCGAGCAGGTTTTTCTAACATTTGAACTAGTGCTCAGAATTAAAATCTGAGGAAACCGTTGAACTCGCAGTACAGGTATTCACTTAAGGAGACCTTCACCTCAACCACAGTGGGTCGAGAGTGAAAGATAGATTTTGGGTTTTTTGTGAAGGAATAAAATAAAATAAAATTGTGTAACTTTTTATTTTTATTTTATTTTGAAACCACCAATGTGGATATTTCAAAGGTGGGGACCACCTGAACTAAAACCTCCCATGAGAGGTTATGGAGGTGGTGACCACCGATCCTAACCTCCCATTAGAGGTTATCGGGGTGGGGACCACCTGCGGGTTAAACCCCCTTGAACTCCCTCATAAGTGTGGGGAAGCCTCTTAAACTTCCCCCACTTAAATGGTTCCACCCCCTTTAATTTATTATTCCAACCTATGTAATTAATTAAATCAATTTGAAATTGTTCCAAGAATTAAATTGGGGAAGCATATCATTTTGGCTACTTTGCAATTTGGTGGATTTGGGGAGAGGAAAAATATTGGGAGGATTTCACTTCTCCAACGAAGAATTCCATCGAATAACGTTCTTTGGAAATCAAGGAAGAGGACGACGAGCGAGCCCAACATCATAGCATGGTTTTGGAAGTGACGATCATTGTCACTCTCTTTGTCTTCTTTGACTTCCGTCTCATGCCAACATCAATGAATTGTCCAAGGTAGGGGTTCATTTGGGAATGATTATTTGTAGGAAGTTATAGGGTGGTTGTTTGAAATTCTTATCTCTTTTCGTTCTTGATAATTCTTCATAATTCAAGAAGGAATTATAGATTCTTGTTACCGCTCTAACGCAGAGAGTGCGGGCCAAACAAATATGGCTCATCCTCTACGCAAACCTTGTGATTAATTGTTGATCGTGATGGGGGAATGGCTACAAACCACGGTGGGGCACGAGAACGGTGGCTGACACCTCTGTCATCCACGATGAAGGTGACAATGCAACAGCGCTGCCCCGCGGACACTGCTTCCATGCGGCCTACGCGCCCCGTGGAACCGCCTCCCACGGCCTACGCACAGTCCGCGGCCGGGCCACCGTCCCATGGCCGAGCCGCCACCCTCTGGGGCCAAGCCTCCACCCATGGTCGGGCTGCCCCCCCCCCCCTATAGTCGAGCCACCACCACCTTGCGGCTGGGCTGCAGCCCCACAGTAGAGCTGCCATCCTCTGCGGCCGAGCAACCACCCGCGGCCTCACTGAGCCACCCCGCGGCCTCCATCGTCCCGGTCGAGCCGTCTTGTTCCCTCATGGAACCCCCCAGCCGATCCACCCCACAGCCTCCGTCCCCCCGTCCGAGTCACTCTGGGCCAGGCCGAGCCTCCCCATGCCCAAGTGGAACCCCCGCGGCCGAGCCTCCGTCTATAGCCAAGCTGACCCGCGGCCTCCGCCGCCCCACGGCACTCGCGGTCCCTCGCGGCCCTCACGGCATGCCAAACCGCCCAGCGGGTTGGGCCGCACCACAGGCTAGGCTTGACCCAATGGTTCTGGCCAGGCCGACCCGAACCGGGTCGACCCAGGCCAGGTCGGGTCGGGTCAGACCGGACTCGGACCTGATAAGAACCTATACTTGGGCCATAACTTTGGCACCGGATGTCTGTTTAACGAACTGTTAGTGGCACTGGAAATCTTGGAGCGAGATGGTCCCTTTGAGAATACCCCACTAGAGTTTTGGGTAAAGTTGAGGTATGGTCAGGTTGGATCGAGCACGAATCCAACCCCCCCCCCGGACTAAAAGGCTTATAACTCACAGACCGGGCGTCCGATTGATGCGTCGTCTGTTGCGTTGAGACCCCTATGATATGGAAGTCATTTGGGATAATTCATCATAGGACTTCATAGCAATTGGAGTATTGACTAGTGACTTGTGGTTCGGATCCTCTTAGAGACAAGTAGGCTTAGTTTGGGAACCCGGTAGCTGGTTGTGACGAGAAGAATGAAGAGAGATCATGTGAGGGTCAGCACCTAGAGATCCTGTGTGGGTTAAATTCTAGTGATATTGTGTGGGTCAACTCCTAGCGATTTTATGTGGGTCAGCTCCTAGCGATCCTGTGTGTGTCAGCTCCTAGCGATCCTGTGTGGGTCAGCTCCTAGCGATCCTGTGTGGGTCAGCTCCTAGTGATCCTCTGTGGGTCAGCTCCTAGCGATCATGTGTGGGTCAGCTCCTAGCGATCCTGTGTGGGTCAGCTTCTTTATAGAGTAAGATGATTCAGTAGTTACATATAATCATATCTACTATTGTACTTAATTTAAACCTAGAATGATATGAGTTCGTACCTATTAGGTACTTTCCTTCGTGGTAATACCTTGGTGGTATTCTTCTGTGTGGTGTACCTATGTGGTACTTGCCTTTGTGGTTTTCTTTCCTTTTTGGAACAATTTAGCTTTGGGATTTTGGGTTGTACCCTGTGTTTCCTCGTGATTGAGATGGGTATACTTGATAACTTAGGTATATTTATGGGCATATACCTAAGTAGGGTTGACAGTTGACTTCATGTTTGAGATTTATCCTTTGTGGATTTTGTGAGACCTTAAGGGTCTCGGGGTCCCTATTGAGTATCTTTGTACTCACCCCTGCACAGGTTATGCCCACACCTTGTTGTGTTTGGTGTAGATGACGGATAGTGTTGATCGAGGCTGAGGATACCAGGACTGGATGGTGATCAGAGGTGGACCAAATGGCGTATCAGTATGCGGAGGAGACGGGCTGTAACAACCCGAAATTTTGAATAAATCTTGTTTCCTAATTTTATGTGTTATTTTATTTTTATACTCAACAAAAATGTTTCATTTGATAACATGAGTATAATTAAAATGATACTGTTGGTTTTTGAATGTTATATGACCATTGGTAAATATGACCACTGGAAACTAAACGTTTTGATTATCGTCTCTAAATACAAGTAATTTTGGTTAATTAATATAGAAAGAAGATTCGATGGCCTCACCCAGTAGTCTTGGACCAATCGAAGCCCATCTAACAGAACTTGGGAAGGAGGTAGCACCACTGGGCTTTGCTCTGGACCAAACCCAAGCTGAACTTCATCGTATAAAGCTAGAACGGGATCGCCTTCGCGAGAAGTTCAAACTGATAGAAATTACTACTCGTGCGATGTTGGTCGAGCCTCCCTCGGATTCTCTCACCTTAGCACACCTTACACTTAGGTCCTATGCTGGTGTGATAAGGGGATATGTAAGGAGACCGTAACTGCCTTGTGTAATCCCTTGTTTTAAATAAAAATTGGGATATCTTCTTATGATGAAGTTTATGAATTTTCAAATGACCGGATAAATATAGTATGCATATTTTTTTATGAATTTTAGAAAAAGGATATTTTAAAAATGGTTGTGTAAACCTTAAATAATTAAAAATGTGTAATGATTTTCAAAAAATGGTCTTCTACAATTATGTTCAGTACGAAATTTAGAGTCTAATAAGATCAACTTAATTTTTGATGAATAGTAAATTATGAATAGTGATTTTATGATTAGGATTAGTAATGTGCCTAGATGGATTAGTAATCTCACTTAAAGAAAGTATTAATATAATCTAGGCACCTTGATTAAGTAATGTGATTCAATAAAATGGTTAAATAACGGTTTCATAAATTATTATTCAAGTATTAGTTTTTTCGGGTGAATAGTGTTTTTTTAATTAAAAATTTAATTAAAAATATTTAGATAATTATTTTTATAAAACGGATTTCATTTTTGAACTCAGAGCACCGATATTATGCTATGGTAATTTTTGGGGTTTTTTCTGAAAAAAATGAATTTTCGGTGAATAGTGTTTTTATTTAAAAATTAAATTAAAAATATTTAGAAAATTATTTTTATAAAATGGAGTTCATATTTGTAATCAGAGCATTGATATTTGGTTAAGGTGAAATTTTGGGATTATTCTGAAAAAGTTGAATTTTCAGTGAATAGTAAAAATACAGTTTTAGGGTTTCGGTATGTTTAATGACATCATAACTGTGTCATGATGATTTCATGAGATATTTCAAGGGTTGGCCGGCCAAGGGTGATGAATTATTGTTTTGGGGGCCCCATGTGGCCTAACTTTATGAAAAATATCATGAGAGAGCACATGGGTTTGAGAAAAGCACTTGTGAGGTGTCCCTTGGCCATTAATGCCTTGTCCCCTCACTTTCCCTATAAATACCCACCCTTTCCTCCTTTAGTTTTCACTCACAACTCTCCCCCAACGAATTTCTGGTCTCCTTACCTCCCAAGGAGTCCTCCCAAGGTGCCCCCAAGCCCTCAAGGTCCCAACCTTTGAGTTTTAAGAGTTCTGTTTTAAGGTAAGGGATCCGACCCCTCTCTTTCTTTTCAGGAGATCTCTTTTATGTCAATTATTTTATGCTCCATGTTCTTATGTTGGTGGATGTTATTTTATACTCCTCTTAATTCCCTTTTCATGTTCATATAATGAGAGATCCCCTCTTACTCTCATTATTTTGCTTTATGAAGTTTTAAGTGGCGCCGTTAGGCTGCCGAAATTTTTGTAACGGATTCTTTCTCCCTTCTCATTTTTCAAGATCTATTTTCATGTAAAGTATTTCAAGTTCCTTTTTATTATGTTGGGGTATGATCTCTAAATTTATCATACTGATCTTTTATGTTCATATGATGAGAGACCCCATTTGATCTCTTCAATTCAGTATTTTGAAGTTTTAAATGGCGTCGTTAGGCTGCCGAATTTTTAAGTGGTTCTTCACCCTTCTCGTTTTGAAGTTCTACTTTCATGTCAATTATTTCAAGTTCCTTTTTGTTATGTTGGGGTATTATCTCTATATCTATCATACTGTAATCTTATGTTCATATGATTAGAGACCCCATTTGATCTCTTCAATTCAGTATTTTGAAGTTTTAAATGGCGTCGTTAGGCTGCCGAATTTTTAAGTGGTTCTTCACCCTTCTCGTTTTGAAGTTCTACTTTCATGTCAATTCTTTCAAGTTCCTTTTTGTTATGTTGGGGTATTATCTCTATATCTATCATACTGTAATCTTATGTTCATATGATGAGATACCCCATTTGATCTCTTCAATTCAGTATTTTTAAGTTTTATGTGGCGTCGTTAGGCTGCCGAAATTTTTAGGGGATTCTTTCACCCTTATCATTCTTTTCAAAGTTCTACTTTCATGTCAAGTCTTTAATGTCTCTTATTAATTATGTTGGGGAATTATCTCTATATCTATCATACTGAACTCTTATGTTCACATGATGAGAGACCCTATTTGACCTTTTCAAATCATTTTTGTTTAAGTTTAAGTAACGCCGTTAGGCTGCCGAACTTTCATAAGAGAAATCTAATTTTTGTCTTCCTTCCATGTTTTTCATTTCAAATGGTATTTCCTTGAAATTTCATTAACATGATCATGTATCCTTATTATTCTGTCCATCTACTGTTTTATGGGTCATTTATGAATGTTTGACCCATTTTCCCTCTCTTTTTAATGTCTTCTAAAACCTCGTAACATAGCCGTTATGCTGCAGAATTTCCGTCTCAAAATGTCTCTCTCTTTTTCTAAAGTTATTTTATATTATTAAGTGAATCCTCAAAGATCTTTCTACTAAAGGGGTATTCACATATATACCAAAATGTTCTATTTTAAATTCTGGGATTTACATACATGAGGCCCACTTTCCCTTCCGTGGGTTTAAAGTGACGTAAAGATCATGCCTTTAAAGCAGTTTTTAAAACGTTATGATTATGAAATGAAACCCATCTATTTTATGCTATGTGGGTTATTTATGAAATGTTTGATGATGATATATGTGGCTCACATTATAATAAAGGAAAATTTAAGGGTGCGCCCTGATAGCGCTCCAATGCATTGGGTAATGATGTAACCACTAGAGATTACAATTTTCACGATACCTTGGTGAATAACCTTGGTAATTTTCAAATGACACCTTGGGGATGGACCTTGGTGATATGTTCATGATTATCTATGTTAAATGATGTATCCACATCTTCAAGTTATGGAAAATGTTATTTTTATTATGAAATGCCTCATGATTTCTTTCTCATGCCTTAAAGTTCTTTTCATATCCTTATTGAAGTATCTCAAGTTCACATGTAAAATGTTCCTCTTGTTTCCCTTACTGGGCCCTCTGCTCACCCTTTCTTTTGATGTATGTCCCCAAGTTATGAGATGCAGTAATGAACCTATAATGAACTTAAGGAGACGCCTTTCAAGTGTTTAAGAAGAATGTTTTATGTTGTTTTCATGTATTATGTTCCTAGTTTCCAAGACACTAGACCTTAAAGATCCTCAGTTTTGTGTAATGTAATGAAAGTTTATGCTATAAAATGGCGGGATGCTATACGGGCGGACGTGGAGTTATGAGGAGGCGATCTATACCTATCCTTCAGGTAGGAACTTCGGAGGATGACCCAGTAACTATCTTTCTCTTTATTCAGTTGTATTGTATTTCAGTTGTACTTTTACTTTCTAGTTGGGATTGTATTCTGGACCCTTTTACTTACTGCACTCACTTTGTTTACTGTTTAGTTTACTTGATTTCATATATTGATGTGTGCTTGGTTTCATGTGTTTACAGGTTATAAAGGAAATTCATTCCCAGTTATAGGGAATACGCCTTTGGTGCTAGTCGCCAGCCCCTAGCCTATGGAAGGCGGGTTTGGGGTAGTCACAGCATAGGCCCCAGGGGACGGGCCATGACAAATTGGTATTAGAGGAGTCGGTTCTACCATAGAACATATGAATATGATATTTCTTTTAACAGAAATAGTTTTAATTTTTATGAATTTGGATATCAATTTAGGGAATCCAGTGATGGTGTGGCGGTCGACGTATCCATACACCAGGACCCTAACTTCTGATTTTTGACTCAGTGTATGAAAACACTAATTGTATGTGTGTTTTCAAGATTCTTCTTTATGAACTCTTTGAGTTAGATTATCAGGTATAACTTATTGACTGTTGGACACCTATTTATTTTCAGGATGCCTCCAAACAAACAGCCAGCTAAGGTTCTGATAGTACCATGCACTGATAGCTCACCGAGCGACGAGGCCTCAGTGCAGGGCCCTCTTCCAATAGAGGCATCAGTGGAGGCACCAGCGGTACCATTACTCGTTGTTCCACAATGTCACCGGCCCCAACAGCAGACGGTGCATGTTTCCTGAGCGCATTGCATGAGTTCCAGTGCCAAAGGCCACCCACATTCAAGGGAGAGATGGACCCATATGTATCTGAGGATTGGTTGGAGGCTGCAGTGAGAGTCTTCTGACTAGTAGGGACACTAGCCGATCTCAAGGTGATCCTTGTCGCCAGCCTTCTACAGGAAGCAGCAGGCAGATGGTGGAGATTGATGTTTCAGGTTCACGATGAGGTGACGCTTCTCTGGGCAGACTTTGAGAGCCTATTTCGGGCAGAGTTTGTTCCAGCGACTCTTTACATAGTGCGCATACAGGATCTTCTTCATATGCAACAGGTCAGCATGACTGTAGCTCAGTACTCAGCAAGGTTCACTGATCTCCAATGCTACTCCATGGATATGGTAAGGGACCCATTCTTCAGGGACCAGACCTTTGATCAAGGGCTAAGATGATATATCAGGGCTTCGATGATCTCACTTAGAATCTCGACGTAGGTGGGGGTGTTAGAGAGAGCCCTCTTAGTGGAGAGTTTCCTTGATGAGCAGTCACCAGCAGCGAGACCCACCACCAGTCATCATGTAGTGGAGTCTTCTACAGCTAGCAGTAGATAGATATCATAGAGGTCCAAAAGGACCAGACCTATAGGTGGACGACCGTAGGATTCAAGGTCGGTTGTATGAGGTACCCGAGGAAGAGACGGTCATTCCAGGAGTAGGCAGTGTTATGCATGTGGTCGGTAGGGTCACATGGCTCGTGACTATCCAACCCACTATACGGATAATCAGCAGATGGTTGAAGGACCGCCCAGGCAGAGACAGAGGTTCAGCCGAGGAGGTCCACAGGGAGCATGAGGATGTGGCAGAGAAGCTATCTGTACAGCTATAAATGGCCAACGATTCGAGATGTTACCGCCAACACCACCAAGAGGTCCACCCCAACCACAGGGAGCAGGTGGACAGGGGTGAACTCAGCTCCAAGAAGTTGAGGCCTATGATCACGGTGCTCCAGATATGATATGAGGTACGATCTGTGTCTACTCTACTTTAGCTGCAGTACTTATAGACACAGGTGCCCATCATTCTTTTATTACCATTGCCCTTGTTTGTAGCTCTGATATTTTGATGGAGTCATTGGCTCGATCCTTACAACTATAGACTCCTATAGTAGCGGATTCGACAATTACGCACTGGTGCCGGTAGTGTGAGCTTACTCTAGGAGGCAAGAGATTTGACTGGGATCTCTTAGTAGCAGTATCGAGGCCTTACGACGTTATCTTGGGTATGGATTGGTTATCTATATTCCATGGTCAGGTTGACTGTATTAGGCGCAAAGTGTGGTGTGTCCACACGGATGGGATGAGGTTTACCTTCACCGGTGAGAAGGGAGCCTTTGTAGCACAGGATGGACATACCCGGAGGAGAGTGTAGCCGATCACTCATCAGTTGGCTAGCCTTACCCTCGGAGCGGTTGATGTGGAGAGTATGAGCTATCCTGTAGTGGTGGACCAATACATGGATGTATTCCCTGATGATATTATGGGTCTACCTCCTCGTATAGAGGTGTACTTTTACATTAAATTATACCCCAGGATGACACCGATATCCACAACAGCATATTGGATGGCTCCCGTGGAGCTTCATGAGCTACAATTACAGCTATAGGACTTGTAGGGGAAGGGATTCATTCGGCCTAGTGTTTCACCTTGGGAAACCCATATTTTGTTCACCAAGAAGGTGGATGGGATCTTGAGGCTTTGTGTTGACTATCGGTGCCTAAATCAGGTGATCATGAAGAACAAGTACCTACTTCCGAGGATTGATGACCTCTTTGATCAGCTGAAGGGATAATGATGGTTCTCAAAGATAGATCTCAGATCAAGCTATCACTAGCTCAGAGTACGAGACGAGAATGTGCAGAAGACGACATTCAGATGTCGGTATGGCCAATACGAGTTCTTGTTTATGCCATTCGGCGTAACCAACGCTCTAGTAGTGTTCATGGGAATCATGAACAGGATATTTCATCCATACCTTGATCTCTTTGTATTATTCTTTATCAATGACATTTTGATCTACTCGGCTACTAAGGAGGAGCATGCCTATCATTTACAGGTAGTACTGGACACACTCCGAGAGCACCAGCTTTAGGGTAAGCTCTCAAAGTGCCAGTTCTAGATCTGAGAGGTCCAGTTTCTGGGACATTTCATATCGGAGGCTGGAGTTGCAGTGGATCCAGTGAAGATTGAGGTGGTACTTGCTTGGGATACACCTAGGAGTGTGACAGAGGTGCAGAGTTTCCTAAGGTTGGAAGGATACTGCCGGAGATTTGTACCAGATTTCTCCAGAGTTGCAGCACCACTAAAGCATTGAAGAAGAAGGGGAAACCCTTCGTGTGATTGGAGAGATGACAAAAGAGTTTTCAGGAGCTGAGGCAGAGTTTGACTAGTGCCACCATATTGAGGCTTTCAAAGGAGGACGTAGGGTATGTAGTCTACTATGAAACATCAGGGACCAGACTCAGATGTGTCCAAATGCAAGAGCGAGCGGTGATCGCATATGGTTCTTGATAGCTGAGATAGCATGAGTAGAACTACGCTACCCATGACCTGGAGTTATCAGTAGTGGTCTTCGCCTTGAAGATGTGGTGGCACTATCTGATGGGCGAACATTTTACAGTGTAGTATGATCACAAGAGTCTAAGGTATATCTTCTCTTAGAAGGACCTAAACCTAAGACAGTGACGTTGGCTTGAGTTCCTCCAGTACTATGACTTCGAGATAGTCTATACTCTTGGTAAGGGGAACATTGTAGTAGATGCACTCAGTAGTAGGTCTGATATACAGCTTCTAGTCGAGGCGACGGAGTAGCAGGCCGCTTGGAAGATATCCTTTGTGAATAGAGATAGAGCAGCTTTTCTTCAGTCTCTTAGATTCACTCCCCCACTTCTTCAGTGAGTCAAGGAGGCACAGTGTGGGAACACTGACTGTGAGACACAACGTGCTCAGATATCCACAATACAGGCACCTGATAAATTTTATGATAGTGGGGAGCACGTCATCCTCTTCAGAGGACATACCATGGTACCAGTGTCACTTCAGGAGGAATTGTTGAGGGATTTCCACACATCCCCTCTAGAGGTATATCCAGAAGTGGCAAAGATATACTGGTATCTCCAATGACAGCACTGGTAGCCGATAATGAAGAAATCAATAGCATAGTTTATCTCTTGATGCCTCACTTGTCAGCAAGTGAAGGTGCAGCATCAGGTACCAGCAGGCTTGGTTCAGCCTTTAGAGGTCCCAGAGTGGAAGTGGGATGGGATATCCATGGATTTCATGACAGGACTTCCACGTACATCCAGAGGTCATGACTCGATTTGGGTGGTCGTCGACCGACTCACCAAGTTAGCCCACTTCCTATTGATCAGAGAGCAGGGTTCTGTAGAGAGCTTGGGACGCCTCTATGTGCAAGATATTGTGTGGCTACATGGAGTACCCTCGATAATTGTATCTGATCGTGATGCACCATTTACTTCCTGAAATGTTTTTAGAGGAATTTTTTTGGTTTTAGCAGTGTTTTCTCCTCCCAAAAAATTCCAAGGGGATAGCTGCAGTTTAAACCACCCCTATACCCTCAACTTTTTTTGGGAGGTGAAACCACCAATAAAAAAATCATCCGTATATATAATTGGTTTAAACCACCACTAAATAATAATTTGGTATATTTAGAAATGGCTTAAACTACCACTATATATTGCTTTTCAAAAAAAATAAAACTATAGAAACTGCAACCCCAAAATAGCAAAAAACATATATTACAATATAGAAATAGTAAAAAAACTATTCCAAAATAATAAAAACAAAATCAGAACATGTCAAGTTAAATTTATAAAAACCATAATACAATAAATCCTTAATATAATAATGATAATAAAAAAGTTTCATACTAAAATATGGAGATTCCAAACATGATATTTCATTTTTAGGGATGGAATATGGACAATACACTTCTAAATAACCAAACGCCGGGTGTCTCTTTCAATAAGTATAAGAAGGCAAATTTTATAGATTATAATGACTAAAATTTCCAAAAATACCCATTTCTTAATCTATAAGGATTTTAATTTTATAGGTAAAGTTACACAAAAAGAGACAAAGGATAAAAAAAAGTCCATGAATTCCTTCACCCAAACACTTATTTGACAAGGTTCTAATAACTTTTAAATAGCATTCATCACCTTAAAATTTACATAGTGATAACATCTTAAAGAGTAATTGAAAACTCCCAAAATACCTTCACATAAGCTCAAAGGGTGGGATAAAAAATTTAATGGCCAAGGGTGGTGATTTATCTAGTATAAATATTGAAACCACTTGGTTTTCCTTTTATTTTTCATCCATAAATATGGAGGTAATATGGATGAAGTCAATATGTATTGTGGAGTACATCAGTTTGGAGTTTCTAATCATGTTGGTGAGAATATAGTTATATGATCTCTCATGTATTATCCATACTAAATAACAGTTAATATGATGGAAGAATTTACTACCATTAATTATATTATATTAATAATAATAATTTGGAAAAACAGGTTAAATATGATGTAGATGTTTCATCTTGTATCATAAAGATATTCAAGATAATAATTATTCAGAATTATTGTGGTAGATTATTTCATTAATTTAGTTTTAAAGTAACATTAAAATTATAAATATTTTCGTGGAGTTTATATTCTGATGGAAATTGTATCTATGTTAATAAAATGGTTTAGGGTCTGCTATCTGATAAGATGGTGAAGCTAACACTCTATGTGTTTCATGGACAAGCAAAATACTAGTGGGATGTCCATATGCAAGTCAACCAACTTGTTTAGTATTCAAGGCATTACTTGGTGATTTACCAAGTTGAATTCATAATTGAACAAACTTTATAAATGGTTGAAAGACTATAGATTTTGAAAATAACAATAAGAGATGGAATTTCAAGGAGTACTAATACAAAACAAAACCTGAAGAGCCAATAAATTATTAGTATAAGGTAAACTTCATAATACAACATATAAAATGAACAAAGTCTATAGATTTTAATGCAATGTAAGGGAAATATAGATATCTCTACCAAAAACCACAACATAGTTTTTGAATCACTATATTAGTGTTAGTTTTTCATAAGTTTAGTTACACATCATCACTGAATCCAATGTAAACCCTAATCACTTCCTGATGAACTTTAATCAACACTCTCTCTGTCTCTGTCTCCACTCCCTGCTACCAGAACCTTCGTGAAATTTTTCTTGAAAATTAAATAGTGTTTTATATTTAATTTTAACATAAAACTAATAAAATTTTTTGCACTAAATGATTATGAAGTTGTTTGATTTACCTTATCACTACCATACACCAACTTAATATCACTGAGGATAGATCCAATTGTCATATGATATAATTTAATCAATGATTTCTATAGAGAAACAACCCTTGCATCTTGCATATTTATATGAGCCCCCTATTCTTGAATTGTGATTTTCATTGCAACAAACTCCTTCTTAGCATCTCAAGGTTGGTAGTAACTACAACCAGGAGTTGATTTTGCTACAATACTTAGTGTCCTACCAATGACCTTAGATGTTAATGGTCCCAAACCCATCCTTCACATGTGACCATGATGCTCCTTACCAAGGAATTAACCAACGGGATCATCCTGGGAGACCAAGAAGGATTGTGTAGGATTGGCATCCCATAGTTCTTTTGTTTTTACCTACAAATAAAATATTAGTCATATTTTAAGCAATACATATTACCATAGTGACAACTAATAATAATTTATTATAATGAAAAAAGAATTTATACCCCAACTTCTTTGGTGGGATCATTAACATAACTCCCATTGGATTTTCTGTAAACATCCAACCAAGGTTATGTTCGAGAGACTTAGTGTCCTAAATTATTTGACTACATTAAACAAAGATAAATCAACAATTTAATATATTAAACATATAATTTTATCTTATAAATATTTAAATTAATGAAAATATTACAATAGTCTAACTGTTTCTAGAAAAACTCTTTGACCTGATAGTGTGGGGGGTGATTTTTTTAGCTCTACTTGGTTCATTTTTCCTTGAAATGTCTTGAAATAAATAACATGTAATTTAATTGTAATTTATGAAATTTCATCTCCTTTTCATATTCATGTATATATGTAAAATGATATTAATATAATAATATATATTTCAATGCCATATGCTTCTAATGATGATGGTTATAAACAAACACCTTCCACTAGTCTCTAGGTACCCCTTTAGGTACCTTATCATACTATTTTTGAGTGGTCAATGATGTATTGTTGAATTCATTTCATAATCTCCATTTAAAATCTTTCCATTTCTTACCCAATATTTTAAATATCTACTTTTTTGCAATGAGATCAGAAATGGTAAAGTTAAATAAAATCTTTACAAAAAGATTCATTTTTAAAGTATTAGAATTTAATAACATAATGACATTCAATTACACTATATTGTATTAAAGTTACCTTATCTAGGAATCAAAGACTTCATTTTTTCAAGATTGAGGCATATGCCTCCAATCAGAATAGGTAATCAGATTTTAAACCAGATCCACCACCAGTTGGACTAGAATATAGCTAAATAATCTAGTAGCATCATCTATGGGGACCCTATAACAGAAACATTGGACTACTATCTTCAATCTGTTCTGATTCCAAAAATCTGAATTATTCATATTTCACTTTATAGTAACATTTTTTGCATCTTTTATGAAAAAAATAGTTAGTAGTATAAAAAATTGATATAAATTTATTCACATTAAAATTTGTACCTAGAATTGTCACCCTATAATATCCTCACAAACAAATATGAGTGATGACTTGTTTCCTCACTATTTAACTTGATTAATGGGTAGGAACTATCCCAGATGTTTATGGGATGGAGAAGGAGGGAGTTCCAAACATTGAAGGAATGGATGAGGGTGTGAGAGACCCTGTAGGGGGAAGATGGAGGGTGTCTAGAATGTTGCAGGGAGGGACACTGATGGATCATCATCTATCATTGTGGTCGAGGGAATGTAAACTGGGAGTCAACTGGGATCAGTGAAATGCTTTTTCCATGGAATTCCTATCATTTAATCAAATAAAATTAACTTCATAACATATATTTCAAAAAATCATACAGAAAAGAAATTATAAATGATAACATATGCACAATACTGGAAAAAAATATACATAGTTATGATAATGAATGAATGTACATATAACATAAGTCGATAATAAATTAATGTAAGACTGTACAAGTGATCATTTTTTCCTTCAATCAATTTGTTTCCCTGCTCCATCATTACTTTGACCCACAACAACAACAACAAAAATTTTATTGATAGGGGGAAAGTATGGGATAACGCTTAAGGGGGGATATAATAATAAAGAACAAGGGTGTCCCCAATTACATAATTTGAACATCCTTAGAGGATGGATCCATTTCTATAATACATCATAAGAGGAGAGTATGAAAACTCCCTTGAGGTGAGGAAGTCAGCTATACTATTCCCTTTACACCAAGTGTGAATAATATTCATCATGCTGCTGATGTACTTCTTGCAAATTCAAATCACATAAGAAATCTTTCATGGAGTGGGGATGAGACTTTTGAGAGAGTCACAAATGAGTTTTGGGTCAAATTCAACCATTTCTAAGGTGATGTATTTGGAATGGAAAATGGAAAGACCACTGAGGATTGAATTATCCTCTACACCTAATTAATCTCCTTGTCTATAGGATGACCTGAAAGTGAGATACAAAGAACCCTTGTGGTCATGAACTACACCTCCTCCCTATATTATTCTTCCATGGAATGAGTCGTCTGTATTAATATTGAGGCCATAGAGGGGGGTCCAAAATATCTAATGGCCATGGGAGGTGTGATTGTCTAGGGGAATTGAGTTCTTATTCAACACAATATTAATCAAAGAAGGATCCTCATACCAATATTTCAACAAATGCGAGAACTCTAAGGCTAGGCATCTGGCCCTAACAATCAAAGTCAAACCTGAGGAAGGGAAATCATTATTTCATACCCAGTTGCGATCATCCCAGATACACCAGCAACCCACCACAATATCGACCCACATTAATTTTAATAAAACAATTTAAAAATTCATTTAGTAGTTTAATTCAATAATATTAGTCAACTTTCCATAGTATCCCAATTTAGAAATTATAAATATACCACTATTATATGTTTTTAAACCCTCTTCAAGGTCAACTCTATGAAATTTAAATCCATTGACATTTTAATCATTGAATTTTTTATCTTTTTTTAAAGGACCTCAAGCCATAAAATTCAAATTTTCTAAAAAATCAGTCTGAGTATTAGAATTCATGACCTATAAAAAGTAATATAAATTATTATATTTACAAAATATGCGTCAACCTAATATCAATATTTATTGTAATATTTTTGAACTTACACAACATGTAAACCATTATACAAGATCTTTATTAAGAGATTTTGTTATATCTTTCTCATTTCATGTTCATATTCTTATTCATCTCTTTATTTGTATCTTAATATCTTTAATAAATGGATCTGTAATTTTACTATCCAGCATCACATATCTATGTGCCTGTAATAATTCCATTTCTATTAGTGTAACATTTAAGATCCTCTAAACTGATCGGACAATAATAGGAAAGATTTATTATTTCCTGTGTAATTGATATTGAGTCGATGTGTCTTCAAAACATCCAACTCAATTGAATCTTGTATCAATATCATCCAAGTATCCAGAACAAATGATAAGACACTTCTCTATTAAATATACTTCAAAAATAGTGCCTTTAGGTTGAGTTTTTTTTTTCATGTATGATTTCAAATGAACAAGATATCTGTGAAATAAAATAAATAAAACATAAATATGTATTTACTTAAGTTCCAAGAATTTTTTACTTCATATTAAAAACATATAAATAAATTACATATCAACTGGTTACATTGATCGATAATGTATGGGGCCTCCTAATTTAGTTTCTTCAACCAAATGTATTGTTAAATTCATAATGATAGTAAAAAAAGACAGAGTAAATATCATATCCATTGCACAAATTTTAAATAAAAATCTCTCTTGAAGGTTTTCAACCTCAGCTGGTTGTAGAGTTTTCTCATATAGTTGTCAGAATAATTTTGAAAAATTAGAGTACAACTACAGTAACATTTTTAGGTAATAATGTATGAAATGTCAATGGTAGTAAATATTGTAACAAAATATATGAATCATGAATTTTAAATCCATGTAACCTATGATGATTTAAGTCTAAACACCTTGACATGTTACTTCAATACCCATCAAATACCTTCACATGTTTTAAAATTTGAAGGAATGTATCTTTATCCTCATTTTTCATTGCAAAAATTACTAAAGAATACTTTCCATTCTCATCTGGCCAGAGATCAAGCTTTATGTTCATTGTTTTTAAGTACTTCCAAGCATTAATATGGTCCTTTGATTTTCCATGATCATTAAGAAATGAGAAGATCAAATTGTCACAAACATTCTTCTCAATATGCATGAAATCATGATTATGCCGCAATAAATTAAATTCCTAGTACGGAAGTTTGAATAAAGTAATTTTTTTCTTCCATTTTTTTATTCTAATTTCACTTGACGATGAACTTAGAACTCATTTCCCACTATCATTGAAATGATACACCTTCCCAAATTTTGTTTCAACATTTACAAGTTGTTCCAATATTTCAAAACCTTTCAAAAACTTTGTAAGTGGTCTATGATTAATAGAAAATTTTATTTTTGAATTTTTCAAATGAAATCTATGAGATGATTCGAGAAGTATTCGATGACACAATAAGCACCAATATTTACTATATGGTAGTCATTCGGGATCAAAACCAAAGTTACAAATAGGAAAATCCAAACTCATGTAACTATTCGAACTAGATAAGTTCCCAATTCTAGGAAGGCTCGATACTCTCTTTGACCCAGAGGAGTTTTTAGTTTCAAAATAGAAGGCATCATTTCCACCGTTAAGCCCAAAAAATCAATGATGTGAGAATCCATAAAAGAATACGAAGAACCCATATCAAACAAAGCTTGAATCAACGTGGAATTTAAAAGAACTATATCTCGCACCATGGATGGTCTCATTTGATCATCCACTATAACTTTCTCATCTCTAAATAGATGTGTGCTTTCCATTCTCTTCTCTTTATTACCCAGCTGAAACTTCCCTTGTTGAGGAGTGTCACGAACACCCGACCTTAGAGCATTATGGAAATACCATTGTAGATTCGCCATCTACTTGCAGTTATGAAATTATCGAGGTTGTGCCTTACTATCCTATTTCAGGTGGCCTACAGAACCACACTGAAAGCATCATGAATTACACTTGTGTCTCAGAGGAAGTTTTAACAATATAGTGGTCTGATTTTTATGTACTTTGTGTCATTGATAAAATGTTTCTCTCTTGCTCTTTCTATCGGTGTTGAGGTTCACACCTCCTCTTGTAAGGACAATTGTGCTTCCATTACTTGGATTTTTGACTATGATATATATCGTAATAGGTGTATATAGTTGCAGTCCTAACTGAACTATTTGAAAATCCTAAATGATTCTTTGGGCTGACTGCTGGTTCACCTGGGTCTCAGGTGAAACCACATTTTCGGTATCTTCCTCTGATTGGTCTCTACGATGCCTACCGGGTTCCATCTCTATTAATACAAAAACAACCATAAGTCACACTCCCTTAACAATAAAGGGTATAAAATTTTCAAATTCAATTACATAACAACTATCACAACTAGGCTTTCTATAAGTTTATATTTCCCATATTGCGCTTTTTTAAAAAATACACCATGTTTTGAAAATCAACCCATTTTCAAAATACCACTAATTTTCATGTTTCAAACCCTTCTATTTTGAAACCCAATTCAGATTTTCCAAAATCCACACATTCACACCACACCATAGATCATTATACCCTAATGAAATATTCATCCTAGTGGGAAGTAATTTCTGCCATGCATGTCATGCTCATCTCATTGGCTACACCCACGATAATGAGATATCCAATGCCTATAAGTGTCTCTAAACACTTATGTACCCAAATCCATGGTAACCTGAAGTTCAGCATAAAAGGGTTATCTATGTCCTTTTATGCTATAAATTCCAAGTTCTGAAAATATCACACCTTGCTACCATCCCAACTCAAGGAATAGACCAAGAACGAATGTCGACACCAAGACCAAAAATTAACGCCAAAGGACCAAACAATTGTTCTCACTTGAAATCCAAGGATTGAACAAAAAGATACCACTTGTAACATACTACCCTCATTGTAAGGTTTGGTTTCCTGATAACCAATTTTTTTGTACTTTGATTACATGAATGTTAACTTATTATATATTGTTCATTGTTCTGCATGACTATAATATAATAATGTCCTGGAATATTTGTTACATTGATAAGGTCATGGCAGATCCCCGCTATGATGAGAACCTTGAAATGATATAATAATATTCTTAAATAAAGTTATACAGTTGGATGACGTACTATGATAGGACACATATTATACAAACCATCATGTGCGAGTACTTTTAAGAAGACGAGACTCTCTCTCATGGAGTTCGCACTTGGTAATCTCCAAGATGGGAGATTATGAGAACAGACCCACCAGTAGAAATTCTGCATGTCTTGGTGTCATCAGAAATTTCTATCTACGAGAATGTGTAATGGTACTTAGACTGGAAGATTATCATTAACTCGTGTCATGACTCATGCACTTAGATTTACTGACGAAAACTATCACGCAGATAGTTGGCGGGAAGTAGGGTACGTTGGGTGCGTCACGAGTGACATGTTGTTAATGGATAAGTTGAGAAAGGATTTGTCCCTTCCATTTATGGAAGTTTATATCTCGGCCCTTTTATTGAAATAGAACTGTCACATTAAATTTCATGCCCATAGTGTGAATGACGAGTTTATTTCAGGTAGTCAAAGAATGACGGATCAAGCATATAGGTTTATGACACTGCCATGAAACCTGCTTGATGAGATATCGAGACAAAGGGATTAAATTACACAGTGAGTGTTAATATGAGGTGATACATCAATGCGGCATCAACTTCTTTGTTTTGGGTTCCTTGACCCATTGCTAGACAGTAATCTTGGACTTTAGGGAAGCCCACCTAATGCCAATGAGAAAGAGGCCTAGAGGGTCACACACTAAGTGTATTCAAGTATCTCAAGTAGAACAAAGACTATTCACATACATGGTTTAATAATTATTCAAGGAAGCCTAGATCGTTTTAATGAATTCAAGAAGAAGGAAATGAAAAACAATATATACACACCGTGTATTAAATATTACACGTCGTGTAGTTTTTCATGGAAAATAAGTAAACACTGTGTATTAATTATTACATGCCATGTAGTTTTCTTTATGGAAAGGAAATGAATAATTTAAAACAAGATATACACGTTGTGTAAATTGAATGTACACACTGTGTATTTTTCAATTAAAAACAAGTACACGCCATGTATTTATTAATACACTCCATGTAGTTTTTCCAGCCGGGATTTTGAGGATATAATATTCTTTTAAAAGATATTTATTATAATCAGCGTGGGCACATGTCAAGGAATTAATTATTCGACATGGGGTTTTAATTAAGAGTCAATGAAATAAATAAAATGTGTAACGCATTTATTTATTTTCATAACTCTATAACCTCAAACCTGATTATAAATATCCTCACAACCCCAACTCTTTTCCAACACACAAGAGAATCGTTGTTCACAACAACTTTGGAGAATTATTTCAAGGCCAAAAGAACCTCGTCCTCCAAGAATGCTCTCAAGACCGAGATATATTTTCTTCCATCGGATCAAGACGATCTAAAGCGGACAATGCAAGCAAAGGTTTCTCCATGCTAGCACCTGGAGACTCCTTTGGTGACATCCTGAGATACGAGGTACTCGTGTGGATCACCACTAGAGGAAGTCTACACTTGGATTCTGCGACGCAACGATGAATTACATCGGAACATGATCAAGAACATCAAAGAAAAAAGAACACCCAAAAGGTATTTCTTTTCAATTGATTAAATTAATTATAATCAACCTGTAAAGATCCTACTTTGTGGTTTCGAGACTTTCCTTTTCTTTGTCCATTTCTGTGATTTGATCCGTGGAGACTGGCATTTATTGTCGTATTGATCCCGGATTGATCATTGTTAATGACAAAAAGCCAAGTGGGAACATCCACCCACGCGCTTCCACTGTTCCCAGAACCTTAAAATGGTATTAGAGGGAGGTTACAATGTTGATTATAGTTATTTAATTTTCGTTGATAATTTACGCATTTATATTTGATTCAATTTGAAATAAATCGTTCTATAAATATGAATAAACGAGATCTATTCTTTATCATTCGTTTCCCGATTCATATCATAGAAACAACCTTTTAATTTTAATTTTTGATTAAAATAAAAATGAGTAACTCATCTGGAGGAGCCGCTCTTTCTGTCTGTACAACACAGGATTACACGGCGTGTAATTAAAACTACACGCCGTGTACTTAGGTTCAATGAACTGGCACTGGTCCGCCAAACCACATCGTGTAAATTGAATATGCCTAAGTATTAATAATGCCATGTTGACTAGAATTTAATAGCGCATGGAACCAGAATACACGACGTGTATGTTAAAGCAACATGTCGTGTAGTCCGTTCTGGCCCAGGTGAAACCGTGTACAAAGATAAGCCATGTACCGCGTACACGGGATCTCCAGGCTAGTTACCGCGTAACAAGGAAGTACACGCCGTGTATGATTCATCTACATGCCGTGTACTCCAAAATTTCCAAAGTACAGAGAACGCGCCAAATCCCCCAGCATGCACTTTGGATAAAAGGTGAAAAGAAATACACGTCGTGTAATTATAAACTACACGCCGTGTACTTTCCAGAAATGGAAATTCACCAAGTTTCCTCCAATGTACAAAGACCCATACAAGGAATATGGATGAGAAGAATCTCAAAGAAATTCATAAATATAACGACCCATACTTTACATACATTGTTAATACTTCAAAATGGAAGCACACTTATTACAACATATGACAAAACCACAAAGGACCGTATAGGTATAGTGTCTTTAGAAACTGGGAAACATAAACAACTGGTTCATAAATCTTCTACAGTGTCTCCCATTTATTTCATCATATCTAGGGTCCCTTTTAGCATATTCTACTTAATATCCATCTTCCTGACCTGGGGAAAAGAAAACATAAAAGGGTGAGCTCAAATGCTTAGCAAGGGCAAATAAAGGAAATAAAAATCATATCATATCTTTTTGAAAATCATAACCTGCAAAAGAGATCATAATATCTTAACATGGAATAAATCATAGAAGTGAAAATGAGATCCCCATAATCATAACATGAAACTTGAAACTTTGTGGCATGCACACATAATCATGGAAAATCATTTCTTGTTAGTCATGACTCATTTCCAAGACTATCTTAGTGGACAAAGTCCCTTTCTGAATCGAGTCACCCTCGTTCCAGTCCTGTTTCACTGAACCGATATAACCTACCGTTCCATCCATTTCTATCTCATGAGATATAAAATCTTTACCCAATGCATTGGAGGGAGATATAGGTCCCACCCATCTCATAATGATACCATTCTTATGTGTGCCACAAAATCATAAACCATACATCATTGCATAACCCATGTAATAAAAATGGGAATCTTAAACATCATGACATCATAAAACAATTCATATACAATAAAGGAATTCATAAAAATAATTCCATCACAACATAATCAAATCAATGTAAAAATAGGGATAAAAACAGAACCCTTTATTATCTTAGATGGAAAATAATTTTGATAAAACACTTGAACTTCATTCTTGAGGAAAATATCCTTTCTACTTCAAAAACACTTTTCCTTTCTTAACATGTCATACAATTTTAAACTAAAATAAGTTGATTAAAAATAAACTTGAAAAATTGTAAATTAATCTTTTTGGAAATAATGTTTTAAAAATCCATTCATGCTGTATAAGTTAAAAAAACATTCTTCGTACTTTTGTCGGAAAAGTCAAAAAGTACCTCGTACGAAAAACGACAAAAGATTCCTTTCATATACTTTACTAAAAACTCACCGAAGGTTAAAATTGGATTTATACAATTGTAGGTGGATGGAAATAATATTACATATTGAGGAAACATGGATTTGGATGATAAAATACACCACAGTAAATCTCAAAGTATAAACAATCTCGGATAAAAATGAGATTGTGATATTTCCCTTACCTTAGGTCCGATTTGCTTTGTATGTGTCCGAATCTCATGTATAATGGTTTAAATAATGTTATTTACTTATTCCAGAATCATACATATTTATATGATATCATATATGGTCATATTCTTAGCTTCTTGTTAGTAATATTTCATTGTTACTTGTTACTCGGGTCTTTATTGCCTTTTGTTCTTATGCGTGTTTTGCCGAATAAATTCGTATTCTTATTTTAAGGTTATAGATACCTTATATCCAGAACGGTATTAGTGTAACATATATCATATTTATTCATTCAATTCATTTATATAATTACTATGTAATGATGATCATGTAGAACGAGTCGCATCACATCGTGGAGACGGTATTCCGTACGTACGCACGAGTGATGATAGCGTTCCTATGATCGTGGAATTGTATTGGAGTATATGTATATTATTTAAGTATCAATATTAATTTATAATAATCATAAATAGTTACTCATTACACCATTATACCCATCCTTGTAAGGTGATGGTGGAAAATAGATTACACCACGGCGTGGAGACGGTATTCTGTACGTACACACGCGCGGTGATTTCATTTTTCCGTAGGATGGATAGAAGGTGAATTAGGGTTGTCTCATATTTATAATAACATATAAGTATGTAATTAATACCTATGTTATTACTTTATCATGAAACAACTAAAGAAGAAGAAGTTGAAGAAGAAAGAAATTGAAAAGATCGGTAATGGATATTACCTCTTCTTTAGAACGCCTCCTTGAATCCTCCACTTAGGGAACTAAGATTGGTCTTTGAAGAAGACCAGGACCTCTAGGATTATTCTATGGAAGTGGAGAGGAGAAAATGGCAGGGGTTTTCCGAGCTTGAGTGCTCAAATTGGTGTGAGGAGGAGGGGGAGGAGGTGCCCTTTTATAAGGGAGGAGAGGGGCACCTTAGAAATATCTCAAAATATTATTTTATATTAAAGTCAAAATCGGTTTATAATGGTTCCAAAGGGTTTTATTTCGAATCTAAAGTGGGGATGGGTCTAAATCCTATCAACCAATAGTATTTAGACAAGTTTAGGGTATTATTGTAACCTTATCAATTAGATTTAACTCTAAGTTAAATAATTTAACTTTTACCGTGTCTTTTTTTTTTCTTAAACTATATGGTTAATACACTTACCATAACATGCCAAAAGAACCCCAAATTGTTTATTATTAATATATATATCCTTATTTAAGTCATTTGGCCGAACCTTAGATTTTTAGGAATAAAATAACAATTAATAATATAATATTTGATTTAAAAACTATTTTGTGTCAATTTTGACACTATTTGATATATGATTTTTGTGAAAGTCATAACAGAATTATATGTTCAAACCAAGTTGATTAAATCAACACTAATATATCATAGTAACCTATAAAATTAGTGTAATTCATAAAAAGTCTCAAATTACATTTATTTTGGTGTTTATAACATCAATTATGTCAATATTTCATAAATAAGATAATTACTGCATCATCATTGTGTCATAAATAAATTAAATTATTTAATGTCTAAAAATTATAAATAAAATACCATTATGTAGGAAATATTTTTAGCTTTCTAATGAATATTTATAGTCGAATTTATCTTATGTGTAACCCCATATTAAAAATGATTTACTTATTAAACTTTGATTTTAACTATTTTAATCCTTCTTTAAATAAATTAATAATAAGTGTCCTAATCTAACCCAAGTGGGCCAAAATGGTCATATTTTATTCCTAAGTTTGTTTTTGGTCGAATTAAACTTATCCAATATAATTAGGACATGTGTTAGGGTAATAGTAATATCATATTTACCCCTATTTACTATTAACCGCGGTAAAAAAAGTAAAAAGTTACTATTCACCAAAAAATTATTTTTATCTCATTGAACCACATTTTACTTACTGATATCAACTGTGTCTATCAGATTTTCGAAATTCCATTCACAGAAGCGGTAAAATTAAGTTTTATGCAAAATTCAGTTTTTAACCTACCACTTAGTGGTTTCACTATTCATCAAAAATTGAAAGTTTTCAGAAAAGTACCAAAATTTTACCCTAGGCTAATTTCGGTATTCCGAATCCAAAAATGAAGTCCATTTTGAAAAATAAAATTTATAAAGTTTCAAAAAGTGGTTATTACTATTCATAACGGCTAGTTTTAATAATATTTTAATAGCATAACGTTGTTTAGTGAAACTCGGTATTGCGTACGACGCAAGCTATCGAGGAAGGTTGCGATTGCGTGTAAAGTAAGCCAAGCTAGTATGTAGTGAAAGATTCCTTTGATGATATATAAAAACAAAATATTACTCATAAAAAATCTCGGGTGTTACAATAAATGAATTTAAGATAAAGTATTGATTAATTATAATATCATAATTAATTGAATTCGAGCGCGACTTATCGTAAATGAAAGAACGATTAAAAGAATTTGAATGCTAAATATGCGTAAATGCCGTTGCATGCTATGGATGATCATGAGCTAGACCAAAGACCCTTTGTATGTGTATAGTTTCATTTAAATTTATTTAATTTAAACTTGTTGGCCTGCAAGCCTTCTTCCAATAAAATGTAGGGTCTGTGTGCCCATGGTTTCTTTAATGTAAACCCATGTAATGGAGGATCTCCCAAGCCAGAGGAGACGGTACAAATACTGAAGCTGAGGCGAAACTGATGCAAGAAGATACAAAGGTGGATAGGTGGGATCTGTAAAACATGAACCACCGAGTTCAAGGTGTTTTTCCCTAGTTCAGGGTTAGCTTATCAAAACCGCTAGATATGCTAACCAATAGAAGCTCATGATCATGCCATATTATTTTATTTCTGTTTAAATTGCATGGTTTATTTATTATGTATGTGTTTTCACGATCACATAGTTAATAAAATGAACAAGCATGAAAATATGGAATAAAATAAAAACTGGACTATGCGTAAACATTATCAGAACATGGTTAATCACTTAAGCAAGCATCACTTAATATTAACAAGTATGTGATAATTCAAAACTATTCATAAAGGATTAAAATCCCTCAATACCATATTAAGTCAGACTTAGCCTTCCGCTACCTGATTAAGGGCAAGACTCAATAAAACTATGTGTTTGACCAACCCTTGTTGGGACACTTACTTTTATAAAGGAAGACCTTATGAAATGTTTCGGGTTGACTTAACCATATTACATCAAGAGGAGTATCCCTTGCTAGACTTGATGTAATATTGGAGGCAAGAGTTGAAGAAATTCAAGTCAGGATTTCAGGATTGGGGAGTCCGCTCAACAGATCAAGGAACTGTAAGCTCACAGTTGGCAAAGACCTGCCTACCTAAATACCTTCAAAAATCTTGACCAACCCTTGTTGGGGTTATGAGAAGGGGAATATGGATCCTTTCCACTAGAATGTCAAAGAAAATGGGCATTTCGAGTTCAACGGTGAGGGCCATTAGGACTTGATAAAATAGTGGGAGACTTAATAAAATTTATTATTTCTCATAAAATGTAATCAAGAAAGTACTAATAAATCTTCCCTTTTAAATTGTAGAATCAAGATGACAAACTCGTCAACCACATTTTCTCTGCGATCAATTCTGGACAAAGACAATATCCTCACTGAAAGTAACTTTCAGAAATGGTTTAGGTGCCTTTGGGTTTTCCTATGCCATGAACGAAAGTATTACGTTCTAGAGTCCTCACTTCCTAATCCTCCTGCCCAAGGGGCAAGTGATGAAGATTTCCTAGTCTATGATCAACATTTGAGCGATGCACTTGACGTTCTATGTTTGATGCTATCATCAATGTCAAGTGAGATCATTAAGTCTCATGAGGACATGGATGACTATAGCATGCTCGAGCACCTCTGTGGTCTATACCAGGAGAGAGAAATACAGGAAAGGTTTGAGATCTCCAAGGCTCTATTCCAGAGCAAGCTTGGAGAGGGTTCCCCAGCTGGGCCTCATGTATTCAAGCTCATTGGCTACATTGATCTCTTGGATGTTCTAGGGTTTAAACTCCTCGAAGAACTGGGTACCTATCTCATTCTTGCATCACTTCCCCAGAGCTTCTCAAACTTTGTTGTGAACTTCAACATGAACAACATTGAGAAGTCTTTGTCTGATCTTATTATCCTCATTCGCCAAGTGGACAATGACATGAAGCGTGAAAATCCTTTTATCCTCATGGTGAATAAAAGGAAAGAGAAGGTGAAAAGCTTTAAGCCTAAAGATTCTTAAAGTCCCTCCAAGAAAAGGAATATCAAAGGGGAGGCAGAGGAACAAGATGTTGTTTGTTTCGCATGTGGCAAGAAGGGCCACTGGAAGAAAAACTGCACCCAGCCAAGGAAGCAAGGGGAAGCTTTAGGTGCATTTATTATCGAATGCAATCTATCTGTTTCTACTAATTGGATATTAGATACTACTTGTGGTTCTCACATCTGTATCCAAATACAAGAACCAAGTAGATTCAGAAAGATTGACCGAGGTGAGGTGGATCTACGAGCAGCCAATGGAGCCAGATTCGCTGTTGTCACTGTCGGAGACTACCACCTCACATTGCCTACTGGAATGATCTTGGTGTTAAAGGGTTGCTATTATGTTCCTTCTGTTACTAAAAACATTATTTCAGTATCCAGATTAGATACTGATGGATTCATATTCAAGTTTGGAAATGAATGTTTCTACTTTTATAAAGATAGCATTTGTTTTGGTAGGGCACATTTATATAATGGACCTTATGTGTTATATTACACAAACCAAGTAATGGAAATCGATAACAAAGTTAATTCACATGACTCATACCACACCCAACTTTGGCATCACCAGATAGGTCATGTCAATGAGAAACGTTTGAAAAAATTACATCAAGATGGGTATTTAGATTCTTTCTGTCACGAACCAGGCCGGGTCGCCATCCGACCCGGCGCCCGACCCGGTCCGCGGCAAGGCCCGAAGGGCGTTCCCGATCCCCACGGGCTGGCACAAGTGCCTGGGTATCAAAACTAGCACGTGGGAACGATTTACCCGAAATACACGACAGAAAAACCAACTAACCAGATAGATAAACTGAAATTAGAAATAGACAAAAAAACGTGCCTTTAAACTATGAACAAGTTTAAAGTCTACAACTTGAAGAAATAACTAAAAAGAAAAGACGACAGCGGAAACTAAAACTCATACCCAACCTCCCGGCAGAAGTGAGACCACATCGACACCACTCTGCATGAGAAGACCAGCTGCAACCTGAACCACCATCACTGAGCACGACGCACAACCTGGAATACACAAGAAACAAGAAACAAGAATCTACATACACCCAAGGGTGTATGTAGGGTGTGAGCTAAAAGCCCAGTAGGACGCCACCGAGAAATGGTTCCATGCCACAACATCAAAAGACAATTTAAAGTGCTTATTCAAAATTTTAATTTAAAAATTATTTTAAAGAAAACATTTACAAGTTAAACGCTAAAAGAAAAACATTAAAAAGAACTCATTTAACAAACACGATTTTTAAAGGGGAAGAGAAATGTTCAATATGGGAACACACACATACTCACACACACACACACATGCTCACACACACACACACATACTCAAGTGGTCTTCCATATGCCGACGGAAGGCACCACGCCAAAGATGGTAGAGCACTACGGGTAAATCCCCTAAGGTTCATCTAGCTCAAGTGGGACCCTAGAACCTCGTGTCTCGGTGAAACGTGGCTTAGAAGGCCACGACCCTCAGAAAACGTGGCTTAGAAGGCCACGACCCTCAGAACACGTGGCTTAGAAGGCCACGACCCTCAGATATCATATGTTTAGTTAGTGTTGCAATCGTCAATCCAGCTAAGTGAAACAGGGACAATACCCATCCGGTTCACTAGCGCACTAGTTCTAGTCCGCCCACCTAGATACCCAGGGTTTTTCCCTTGTGCTCAAATAAGTTTCATGTTCAAATAATGTATATCACTTTCACATATCCCAAACCAAACAAAGCATTGCACATACACATCACCATTTGCATACCCAAACACCATAAAAAAACACACATGCGAGCCAAAACCATTTAATAACATAGTTCAGATCACTTGCATGACTTAACAACTATCTAAACAATTTGAAGAACATTTCAAAATAGCACAATAAGAATTTTCAAATGAGACGTGCCCAATTTCACAAATAATAATACCTTTAAAAACTTAACACACACAAAATTCTTTCAAACACAACTCCCGCGCTCCACATATAATTTAATAAGTGCAATTAACAATTTTCAAAACACTTAAAATTAGAAAGCAGAGGTTTGCACTAAAATGACGAACCTGATTTCATATATTAACATCACTTTAAAACCAAAAGTGCAGCTCATTCAATATAAAACATGTTTTCCATTGTTCAACCAATTTTCAGTTTAATTCCAAAAGTACGCAACACGGCAAACACACCCAAAGTGACTCATTTTCATTGAAATTCTACATTTTATTACATGGATACCTCAACAAACTTGAAAACACTTTTCGCACCTACCAAACCGCCCAGAAAACCTTACCAACCATATTACGCATCTTAAACGACACTTAATTAAACCATTGCTCAATTATTAAAATGTCACATATGCATACCATAATACCTCACTCTAAAACACACAAATTTTAGATGCCAAAACCATTTGAAAATCAATTGCACATCCCAACCCTTCTAAAACATCTTTCGCACCCCTAAAACATACTCAAGGTTCATAATAAAAATTAACACGTCAAAATAGTTTACATTCTTTTGAAAAACTCAATTTAATAAAATTTGTACCTCGAGTGATCTTGAAAACACCATTTTCCCACCTTAAGCAACTAACTAAAACACGTCTGAAAATTTCAGCAACACATCGCACATGATAAACTTTGGCATTTACTTAAAAACAACTTAAATTCATCAATATGCACATTAAAGCACGTCCAAAATGAAATTCGCATCATGCAATTTATAAATTAGAACACATTATAATTTAATTAAGGAGAAATTCAAATCATCTAAAGATGGTATGGCATGGAACCACCTACCTCGTCATCGCAGACTTCACGACCGTGGTGCGCAACGACCGCCGCACATCAACCGCAACTCAAACAAAACCAAAATTGATCCTAAACAAACAATTGAACCAAAACATCAACAATTTACCCAGAAATTTATTGAATTCTTCAACCGAACCTAATGCGCACCAATAATGAACCAAAGGTAAACCATAAATCATGAGATTGAACTGATACGAATTAAGATCAAACCCTGAAATCGGACTCATAAACAAGAGGCAAAACCCAACAATGAGGAGAAGGTATTACCGAGGCTGTTCGAGCGAGAGAGGTGGGGCGTCGGGCTGGTTGCGCGAAGGAGAAAACGTGCCGAGTTCAGTCGCGTGAATGAGGTGGTGCGCCGAAGCTTTTCGCACGGCGGGGTCGGCCAACACCGAGCTGCAGCGCGACGAGGGGGAGGGATGGGAGTTTGTCGCGTCGAGGTTGAAGCGGGTGACCTGGAGAGGGGGAAGAGGGCGACGCCAGACGAGAGGCGCAGCGAAGAAGGAGGTCAGGGGGGTTCGACGGGATTCCAAAATGGAATAGGAGGGTGCGCCGAAGGGGTGAGAACCTGGGAGGGGGGCGGCCGCGCGACTGGTTTGGGAAGCGGCTGCCGAGACGTGAAACAGAGGAACGAAGAAGAAGAAAAAAAAAACCGGTTTAACCCTAGCTCCAAAAAGAAATCAAAAACAACAAAAAGAAAAATAAAATAAATAAATGAAATTAATAGTAATAATAATATTATTACCATCAAAAGGATTAATTTTAATTTGTATCCCACTACTATTATTTTATATTAATATTCTTTTATGAGTCATTTAATTTTTATTTCTTCATTGTTAATTCACTTCATTTAAGTAGTTTCACATCGGCAGGTGAGCGGGGAACCGAGCGAGGTCACACGGTGACCCGAGCGAAGTTGCGCGGTTTCGACCGTCCCCTACCCAAGCATCGGACGCCGCCAAGCCCAAAATATTCATTTATCTGCAAAACGTAAAATTGAACGTCGGGCGGGTCACACGGTGGCGCTGGCGAAGTCACTAGGCTTCGCAGTTATATTTCGCACATGCGTCCCACGCTGTCAAGACCTGAGGAGTCGGGTGAGGTCGCGTGTCAAGGCCAAAACATTAATTTATCCATGCAAAAGAGAGAAAAAAAAAACCCAGTTTGGATTGCCCCGCATTTCATATACATATATACATAAAAAAAAAGAAATAATCATCTGAAGCAGATAAAATTATAAGATAAAACATAAAAATTAGAAACATGTCACAGCGCGAAGACCGGGTGTGACAATTCTCCCCACCATAAAGCTTTCTGTCCCCGGAAAGCCACAACCAGAACCAAACCCCACAACAGAAAACCACAGTCCCTTAAGGTTCAAAGGGAATCCCTACAAACAGCAAGCAAAGAGGGGAAAAAGTATTGTGCTCAGAGAAAGTGACTCGAAGACAACTTCGAGAAACTCATAAAGATTTTCTGATATGTGTCGCCCGCCCCGAAGCGCTAGGACGCCTCCAGTTGATTGTTTTAGAAAATTAACTCTTGAACCCACAGAAACCAACCTTACAAACCGAAACACCTCAAACACTATTAAACGAAAATCACAACATTTGGCTAGAATGGTCAAGCCACGTCCAAGAAACACTCTTATCACTTATCACCAACCCATATTTAAAAACAGAAGCATAAGGTCAACAAGAGGAGGCCCAAGGGGCTCCCCACCATTAGGAACTCAGTGACGCTCGAAACGAGACTGGAAAACCGACACGGGTAGGTTCGATCAGACTCCCCGCCATTAAAGAAAAGTCTATCACAGATTCATTCTAGATCCATTCGTGCAAGACCCAATGTGGGTATCCCCACCATTTGAACTAACGGAAGGTATAGAACTTTGAAAATTTCTCAATGGTGACCAAACACCCCACCACAAGGGGCGGGGAGGGAGGGGCCTAACCACCCGGGCGTCAGAACCATGACCTAAGACCTGACCAACACATCCACATCCCGGGATGAGCATTATAAAATTTTGGGACTGATTTTTCCCCAACAGACTCTCAAGGACCACTAAAGGTGATTGCATCCAATGGGACGCAACCCCAAAGACTTTAAGTCAACGAGACGAACAAGCCTCCACATGATCATGAAAACCTTCTGCAACCAGATGGTTCGTTTGGAGCAGAACAACCGTAGAAATCAATTTGAGCTGCATTCACTTTCAACACCGATGACAGAAATAAAGTCGGGGTCTCATACCCCCTCGGGGTTCCTGACCACGCGCCAGCTTCACTCCGAGGCCTATGGCTGGAGCCCTGATGTTTGAAGCATCTTCTGCCTCGTAGTCAGGCGTGGAAAACTCCCGAACGGAGCTTCTCCTTTTTGGTGTCACACTAAATCGTATTGCACCTGAGGATACACCATCAGACACAACACACCATGAAATCCAACTGATCATACACAAAACATTAACCAACATAAGAGCTGCAATGGTGCATGCGCATCACCCTTTGTCACACTGGATGAGAACACGACACCGCAAATCGTCACCGAACATGACCATTACTGTTGAGAGGAACATTATACGGAGAAGGACTTCAAACTAGGTCTTAAACAACACATGATTCCTGCAATTGACTGTAGCATCCCCATGTGACTGGGTCTGCCACACTAGTGGCCTAACGGAAACCTCTTTCTTAAACAAGACAAACCAAAGATCAGAGGTCATTTAGAATGATAGGCTACACCGACGACTTAGGGTTGCTTCCAAACCACTGTTGATTATCAAGGAGGTCTCACGCTGCAAGACGTCACCGAACATGACCCTTGCGGCTAATGTAAACACTACCAACCATTCAAAAACATCGATGAGCACTGACAGCTCTCAATCACCTTCACCCTTCCCCACTGGAATTTCTTTCGCCGTTTCTAGGGGAAACCTTCAAGCGTAACGACGTCAAATTTCATACTCGATGACTCAGGCAACTCAAAGAAACCAAAACTCTGTTCAACTTCCCTCGCATCTGTCATCCCAGTGCGAGAGGATCCACTTAGTTGTAAAAAGTAAAGGTGGGTTTAATTCCAGAATTCAAAAAGAGAATCCTTCGGTCAACTGGAGTGTCGGCCAACGGGGAATTCCCCGTAGTCGTACTTCAATCACATGCCAATGCTTTATGGGGGCATACACTAGTCAAGAAAGAAAACTATGGACCCAACCAAACTGGTCCAACAGTCAAGACATACCACAAGCAAACACCAAACGTGCAGGGGAAACCACTGCAAGTGCTCCCCGATGTACTCTTCAAAGGAATTTACTAACCACACGCTTACATACTAACTTACAAATAAGAACTCAAACTCGGGACATAAACCATTCAGAAATAATACTCAGTTCAAAACGTCACGCATCCAACATCTCAAAAACACAAGGACACGCCACACAAACAACGTTTACTAAAACACCAAACATTTTCTTTAACAAGACATTTTAAAAATAAGCAAAGCCAGTGGGTTGCACAAACACCAATGGTGTCTCATGGGCCTCGCACATGCATGTTCTCGTGCCGCACTGGCACCCACCCCATATCCATCAGAGCACTCATCCGCTCGTGCCATTAACCATTTTTTTCCATATACACTCATGCATGTGGTTTCCCACGAGAACACCAAGGGTCAAAAACAAACCATTCCATTTTTTTTTTCCAAAACCAAAACATCCAACCCACACTTTTCAAACCTTTCGCGTCATTTTCTTTTTAAAGCCTTTCATTTGAAAACATTTTCCAAGACCAAAACATATTTACCTAAAAACCAAATTCTCACGAATCCAAAACAAAGAGACGAGAAATGACGCAAGAGAAAACTTGTGTCAGAGGGTGACTGGAACGTATGGTTGGCGGCCATACGCCAGTCATGCCACTGCAACGGAGGGCATTCTAGGACAGCGTCCCCGGCTCCACATGGCTTGCCAGACCCTGCGAGCTCACTAGGACCACTGACCTTACCCCTTTTTCATTTCCCATGGACAAGATTAACCGCAATGACCAAAAACACAGACAAACCTCAACACACTTTGGTTACTCGAGTTCCGCCACGAGGTGTGCTGGCCAGGCACATTGCTCGTAGCTAGAACGTCGAGTTCCGACAACCTTAATTTTGGTCCAGTCTAACTCTATCTCAAAAGAGAATGACCCAAGAGAGCAAACCTTGCCCTCTGATACCATTTTGTCACGAACCAGGCCGGGTCGCCATCCGACCCGGCGCCCGACCCGGTCCGCGGCAAGGCCCGAAGGGCGTTCCCGATCCCCACGGGCTGGCACAAGTGCCTGGGTATCAAAACTAGCACGTGGGAACGATTTACCCGAAATACACGACAGAAAAACCAACTAACCAGATAGATAAACTGAAATTAGAAATAGACAAAAAAACGTGCCTTTAAACTATGAACAAGTTTAAAGTCTACAACTTGAAGAAATAACTAAAAAGAAAAGACGACAGTGGAAACTAAAACTCATACCCAACCTCCCGGCAGAAGTGAGACCACATCGACACCACTCTGCATGAGAAGACCAGCTGCAACCTGAACCACCATCACTGAGCACGACGCACAACCTGGAATACACAAGAAACAAGAAACAAGAATCTACATACACCCAAGGGTGTATGTAGGGTGTGAGCTAAAAGCCCAGTAGGACGCCACCGAGAAATGGTTCCATGCCACAACATCAAAAGACAATTTAAAGTGCTTATTCAAAATTTTAATTTAAAAATTCTTTTAAAGAAAACATTTACAAGTTAAACGCTAAAAGAAAAACATTAAAAAGAACTCATTTAACAAACACGATTTTTAAAGGGGAAGAGAAATGTTCAATATGGGAACACACACATACTCACACACACACACACATGCTCACACACACACACACATACTCAAGTGGTCTTCCATATGCCGACGGAAGGCACCACGCCAAAGATGGTAGAGCACTACGGGTAAATCCCCTAAGGTTCATCTAGCTCAAGTGGGACCCTAGAACCTCGTGTCTCGGTGAAACGTGGCTTAGAAGGCCACGACCCTCAGAAAACGTGGCTTAGAAGGCCACGACCCTCAGAACACGTGGCTTAGAAGGCCACGACCCTCAGATATCATATGTTTAGTTAGTGTTTCAATCGTCAATCCAGCTAAGTGAAACAGGGACGATACCCATCCGGTTCACTAGCGCACTAGTTCTAGTCCGCCCACCTAGATACCCAGGGTTTTTCCCTTGTGCTCAAACAAGTTTCATGTTCAAATAATGTATATCACTTTCACATATCCCAAACCAAACAAAGCATTGCACATACACATCACCATTTGCATACACAAACACCATAAAAAAAACACACATGCGAGCCAAAACCATTTAATAACATAGTTCAGATCACTTGCATGACTTAACAACTATCTAAACAATTTGAAGAACATTTCAAAATAGCACAATAAGAATTTTCAAATGAGACGTGCCCAATTTCACAAATAATAATACCTTTAAAAACTTAACACACACAAAATTCTTTCAAACACAACTCCCGCGCTCCACATATAATTTAATAAGTGCAATTAACAATTTTCAAAACACTTAAAATTAGAAAGCAGAGGTTTGCACTAAAATGACGAACCTGATTTCATATATTAACATCACTTTAAAACCAAAAGTGCAGCTCATTCAATATAAAACATGTTTTCCATTGTTCAACCAATTTTCAGTTTAATTCCAAAAGTACGCAACACGGCAAACACACCCAAAGTGACTCATTTTCATTGAAATTCTACATTTTATTACATGGATACCTCAACAAACTTGAAAACACTTTTCGCACCTACCAAACCGCCCAGAAAACCTTACCAACCATATTACGCATCTTAAACGACACTTAATTAAACCATTGCTCAATTAGTAAAACGTCACATATGCATACCATAATACCTCACTCTAAAACACACAAATTTTAGATGCCAAAACCATTTGAAAATCAATTGCACATCCCAACCCTTCTAAAACATCTTTCGCACCCCTAAAACATACTCAAGGTTCATAATAAAAATTAACACGTCAAAATAGTTTACATTCTTTTGAAAAACTCAATTTAATAAAATTTGTACCTCGAGCGTTCTTGAAAACCCCATTTTCCCACCTTAAGCAACTAACTAAAACACGTCTGAAAATTTCAGCAACACATCGCACATGATAAACTTTGGCATTTACTTAAAAACAACTTAAATTCATCAATATGCACATCAAAGCACGTCCAAAATGAAATTCGCATCATGCAATTTATAAATTAGAACACATTATAATTTAATTAAGGAGCAATTCAAATCATCTAAAGATGGTATGGCATGGAACCACCTACCTCGTCATCGCAGACTTCACGACCGTGGTGCGCAACGACCGCCGCACATCAACCGCAACTCAAACAAAACCAAAATTGATCCTAAACAAACAATTGAACCAAAACATCAACAATTTACCCAGAAATTTATTGAATTCTTCAACCGAACCTAATGCGCACCAATAATGAACCAAAGGTAAACCATAAATCATGAGATTGAACCGATACGAATTAAGATCAAACCCTGAAATCGGACTCATAAACAAGAGGCAAAACCCAACAATGAGGAGAAGGGATTACCGAGGCTGTTCGAGCGAGAGAGGTGGGGCGTCGGGCTGGTTGCGCGAAGGAGAAAACGTGCCGAGTTCAGTCGCGTGAATGAGGTGGTGCGCCGAAGCTGTTCGCACGGCGGGGTCGGCCAACACTGAGCTGCAGCACGACGAGGGGGAGGGATGGGAGTTTGTCGCGTCGAGGTTGAAGCGGGTGACCTGGAGAGGGGGAAGAGGGCGACGCCAGACGAGAGGCGCAGCGAAGAAGGAGGTCAGGGGGGTTCGACGGGATTCCAAAATGGAATAGGAGGGTGCGCCGAAGGGGTGAGAACCTGTGAGGGGGGCGGCCGCGCGACTGGTTTGGGAAGCGGCTGCCGAGACGTGAAACAGAGGAACGAAGAAGAAGAAAAAAAAACCGGTTTAACCCTAGCTCCAAAAAGAAATCAAAAACAACAAAAAGAAAAATAAAATAAATAAATGAAATTAATAGTAATAATAATATTATTACCATCAAAAGGATTAATTTTAATTTGTATCCCACTACTATTATTTTATATTAATATTCTTTTATGAGTCATTTAATTTTTATTTCTTCATTGTTAATTCACTTCATTTAAGTAGTTTCACATCGGCAGGTGAGCGGGGAACCGATCGAGGTCACACGGTGACCCGAGCGAAGTTGCGCGGTTTCGACCGTCCCCTACCCAAGCATCGGACGCCGCCAAGCCCAAAATATTCATTTATCTGCAAAACGTAAAATTGAACGTCGGGCGGGTCACACGGTGGCGCTGGCGAAGTCACTAGGCTTCGCAGTTATATTTCGCACATGCGTCCCACGCTGTCAAGACCTGAGGAGTCGGGTGAGGTCGCGTGTAAAGGCCAAAACATTAATTTATCCATGCAAAAGAGAGAAAAAAAACCCAGTTTGGATTGCCCCGCATTTCATATACATATATACATAAAAAAAAGAAATAATCATCTGAAGCAGATAAAATTATAAGATAAAACATAAAAATTAGAAACATGTCACAGCGCGAAGACCGGGTGTGACACTTTCGAACTAAAACCACTTGGTGTATGGCATGCGTGTCTACAAGGCAAAATGACCAAAGCCCCATTTAGTGGGAAAGGTGAAATAGATAAAGAGCTTCTAGAATTATTTCACACAGATGTGTGTGGACCATTTCCAGTTTAAGCAAGGGGTGGGTTCTCGTACATCATAACTTTTACTGGTGATTTTAGTAGATATGGATATATCTACTTAATGAGGTATAAGTCAGATTATTTTGATCGGTTCAAAGAATACAAGAATGAAGTTGAGAACCAGCTTGGTAAGAAGATTAAGAAACTCCACTTAGAAAGAGGAGGATAATATCTTAATCAGGAATTCATTGATTTCTTACGGGAGTTTGGGATTCTATCTCAACTCACTCCTCCTTACACACCGCAGTGGAATAGTGTAAGTGAAAGAAGGAACCGCACCCTGTTGGACATGGTGAGATCAATGATGATTCATGCGAGTCTTCCATTATCCTTTTGGGGATATGCATTACAAACAGCAGCACGCATACTAAACCAAGTACCAACTAAATCGATAAATGGTATTCCATACAAGTTATGGAGTGGAAGCAAATCCATGTTATCGAATTTACATGTGTGGGGTAGCGAAGCATTTGTTAAGGATTCTTCAGGTAACAAACTTGCACCCCGAGGCACAAAGTGTATCTTTATAGGATATCCCAAGGAAACAAGGGGATATTACCTATACAAACCCTCAGACAAAAAAGTTACAATGGCAAGACACTCCATATTCCTTGAGAGGGAGAACATATCCAAAAGAGATAGTGGGAGTGAGATAGACTTCGATGAAGTCGGGGCTAAAGATGCACAGGAGTTGGTACAAGAATAGATTCCACAAAGCCCCGTGGAAGAACAATTTGTTCCAGAGACACAAGAACTGCGTAGAAGCACGAGAGAGGTGAGAGAACCAGAACGATATGGTTTTCTTGTCACCAAGGATGGTGACTCATTATTGGTTGACAATGATGATCTTATTACCTATAAGGAAGCAGTTGAAGGCACAGACGTTGCCAAGTGGAAAGAATCCATGAATTCTGAAATGGATTCCATGTACCAAAACCAAGTCTGGATTTTGGTAGATCCTTAAGTTGATGTAAAGACTATTGGTAATAAATGGGTATTCAAGAAGAAACTGGACATGTAGGGGCAAGTCGGCACCTATAAGGCACGACTTGTTGCAAAAGGTTTTAGACAGCGTCAAGGAATTGACTATGATGAAACTTTTTCACCGGTTGCGATACTGAAATCCATCAGAATCCTATTGGCCATTGCCACTTACCATGACTTTGAAATTTGGAAAATGGATGTAAAAATAGAATTCCTTAATGGTAACCTCCATGAAGATGTCTACATGACACAACCAGAAGGGTTTGTGACTCCAAAGGATGACAACAAGGTATGCAAGTTGCAGAAATCTATTTATGGATTAAAGTAAGCATCAAGGTCATGTAAAATTCGTTTTGATGAAGCTGTAATGTAATTTGGATTTGTTAATAATGAATTTGAGCCTTGTGTATACAAGACGTTTAGTGGAAGTGAAGTCATTTTCCTAATAGTATATGTTGATGACATATTACAAATTGGAAACTAAGTACCTGTCTTACAGTCAGTTAAGGAATGGTTTCATAAATGCTTCTCCCTGAAAGACTTGGGTGAGGTAGCATATATTCTTGGGATCAAGATCCATCGTAATAGATCCAAGAGAATGATGGGCCTGAGTCAAAGTACATACATTGACAAGATACTGAAGAGATTCAGTATGGAACAGTCCAAAAGGGGATTGTTTCCAGTGTCACATGGCATTCATCTTTCCAAGAAAATGTGTCCTTAGACACATGAGGAAAGAAAGATAATGGCAAGGATCCCTTACGCATCTGTGATTGGGTCAGTCATGTATGTTATTCTATGTACGAGGCTAGATGTTGCTTACGCATTAAGTGTGGTAGGCAGATATCAAGCTGATCCAGGAGACTGCCATTGGATGGCAGTCAAGACTATTCTTAAGTATATGAGGTGTACTAAGGATATGTTCCAGGTTTATGGAGGAGATGATGAACTAGTCATCAGAGGATATGTAGATTCTAGTTTCTAGACTGATCAAGATGACATGAAGTCGCAAACTGGATACATCTTCAGTTTGAATGGAGTTGCAGTGAGCTAGAAGAGCTCAAAGCAAAGTGTGGTGGCAGATTCTATAGCAGAGTCCGAGTATATCACAGCTTCTGAGGCAGCTAAAGAAGCATTATGGATGTGAAGCTTCGTCAAAGAGCTAGATGTAGTACCGAGCAATAAATATCCTATCACACTCTATTGTGATAATACTGCAGCGGTGGCACTTGCTAAAGAGCCATGGTCACATCAGCGGACAAAGCACATACTTCGGAAGTATCATCTCTTGAGAGATTTTTCTCAGAGAGGTGAAGTTGCAGTGAGCAGTATTTCCATAGAAGACAACATGGCAGACCCCTTGACTAAATCCTTGACTCAGCAGAAACAAGATCATCATGTGAGGTCTAGCAGACTAAAAGTCATAGGTTGTTGGCTCTAGTCCAAGTGGGAGTTTGTAAGGGTTGGTGTCCTGAGAACCAACTATTTTGTACTTTGATTACATGAATGTTCACTTATTATATATTGTTCATTGTTCTGCATGACTATAATATAATAATGTCCTAGATTATTTGTTTCATTGATAAGGTCATGGCAGATTCCAGCAGTAATGAGAACCTTCAAATGCTATAATAATATTCTTAAATAAAGTTCTAAGGATGGATGACATACTATTATAGGACACATAGTATACAGACCTTCATGTGCGAGTACTCATAAGAAGACGAGACTCTATCTCATGGAGTTCGCACTTGGTAATCTCCAAGATGGGAGATTATGAGAACAGACCCGCCATTATAAATTATGCATGTCTTGGTGTCATCGGAAATTGCTATCTATGAGCATGTGTAATGGTCCTTAGACTGGAAAATTATCATTAAATCATTTCATGACTCATACACTTAGATTTACTGATGAAAACCATCACACAGACAGTTGGTGGGAAGTAGGGTATGTTGGTTGCGTCACAAGTGACATGTTGTTAATGGATAAGTTGAGGAAGGATTTTTCCCTTCCATTTATGGAAGTTTATATCTCGGCCCTTTGATTGAAATAGAACTGTGACATTAAATTCCATGGCCATGGTATGAATGAAGAGTTTATTTCAGGTAGTCAAAGAATAACGGATCAAGCATATAGGTTTATGACACTTCCATGAAACCTGCTTGATGAGATATCGAGACAAAGGGATTAAATTACATAGTAAGCATTCATATGAGGTGATATTTCAATGCGGCGTCAAATTCTTTCTCTTGGGTTCCTTGACCCATTGCTAGACAGTAATCTTGGACTTTAGGCAAGCTCGCCTAATGCCAACGAGAAAGAGGCCTAGAGGGTCACACACTAAGTGTATTCAAGTATCTCAAGTAGAATAAAGATTATTCCCATACATGGTTTAACAATTATTAAAGGAATCATAGATCGTTTTAATGATTGCAAGAAGAAGGAAATGAAAAACAAGATATACACACCATGTATTAAAGATTACATGTCGTGTAGTTTTTCATGGAAAACAAGTACACGTCGTGTATTAATTATTACACGCCATGTAGTTTTCTTTATGGAAAGGAAATGAATAAATGAAAACAAGATATACATGCCGTGTACATTGAATGTACACGCCGTATAGTTTTCAATGAAAAACAAGTATACGCTGTGTATTTATTAATACACGCCGTGTAGTTTTTTCAGTCGGGATTTTGAGGATATAATATTGTTTTAAATGATATTTATTATAATCAGCATGGGTGCATTTCAAGGAATTAATTATTCGACATGGGGTTTTAATTAAGAGTCAATGAAATAAACAAAATGCGTAACGCGTTTATTTATTGTCATAACTCTACAACCTCAAACCTGATTATAAATATTCTCACAACCCCAACTCTTTTCCAACACACAGGAGAATCTTTGTGCACAACAACTCTAGAGAATTCTTTCAAGGCCGAAAGAACCTCTTCCTCCAAGAACACCCTCAAGACCGAGAGAGATCTTCTTTCATCAGAACAAGATGATCTAAGGAGGACAACACAAGCAAAGGTTTCTCCATGCAAGCACTCAGAGACTCCTTTGGTGACGTCCCGAGATATGAGGTACACGTGTGGATCACCGCTAGAGGAAGTCTACACTTGGCTTTTTCAATGCAATGATGAATCACATCGGAATGTGATCAAGAACATCAATGAAGAAAGAACACCCAAAAGGTATTTCTTTTCAATTGATTAAATTAATTATAATCAACCTGTAACGATCCTACTTTGTGGTTCTGAGAATTTCTTTTTCTTTGTCCATTTCTGTGATTCAATCTGTGGAGAATGGTGTTTATCATCGTATTGATCCCGGATTGATCATTGTCAGTGACAAAAAGCCAAGTGGGCACATCCACCCACGTGCTTCTGTTGTGCCCAGAACCTTCACTCATATCCTTGGATTGAGAGGGTGAGGGAATGAAACTTGGCCTTAAATGACATTTTCATGGCACCAAAGGATGGAAATAAATGTCAAGAGATTCAAGAATAATTATGGAATGATTTTCCCTTTGAATTGAAAAACCAACCAAACAATCCATTGCTAACAACTACATGATGCATGTTGACAAAACAAACAAACCCCTATATTACCAAAATAAAACCAACTAATCGATAACAATCCCACATTCCAAATACAACCAAGCCAAAATCAGAGTACCAAGTAGAAGACTACACAACAAGACCCCAAAGAACTAGACACCATCCATAACTCCACACCAAGATCCATGCAACAAGAACCACAACATCACCAAAGTATCATGTCAATCCACTAGTAAAATGAGATGTTTTACCCTTACTTGTGTCCCAGAAAACAATATCTGCAAAAGCACCAAAGTGACAAAGCAGGGGGTGAGTACTAATACTCAGTAGATTTTCACCAAATGACTTCCCTACACACTCCACCAGGATAGAACACTTTAGCATAATTTATATAAAAAAATTATATAAAGTCCATAAACTAATGCAAAAATGAACAGAAATCCAAAAAAATCTTTACCCAAAGAAATTTACCCAATTTAGTGAATAATCAAGGAAAATAGACAAACAAGTCATTACCCATTCCCTTTTGCAATACCACATACATATCACAAACATACACCCATTATGTCACACAACCAATACCATTCACTCAATCATGGTGCTACTTTAACATTGGTACCTTCATGACCAACTCATCTCCTCCATGGTGTGGGACTTCACGCCCATCACTGGTGTGGGACTTCACGCCCATCACCCTCCCTTTTTGATGTCGGTATATTCATGACCATCACCTTCATGGTTATACATTCCCAACCACCATCCATCAAACCCATGACAATTGATATTTACCAAAGTCCCCACAACATTTCAATCCAAAATTATCAACATCATACCACCCAACAATTTCCAATACCAAATTAACTAATTATTCGGAACAACATTCCCACAATAACATGTCAAGTTACCTCAATAAATAACACATTTATTGAATACACCCTCAAACCATTTTCCATGTCAAACCACATTTCAATAAAAAAACTTTTATTGAAAACAATATTTCATAAATCATTTTCCATAAATAAATCAAGCTACCAATTTTGAAATTTATATTTTAAATTCTTACAACAAAACTGATTTCACAATATTAACCCATTTCCCCCAAAATCCCCAAATCATCAAAAAATGTGTTTTTTCTAAGCATAACACATCATATTCATAATTAATTTCAAGAAAAAAAAATTAATGGAAATCAAAGTCACTAGTTATAACCAAGTGGAGTCAAGAGACAATCCACCTACCTTTAGGGTTCCAAAGAAATCGACCCACAAGCAACCGCACCACAAATCCAGAGAACGCACCACCAAAATCGTTCTAGATCCTCTTCCCTATCATCAAAAAGCCCTAAAATCATCACTTTGGGCTAAAAAACCCCTATATCTATATGAAACATATGTAGATCTAGAAAACCAAGAAAGAGGGAAGAGTATATCTAGAGAAAACCAAATATTAACCAAGAGAAGAGACTTACCTAGGAGAAACCGCCTTCAAACCACCTTGAAACCCCTTAGAAACCCTTTCAAAATGAGTGGGAGAGACCCTCAAACCTTTGATAACCGAAAATCCCAAGTTTTTCTCTAGTGGGAGGATGTTTGGAGTGAAATTGGTCAAGCCTGAGTGAACCCAGATTTAAAAATCCCTTCTTTAAGTGGACACACAGTTAGCCCGCACATTTTGGCAAACTGTGCGCTAACCGTACACACGCCACTGCCTCAAGAGAAGGGGTCCCGCATATTTGTCTTTCATGGTTTGGAAAACCATGCACAGATCGTGTGAATCCTTTTATCTCCCCCTACATGGTTACCTAGAAAACCCGCACAGTTTTCCCTAACTATGCTCAAACCATGCGACCTTAGAAAAGCCTCCAAACTTATTCAAAACCATTCCAAACTCTCCCAACCTCTTCCCAAATCATCCCAAGCACTTTAGACACATAAAAAGGCATAAAAAGGCTATATACCTCAAAATCGGGGTGCTATATTCTCCCCACTATTATAATTTCTCTCCTTGGAAACTAGAGAACCAACTCATTATCGAAAGAGCTCAGACCATTGCTCTGCCATGTCTTTCTCCCGCTCCTAAGTCTCCTCCTGAATCTGGCCATGCTGACACAAAACCCAAACTAAATTGATGATGTTACCATGAAATACTTTCTATCTACTAAATAGGATCCGCACTGGCATGTGCACCAAGTAAGTATTCAGTTCTAGCTCAACATGATCTCAACAAATCATATGGTCACAATCCGGATGATACTTTTTCAATTGGGATACATGAAACACATTGTGCACTGTACTGAACCGTAGTGGTAAGGCCAGATGATAAGACACCTATTAAATCCTCTCAAGTATCTCAAAAGGCCCAATATACCTCAGATATAACTTATCCTGCTTCCCAAACCGACGATGTCCCAACCTAGTAGAGATTCTCAAAAGCACATGATCACCCACCTCGAATGACAATGGTCGTCGATGATGGTCCACATACAATTTCTGAAAACTTTGAGCCATATCTATCCTCTTATATATCAACTTGATTTTTTCCGTAGTCTCTTGTACAAGGCTTCCACTACTGGAAAAACAGATATTTGCGACGGGCTATTTGCGACGGGATCCCGTCGCAAATAGCCATTTGCGACGGGGTCCCGTCGCAAATAGCCCGTTGCGGAAAACGCCGTCGCAACTAAACTTATTTGCGACGGGACCGTCGCTAAAGCCCTTTTTTGCGACGGGCATTCTCCCCGTCGCAAATAGTATTCCGTATTTTTGTAAAAAACTTTTTAAACAGTTATTGCGACGGGCCCGTCGCAAATACCTTTTGCGACGGAACCCGTCGCAAATAGTTTTTGCGACGGGCCCGTCGCAATAATGTTTTTTTTTTAAAAATTAATAATACTAGTATTTGCGACGGGAACCGGGACCCGTCGCAAATACTATTCATAGTAATTGCGACGGGACCCGTCGCAAATACTCTTTTTAAAAAAAAATAAAAAAATATTAATAATACTAGTATTTGCGACGGGCATAGTATCCCGTCGCAAATACTATAAAAAAAATAAAAAAAATAAATTATTAATAAATTATTTTAATTAATATAATAATAGAATTATAATTTACAAATGAAAATAATAAATTATTTTAATTACTATAATAATAGTAGAATTATAATTCAAAAATAAAAATAATAGAATACTAATAAATAATTTAATTAATATAATAATATTATAATTATAATTCATAAATAAAAAAAATATTAATAAGTTATTTTAATTAATATAAAAATAATAGAATTATTTTACATTCAAATATTAAAATAATTCAAGTATTACAAAAAAATAATTAAATTATAATATTATAAAATTTTAATATATATATAAAATTTTAATATATATATAAAATTTTAATATATATATAAAATTTAATATTATAAAATATAAATATTATTATTATTCATATTAATATTGTTATTTAAAAATATAATATTATTAATATTTTATAATGAGACAGAAACTACGAATAGAAAAAAAAATATTTTGATTTCACAAATTTTATAACAGAAATACAAACTCTAATCTGTAGGAGGGGGGGGAGGTGGGGGATCTGCAGATGGTGGTGGAGGAAACTCCATCCCTAAAGCATGAGTGAGTCAGCGCATGTACTCCATCTGCTCCTGATGCTGCTGCTGCCACCGACTCGTCTGCTCCTCGTACAGCTGCTGCTGGCGTCGACGCTCCTCCTCATGCTGCTGACGTATCTGCTCCTGCTCCTGTCGGAGACTCTCTATCTGTGCAGTCTGAGATCGCAACTGCTCCTCATACTGTGTAGAAGAAGATGCACGAGCTCCCCTCGAGCTGGACGCCGACATCGCAGCACTGCCATAATAATCTCCGGGAGTCAGTCGAGAGCCGATACCAACTACCCGGCCCTTCTCGAAGGCATACTGGGTGGCCTGCATCCATGCCGCCTCATCAAACTGACGGGCAGTGGTCTGATCTGATGACTCGGCCTGACTCTCAGGCCGGGCCTGTGCCGCTGCGGCCTCATATGACTCCTATAGTTGCAATTTAAAATTAAAATTGTGAATATATTATATGCAGTTAATGTTTAAACTTGAAAACAAATAATACTGACCACGATGTGATGCTGACGATCACCTCTGAGCTCCCCAGTAGCAGGATCACTATACATCCTCCGATATACGTCGTACTCTGTAATATCGGGGTGCTCGACAGCCTATAAGAATAAAAAATAAACTGTTAATATTTATAGTTATATAAAATATTTATAAATAATGTACGTACCAGATGCTGTCTATGAGTACTGAAAGAACGACTCCCAGCTCGATGAGTCACCTCCTGCCTCCCCCGATTCTGCCTCCCCACCGATGATCTCCTCTGAAAGGCACCACTTAACCAGTGCGCACATAATCCATCCCATACATGGGATGAAATGTACTCTGGTCGGTGTGCTCTACATGACTCCTCAAAATCTGACACTCCTGCTTTCTTCATCGCAGCTTTTCTTAAATTGTGCAAAAACTGACGAAGGCGATCACGCATGGCCACCTCCCATGCCTCGTGGATGGCGTCACGCATGGTATCCTCGATCGGATACCATAAACCCTACAAATAAATCAAAATATCAAGTTAGAAATGAAATAATTTTCAAAATAAAAATTATTTATTTACGTACGTACCAACCAATGGCCGAACATGGCCTGCTGCACATCAATGGGAATCTGCTCCCATGTGGTCCACGGCTGAGAGAAATAGTTGCGCAAAATAGCGCTTCCCTGTCCGACTGCTATATGCGAAAAACTGAAAAAATAATAAACATTTATTATGTGAATAGATTAATGAAATCTTAGTCAAATTCACAGGTTATTACACAGGTTATCACACCTCCGGGTGCGCGGATCAAACCCAAGACGTGGACGTCGCTCGGGGACGGGGTCAGGAATCATCAATCGTGCAACACCGCGCCCCCTCCGCGTACTCCCTGGAGCGCCTGCAGGCTGAGGGTCATCTGCCAGCAACTCATCCGCATCGAAAGGCAGGTCAGCCTCCGCCAACTCACGAAATGTGGCCTCGTCCATCTGAAACAGAAAATGTTAATATTAGCAAATAATTGATAATTACTATTATATATACATATATATACATATTATGATTGTATATAAATACCATGGAATTCTATAAGTGTTCATCTTCATCATCATCTTTATATATGTCAATGTCATCTTCATATTCCTCCTCAACATCATCGATATCCATTCGAGTTGCAGTTGCTTCATCTCTTACCATTTCAAATTCATGTGTGACATCATTAACATCATCGTCATCACCGACTCTTAAATGTGGGGTGTCGTCATCGATACTCATCTCTCTTTGTAAAAAAGATTGATTTTGAGTACTCTCTTGAAAAACTTCAATTCTTTGCACATCAGTGAAAGCACATTCACTTTGACTAAACTGATTGTCTCGAATTTTGATTTTTATTACACTCCACCAATCAGTCAAGTCTCTTGATGTTGCACAGTACTTTGCATAATAAACTTGATATGCCTGTTGAGCCAATAAGAATGGTTCATTTACTGCGAGAACACTTTTACATTTAATATCGATGATTCCATGAGTCGGATGAACACGCACGCCTCTCTCTGTATCCAACCACCGACATTTGAACATGGTTATGTAATGTTGTCCAAGATAACAGAGTTCAATGATTTCATCAAGCATGCCATAAAAGTCAACTTCATTTTCTCGATGATGAGATCCTCTCAAGCTAACTCCACTGTTCATTGTTTTTTTCGATTCCCCATATGCATGCGTGTGGAATCGAAATCCATTCACCACATATGCATTATAAGTTTTAACAAGTTTGGAAGGTGGGTTACTCAATACACAGAGCCGTTTGTCAATTTTATCAGCATGTCGAGACACCTGAAGATTTGTGAAATAATTATCAATATAGTAAACTATACATTGAATGAGTTGCTAAATGATAAAGAATTTATGTTACCAGTTTTTGAAACCACTGAGAGAAATTTTTCAGTCGCCGTTCTTCGAGAGCAGCTGCTGTAATTTGTGGAATTTGTTTCTTGATATGATTATCATACAACCTATAAAAACCAAAGTTATTTACTGTAACATAAATGATAGAATAAGTGATATAAACACTTACAGTACAACTGATGTCATCTCTTCACAGTTGAGCAGAACATACGTATGAGCTCTATGATGTTCATCATCTGAAAGCCAGCGTTCAGAAACTCCACCAAAACCAAGCTCTGACTGGTTGAAAACAGATAATTGATTGTCGATTTCATCAATATTCCTCTCATTCCGTCCCATTCGGTTGTGTTTTGAAGGATACTCAGATTCAAAATAATGGGAGCAGAAAAAAGATATTTCCTCTTGCAAATAAGCTTCTGCAATAGATCCTTCAACAGATGCTTTGTTGCGTACTTTTCTTTTCAATTTTTGCATGCATCTTTCAAATGGGTACATCCATCGAAACTGTACCGGACCTCCACATTTGGCTTCATATGGCAAATGTAACATCAAATGTTCCATTGAGTCGAAGAAAGACGGCGGGAATATTTTTTCCAGTTTACATATAATTACAACAACATCTTTTTCAAGTTTGCCTAGAGCATCATAATCTGCCGTAGCCGCACAAATTTCCCGAAAAAAATGAGACATGTCTGTTATGGAATCCCAAATCACAGAATTCAACAGACCTCTTAATCCAATGGGTAGAAGTCTCTCCATTATAACATGACAATCATGACTTTTCAATCCAGTAATATGACCATTCTTTACACATCTACCCAAATTGGAAGCACAGCCATCTGGAAGTCTCAAATCTGCAATCCACTGACAAAATAATAAACGGTTTTCTTTAGACAGTGTATAAGCTGCTTTTGGTTTCAGTAACCTTTCTGTTCTGACATTCTCAAATAGTTCCAATTCTGGACGTCTGCAAATTTGGGCAAGATCTAAACGTGCATTTACATTGTCTTTGCTCTTTCCTGGCGTATCCAAAACTGTATGAAACAAATTATCAAAACAGTTCTTCTCAATATGCATGACATCTAACATGTGTCGGACCAACAAATCAGACCAATATGGCAAATCCCAAAATATGCTACGTTTAATCCAATTGTGTTCTTTCCCAAAACCAGAAATTTTCTGTTGGTTTATTGTGGGACCAAAAGTGATGGGAGGTAATGAAAATACAACCGATTTTAACTCCGAACCTGATAGCATTTTTGGAGGTCCATCCCTTTCAACTGTTCCTTTTCTGAAATGAGATCTGTTTCTGCGAAAAGGATGATCAGCTGGAAGAAATCTGCGATGACAGTCAAAATAACAAGGTTTCTTTCCATGAATGAGCATAAATGCTTTGTTCTCTCCCATACAGTAAGGACATGATTTCTGACCATGTGTACTCCAGCCAGATAACATCCCATAAGCCGGGAAGTCACTTATTGTCCACATCAATGCTGCTCTCAGTATGAAATTCTGTTTCGTTGCAACATCATATGTACTGACACCAGTACTCCACAATAAATTTAATTCATCAATCAATGGCTTCAAATAAACATCAATATTTTTCTTCGGATGTCCTGGAATTAGTAAAGTCAAAAAGATATATGGCTCCTTCATCAACATCCATGGAGGTAAATTATACGGAGTTAAAAAAACAGGCCAACATGAATATTGACTACCATAAGATCCAAACGGACAGAAACCATCAGTGGAAAGGCCCAGTCGAACATTTCTAGCTTCTAAAGCAAATGATGGATGCACTCTATCAAAATGTTTCCATGAATCACCATCGGCTGGATGATTCAAGCTTTTATCGGTTGAAATATTCTCTTTATGCCATGACATCATTGTCGCTGTATTCTTAGACATGAATAAACGCTGAAGTCTGGATGTAAGCGGAAAATATCTCAACTGTTTTACAGGAATCAAACCAGACTTCCCGTGTTGTCCTTCTTTATATCTCTGTTGCCCACATGTGGGACAACTATCCAACGACTCATTTTCCCCTGAATATAAAATGCAGTCATTTGAACATGCATGAATCTTCTGACAAGTAAGTCCCAAATTTCGAACCAACCTCTTACTTTCATAGTAATTTGCAGGTAAAACATTTCCTTCGGGTAACAGTGTTTTCAGCAAAGAAAATATCTGGTCAAAACATGTGTTTGACATTCCGTTATCTGATTTGATAGCCATAAATTTTGCAACTGCTTCTAATTTGCTCATCTTGCAGCCAGGATATAATGCATCCTCAGCAGACTTCAACAACTCATAAAATTCAGACGGTCCCAACTCAGGATTTGAAGCTATATCAGCCGGAGTTTCTGTATGTTGAACAGATGAACCTGCAACATCATGTACTAAATCTTGAAACTGGGATGGATCCGGAATCAAGTTGGTATCATCTGCTCTGGAACTGCGTTCACCGTGTTGATACCAAAAAACATAATCTGCTTGAAAACCAAAACGCAAGAGATGTTCCCCCACTTTGTCAAACGTGTCAAACGTTCTCAATGCACATTTTCTGCAAGGGCATTTTATCTTTCCTTCTGAAACAAATTCTGAATTTGATGCCGCAAATGATAAAAAAATCTCCACACCCTCTATATATACTGGATTTAAACCAGAACCATTTGGATTTCTACGTTGATTTATCCATATGCGGTCATCTAATAATGACTGTTGACGACCTCGCTGTTCCATATTTTTCTATAAAATATAAAAGCATTACTGGTTTTGAATAATTTGTTAGAAAAAACACTCAAGCAAGGATTACTAATTATTACAATTTATTACTAATTATTACAATTTATTGCTAATTATTACTATTTATTACTAATTTAGCAATACTTAGCAATACTTAGCAAAAGGAAAACTGCTTGAATAATGAAAGGAAATTTGATAATCATCGTTGTGGAGATGGTTATAAATTTTCCCTTCATTATCCAAGCAGATTTCGTTTACTAATTATTAGTAATAAAAAAAATATTATCAATATTTACGAAAAAACAATATTAATATTATTAAAATAATAAAAAAAATTAAAAAATATTAAAATTATCAATATTCAGAACAAACTTTGTTCTATTATTAACATGTTCAAATCTTAAAGGGTCGTCAATTGTCAGGTCATGCGCAATAAAAAGTTTGTGTCAGCCATGTCTAATGTAAACTCTATAATTGTCCTTGCATGGTTGATCACTTCGCAAGTAATGTTGCAATCAGACAAACCAAGTCATTCCCTTCTTAACTATAAGAATTATCTCACATGAACCTTTACATAGATCATTCTTCCTTAAAAATTTGAGGGGATATCATTATTTTTCCCTTAAATTTTCAAGGAAAAATGGTCTATGTAAAGGTTCATGTGAGATGATTCTTATAGATAAGAAGGGAATGACTTGGTTTGTCTGATTGCAACATTACTTTTGAAGTGATCGACCATGCAAGGACAATTATAGAGTTTACATTGGACATGGCTGACAGAAACTTTTTATTGCGCATGACCTGACAATTAGAGACCCTTTAAGATTTGAACATGTTAAGAATAGAGCAAAATCTGTTGTAAATATTGATAATTTTAATATTTTATAAATTTTTATTATTTTAATAATATTAATATTTTTTTCATAAATATTGATAATATAATTTTTTTTGCTAAGTGTTCTTGAGTATTCCTGAGTATTCCTGAGTATTCCTGAGTATTCCTGATTATTTGTGAGTATTCGTGAGTATTCGTGATTATTCGTGAGTATTCGTGATTATTCGTGAGTATTCGTGAGTATTCGTGAGTATTCGTGAGTATTCCTGAGTATTCCTGATTATTCCTAATTATTCCTAATTATTTGCAATTATTCCTAATTATTTGCAATTATTCCTAATTATTGGCAATTATTGGTCATTATTGGCAATTATTACTAATTATTGGCAATTATTACTAATTATTCCTAATTAATCCTAATTAATCCTAATTAATCCTACTTATTCCTAATTATTCCTAATTATTACTAATTATTCCTAATTATTGCTAATTATTCCTAATTATTGCTAATTATTTCTAATTATTGCTAATTATTTCTAATTATTGCTAATTATTTCTAATTATTGCTAATTATTTCTAATTATTGCTAATTATTTCTAATTATTGCTAATTATTGCTAATTATTGGTAATTATTTCTAATTATTTCTAATTATTCGTAATTATTACTAATTATTGGTAATTATTGCTAATTATTGGTAATTATTGCTAATTATTGGTAATTATTGCTAATTATTGGTAATTATTGCTAATTATTGGTAATTAATGCTAATTATTGGTAATTAATACTAATTATTGGTAATTATTACTAATTATTGGTAATTATTACTAATTATTGGTAATTATTACTAATTATTCGTAATTAATACGAATTATTCCTAATTAATACTAATTATTCCTAATTATTGTTAATTATTCCTAATTATTCCTAATTATTGTTAATTATTGTTAATTATTCCTAATTATTGTTAATTATTGGTAATTAATACTAATTATTGGTAATTAATACTAATTATTGGTAATTAATACTAATTATTGGTAATTAGTACTAATTATTCCTAATTAATACTAATTATTCCTAATTAATACTAATTATTGGTAATTATTACTAATTATTCCTAATTAATACTAATTATTCGTAATTATTCCTACTTATTGTTAATTATTCCTAATTATTACTAATTATTGTTAATTATTCCTAATTATTACTAATTATTGTTAATTATTCCTAATTATTACTAATTATTGGTAATTAATACTAATTATTGGTAATTAATACTAATTATTGGTAATTAATACTAATTATTGGTAATTAATACTAATTATTCCTAATTAATACTAATTATTCCTAATTAATACTAATTATTGGTAATTATTACTAATTATTCCTAATTAATACTAATTATTCCTAATTATTACTAATTATTGTTAATTATTCCTAATTAATACTAATTATTGGTAATTAATACTAATTATTGGTAATTAATACTAATTATTGGTAATTAATACTAATTATTGGTAATTAAGACTAATTATTGGTAATTAATACTAATTATTTGTAATTAATACTAATTATTTGTAATTAATACTAATTATTCCTAATTAATACTAATTATTGGTAATTAATACTAATTATTCCTAATTAATACTAATTATTCCTAATTATTCCTAATTATTACTAATTATTCCTAATTATTACTAATTATTCCTAATTATTCCTAATTATTCCTAATTATTCCTAATTATTGTTAATTATTCCTAATTATTACTAATTATTGTTAATTATTCCTAATTATTACGAATTATTGGTAATTAATACTAATTATTACGAATTATTGGTAATTAATACTAATTATTGGTAATTAATACTAATTATTGGTAATTAAGACTAATTATTGGTAATTAATACTAATTATTTGTAATTAATACTAATTATTTGTAATTAATACTAATTATTCCTAATTAATACTAATTATTTGTAATTAATACTAATTATTCCTAATTATTCCTAATTATTGGTAATTATTACTAATTATTCCTAATTAATACTAATTATTCCTAATTATTCCTAATTATTACTAATTATTCCTAATTATTCCTAATTATTACTAATTATTGTTAATTATTCGTAATTATTGTTAATTATTCCTAATTATTACTAATTATTGTTAATTATTCCTAATTATTACGAATTATTGGTAATTAATACTAATTATTGGTAATTAATACTAATTATTGTTAATTATTGGTAATTATTACTAATTATTCTTAATTATTGATAATTATTAGTAATTAAATGAATAATTATCAATAATTAGAAATAATTACCAATAATTACAAATAATAACATTATTAATATATTTTATTATTAATATTAAAATAATATAATTTTCTAATTTATATACAGTTCTTTTTTCATCTGTGCGTTTTCTATCTCCACATACAAATAATACATGTGAAGACAGCAAACACACAGATGAAAAAAGAACTGTATATATATAAAAAATTATATTATTTTAATATTAATAATAAAATAAACTAATAATGTAATAATATTCTTATTCTTAATTATTGGTATTTATTACTAGTTATTAATATTTATTCTTAATTACTAAAAATTATTACTAATTATTCCTAATTACCATATAAACAATACTTATAATTTAAATTTATTAAATAATAAAACAATGTGAACATAATTAAATTACAACTAATTAATAATAATAGAAACTAATAAGAAATTAAAAATAAATACAAAATTAAAATGAAGATAAATACCTTGAAAATAGATCTGTTCTGATCGTTCTTCAAAACTTTAATATCAGCTCCGGAGAAAAAACTTAAACTGGAGAAAAACTCAACTCTAGAAATTTAATTCTGAGAGAGAGAGAAGATAAGGAATGAGAATGAAATGAAAAAAACGGATGGGGGTATTTATAGGTTAGATTATTTGCGACGGGCCCATTTGCGACGGGATTCCCGTCGCAAATAGTATTATTTGCGACGGTACCCGTCGCAAATACCTTAGCCAACATTTATTACGGTCAACCGGTAAATAGTTATTTGCGACGGGTCCCGTCGCAAATAATCCCTGCCGACATAGTATTTGCGACGGGGGAATATTCCCGTCGCAAATACCTTTTACCGCCGCCGGTTATTTGCGACGGGAATATTTCCCCGTCGCAAATAAGTTTCCCGCGATTTGGCGCGCATCGCGGGAAAACTATTTGCGACGGGGAAAGCAATCCCGTCGCAAAAGCCTCCTTATTTGCGACGGGGAAATACCCCCGTCGCAAATAAGTTTTTAACATGACTATTTGCGACGGGAATAAATCCCGTCGCAAATAACCCGTCGCAATTGCTCATTTTTCCCGTAGTGTTCGTTCGATCATCGAATTCTCACCCGTTTTCACCCAACATAGTGGAGAACGACATGGACACCCATACAATGCCTAAAATGATTCCATATGTATTGAAGCCTGATAACTTTTATTATAGAAGAACTCCACCAATGGTAAGTGATCCTCCCATGAACCACCAAAATCCATCACACATGCCCTTAGCATATTCGCTAAAGTTTTTATTGTCCTCTCAAATTGGCCATCCGTATGAGGATGATATGTTGTGCTCATCGTCAAATGTGTCCCAAGGGCTTGCTGTAAGGATTTCCAAAAATGATATGTGAACCTCAGGTCTCTATCTGATACAATCAAAACCAGAACACCATGCCTCTTTACCACCTCCCAGATATAGATTTTGGATAGATCCTCCACCGTATGAGATTCAAAAATTGGGATGAAATGGGCCTACTTTGTGAGCCGATCTACAATCACCCACATGGCATCATATTTTCTAACCATTCTCAGAATACCTATCACAAAATCCATTGCTATCATCTCCCATTTCCACACTAGGATAGGTAAACACTACAACAAGCCTACTGGCTGTTGATTCTTTTCCTTGACTTGCTAACAAGTTAAGTATCTCGAGACAAACTCGGCCACATCCCTTTTCATACCAACCCACCAAAACTGTGATTTCAATGCCTTGTACATTTTCTGAATTCCAGGATGGATATCCCACTTGGAATTATGATAATCCCTGAGAAGCTCCTCCTGAAAAGCCACTAGTTCCACCCTTTGATTCTGAAAACACAAGACTGAATTTCCATCTAATTCCCAACCCTCAATGGTCTCCCCACCATTGAGTTTTGACCTCATTACCACACATTTGAAATCAGATTCATGTTCCTCTTTAACCAAACAATCCAAGTTAGTAACCAATGAAACTGAAAAGAAAACCACTCTGTCACCCTGATCCTCACATTCCAATTGCAAGTCAGTTATGACCGACATCAACTACCATTAATCTAATGTTTGTTTTACTATCTGAGTATATGATTTCCTACTTAAAGCATATTCCACAGAATTTCCCTTACTCAGTGTGTACATTAAGTCAAAATAAAAAATTTTGAGATATTCCATCCATCTCCTTTGCCTCAAGTTCAAACCCCTTTGTGAGAATATATTCTTTAAGCTCTTATGATTGGTAAACACCATGAATTTCTCACCAAAGAGATAATAACACCACATTTTTAAAGCATAAACCACTACCGCCAACTCCAAATCATGTGTTGGGTAGTTCTTCTCATGAAGCCTCAACTTATATGAGCCATATGCAACCACATGATCCGCCTTCATGAGAACATACCCCAACCCTACTCCTGATGTGTCACAATACACCATGTACCCTTTCCCTGGTTCAGGAAAAACGAAGATTGGTGTTGATGTAAGGAGACCCTTTATCTCTTGAAAGCATTTCTAACATTTCTCATCCCATTGAAAAGGGATATTCTTCCATGTAAAAGCTTTCATCGGGGAATCCAATCATGAGAAATCATGAACAAAATGTCGATAATACCCAGCTAGACCAAGGAATCTCTATATCTCAAAAATGTTCTTTGGCGGTTTCAATGAGATAACAGCCTCTATCTTTTTTAGATCAATTGAAACACCTTTCTCAAAAATAACATGGCCAAGTAAATGAAACTCCTCTATCCAAAAGTCACACTTTGAAAATTTGGCATACAAATGATGGTCCCTTAAGATCCCCAACACTATCAACAAGTTCTACTCATGCTCTACCCCTGTCCTCAAATACACCAGTATATCATCCAAAAATACCACCACAAAATAATCCAGATATATCTAAAATATCTGATTCATCAATTCCATGAACACCGCTGGTGCATTTGTTAGAGCAAAGGGAATAACCACATATTCATAATAGACATATCTACTTATGAAAGTTTTATTTGGAATATCCTCCTTCCTCACCCACAATTGATGATACCCTGACCTCAAGTAAATCTTGGAGAAACACTGATCTCCCCTCAATTGTTCAAACAAATCATCAATACATGGAAGTAGATATTGATTCTTTAACGTAACCTGATTAATTCTACAATAATAAACACATAGTTGCAAGGTTCTATCTATCTTTTTAACAAACAAAATCGACACTACCCATGAAGACATGCTAGGTCGGATGAACCCTTTGTTCTTTAACTCTTTCAACTTCACCTTCAATTCCTGCAATTCTGCTGGTGTCATTAGGTAAGACAGAAGTGAGATAGGACCGGTCCCTAGAATGAGATCAAAAATAAACTCCACTTCTCTCATGGGTGGAAACCCTGAGAATTATTCAGGAAATATGTCCATAAACTGATCCACAACTACCATAAGAATAATCTGCTCAACACCTTCCATTGATGCCAATGACAAATCCCCTAACTGATGTGATATTGTGCTAATGTATGGTGCCAATAAATCTATTGCACCTAGCTTTTCAATCTTCTCCCCTATAAAGATATTTTCAATGCCATCCTCTATCGTAAACCTCATAGTTCATGCATAGAAATCAATTTGGGCCTTAAAGGTCACTAACTAATCCATTCCTAGGATTATGTCATAAGCATACATATCAAGCACTGAGAAATCCCATATCAATTCAATGTCATCCACAACTAAACAACATGCTCGACATAGGAAGGATCGATACTCTCTTTGACCCAGAGGAGTTTGTAGTTTCAAAACAGAAGACATCATTTCCACCATTAAGACAAACAAATCAATGATGTGAGAATCCATAAAATAATGTGAATCACTCGTATCAAAAAATATTGAATCAACATGGAATTTAAAATAACCATACCTTGAACCATGGATTTTCCTGTCTGATCATCCACTACAACTTGCTCAGCTCCAAATATATGTGTACTTTTCATGCTCTGTTTTTTATTACCCAGCTGAAACTTCCCTTACTAAGGAGTGTCACGAACACCCAACCTCAGAGCATTACAGCAATTCCACTGTAGATTCCCCATCTACTTTCAGTTATGACATTCTCAATGTTGTGCCTTACAATCCCATTTCAGGTGGCCTACAGAACCACACTAAAATCATCATGGATTACACTTGGGTATCAGAGGAAATTTTAACAATCTAGTGGTCCAATTTTTATGTTCTCTATGTCGTTGCTAAAATATTTTTGTCTTACTCTCTCTATCAGTTTTGGGGTTCACACCTCCTCTCATGAGGAAAATCGTGCTTCCATTACTTTTATTTTCGACCGTGATAGATATCATAATAGGTGTATCTGGTTTAAATCCTGACTAAACTGTTTTAAAAGCCTAAATAATGCTTTGGGCTGACTTCTGGTTCACCTGGGGCTCAGGTGAAACCACATTTTTGATATCTTCCTCTGATTGGTCTCTACGATGCCTACCTGGTTCCATCACTATTGATACAAAAACAACCATAAGCCTCACTCCCTTAACAATAAAGGGTATACAATTTTCAAATTCAATTACATAAAAACTATCACAACTAGGATTTCCACAAGTTTCATTTCCCATATTGCACTTTTTTGAAAAATCCACCATGTTTTGAAAATCAACCCATTTTCAAAATACCACTAGTTTCCATGTTTCAAACCCTTCCATTTTGAAACCCAATTCAGATTTTCCAAAATCCACACATTCATACCACACCATAGATCAGTATACCCCAATGAAATATGCATCCTAGTGGGAAGTCATTTTTACCATGCAAGTCATGCTCATCTCATTGGCTACACCCACGATAACAAGATATCCAATTCCTATAAGTGTCTCCAAACACTTATGTACCCAACTCTCTGGTAACTTGAATTTCAGCATAAAAGGGTTAGTTATGTCCTTTTATGTTATACATTCCAAGTTCTGACAATCCTACACCTTGATACCATCCCGACTCAAGAAATAGACCAAGAATGAATGTCAACACCAAGACCAAAAATTAAATCCAAAGGACTAAAAAAATGTTCTCACTTGAAAGCCAAGGACTGAACAAACTGACACCACTTGTAACATCCCACCCTCATCTCATTTGATTAAGAGGGTGGGGGAATTCTATTTAGCCTTAAGCGATGCTCCCATGGAGCCAAAGGTTGGAAATAAATATCGAGGGCTTCAAGAATAATTAGGGAACGATTTTCCCTTCGAATTAAACAACCAACCAAACAATCCATTACTAACAACTACATGATGCATGTTGACAAAACAACCAAACCCATACATTTCCAAAAGACAACCAACTAATCCATAACAATCCCACATGCCAAATACAACAAAGCCAAAATCAGGGTACCAAGTAGAAGACTACACAACAAGACCCCAAAGAACTAGACACCATCCATAACTCCACACCAAGCTCCATGCTCCAAGCACCACAACATCACCAAAGCATCATGTCGAACTGCTAGCAAAATGAGATGCTTTAACCTTACTTGTGTCCCAGAAAACAACATCTGAAAAAGCACCAAAGTTCCAAAGTAGGGGGTGAGTACTAATACTCAGTAGGTTTCCCCCAAATAACTTCTATACACATGCCACTAGGATAGAACATTTTATCACGATTTATATAAATCAATTTATATAAAGTTCATAAACTAATGCAATAATGAATAGCAATCCAAAAAAAACTTTACCCAAATCAATTTACCCAATTTATTGAATAACCAAGGAAAACAAACAAACAAGTCATTACACATTCCCTTTTGCAAGACTACATACATATTACAACCATACACCCATTATGTTACACAACCAATACCATTCACACAATCATGGTGCTACTTTAACAGTGGTACCTTCACAACCAACTCATCTCCTACATGGTGTGGGACTTCATGCTCATCACTGGTGTGGGACTTCACACCCATCACCCTCCCTTTTGATGATGGTACATTCACGATCATCACCTTGATGGTGATATATTCCTGACCACCATTTATCCAACCCATGACAATCGATATTTACCAAAATCCCCACAACATTTCAATCTGCAATTACCAACATCATACCACCCAACAATTTCCAATACCAAATTAACCAATTATTCTGAACAACATTCCAAAAATAAAATGTCAAGTTATCTCAATAAATCACACATTTATTGAATACACCCTCAAACCATTTTCCATGTCAAACAACATTTCAATAAAACAACACTTTTATTGAAATCCATATTTCATAAACCATTTTCCATAAATCAATCAAGATACCAATTTTAAAATTTACATTTTAAAATCTGACAACAATACCCATTTTCACAATATTAACCCATTTCCCCCAAAAATCCCCAAATCATCACAAAATGGGTTTCCTCTAAGCATCACACATCATATTCACCATTAATTTCAAGAAAAAAAAATAATGGAAACCAAATTCACTAGTTTTAACCTAGTGGAGTCGAGAGAGAATCCACCTACCTTTGGGGTTCTAGATAAATCGAACCACAAGCAATCGTACTACAAATCTGGAGAACGCAACACCAAAAGCGCTCTAGATCCTCTTATCTATCATCAAAAATACATAAAATAATCACTTTGGGCTACAAAAACCATAGATCTACATGAAATGGATGTAGATCTAGAAAACCAAGAAAGAGGAAAGAGTAGATCTAGAGAAAACCAAAGAGAAACCAAGATAATAGACTTACCTGGGAAAAACCACCTTCAAACCACCTTGAAACCCCTTCGAAACCCTTCCAAAATGAGTGGGAGAGCCCCTCAAACCCATGAGAACTAAAAATACCGAGAGGGCTCGAGTGGGAAGAAGTTTTGAGTGAAATCGGTCAAGCCTTAGTGAACCCAGATTTAAAAATCCCTTCATTAAGTGGCTACACGGTTAGCCCACATGGTTTGGAAAACTGTGCGCTAACTGTGTGCACACCACTGCCTCAAGAGAAGGGGTCACGGACGATTGTCTCGCATGGTTTGGAAAACCATGCAAAGCCCACTGTCTCCCCCTACACGGTTACCTGGAGAACTCTCACAGTTTTCCCTAACCATGCTCAAACCGTACGACCTTAGAAAATCCTCCAAACTTATTCAAAATCATTCCAAACTCTCCCAACCTCTTCCCAACTCATCCCAAGCACTTTAGACACATAAAAACGACATAATAAAGGCTACATACATCAAACCAGGGGTTCTACGTTCATAAACTTCATTTATCTTCAAAAATATTCTAAATTTATATTTAGGACATGGAAATCTTATTATCCCATCAAAAGATCGATTGAAAATTGAATAATCTAAAAACTCCTCCAAAACCTAAGCATACTGAGATGTGTTACTTGGTAATGTGATCCAAATTTTATCCATATATATCACAATGTGCCTACACTTTATTATAAAAAATTAAAACACATAAGTATTATTAAGTAGGAAAATAAATAAATGGAAGTGAAAAAAACACAACCCAAGTAGTTATAAGAAGAGACATCTAAGTACTAAAAAAGTTAAAGTAAAAAAAGGAAATCAATCATGGATAGTATTATGTAAAATAAAAGAAATATAAAAATCATACATTCATTAAGAAAACAAAATTTCAAATTTTATTTGAAAATCATTTATCAAACCGCATATTGAAAACCAATTTAGAAATCTAACTATTTCCATAAAATCACTTTTGAGGGCAAGACACCCCTCTTTAAAGGAAGTCAACTGTTGTCAATCACCCATTTTTCAAGACCAAACTTTCACCTTTTACAAACATTTCAAGCTACCATGAGACTTATGGTCTCAAAAACATTTTAAAAAGTATTAAAGGTCAACTACCTTAAATTCCTAAAACATTCCTATAAAACAGCACACACGCAGTTTAAACACAAAAATTGGTGTTGAATACCCATTTAAATAATTGATTACCATTAGAAAATCCATCGGGGATTTTAAAAACCACTTTTCATGTGACCTAGTTCTATGCCAAGTCATTAAACCATTTAAAACCATTTAAAGACCAAAATGGGAATTGATGCATGTTCTTAGATTAATGCTAAGTATAAGGTATGAAATAACTATAACTAATGGAATCATATGAGAAATATAAACATTTCCCAAGGCATGATATAACTGACCAATAAGGAATATTAATTGAAATATAAACAATTCATATAGAGTTGAATAACCAAAATCCAGGACATACTAATAATAATACAAGAAAATTACAAGAGGTTAAATAGGGAATAACTAATTCACATTAGTAATAAACTAAAAAAAAGTATAAGATATGGAATATGAAGCAACTAATTCAAACTAGTAGTATAAAAAAGAGATAATATATGAAAAATGATAAAAATTAACATATTAGTATAAAACTAAACAAAGGATGAGAGATCTCATAAGAAATGTCTTATCCATACTATTAGAATTTCAAATGAAGCATAAGATAATGATTAAAAAACAACCAATTCATACTTGTAGGAAACCAACAAAAATTATGAGATATGGAAAAGGCCATTAAAAATGCATACTAATATCATGAAAAACATTGTCTAATACATGGTATAAAAAATAAAAATACAAGAGGTTGTGGTTTCATAAACAACAACATTTATGTATTCAACTTGCTCAGCATGTCCAATAAGTCAAATGGAATGTTTTATGATAAACTTAGAAAATATTTCAGGGAATAAAAATATGATATCACTTTAGTAAATTATGAAAAATGTAAAACATAATGAATATCCATTGTTTCATACTTCACTATGCATGACAAAGCAGTTAGCATGTCGAGAAAGTATATGATAGAAAAAAAATACTTGTAATTTAACTAACATGGCATGATAAACTTGTAAAACTCATGAAAGAGTCGCAAAAAATCATTTAACCATAAAGGGTTTAGGGAAAACATTTACTAGTTCTAAAATCTTAGTCTCAATATGGTTCACCTGACCCTATACCATTTCCAAGTTAACTCTCTCTAGATGTGATAGGAAGAAGGGGAAACCTACCAATTTAATTGTAGACTCTCTCTTTGAGGCCTTGGGAAGAAGAGATATTTCACCCAAAATCTAATATCAACCACATATCAAGGGATTGGAAATAGGTAAACACTATTGGAACTTGAGGAGAACAAATACATGAAGAAAAACATAGTTCTTACTTTAGATTTTCTTAATTAAAGCCTTTTTAGCTTCTATCTTTGAAGGAATCCAAGTGATTATAAGATTATATCATCCCTAGATTATGAAGGGATATGCGTACACCTACTACCTATTATAATAGTGGGTGCCCTAGACCTAATTATACAACATTTTTTTGATTACTATATAATGTGTGCAGTTAGATATACATGATGTAAACTTACCATTATAGTGTAGATATTTTTGAGTCCACTATTTAATGGTAATGTCTATAAATTAATTGTTATATCAAAAGGTTGTAGCAGATCCTAGGATATAATTAGAACCTCGAGATACTATGGAATGAATCTTAAATATATGTCTTGTGGTCTAGATACATCTTACTGACTGGGCATACTAGATTTTTAACTATCAGGTGTTGGGGGCTCATAAGTATTGAGACTTATTCTTATAAAGTTTGTACTTGGTGATCTCTTGTAGTGAGATTATGAGTACAGATCTGCCAATAGGAACACCACATATTTTAGGTGTCATTGGATGTTCTTATCTACACACATGTGTATTGGTCTCATGACTTGAGATCATTACCAATGTATTTTATTTGATCACATAATTTGATACAAGGAAAAAACCATGATAATGAAATCGTGGTGAGGTGGCTTTTGTTGGGTGCATCATTGGTGGTATGGAATTGCTTGAATGGTCAAGAAAGGATTTTTCACTTCCAAGTTAAGAGAGTAATATATCTCAGGTCTCGTTGATTAATATGATAGTACCTTGATAAATCAATGGCCATGGTAACCCAAGGTAAATCAATCTAGTTAGATCAAGAAATAATAAATCAAGAAAAGTATGATGACATGGGTGTGCATCTCTCTTTATGAGATATTAAATACAAAGAGATTATATTACACAGTGCATTTTCATAGGTTGGTTGTCGTTGCTTTAACTATCCTTATCTCTTTAGGGGACTTGATAGGTTTCTAGATCTCACTTCTGGTCTATGAATAATATTCAATACTATCAAGATAAGGGCCTAGAGGGTCGCACACAATAGGGTATTCAAAAATCTGGACTATTCAGATGAATAGGTATATAGGGAATGGTGGGCCCCACCACAAGGGTTTGGGTTTTGTCTAATGATACAAAATCACCAAAGTAATAAATAAATTCATTTTATTCAATTTAATAATAATTAACATTGAATTTATCCATTAAATTTATTTACTAGTTTTAAGTAAATACATGGAAAATATTATTTGAATGAATGTTAGTTTAAAATATTCAAGGTTCATTTAATATTTACGGGAATGACGGGTCGAGATAATGACTCGGGTACTATCATGTAATATATTTATTATATTAAAATAATGTGATAATAATATAAATGGTTTTTATAACTCAGTACAATATTCATAATATACCATTTAATTATTGAGAAATAAATATTTAGTTATCGAGAGTTTATTTTGGATATTTATTATTTCACTATATATAGAAGATGGAGACCTAATGGGAGGGATTATTCACTTCATCTCTCTCTTTTCATCTCTCTACCTCATTCTAGAGAGATAGACTCTAGATCTAAGAGTTTGGATTGAGTTCACTCTCATGCATTATAAGAAAGGAGATGTGGTGATCATCAGAGCAACTAAGACATCATCGGATCTCCATGCTAGCACCTAGAATTCAATGATTAGTGCTCTCATAATTTCCTAAAGCACATGTGGATGATCTATAATAATTTGACTTTGTATTCTTCGAGAAATGATCATTGACAATGAGCATACATCAAGCGTGACTTTGGATATAACCATGTATTTTATAGTTTTAATTTTGTGCTTAAAACTCTTCATGTGGGATCCTCGGCTTAAACAGGGCAACGCTTCACCACCACCGACAAGCTCATGTCGATCGTCGGTGGAAAAAATTTAGAATCCCATCTATCAGGGATTCCTCTATGTGACTAATACCTTCAAATGGTATCATAGTGATATGTGGTTATTTTAAGGCAAGGAAAAATTAAATTTGCATTAAATATAGTAGAAAACATTGTTTTGGTCCCAACGTCACAGGCGGTGATTAAATCCAACATCAGGTGGGAAAGTTGCATTCATATGAAGTTTCAAATGCGGGTTGAAAATCAGTTTTATGGGTATTAAAATAAAGAACATATATATTTATATTTATAGGTTGAAATACCTAAACCTAGTTAGTTTTTAATTTTTCTGCTAAACCCGATTTCTAGCAGGATTTCAGTTACCGGAATAGTACTTTCCAGAACCAATGGTTTTATTATAATAAAATAATTATTATAATATTATTATTATTGAAGTGGGTGTTGATTTTTTGGGCCATTCCACATTTGAGGCAAAAATTTTAAAGGCAGTGCACTTGGTGGGGGCTAGTTTTTCTCGTGGGAACAAATTATGGTGGGAGGGTACTTTTGAAATCAGACGGTGGTCCACCCTGGTACCCCTCCTATACACTAGTCTGGCAGCCGCCCCACTGCTCGTCGTCCATGGACACCGGCTCCACCCGAACCGCCCTTCCTGACCACCATAGTCCTTCATCTACGCCTTTACCTAACTCGAAGTCAGCCTCCTGGTGTATCCCTCCTCCCTGGCGTCACCTTCCTAAGGCAGATCCAGTCCTCACATCGCGTTGTCCCGCTCGTGAGCTCCACCAGTCACCATCCTGGACGTTCAAACAACACCCAGCCACTCGTCGGCTATTCTATGTGTCTTCCCACTTGATCTGGTGGTTCCAGATATGGATAGACCCAAATCAATGGTGGGATCCACCTTCAACCAGAGCCTGATCCTGACTAGCCTACTAGGTCGCTTCTGACAACTCCTCCTATGAGGTAACTTTCGTTGGAGGCCTCTTTTGGGTTTTGTATGACACGTGTTGCTCCGAAACAGATAGTGGCAGGTCTGACCAGCCCGAAATGGGTCGAGGTGGACCTTCCTAACCCATAATTCCCTACACAGGGTCTGTAAGCCCTGAAATGAGACTACGTGAGTTCACCCCAACCCACACAAGAATGTGATAATAATATAAATGTTTTTTATGTCTTAATAAAACATTCATAATATAAAATTTATTTAGTGAGAAATAAATATTCGGGTATCGAGAGTTCATTCTGGATATTTATTGTTTCACTATATATAGAAGAGAGAGACCTCATGGGAGGGACTATTCATCACCTCTCTCTCTCTTTTCTCTCTCTACTGCATTCTAGAGAGAGAGAGGATCTGGATCCAAGAGTTCAGATCGAGTTCACTCTCATGTATTGCAAGCAAGGAGATGTTTTGGTCATCAGAGCATGGAATATGTCATCGGATCTCCACATTAGCACCTATAATTTGATTATCGGTGCTCTCGTATTTTCTTGAAGAATTTGTAAATGATCTAGAGGAATTCAGCTTTGGATTCTTCGAGAAATTATTTCTAGAAACGAGCATACGTTGAGTGTGGATTCGGATCTAAATAGGTATTTTATGGTTTTAAATTTGTGCTTAAAACTCTTCACGCGGGATCCTAAGCTTAAACCGAGCAATTATTTATCGATGACTATAAGCTCATGTTGATCATCGGTGGAAAAAAATTTAAATCCCATCTTTTGGGGATTCCACTATGTCACAATCCGACCCGTGCCGGGGCTCAAGCCACAAATACCTCAATCCCACCTCCATAGGCCAATGGCTGGCGACCAATGCCGAAGGCATAAAAAACTTGGGGAGGTCTTTGCCTAAGTACCTATACACACACACTCACACACAACCAACTCAATTAAAAAGTGCATAGGAAAACGAAAGAAACATACAACACTGCTATATATAAAAACTAAAAATATAAAGCGACCTCTAAATAGTACAAGAACAGGTGATGTAAAGTAAACTGAAAGGAAAATGGGAAAAAACACATGCCCAACCAGAAAAGTGTCAAAACCCGGCAACAGGTGGAAAAGTAAAAGAGATTGGAGAGACCCGCTCTTGAATCCCAAGTCATGACCACCACACATGGTCTAATCACCCTATATCCCTAGCTCCACTGAAGTCATGATCAACCTATCTATCATATGCAAGGGAACACCAAGTTTGGGAAAAAACCAAGTAGGGGTGAGTATAAAAATAATCAGTAGGATTCCTCGAAGGCTCAAGGGAGCATCAAGAGAGGTACTGAAAAGGGGAGCAGTAGATAAAATGAGGCACAGTAAAATATAGTACAACTCAACCCAACTAGAGAGTGAAGCAAGCTCATCCAAACACAAGGACCTAGAAATGGTGAGAAGATGAACTTCTCATTGAGCCTTCGCTACCTATAATAGGAGAGTAGACTCATCCAACCATGATAATCTAGACACAGAAATCATGTGGCATACCACGCATGTCTTCACCTCTCCTGGAAGAAGAGTAACCAAAACTCAAGGAGTGGGTATTTCAATACAATATATATATATATATATATATATTCTCAAACAAGAAACTCAAATGAGAGAGTAAGGGGATATCCATCTCACAGCTCGGCCCAGGAAAAGAGAGTAGCCAACGGTTCTAGAAGTAACCACCATCGATGCCCAACATCCCACGCATCTACTCTAAACTACAAGTCAAATGGGATCAATCACCACACCTTGATACTATCCACTTTGGGTGGGCCTGTCTCGACCGCACGGTTTTTGGGTCGCGTCACAAGGACGCGTCTTTGTGGGAAAAGTGCCCCTCTTCCTTGAGAATCCAAAGTAATGTCAAAGCATGTCTCGTCACTATTCTGAATAGTCAATAGATCATGTCTCAAGGTCGAGGAGTCATTCCCAGCCTGGCAGGAGGGTTCCACTCTAGTCTCATCGAGGACCCATCCCTAACTCGGATGGAGGGTTCTACTCAGAAAAGATCAAGGACTCATGCCCAGCCTGGTTGGAGTGTTCCAATCTAATGTCGTTAAAGACTCATGCCCATCCCCGCTGGAGGGTTCCACTCTAGTTTCATTAAGGACTCATCCCCAGCCTGACTAGAGGGTTCTACTCAGAAAAGATCGAGGACCCATGCCCAGCCCGGTTGGAGGGTTCTACTCTAGTGTCATCGAGGACCCATGCCCAGCCCAACTAGAGGGTTCCACTCTGAAAACATTGAGGAACTACACTGGCCATCCTTTCTAGATGGTACATCATAAATATCATCAGGAACTCCAAAACCTAGTCCCATTGTAGTTTCTCATAAATATCACTAGTAACTCTAAAACCTAGTCCCATTGGAGGGTAAGCCAGATACTGCTTGGGTGATTCTTCCTGATCACATCCATCATCGAGCATAGCCTTGAATAGGTGTCATGCTTAGAACATTGAGTGTCGCCTCAGATAGGCATCACACTCGGAGCATCTTGCATCACATCTCAAAGGACACTGCGGATGGCACCATCACATTCTATGTGGAAAAACACTCAGGATAGGCTACTCGCATGCCAAAAACTAAGTCCAAAAGAAGGAAATAAGAGAGGTAGAAGATTCATACAATAGTACACAATGTGTGTGGGGTCCACACGGCGTGTTACCCCACCTCATCACTTGGCTATGTACCTAACCATACTTGGGTACTAAACTGTGAACTTATACCTACAAGGCATGTCAACGTACTCCTAGAGTACATGGCACCTTTTAGCCAAAAGGATGACGAGCGCACGCTGATCGTTTTTGATCTAAATGGAAAAATGTAATTCTACTAAAATGCCTCTTAAAATGACCTTAAATAACTAACTAGATCACACCATCATGATCCTTGTGGAAAAACATACAAGATCGACTATTCATTCGCCCGAGTCAGACTCCTAGTGAAGAAAATGCATTTCATAGTATTGCGCATGAACGGTACTTTGTGGGACCCATGCCACAATTTCAAAACACATCAAATTGATTGATCCATTTTGATCCTCTTGTAAAATCACACCGTATTGGCTATAAATTCATCCAAAACGCTCATCTGGTGAAAAAATGGCATTTCACCGCAAACGCCCAAAATGGGGCTCATGGGGCCTTCATCCAAAAATTTGGTTTAAGCACCCAAAATTAGTTTTGAAAAGTCCGTCTCAACTCCAAGATCACAACACCTCTAACGACACATCAATCAGACATCGTATGCAGACGTACGGTCTAATGCAAGTTTCCCGAATAATAATAATTATATTATTATTATTAAAATCGGACGTTTAGTGCCACTGAGAAACGATCCCAGGATAAAAGTCCTCAAAGCAACCTCAAATTCTTCGCCTCAAATAAAGGGTTGTGTGGTCGTAAACAGTACGCAAAACAGACCCTTGGTTTGAGAGATACGGGGTTTTTAATAAAAACCACGATCCAAACCAGTAGGACCGGCCCGAACCGGCAGGTCCGGATCACCCAACCGGCCCGCCGCTGGCTAGTACACCACATCGTCGCCTTCTATCGTGCTTGACCGCCGCGCTGCCACCTTCGGCCATGCTCGCGAGAACACACACTGGAAAAGATTCTATGAACCACTATGATTACTCCAATGATCCAAATTCTGATATGAGACCAGATCTGGACTCCTTGGGATGAGACCTTCACAACACCGGCCTTCGTTTGGCGATCCATCGATGTTTCGACATGGAAAAAAGTAATTATCACTTCCGCTCGCTGTTGTGCTTCCTCCAGTGCCTAAAACTTGAATCTAATCATAGATTGGGATTCCTCGGATCGAGAGCTTCATAGATATGGGTCTTTATCCAAGATTAGAGGTTTTTTGAGCATAGAGAAAATTTTATCATCGAAGAACGATGAAGAATATGAATAACGTAAAGAACGGGTGATCCCGAATCAAAATAGACAATGGTATTTGTTGGTCGGAGTGGATACTCAAGAGGGGGGGTGAATTGAGTACCAATTAAAATTTCTGTTTTAAAACTTTGTCTTAAAATCCCCCTAATAAAATACTAAATTAAACTGTAGTGAATTTATATCAAAGTAAGGGTTCAGTTGGGTTCTCAAGGGATTGATTATTTCCCAGTTAATCAAAACAGAAAGGTTGATTAACTTTTGAAACCAACTTACTGATTTACAACTAATATAAACACTTGCAAATTTAATTATCAAAGTGACTTTAAAACAGTTTTAGTTTTAAAGAAATTTACAGCGGAATAAAGAATAACTTTGAAAGATATAGCACAGCTTATATAACCAAGAGGTTCAGTATCAAGCCAAGACTTAGTCCTCTCAACAATTTTTATAAAGGTGATCCACAACCTGGATCAAGGATTACAATAGTATACAACTGTCTAGGTCCAAGACCTCTACCACTGTTATCTGTGGGAACAGGAACAACAGCAACCAGCTGTCCAGGTCACACGACCTCTACCACTATCCCAGTGGGAAATAAAAGAAGTAAGAGAGTTGAGTGAGGATTTAAAAATCCTCCAGTTAAGTCACAGGAGATAGTGTGTGTGTAAAATACAGCATATAACACACACTTCTCAATATGTAAAAAGATAATTCACAGAGTAAATATTTAGAGTTTAGAAATGGATCTAGTGATTGTCGTGTAGTTTTGGACTCCTTTGATTGATCAGAATTCCCTCTGAGTCCTCTTCTGGTTTTTGTCTGGAAAACAGAGTATCGTCTGTTTCCTTGACTTCCAGGTTCAGAGATAGAGAAGAAGTAGTCGATGAAGTTCTTGTTTTTTGTTCTCGTTCTCATCTCTTCACTGGTTAGCATTGATTAAAGAGTTCCTCGTGTAAGTTCAATCATCTCTTTGCATTCAAGCTCTGTTGTTCTTCCAGCACACCTTGTGTTCTGTATTCGTCTCTATGCCTCTCTCTTTTCAGTAGCACATCCTTCCTTTATTTAAAGCACGTTCTCTGGCAAAAGATGATTTATTTTTGCAGGTACGAGGTATGATTTCCTGACATCCGACAAACAGACATTAATAATATGTCAGTGCATTAATATATACCTAATATGACCATTGGTTAGGTTAAACAATAATAAAGAATTAAAGCATGTCGGGGTTCTGTCTATGAACGGTTGCTCATGATAACGGTAGACTTGTGTTACAGTAGGTGTTTGTAGGTCTGAGTATCGGTAGACATTTGTAACGGTAGACTTGTCTATCAGTAGACTTGATGTATCGGTAGTGATGGACTTGTAACAGTAGCGGTGACTCTACCTTTACCAGTAGCGGTAAATCTCTATCGGTAGTTGTGGCTCTGCCTTGTAACGGTAGTGGTAGCTCTCTATCGTTAGACTTTGTATAATGGTGGACTTCAGCATATCGGTAGCTGTCAACTTTGCTGTAGCGGTAACTGTCAACTTCATTGTATCGGTAGCTCTATCAGTAGAATTTGATGCAGCGATGGACTTTGGGTATCAGTTGGGTATCGGTAGCTGTACCGGTAGCTGTATCAGTAGCTCTCTTATAGCGGTAACTCCAACATATCAGTAGACTTAACTGTATCGGTCGTTGTGAGATGTAACGGTTGCTAGCTCGTAACGGTAGCTATTTGTTCTGACGGTAGCTACTGTATAACGGTTGCTCTACTCTGTATCGGTAGCTAGTTTGTAACGGTAGCTGAAAATTGTTTGAGCATTCACTTGGCAGAATGAGTTAAGTCATAGTAAACATATATCAGATAATTCAAAAGACTTAATTTAATCATAATGAAGGTAACTACATATATTAAATTATATTTGGAATGTATTAAGCATAATCAAGATATAAAGAAAGAATGGTTGGGATTATCAAAACACAATAAAGCAACTTAATTCCAGAGGGTTCAACAATCTCCCCCTTTTTGATAATCACAACATATGCAAAAATAAAGTAATATCAGAGAAAAGAATATATATATCAAAGTATGATATCAACAGTATAGTATCAGAGAGAAAAAAAATCTCAGGAATTGATATCAAAAAAAAATATCAGAGGAAAAGTATTTAAACAGGAATATATCAAGAAATAATGTAGTATCGGAGGAAAACACAAGCAAGATTCTTTGGTTTGCATATTCCTCCCCCTATCAATTTAACTACAGGATTCTCCTCCAAAGTAGTGATTTTATCCCCCTTTATCCCCTTAGGTGAAAAAAATTCTCTTTCTCTCTCTCTGGGTACAGGTTTCCAAAAATTTCTCCCCCTTTGTGATTAACAAAAAGGAGGGTATCAGAGAAAAGAGAAGGACTAGGAAATAAAATATACAGAGTAAAATAGACAGTGAATAGAGGAATGAAGTATTGGATTGATAAGAAAAAGATACATTTGGGAAAGTCAGAAAATTACAAAAAAAAATACAATGAATCCCATCAAAAAAATAGCTAGAAGCACTCAATCATCCTCTTGAATAGGTGTCTTTCCCTTGGGATCAGCAGAGGGTGCAGAGGTAGAGTCAGCAGGCTTGGGAATTCCTGAAAGAACTACTGGTGGATCAGTAACTGATACAGTACCAGATCTGTAATCTGTCTCTCTCTGAGGGATCAAAGGTGTCAAGCTCCTGATGGCTTGAACTGGAGTCAGTTGAGGAGTACTCCCAGAGGCAGATGGTGGAAGGGCAGGTGGTACAATAACTGGCTGAGCATCCACATATAGGAAAGGCAGCAAGAGATTCCTGAAATCCATGATGATGCTTCCACCTCTCTCCATAGCAGATACAAAATCATCTCTGTTCTCAATAAACTTATCTAAAGTAGGAGTAAGCTCCCTGAGCTTACTAACCTATTCTCGGAAGGCTTAGGTAACTGGAGGTAACTTCATATTCTCAATCAAAAGCTTGAAATGGTTTTTCATTTGGTGCTTGGTATAAACTTTTTCAAAATAAGCATCCACCTTATTTTGGATTGCCTCTTGAGAAGTAGTAGCTGCCCGCAGGTGATCACGAACAAAACTACTAACATCCCTAGTGGTAGAAAGAATCTGAGTATCTGATGCACCACTGAGACTGGCCTTAGCCAATTCTTCCTGAATAATAGTGCAGATTTGTTCAAGGTTCACACTTGTGCTGGATGAGGGAAGAGGTTTCATTGAGAAGGCCACTGTCTCCTTGAAAGAGTGAGTCAGACTACTAACCACCTTCTGAACAAGTTCATCCTAACTGTTCAGATGTTCTTTAACTGACTTCTTAAAGGCCTCAAAAACTTCCACAAACTATTTGACCACTTCTTTGATATATCGAATTTCAGTGTTCACTTGGGTTTGAGAACTGTTCAAAGCAGTCAATGAAGCAATTGATTGTCTAAGAGCAACTACAGATCCTTTCCAACTCTCAATCTGAGTGTGGCACACCTTAAGTTCATCCACCATTTCTTTCATAGGACTGGACACACTACATCCAATGGATAACTCAAGGTATTGCTCCACTCTTCTCATCTCTTCAACCATACTTTTCTTCATATCTTCCACTGATTCTCTTATTGCTTCTATCAATTCGGCTTTTAAAGACTTAAGGTCCTCCTTGGTTGCCACATTGTCAGCCACCGTGGGTAAGGTAACTGATTCCTTTTGGGGTTGGTCTTCTTCATCAGAATCGCCATAAGAAAGTCCAAGAATCATATATCCGGGATCTGATGTACAACCTTCAATGTCATATGATACTGATACTCGCCCAAGATTCTCTCCATCACTTGGAAAAATTTCCTTAGGTATCTCTTCCAACTCTTCTTCCTGAGGTAATTTTTCAATTTCCTCTATAATTACAGTAGATCCAGTAGCCATTTGTTCTGATTCATTAATGACTCTCTCATCAATAGGTGATGCTGCTATGTATTCCTGATCAGGTACTATCCTGACTGTACTGACTATTAGAGGACTCAAACTGAGATCTTTTTCAACATTTTCCTCATCATCTGCTTCCTCATCAGCCTCCTTTTCTCTATGATCAGATTCAGTTGTCTCATCCTCCTCAGAGGTGTCCTTGACAACATATTGGCATGATTCTTCTCCTTCTTCTGTAGTCTCTGAATCATTGTCCTTCAAGACAGTTTCTCTCTTTGGTAGTGCTTTTGGAGGGCTAGCTGCTCCATAAGAAATAACTTGATGCACAGGACTAGGAAGTAAGTCTGGGTCTCCTCCTTCCTCAACTGAAGTCTCTTCCTCCTCAGCTTCATCATCACTGTAGACTAGTTCTGGCTCATCTGGTCCAAGACCAGGATCTCTCACATCCTTTGGTCTAGATGGATGATCCACAGGAGTGAACTTCTCATAAATTTTTCCATCATCATTTACCCATGATTTCTTCCAAGGATTCCAGCTGACTTTCATGTATTTATAGATAGTTCTTGTAATACAGAAGTTATCCTTAACCACTACTAGCTCATCTTGAGGTCCAGCTATCTCCTTCGCTTTCAGCATCATAGAAATTAGCTTTGAGAAAAACAAGGCATTTGATTTTGACTTTGGTCTAGTCATCTCTTCCACTTGAACCATAATCAATCTACATAGATTGATTCTCACACTGTGATTCAGCAAATGTAACAGATATATGTCTTGGAATCTTAAAGTGTAAAATTCTCCTCTTCTCGGACTAACAACATGCTGAATAAATTTAAATAATAGCTTATCTTCTCCTGCCATCTCTGCAGCAATCACCTTTCTAGGGGCCCCATTCCCTGTGAGTTCCAGCAAAGCATCTTCATATTGAAACACATCACTGTTCAAAGGTACAGACTTGGAATAATAAGTAAAATCTCCCTTATGAGGAACTCTCAGGTTCTCATCCCATTCTCCTGAAGTAAACGACACTTCCTGACCATTCACATATGAAACCATTCTGCTTTCTTCTTCAGACTTTTCAAAACGAACGAATTCATAGAACTGTTTCACCAGTCCTGGATAATAAGGTCCATTGTTGTTCGTGAAGCATTCTAGCCAAACTTGTTCTTCTAACACTCTAAGAACCAACGACTTTCTTTCCATAAGCCATTCTTCACACACCTCTTTTTCAACAACTATCTCGCGCTTCGATAGGTGTGGGTTTACTGGTCTTCTCTGAGCTACACTTCCACTGCCACTTCCACTGGCATCAGTACTAGCTACTTTTTGTCTCTTCACTGCCGGCACTTCACTTCCATCAGTCATCTGAGGTCTCTTGACGCGGGCCATTATGGATTTGAGGCTAGGGTTCTGAAGGTAGAGAGGTTTAGGTTTAGGAGAGTTCGAGCAGACAGGTTCGCGGTGAGATTGAGTGAGTCTAGTTCGAGTTTTAATATCATTTAGAATTCATAAATCACATAAATCATAAATAAAATAAAATGGTTCGATGACTCGGCTTTACAGAATAATAAAGCGCGTAAATGTACCGGTAAAGTCTTCTAACGATAAGGTCTCCCTAACGGTGAGGTCTCCATAACGGTGAGGTCTCCCTAACGGTGAGGTCTCCCTAACGGTGAGGTATCCCTAACGGTGAGGTCTCCCTAACGGTGAGGTCTCCCTAACGGTGAGGTATCCCTAACGGTGAGGTATCCCTAACGGTTTCAAGGGTAAGTTATCATTCCTAATTCATGTTTGATGAAACTCAATCTTTCTGAACTTAAAGGCTTAGTGAAAATATCAGCTAATTGAAGTTCAGTGCCTATGAACTCAAGTGTTATATCACCTATTTGATAATGATATCTTAGAAAATGGTGTCTAACATCAATATGTTTAGTTCTAGAGTGAGACACAGGATTCCTAGAGATATTAATCGAACTAGTGTTGTCATAGTTGATTGAAACATGTTTAAAGTCAAATACATAATCCAGTAGTGTGTGTTTCATCCACAGAATATGTGCACAGCAACTACCAGTAGTGATGTATTCTGCTTCAGCAATAGACAATGCAACCGAGTTCTGTTTCTTACTACACCATGATACTAGGGATTTTCCAAGTACGTGACATGTTCTAGATGTGCTCTTCCTATCTAACTTACAGCCAGCAAAATCAGCATCTGAATAACTTGTTAAGTCAAATGATTGTCCTTTTGGATAAAACAGGCCTAAATTTACAGTATATTTAAGATATTTAAAAATCCTTTTAACAGCAAGAAAGTGTGATTCTTTAGGATTATCTTGAAATCTAGCACACATACATACACTGAACATAATATCTGGTCAACTAGCAGTAAGATAAAGTAAAATCCCAATCATGCCTTTGTAATTAGTTTGATCAACTGGTTTCCCAGATTCATCAATATCCAATTTACAGGTGGTACTCATAGGTATATCACTTTCTTTAATACTATCCAAACCAAAACGTTTTAATAAATCCTTAGTATATTTACTTTGATTTAAAATAATTCCATCTTTAGTTTGAAAATTTTGAAAACCAATAAAATACTTAAGCTCTCCCATTAAGCTCATTTCAAATTCATTTTTCATAACCCTTGAAAAATTAGTACATAAAGAATTTTTAGAAGATCCAAAAATAATATCATCAACATAGATTTTTAATTTTAATACATCTTTTGAAGTTCTTTTTATAAAAAGAGTGGGATCAGCTATTCCTTTTGTAAATCCTTTTGAAATAAGAAAGTTTGAAAGTCTTTCATACCAAGCTCTTGGAGCTTGTTTTAAACCATATAAAGCTTTAGAAAGTTTAAAAACATGATTTTGAAAATGAGGATTTGTGAAACCAGGTGGTTGTTCTACAAAAACATCTTCAACAATAAAACCATTTAAAAAATCACTTTTCACATCCATTTGATATGACTTGAAATTCAGATATGATGCATAGGCAAGTAAGATCCTAATAGCCTCTAATCTAGTTACAGGTGCAAAGGTTTCCTCATAGTCAATTCCTTCTTCTTGATTGTAACCTTGTGCAACTAGCCTAGCTTTGTTTCTAATGATGTTTCCAGATTCATCAACTTTGTTTCTAAACACCCATTTTGTGCCTATGGTGATAGTGTCCTTAGGTCTTTATACTAATTTCCAGACTTTGTTTCTTTCAAATTGATTTAGTTCTTCTTGCATAGCCATTACCCAGAATTCATCATTGATAGCATCATTGATATTTTTAGGTTCTAGTTGTGACAAGAAGGCTTGATGTTCAACCTGATTTCTAAGAGAAGCTCTAGTCTGTGTTCCTCTATCAAGATTTCCTACAACAGCATCTAAAGGATGGTTCTTTAGAATCCTAGTTGGTCTTGAAAAGGTAGGGCTAGAGATTTCAGGTTCATCAACAGGTTGAGGTTCAACAGAAGCAGGTACTGGAAAATTTCCAGAACTAGATGTTTTAACTACAGGTCCATTGTCTTTATCATTAGGGTTCAAAATAGAGAGATCATCTTCAATATTTTCAAGAGAGTTCTTAGGTTCATGTGGATCAGTTTCAACAAATTTGATGTGAACAGATTCTTTCACACATTTGGTTCTCTTATTAAACACTCTATAGGCTTTACTAGAAATAGAGTAACCTAGGAAAATTCCTTCATCACTCTTGGATGCAAACTTGTCAAGATTATCTTTACTATTAAGAATAAAGACTTTGTAGCCAAAAACTTTTAAGTAGTTCACCTTAGGTTTCCTATGGTTCCACAACTCATAAGGGGTCCTCTTAAGAACGGGTCTAATCAAGACTCTATTAATAACATAACAAGTTGTATTTACAGCTTCATCCCAAAAATAAACAGGTAGGTCATACTCATTAAGCATAGTCTTAGAAATTTCTTGCAGGGTTCTATTCCTCCTTTCTACTACACCATTTTGCTGGGGTGTCCTAGGGGTAGAGAAATTGTGACTATAGCCATTGTGTGAGCAGTAAGATTCAAACTCATGATTTTAAAACTCACAGCCATGATCACTTCTCAGAGTTTTAATCTTATGTCCACTAAGGTTTTCTACATACTTGGAGTATTTTACAAAGCAAGAACAGGCTTAACTTTTGTGAGCTAGAAAATATACCCAAGTATATCTAGAAAAGTAATCTACAAGAACATAGACATAATGCTTCCCATTTAAACTAGAAACTATAGAAGTTCCAAATAAATCCATGTGAACCAACTCGAGAGGTTAAGAAGTTGACACTTATTTCTTTGATTTAAAAGAAACTTTATGTTGCTTTCCCTTTTGACAGGGATTACAAACATTGTCTGCTGGAAATTAAAGTTTGGGTAGGTATCTAACTAAGTTCTTCCTAGAAAGTTTTCTAAGTGAATGCACATTGCAGTGTCCTAATATTATGTGCCAAAGCCAAGACTCTTTATTAAAAGCATTTAAACAAGTAATATTTTTCTTAGCTAAAGAATTTAAATAAACAGCATAAACATTTTCATTTCTCAAAGCAGAAAACACTAAAACATTTTTAGAATTAAAAACATTGCAAGAATCATTTTCAAATTTAACATAAAAACCATCATCACATAACTGAGAAATACATAACAAATTGTATTTAAGTCCATCAACAAATAAAACTTTAGAAATTAATACTGAGTCAGTGTTACCAATCTGGCCTAAGCCGATGATTTTTCCTTTTGAGTTATCACCAAAAGTGACAAATCCTCCATCAAATCTGACTAAACTTTTAAAGCATGAGAAGTCTCCTGACATATGTCTTGAACATCCACTGTCCAAGTAACAGGTATTTTTACAGGAGCTCTTTAAGCAGGTTTCCTACAACACAGATTTAAATAGGAAATTATTTTGGTACCCAGATCTTCTTGGGTCCAGACAGGTTAGCCAATAACACTTTAGGTACCCATATTTGTCTAATGGGTCTCATAAAATTTCTAGAATCAACAGATTTTGAAAGATAAACCTTATTAGATCCATAACAATGAATGTAACTAGTTGAAGCATATGAAGTTCCAGAGCTAGGTACATTCTATCCAGATTTAGGAATGAATCTAGTTTTTGTAATTTTCCTTTGTCCAAGTTGGTATCCTATACCAGTAGTGTATCTAGGTGCTATTTTCTTACCTAGAATTTGAGTAAGAGTATCTTTACCATTGGTGAATTTCTCTAAGTCTTTCTTAAGTTGCTCATTAGATAATTTTAGTTCAGTATTCTCTTTAAGAAACTGAGCATTCTTTTCCATTTCAATATCAAGATCAGATTTATGTTTAACAGTTAATGCATACTGTTTCTTTAAACCTTTGTATTTGTCTTTCAGCTCATTACAGGTTTCTTCTAACATATCACAATATTCAAACAATTCAGATTTAGACATGTTATCACATTCAGAATCATCTCCAGAATAATATGAATTAGAAGCATGAGTTTCTGAAGTTACCTCAGAAGTGTTTGTCATAAAACACATGTTCGCCTTGTTTCTGTGTTCAGTTTCAGAAACTTCAGATTCACTAGAACTGTCCTCTGAAGCACTCCAAGTAGACTTCATGGAATTCTTATACTTGTTATTATTTTATTAATACTTCTTTTTGTATTTCATCTTTGGACAGTCTGCTTTTATGTGTCCTTTCCTTTTGCACTCATAACAGACAACTTCATCTGATTTATCAGGCTTCTTCCAATCCTTTTTCCAATGACCTTTGTTGTCATACTTACCTTTGTAGTTTGACTTTCTGAAAAACTTCTTCTTCCTATAAAATTTCTTAAACCTTCTGGAAATGTGATCCATCTCAGGATCACTGTCAGAATCACTCTCACTGTCTTCACAGCTTGAACTTTCATTGATAGCTTGAAGCTTTTCCTTGTCCTTATTCGTTGAGGTTGTAGTTTTGAAGGCAATAGACTTCCTTCTAGGTTCATCATCATCTTCTTTGTTCACCTTGAGTTCCTCTTCATACATCATCAATTTTCCAATTAGTTCTTTGACTGGTAGTTCTCCAATGTCACATGATTCTCTAATTAAGATAGAAGTTCCCCTCCATCTTTCAAGTAGACATCTCAGAATTCTCATAATTTGTTCCTTGGATGGAACATCCTTTCCCAGAGAAGTCATTGTGTTGAAAATTTCATTAAACCTGAGATACATGTCAGAAATGGGTTCATCAGGCTTCATCTTAAAATTATCATACTTAATAGTATAAGTATTCAATCCCATCTCCTTAACATTAGTTGTTACTTCATGAGAAACAGCTAAGGTATCCCAAATTTCATATGCAGTTTTACAAGCAGATATTCTATTAAATTCCTCATCTCCTAGAGCACAGTACAAAGCATTAATAGATTTACAATTATTATTGTAGGTTGTCTTAGTAGCTTCATTCCAAGTAGATCTAACAGTAGTTGGTATTTTGTATTCAGATTCTATAGCAGTCCAAATATGAAAACCCATGCTCTCTAAATGAATTTTTATCTTGATTTTACACTGAACATAGTTGGTGATATTGAAAAAGGGTGGTCTATTGGTAGCAACACCTTCAACTCTATTGTCCATGATAACTAAATTAAAGCAAAGATTTTAAAGAGATAAAAAATTATAAATAACAGAAATTTTAAGAACTTTAAAATACAACTAAAATCACAGTTGAAAAATAGAGTACTTTAGAAAATATTTTAACACCCTTGGATACCAAATGTTGGTCAGAGTGGATACTCAAGATGGGGGGTGAATTGAGTACCAATTAAAATTTCTGTTTTAAAACTTTGTCTTAAAAGCCCCCTAATAAAATACTAAATTAAACTGTAGTGAATTTATATCAAAGTAAGGGTTCGGTTGGGTTCTCAAGGGATTGATTATTTCCCAGTTAATCAAAACAGAAAGGTTGATTAACTTTTGAAACCAACTTACTGATTTACAACTAATATAAACACTTGCGAATTTAATTATCAAAGTGACTTTAAAACAGTTTTGGTTTTAAAGAAATTTGCAGCGGAATAAATAATAACTTTGAAAGATATAGCACAGCAGATATAACCAAGAGGTTCAGTCTCAATCCGAGACTTAGTCCTCTCAAAAATTTGTATAAAGGTGATCCACACCCTGGATCGGGGATTACAATAGTATACAACTGTCTAGGTCCAAGACCTCTACCACTATTATCTGTGGGAACAGGAAAAACAGCAACTAGCTATCCAGGTCACACGACCTCTACCACTATACCAGTGGGAAATAAAAGAAGTAAGAGAGTTGAGTGAGGATTTAAAAATCCTCCAGTTAAGGCACAGGAGACAGTGTGTGTGTAAAATACAGCATATAACACACACTGCTAAATATGTAAAAAGATAAATCACAGAGAAAATATTTAGAGTTTAGAAATGGCTCTAGTGATTGTCATGTAGTTCTGGACTCCTTTGATTGATCAGAATTCGCTCTGAGTCCTCTTCTGGTTTTTTTCTGGAAAACAGAATATCATCTATTTCCTTGACTTCCAAGTTCAGAGATAGAGAAGAATTAGTCGATGAAGTTATTGTTTTTTGTTCTTGTTCTCAGCTCTTCACTGGTTAGCATTGATTAAAGAGTTCCTCGTGTAAGTTCAGTCATCTCTTTGCATTCACGCTCTGTTGTTCTTCCAGCACACCTTGTGTTCAGTATTCGTCTCTATGCCTCTCTCTTTTCAGTAGCACATCCTTCCTTTATTTAAAGCACGTGCTCCGGAAAAAGATGATTTATTTTTTCAGGTACGAGGTATGATTTCTTGACATCCAACAAACAGACATTAATAATATGTCAGTGCATTAATATATACCTAATATGACCATTGGTTAGGTTAAACAATAATAAAGAATTAAAGCATTTCAGGGTTCTGTCTCTGAATGGTTGCTCATGATAACAGTGGACTTGTGTTACAGTAGGTGTCTGTAGGTCTGAGTATCGGTAGACATTTGTAACGGTAGACTTTTCTGTCGGTATACTTGATGTATCGATAGCGGTGGACTTATAACAGTAGTGGTGGCTCTGCCTTTACCAGTAGCGGTAACTCTCTATCGGTATTTGTGGCTCTACCTTGTAACAGTAGCGGTAGCTCTCTATCGTTAGACTTTGCATAATGGTGGACTTCAGCATATCAGTAGCTGTCAAATTTGTTGTAGCGGTAACTGTCGACTTCATTGTATCGGTAGCTCTATCAGTAGACTTTGATGTAGTGATGGACTTTGGGTATCAGTTGGGTATCGGTAGCTGTACCGATAGTTGTATCAGTAGCTCTCTTATAGCGGTAACTACAACATATCAGTAGACTTAACTGTATCGGTCACTGTGAGATGTAACGGTTTCTAGCTCGTAACGGTAGCTATTTGTTCTGACGGTAGCTACTGTCTAACGTTTTCTCTACTCTATATCGGTAGCTAGTTTGTAACGGTAGCTGAAAACTGTTTGAGCATTCACTTGGCAGAATGAGTTAAGTCATAGTAAACATATATCGGATAATTCAAAAAACTTAATTTAAGCATAATGAAGGTAACAACATATATTAAAGTATATTTGGAATGTATTAAGCATAATCAAGATATAAAGAAAGAATGGTTGGGATTATCAAAACACAATAAAGCAACTTAATTCCAGAGGTTTCAACAGTATTTGTTAGTTCGGCCATTAACAAAGGATTCTAAAGCAGTGAATTTCAACATAAATCAAAAACAAAAAACAAGGATTCAATTGGGGGATACAAAATATAAAATAGAAATCCTACCTCAAATTTGGATCCATCGTTGTGTCCTTTGCGATCTGATATACTATCATCTTCATTTTTCATCGTGATTCAATGAAGTTCAGACGTTGAATCACGGTTGTCTAGAGCTCCTCCATCTGAGAGAGAAATGAGCTAACTCTAGCTCATTTATCTAAACTCCTATTTATAGGAAACTATCAGTGATTGTGAAATTTGAATCTCTCGTGCCCTCTCAACTGAGATCACCCCTAGGGAAAACATTAAGCTACAAACTCAATATAGGTCTCAGTTTTCTAATCCAAGTCCCCATTAAGATGTTATTCAAAGTAGCGTTTCAAATAAAACAATTTTATTTTATTATTTTCTTTATGGTTTTGCACTCTAGGAATTTTTCTACAGAAGGCATGCACCGAAAAAATTTATACCCCTCCTAGGGTAAACAGCACACTCCAGACTCAAATATGGCCTTGGATTTCTGATCTGAGTTACCATTTGAGAGTTATTTTGGGTTTGATCTATTAAATTAATAAATTAATAAATTAATTCATCCATTTAACATACCGCTAATGAGAGAGGGGTCCGAACGTCCTGCGTCGACATAAATTATATCATTCCTAGGGTAAACACTGTGTTCCAAACCCAATTGTGGTCTCATATATCTGATCTGATCAACCTTTTAAGAGATATCCCATTTCTATCACATGAATAGTACAAAAACACTTAATATTTCTGTATAATTTATTCCAGGCACACAGAGTCTCGAAATTGCGCGTCGTCCCCACACCTAACTCTGGAAATATATGTAGAAATATTCAAAAGTCTTACAAAGTAAAAAACCGAGTCTCAATATCATTTCCTCCTTCAATATTTTCATCCCTAGAAAGAAAAATCGGGGAAACAACTCGGAATACTACTCTCACACCTGGCGCTCCCACTCCCAGGAAAACATACACGCTTCCATGCTACCACAGCATGCGAACCAAAGAATGTTTCATCCTCATAATGTTCTCTCCTACTAATGACGTGCGAAGAAAACATGCATGCATCTCCTCAACTGTGACATGTGGGGGACGTCGTGCACCCACTCTAGCCATTGGGGTAGGGCAAGGTGGTAGGCAACCTCATTGCCTCTTTGCACAGTCTCGAACAGCCTGATGAACTCAGGGGATAGTTCGCCACCCTGGTCGAACCTCTATATCCCACTTCATGACTGGAATCACTACTTATCCCTGGAATAGGGTCTCATGATTCCCTCCTTTAGAATATTCATCTAGTGAAACACATAAGGATATCTTGTCACACATGATTTCTTAGTTGATGTCACATAATTGAGACTCTCTTATATGCTCGAGAAGCGAAGGAGTCGACATGATCGACTGAAGAAAACCGTACCCTCCTTCTCCACCAGGGTTAGTTGTAGGGAGGCTAACTAATTTGAAACTTCCTGCATTTGGAAAGCCTGGGACTTCCTGTGAAGGTCATATATTACAATGCTTCCTCTTTCCAGAGTATAGACTACCTCAAAGTCGTAGTCCTATAGGAAGTTCAAATAGAATCTCTGCCTTATGTTAAGGTATATTTAAGCAAAGACATACTTGGGACTCTAGTGGTCTGAGAAAACCACAAAGTGTTCTCCCAGAAGATAACACCTCTACACCCTCAGGGTGACGACTACCGCTGCCAGCACCAAATAGTGAGTTGTTTGGTCCTGTTTTTAGGGTGCTCATTACCTCAACCTTACTTGATAACTTTAGTATCAAGACTTTATATTGAGTATACAAGGTACCAACGAACAAGGTAGGTGAGTAAAATCATCCAACCGCAAGAGGCTAGACACAGAAAACATGTGAAATACCATGTGCGTCTTTACCCCTCTTGGAAGGAGAGTAATACCCAAAACAGGCACTCTTCTGATCCCACCAGTGGAATCACAAGCAAAAGGAGGTCAAGTAGTAAAACTCCACTGGCAGATCCAGGACCTGCTCTAACACTCCACTGTACAACTCTGCCCCAAATATGAAAGTCTAAGTGACTCATCCACCACACCTTGATACTATCCACTTTGGGCGGCACTTACTTGTCCTCATAATTTTTATTGCACCACAAAAACGTGTCTCGGTGGGTGTAGAACCCATCTTCCTCATGCATTCAAAGATATATTGAACAACACCAACACAGGGTTACATCGATGCCCCGTGTCACCCTAGTAACTCCTCGAGCAGGGAGTTGGAAGAAAAGAGTACCACACACAGTGTCTAACAAGTTATACTAAAAAAGGTATAAAATTCATAGAGTGTACCTCTTATCACCTTTCATGTTGTACGATTATAGACATCCATAGAATGTAGCTGCCCGTGGCCCCGATCTCCAGCTCCCTAATCCTAACATGGGTCGTGTAGTGGTAGTGGAAGGACCTCACAACGTCATCCACCAACCATAGTTCTTCCTACTTCTCTTCCATCACTGCCTGCCTAGGGACCACCCTGCCCCCACCTGGGAGATCCATGATCACAATACTACCTCTAACATAGAAGTGCACCAACCAACTGCCTGGGAAGCTCAGTATGTCTGGTCGGGAAGCCTCATTCCATGTGACCACACCCATCACAATCATAACACCACCCCATCCAAGGCCACCCTGATGCTCTGTGATTTCCCCAACTATGTTCTTGGGTCTTATCAAGGGGAGTCCTCCTGCGTCGAGGGCCTTCCATATGACGTCTTCTAGCTGCAGTAGATGTCCCAACTCTGTTGCGCCGGCTGCCAAAACTGGCCAACTATCACCCCTCTAATGGAATTCTCTCTATCATTATTGCTTTCTCCAACACCCTGGCATAGGTGGTAAAGAACGAGGGTACTATGCTGACACGAATCTATCTGGAAATACCCCGCTCAAACTTCCAGGCTCGGAATCTACCATTGTGGACCACATCCAAAGAGTAATGAGTAAGGTCTACGAACCTAGTCTCATACTCAGCCACCATCACCCCTCCATGCTGAAACTACAGGAGATCATAAATTCAAATGGAGAACGAGTAGGAGGGGTAGTACTCCTCACAAAACGACTACTGAAAGTCATCCCATGAGAGTACCAACTCATTGTGCATCTGAGTAACACATATCTACCAACGCCAAGTTTCTCAATGGAAAAAGATTGACTGTCAAAGCCACCATCTAATCCATCGGTGTTCATAAATGCCTCAAGAGGATGACCACCAATTCTATCCAAACCTTCACTACCTAAGATTCTGGCATACCATAGAACCTCAATGGTCTCTGACACTGGAACTCGCGGAGTGCCCTCAAACTGTGCACATCCTCAACCCACTCTTTTGGGGTTGTCTATTTCTCAACAGGTGGAGGTGTTGCTACCTTCCCACCTAGAGTAAGAGGATCACATGATGGATCTAAAATTGAGGCCTTGTCGTTCACGGAATCATCGTCACGAACTGGAGCTAGTATCCTGGCTGGTTGTTATCGCGGAGGCATCCTGAATCCGATCAAGGAGTATCATGGTCAAATGAGCATATATATATATCAACAATGATGGGGAGATTTCTCAAGAAGGACATTCAAAGACTCAATCCTATAAGACGCATGTACCAAAGTTCCCTACAATAAGTGTCTCAACATACCAAGTCGACAAGCAGGTAATCAGGGTCCTGGTGAATGGATATGTCGGTCGTTACACCATCACTGGACTCTCTAGCCTGAGATCCACTCTCTAGACACGTTGACATTGTTTCCCTAAACCCAACAAAGACCTTTTTAGGAAAATTTCCAAACAATGTCCCAAGGGTAGAACTAAAAATTCCAATTGTAGCGGAAGCGTGGTTGGGACGGAACCCAACTTTGATTTTTACCATGATCAATGATTATTCTGGGATCAATACGACGATGAAATCCAGTCTCCATGGAATAGAATCAAAGATTTAGATAAAGAATTAATATGCCCGAAACATTTAGAGAGGATCTTGCACATCATGTTTATAATTAATTTAATTAATTTCATAAGGAAAATAATACCTGAATCTTTGGTATTTTCTTCATTGATGATGTTGATCATCCGGAATGACCCTTCCAGATTATTTCTTGTGATTTTAAGGATCCAAACTAGAATCCCTCTAGCGATGATCCACACATGCTCTGATGGCCTCCGATCGACACTGCTCGTTCTTCGGGAGCTAGCGCGGAGAAGTGAGTGTCTTGTGTCGATCATTCTTGATCACTTGTTCTTCGGCCTTGAAGAACATCGCTCGTTCTTGAGAGGGGTGGGAAGAGTATTCGAGAGAGAAATTGTTTAGCTCAACAATTCAAAATTCACTGGGTGTACGATTCGGTGTCATGTGTTGTCTAGCACAATAGGCGTACTTGTCTATGTATATGTATGGAACTTCAGTTACAATATTTAATTGCATAAAAACAATTAAATACATTCATGAACTTAGAGAAAACCCATGCTCATAATAATAATACTACATCATTATTTATGGTGCGCCAACTTGTGCAAAATAGAATTATAAATAAAATTCTACGTCACAAAATAATAGCAATGTCGTTATTATTTTAACTTGTGCCAACTAGTTAAATAATTATTTACCATCTTTCAAATAATTATGTTACCATCGGACTGGCCCTGGTCCACTTAAACTCTACTTCCATTTATTGAATACCCAAATAAATAAATAAATAATTTATTCTCTTAAATATATATTTTATTTATAAATTAGTAAATAAATATTTATTAAATGTTCAATAAAATAAATAAATATATTTTATTTAATTTATGCGATCATTTTAACTTGAATAAAATTATTCCACAATCTTGAGAATAATATTTATTTAATTAATTAAATTAAAATAGAATTTAACTGAGACCATCAAAAACACTTAGTGTGTGACCCTCTAGGATTCTTTCTCGTTGGCATTAGGTGTACTTGCCTAAAGTCCAAGAGTACTATCTAGCAATGTGTCAAGACACCCAAGAGAAATAACATAATGTTGCAACAACGACATCCACATATAAACACTCACTGTGTAATATAATCCCTTTTTCGCAATATCTCATCAAGTAGGTTTCATGATAGTGTCATAAAATTTTATGCTTGATACGTCGTTCTTTGACTACTTGAAATAAAATCATTGTTACACCATGTCCATGGAATTTCACAGGACGGTTCTATTTCAATCAAAGGTCTGAGATATCAACTTCCATAAATGGAAGGGACAAGTCCTTCCTCAACCTATCCATTAATAACATGTCACTCATGACGCACCCAATGTACCCTACTTCTCTCCAACTGTCTGCGTGACGTTTTTCTTCAATAAATCAAAGTGAGCGAGTCGAGACACATATTAATGATAATCTTAAAGTCTAAGGATCATTACATGCTCATAGATAGAAATATCTGATGAAACCAAAACATGTGGAATTCCTACTCGCAGGTCTGTTCTCATAACCTCCTGTCTTGGAGATTACCAAGCGTGAACTTCATGAGAGGAAGTCTCATCTGCTTATGAGTACTCTCACCTGATAGTCTGCATGCTATGTGTCTCATCATAGTATGTCATCTAACCGTAGAACTATATTTAAGAATATTTTTATAGCATTTCAATGTTCTCATCATAGTAGGGAACTTCCATGACCTTATCAATGCAACAAATACTCTAGGACATTATTAAATCATAGTCATGCAGAACAATGAAAAATATATAATAAGATGTTTAATTTTTAAATACATTAAATTTCCATGTAATCAAAGTACAACCAGTTGGTTCTAGGACACCAACTCTTACAAACTCCCACTTGGACTAGAGCCAATGACCTACGAATTTCAATCTACTAAACCTCACATGGTGATCTTGTTTCTACTGAGTCAAGGCTTTAGTCAATGGGTCCATCATGTTGTCTTACATGGAAATACGGCTCACTGCAACTTCACCTCTCTGGAAAAAAAATCCCTCAAGAGATGATACTTCCGAAATATGTGTTTTGTCCGCTGATGTGACCTTTTCTCTTTTGAGAGAGCCACCGCTGTAGTATTATCACAGTACAGTGTGATGGGATTTTTACTGCTAGGTATCACATCCATCTCCTAGATGAAGCTTTATATCCAAACTACTTCTTTAGCAACCTCAGAAGCTGTGATATACTCGGACTCTGTCATAGAATCTACGACCACACTCTTCTTTGAGCTCTTCCAACTCATTGCACCTCCATTAAAAGTGAAGATGTATCATGTTTGCGACTTCATGTCATCTTGATCGGTCTGGAAACTAGCATCTTCATATCCTCTAATGACTAGTTCCTCATCTCCTCCATAAACTAGGAACATATCCTTAGTACGCCTTAGATACTTTAGGATAGTCTTGACTTCCATCCAATGGCAGTCACCTGGGTCAGCTTGATACATGCCTATTGCACTCAATACGTAGGCAACGTCCATCCTAGTACATAGCATGGAATACATGACTGACCCAATCATTGATGTGTATGGATTCCTTTCCATTATCTTTCTTTCTTCATGTGTCTGAGGACACATTTTCTTGGAATGATGAATTTCATGTGATGCTGGCAACAATCTCTTCTTGGATTGTTTCATACTGAATCTCTTCAATATCTTATCAATGTATGTAATTTGACTTAGGCCCAACAATCTCTTGGATCTATCATGATGGATATTGATCCTAAGAATATATGTTGCATCACCCAAGTCCTTCATGAAGAATCATTTATTAAACTATTCCTTAACCGACTCTAAGACTAGCATATCGTTTCCAATAAGTAATATGTCATCAATATATACTATTAGGAAAATGATTGCACTCCCACTAAACCATTTGTAGACACGAGCCTCACATTCATTCTTGATAAAACCAAAAAAATTTATAACTTCATCAAAACGAATGTTCCATGACCTGGATGCTTGCTTTAATCCATAAATGGATTTTTGCAACTTGCATACCTTATTGGAATCCTTTGGAGTCATAAAACAGTTAGGTTGTGTCATATAGAGATCTTCCTAAAGGTTCTCATTAAGAAAGGTTGTTTTGAAATCCATTTTCCAAATCCCATAGTCATGGTAAGCGGCAATGGCCAATATAATTCGTATGGATTTCAGCATTGCAACTGGTGAAAAAGTTTCATTGTAGTCAATGTCTTGACGTTGTTTGAACCCTTTTGAAACTAGTCATTCCTTATAGGTGATGACTTGTCCTTACATGTCCATTTTCTTCTTGAATACCCATTTTCAAACAACAGGCTTTACATCAACTGGAGGATCTACCAAAATCCAAAATTGGTTTTGGTACATGGAATCCATTTCAAAATTCCTGGCTTCTTACCACTTGGAAAAATCTATCCCACTTATTGCTTCCTTGTATGTTAAAGAATCGTTATTATCAACTAATAATGAGTCATCATTCTCAGTAACTAGAAAATTGTGCCATTCTGGTTATCTAACCTCTCTTGTACTCCTATACAGATCTTGTGTCTCTGGAATAGTTATTTCTTCCATGGGGTTTTGTGGAATCTGTTCCTGCACTAACTCTTGTGTACATTGAGCCTCAACTTCATTGAAGTCTATTTCGCTCCCACTATCTATTTTGGAGATGTGCTCCCTCTCGAGGAATATGGCGTGTCTTGCCACTATAACCTTTTTGTCTGAGGGTTTGTATAGGTAATATCCCCTTGTTTCCTTGGGGTAACCTATAAAGGTACACTTTGTGCCTTGGGGTGCAAGTTTGTTACCTGAAGAGGCCTTAACAAATTCATCACATCTCCACACATGTGAATTCGATAATATGTCTTTCTTTCCACTCCATAACTCATATAGAATACCATTTTTTTGATTTAGTTGGTACTTGGTTTACTATGTGCACCTCTATTTGTAACGCATATCCCCAAAAGAATAATAGAAGACTCGCATGACTCGTCATTGATCTCACCATGTCCAACGGGGTGTGGTTCATCCTTTATCTCACACCAATCCACCGGGGCATGTATGGAGGAGTGAGTTGGGATAGGATCCCAAATTCCTGTAAGTAATCAATGAAGTCTTGATTAAGATATTCCCCACCTTGGTTTGAGCAGAGTTTCTTAATCTTCTTACCAAGTTGGTTATCAACTTTATTATTGTATTCTTTGAACTTATCAAAAGAATCAGACTTATACCTCATTAAGAATATATATCCATATCTACTAAAATCATTAGTAAAAGTTATGAAGTATGAGTACCCTCCCCTTGCTTCAACTGGAAATGGTCCACACACATCGGTATGAACCAATTCAAGAAGTTATTTAGCCCTTTCACCTTTCCCACTAAATAGGGCTTTGGTCATTTTGCCTTGTAAATATTCATGACATACACCAAGTGGTTTTAGTTTGAAAGAATCTAAATATTCATCTTGATGTAACTTTGTCAAGCATTTCTTGTTTACATGACCTATCTGGTGATGCCAAAGTTGTGTGTGGTATGAGTCATGTGAAGTATCTTTGTTATCAATTGCCATTACTTGGTTTGGGTAATCCAACACGTAAAGACTGTTGTATAAATGTTCCCTACCAAAACAAATGATATCTTTGTAAAAGAAGCAACATTCATTTCCAAACTTGAAAACAAATCCATCTGTATCTAATCTGGATATAGAAATGATTTTTTTAGTAACAAACGACACATAATAACAACCCTTTAACGCCAAGATAATCCCAGTTGGCAATGTGAGGTGGTAGTCCTCGACAGATATAGCAGTAAGTCTGGCTCTGTTGGCTACTCATAGATCTACCTCCCCTTAGTCAATCTTCCTGAATCTACTTGGTTCCTGTATTTGGGTACATATGTGAGCACCACAAGCTATATCTAATGCCCAATTTGTAGAAACAGATAGATTTCATTTGATAACAAACGCACCTGAAGCTTCCCTTGCTTCTTAGGTTGGGTGCAATTCTTCTTTCAGTGGCCCTTCTTGCCACATGCGAAACAAACAGCCTCCCATTCCCTTGCCTCCCCTTTGATCTTCCTTTTCTTGGAAGTTCATGAAGAATAGTTGGGCTTAAATCTCTTCTCCTTCCCTTTCCTCTTATTCACCATAAGGACATAAGGATTTTCATGCTTCATATCTTTTTCCACATAGTGAATGAGGATAAGAAGATTAGATAGAGATTTCTCAATGTTGTTCATATTTAAATTGACAACAAAGTTAGAGAATCTCTGAGGGAGTGATGTGAGAATAAGATCGGTTCCCAATTCTTCAGAGAGTTTAAACCCTAGAACCTTCAGGCACTCAATTTAGCCAATGAGCTTGACTACATATGGCCCATCTGGGGCACCTTCTCCAAGCTTACTCTGAAAGAGTGCCTTAGAGATCTCAAACATTTCCTGTCTTGCTCTCTCCTGGTAAAGACTATGGAGGTGCTCAAGAATGATATAAGCATCCATGTTTTCATGAGACTTCATGAGATCACAAGACATTGATGATAACATCAAACATTGAACGTTGACCATGTCATTCATATGTTTCTCATAGACCAGGAAATCCTCATCACTCGCCTCTTTGGAAGGAGGATCAGGTAATGATGACTCCAGCACGTAAGACTTCCGTTCATGGCGTAGGATAACCCGAAGGTGTCTAAACCATTCCTGGAAGTTAATGCCAGTGAGGATGTTGTCTTTATCTAGAATTGATCACAGGGATAGTGTGGTTGACAAGTTTTTCATTTTTATTCTACAATTAAATGAGCGGATCATTAGTACTTTCTTGATTACATTTTATAAGAGATGATAAATTTTATTAAGTCTCCCACTATTTTATCAAGTCTCAATAGCCCTCACCATTGAACTTTAAATGTCTAGTTGCTGTGAAATTCTAGTGTCAAGGATCCATATTCCCCTTCACATAACCCCAACAAGGGTTGGTCAAGCTATTAGAAGGTATTTAGATAGGCAGGTCTTTTCCAATTGTGGGCTTCGAGCTCCTTGATCTGTTGAGTGGACTCCCCAATCCTAAAATCATGACTTTGGATTTCCTCAACTCTTGCCTCCAATATTACACCAAGTCTAGCAAGAGCTACTCCTCTTGGTGTAATATGGTTAAGTAAACCTGAAACCTTTCATAAGTGATTCTTGTATAAAAGTATGTTTCCCAACAAGGGTTGGTCAAACACATAGTTTTATTGATTTTTTCCTTTAATCAAGTAACGGAAGGCTTGGTCTGACTTAATATTTTATTTGAGGGATTTTTATCTTTTATGTGTAAATTTCTTATTATCATTATCACATGATTTTTAATATTAAGTGGAACTTACTTAAGTGATTAATCATGTCTTGATAATATTTATGCATAAGTCTAGTTTATTTTAGTTCTATCTTACATGCATTTTTAATTCATTAATTATGTGATCGTGACAACACATCCATAATGATAAACCATGCAAATGACAGAAATAAAATATAGAGAATGATGATGAAAATTTCTAATGGTTAGTTTATCTAGCAATTGATAAACTAACCTTGACTTAGGGGATAAACATCTTAAACTTTTTGGGTTCGTGTTTACAGCTTTCCATATGTCCACCTCTGCATCTCCTGGGATTGGTTTCGTCTCGGCTCCAGCTTGAATCGCCTCCACTATCTTAGGAGTTCCATTCATTACATATTCCTTTTTAACTCACATGCAGGTGAGGGGTAAAAAAGGGTTTTATATAAAAGAAACCTTGAGCACACAGGCCCTACATATTAATGAGGAGAGATGGCTCGCAGGCCAACAAATTTAATTTAATTAAATAAATTAAGAGAAACCATCCACATCCAAAGGTCTTGGTCTAGCTCATGATCATTCATACATGCAACGATATTTATGCATAAATAAAACTAGCATTCAATTCTTTAATCGTTCTTGTTTAAGATAAATCATGCTCGAATCAATTAATTATCATCTTTAATTAATAAACCCTTTTATCTTAAATATTTTTTCTGAATTTCCTTGAGATTATCATCCATCATAATTTTAAACAAATAAATTCATTTAAAATTGTCTTTGTACGTAACTTATACCTTGGAGGCAACCCGGTGAATTCCTATTCATAACTACCCAATGAGTATGAATGAATATTACGTATATGTTAAATTAAAAACATATATATAAAACACCTATCACATGTTGTGGCTTAAATTTACGCCCACACAACGGTACACGTCTCAAGGTTTTGTATAATATAATAATAAATTTTAATAAATCTACAGAATTTGGATGAGTACATAGCGTGTAGTTCCAACTACACGGCGTTTACTATTTTTCACCATCCATTTGAAGTACACACCATGGGAAACAGCATGTGAGTGTACTTAGTAAAATCTTCGGAGTACACGGCGTGTTCAGTGGGCCACATGCTATGTAGTATCCTTGTTACATGGTTTCTAGTCGAGAAAGCCGTGTATGGGGTACACGGTCCAACCCTAACCTGAAAGGACTACACGCCATGTCCAGTGGACTACATGGCATGTAATTAGGAAACTATGTTCCACCTATTACTGGTCAACACACGGAGTCATTTAAGACTTACAAAGACCCCAACACATGACTAGGTTTAGCAGACCGGTCTGATGCATTGAATCTTGACTACACGGCATGTACTACTGAATACATGCCGTGTGTTCTGGTGTTGTATGACCAGGAACATTTGGAACCTATGGATGAGATCCTCTATTTTATTTTAATCAAAATTAAAAGAAAATATCGTTTATTTAAGGTGAACGAGAAACGAAAGAGGATGAATAGATCTCGAGATTCAGATTTGCAGAATGATTAACTTTAATTGAAACAACTAAATTATTAAATGTGTAAGTCGTCAACGAAATATTTAAACAATTATAAATTGTGATGTAATCGCTCGGATACCACTTGAAGGTTCTGGGTATAGTGGAAGCGGGGTTGGGACAGAACCCAACTTTGATTTTTACCATGATCAATGATTATTCCGGGATCAATACGATGATGAATGTCAGTCTCCATGGAATAAAATCAAAGATTTACATAAAGAAGGAAGATGACCGAAACTTTTAGAGAGGATCTTGTACATCATGTTTATAATTAATTTAATTAATTTCATAAAGAAAATAATACCTAAATCTTTGGTATTTTCTTCATTGATGATATTGATCGTCCGGAATGACCCTTCCAGATTATCTCATTGCGCTTGTAAGGATCCAAACTAGAATCCCTCTAGCGGTGATCCACACGTGCTCTGATGGCCTTCGATCGAAACTACTCATTCTCTGGGTGTTACCACGGTGAAGCAGGTATCTTGTTTTAGTCGTTCTTGATCGCTTGTTCTTCAACCTTGAAGAACGTCTCTCATTCTTGAGAGGGGTGGGACGAGGATTTGAGAGAGAAATTGTTTAGCTCAACAATTCTCAATTCATCTGGTGTACGATTCGGTGTTGTGTGTTGCCTGAACAATAGGCGTACTTTTCTATTTATATGCATGGAAATTTAGTTACAATATTTAATTACATAACAGATTTTAAATACATTCATGAACTTATAGAAAACACATGCTCATAATAATAATATTGTGTCGTTATTTATGGTGTGCCAAATTGTGCAAAACAAAATTATAAATAAAATTTTGGGTCACAAAATAATAGCAGCGTCATTATTATTTTAACTTGTGCCAACTAGTTAAATAATTATTTACCATCTTGCAAATAATTATTTTACCACCGGGCTAGCTTTGATCCACTTGAACTTCACTTCAATTTATTGAATACCTAAATAAATAAATAAATAAATTATTCTCTTAAATAAATATTTTATTTAAAAATTAGTAAATAAATACTTATTAAATGCTTAATAAAATAAATAAATGTATTTAATTTAATTTATGCGATCATTTTAACTTGAATAAAATTATTCCACGTTCTTGAGAATAATATTTATTTCATTAATTAAATTCAAATAGAATTTAATCAAGATCATCTAAAACACTTAGTGTGTGACCCTCTAGGATTCTTTCTCATTGGCATTAGGTGGGCTTGCCTAAAGTACAAGAGTACTGTCTAGAAATGGGTCAAGGCACCCAAGAGAAAGAACGTAATGTCGCAACAACAAAATCCACATACGAATTCTCACTGTGTAATATAATCCATTTGTCGTAATATCTCATCAAACAGGTTTCATGATAGTGTCATCAGCTTTTATGTTTGATACATTGTTCTTCAACTACCTGAAATAAACTCATCATTATACCATGGTCATGGAGTTTCCCACGACGGTTCTATTTCAATCAAAAGGCCAAGATATCAACTTCCATAAATGGAAGGGACAAATCCTTCCTCGACTTATCCATTAATAACATGCCACTCATAACGCACCCAATGTACCCTACTTCCCACCAACTATTTGCGTGATGGTTTTTGTTAGTAAATTAAAGTGTGTGAGTCATGACATGTATTAATGGTAATCTTAAAGTCTAAGGATCATTACACATGCTCGCAAATAGAAATATCCAATGACCCCAAAACATGAAGAATTCCTACTGGCGGGTCTGTTCTCATAATCTCTTTTCTAGGAGATTACCAAGTGTGAACTTCATGAGAGGGAGTCTCATCTTCTTATGAGTAATCACACATGACGGTCTACATGCTATGTGTCCCATCATAGTATGTCATACAACTGTAGAACTATATTTAAGAATATTGTTATAGCATTTCAAGGTTCTCATCATAGCGGGGAACTGCCATAACATTATCAATGCAACAAATACTCTAGGTCATTATTACATCATAGTCATGAAGAACAATAGAAAATATGTAATAAGATGTTTAATATTTAAATACATTACATGTCCATGTAATCAAAGTACAACCAGTTGGTTCTAGAACACCAAATCTTACAAGAAAAGCATTTGATACCACTTTTTCATTACCAGACTCGTGTCAGGGCTCAAGACGCAACTTCCCCAAGCCCGCATCCATTGTTCAGGGGCTGACGACTAGCGTCGAAGGCCTAACAAAATTGGGGAGGCCTTTTCCTAAGTACCTGTACACACACACACGTATCCAACTCAATGAAAAAGTTCATAGGGAAAGGAAAGAAACATACAACACTACTATATATAAAAACCAAAAATATGCATCAACCTCTAAATAGTATAGGAATATGTGATATAAAGTAAACTGAAAGGAAAAAGGGAAAAAACACACTCCCAAACATAAAAGTTCCACAACCCCATAACAGGTGGAAAAGTAAAATGGTTGGGAGAGCCCCATTCCTGAATCCCAAGTCACGACCATTGTATGCGGTCTAAGCACCCTATATCCCTAGATCCACTGAAGTCACGATAAACCTGTCCATCATCTGCAAGGGTACACCAAGTGTGAGCAAAGACAAAGTAGGGGTGGATATAAAAATACTCAGTAGGATGCCATGAAGGATCAAAGGAGTAGAAAGAGAGGTACTGAAGAGGGGAGTAGTAGATAGAATAAGGCATAGTAAAAAAGAGTACAACTCAACCCAACTAGAGAGTGAAGTAAGCTCATCCAAACAAAAGGATCTAGAAATGGTGAGAATATGAACTTCTCATTGAGTCTTTGCTACCTATAGTAGGAGAGTAGACTCGTCCAACCACGATAAGCTAGACACGGAAATCACGTGGTATACCTCGCGCGTCTTCGCCTATCCTAGAAGGAGAGTAACCAAAACCCAAGGAGTGGGTACTGAAATACAATATATATATATATATATATATATATAATCAAACAATAAACCCAAACAAGAGAGTAAGGGGATCTCCATCTCATAGCTCAGCCCAAGAAAAGAGAGTATCCAACAGTTCTAGAAGTAACCATCATTGATGCCCAACATCCCACACGTCTGCTCTAAACTACAAGTCAAAGGGGCTCAATCACCGCACCTTGATACTATCCGCTTTGGGTGGTCCAGTCTCACCCGCACGGTTTTGGGTCGCATTACAAGGACGTGTCTTGGTGAGGAAAGTGCCCCTCTTCCTTGAGAGTCTAAATTCACATCAAAGCACAACTCATCACTATCCCACACGGTCGAGAGATCATGTCTCAAGGTCTAGGATCCATGTCTATCCCAGCTGGAGGGTTCCACTCTAGTGTCATTGAGGACCCATCCCCATCCCGACTATAGGGTTATACTCAGAAAAGATCGAGGACCCATGCCCAACCTAACTGGAGGGTTCCACTCTAGTGTCATCGAGGACCCATCCCCAACCCGGCTGGAGGGTTCTACTCAGAAAAGATTGAGGACTCATGCCCAGCTCGACTAGAGGGTTCCACTCTAGTATCATCGAGGACCCATGCCTAGCCCAAATGGAGGGATCCACTTTGAAAACATCGAGGAACTGCACTCTGGCCATCGCTATTGGATGGTACCTCAAAAAGATGATTGGGAACTCCAAAACCCAATCCAACAGGAGGGTAAGCCCAGTATTGCTCAGGTGATTCTTCCTGATCATAGCTGTCATTGAGTGTCTCCTCGAATAGGCATCATGTTCGGAACATCGAGCATCACCTCAGATGGTCATCACACTCGAAGCATCTCACATCGCATCACAAAATCCACTTCGAATGCCACCATCACGTTCTATGTAGAAAAACACTCAGAATAGACTACTCGCTTTCCAAAAAATGAGTCCAACAGAAGGAGATACGAGAAGTATAATATTCATCGAGTAATACACGGTGTGTGAGGGGTCCACATGACGTGTGATCCTACCTAATATCCCATCCATTTACCTAGCTGTACTCGGGTACTAAACTGTGAACTAGTACCCACAAGGCATGTCAGCATACTCCCAGAGTACATGGCACCTTTTTTCCAAAAGGCTAACAAATGCACGCTACTCGTTACTGATCCCAAGGGATAAAATGTAATTCTACCAACATGCCTCTTACAAACTACCCCAGATAACCAAACAGATCACACCACCACGATCCTTGTGAAAAAATGCATAGGATAGACAATTCATTCACCTGAGTTGGACTCCCAATGAAAAAACTGCATTTCATAGTATTGCGCATGAACGATGCTTCATGGGACCCACTCCACAATTCCTAGACACATCAAACAAATTGTTCCATTATGATCTTATTAGAAAATCACATAGGATTGTCTATTCATTCGTCCAAAACGGACACCCGGTGAAAAAGTGACATTTCACCGCAAACGCCCAAAATAGGACTCATAGGGCCCGCACCCCAAAATTTGGTTTAAGCACCCAAAATTAGTCTTAAAAATTCTTCCTCAATTCCAGGGTCACAACGCCTCTAACGGCGCATCAATCGGATGTCGTATGCAGACGTACGGTCTAATGCAAGTTTCCCTAATAATAATAATTATATTATTATTATTAAAATATGGAATTTCATGCCCCTAATCATTGAGCCCAGGATAAAAGTCATCAAATCAGCCTTGAAATTTCTTCCTCGAATCAAGGATCATGTGGCCGTAAAAGGCAGGCAAAACGGACCCTTGGTTTGAGAGATACGAGGTTTTTAATAAAAACCTCGGTCTGAACCCGCTTGACCGGCCCAGACCGGCTGGTCCGGCTCACCAAGCCAGCCCACCGCCTTCTGTTGCGCCCAGCCACCATGTTTCCACCTTCCAACATGCATGGTCACCACACTGTCGCCTGCTACCACGCCAGCTACCGTGCCACCGCCTTCCGCCGCACCCAGCCACAACGCTCACCGGAACCTACACCGTAAAAGCTTATGTGGACCACTATGATGATCCAAATTCTGATCTGAGACCAGATCTGGACTCCTCGGGATGAGGCCTTCACAACACCAGCCTCTGCTCGATGATCCTTCAACATTTCTTTATGGAGAAAAGTAATCACCGCTTCTACTCACTGTTGTGCTTCCTCTGGCACCCGAAACTCGAATCCGAGCATAGATCAGGACTCCTCGGGTCAAGAGCTTCACAGATATGGGTCTTTATCCAAGATCAAAGGTTGTTTGAGCATGTAAAAAGTTTTATTATCGAAGAATGACAAAAAGGGCGAAGAACGTGAAGAACGCGAAGACCAGACAATCCCGAATCAAAACAGATGTTGGTCGTTGTTAGTTCGGCCATCAACAAAGGATTCTAAAGTAGTGAATTTCAATAGAAATCAAAAACAACAATGAAGGATTCAATCATAGGGATTTAGAATATAAAATAGAAATCCTACCTCACATTTGGATCTTTCGTTGTGTCCGCTATGCTCTGATCTACTAGCGTCTGTATTTTCATCGCAATCCAATGAAGTTCGGACGTCAAATCATGGTCGGCCAGAGCTCCATCGTCTGAGAGAGAAATAAGATCACTCTGGAAAACATCATGCTACAAACTCAATGAAGGTCTTGGTTTTCCAATATGATTCCCCATTCAGAAGTTATTTGAAGTAGTGTTTCAAATAAACCAATTTTATTTAATTATTTTATTTACGGATTTTTCCTCGGGGACTTTTTCTACGGAAGGCGTGCCCGAAAAAATTTATACCCCTCCTATGGTAAACAGCATGCTTCAGACTTAATCGTGGCCTCATATTTCTAATCTGAGTTACCGTTTGAGAGTTATTTAGGTTTTGATCTATTAAATGAATTAATTAATAAATTCATTCATTCATTTAAAGTGCCTCTAATGAGCGAGAGGTCCAAACATCCCACACCGACATACTTTATGTTGCGCCTAGGGTAAACACTGCATTTCAGACCCAACTGTGGCCTCAGATTTCTGATCTAATCAACCTTTTAAGATATATCTTGTTTCTGTCACGTGAATAATACAAAAACACTTAATATTTTTGTATAATTTATTTTGGGCACACCGGGCCTCAGAATTGCACGACGTCTTAGCACCTAGGTCGGAAAATATATATAAGAATATTCCAAAGTCTTATAAGGTGAAAATCGGGTCTCTACACACTGTGTGCCCGGTACCTTCACTACTATCCAATAAAGTGGAAGACATAAAATATTAATAGTAAATAGGGCCTTACCTTTCCATATGAGAGCTTCTACAATCAATCGGAGGCACAAGAACCAAGGAAGAAGAAGAATCCACTAGGTAATATAGAGAGGAATGGGATAGATTAAGTGGGAGCCAAAGTGAAGTGAATTATACTGAAATCTTATACCCTAGAATTTACAGGGGTACCCATTCTTGGTCTTATCTGAGGACCTCCTCACGGGGATGGCTTGCGGGAGAAGAGGTTGCAGGCGGAAAGGGAGATGGCGAGGCGTTGAGGGGCTCAGGGGAAACCGAAAATCCAACAAGGGTGAGGGGGTGCTCAGGAGAAATAGGAGAGCTGGAGATTGCAAGGGAGAGGGTTTGTGGGGCTTAGTGGAAACCAGAGTACCAATGAGGGCTCAGGCTCAGGGGGATCAGGGGAAATCGGAGCACTAGAGAGGGATCGGGGGGTCTCGGGGGAAATAGGAGTGTCAATGAGGGGGGAAATTCAGTGGTGGAGAGGGCTCAGGGTAGGGGTGCTCGGAGGAAATGGGGTGGTGCTCTGGGAGGGGATCAGGGATAAAGTGTCTTTTTTAGTAAAGGGATAAAATTTAGTGGTGGTTATTGAAAAACTGTTGCTAAATTTTTACAATTTTTTTTAGTGGAGGTTTATTAAACTGCTACCACTAATAAATTGCCACTAAACTATGGATTCGGTGTGGTGATAAAGTGTGTGTCCCCTATAAACTAATGGTGTAAGATAATACTTAATTTCATATAGTTAAACAATATCAAAGAAGTAATATATATTTGGAAAACTTATATGGGTTGAGGGGTGATAGGAATCAGGAACCATTGACTACATGTCTCAGTTGCGTGGTCGCATGATCTCATCCCAGCCATAAATCATAGGAAAAAACTATACTTTTGAGATCGCTCGACTACATCTTAATCATGTGATATGTTAATATAGTTACATGATTTACTAGACCTAATCCTTCACACATACACTCCAACTATGATGGGTCCCTCCCATGATCGCTCTAACTCACATGGAGCACCCACCTTCCCTCGTAGTATGGTTTCATGCTGAAAATAGGCAAGCAGGGGTGGTGTGATGTGGTGCAGGGGTAGTGCGATGTGGTGTAGGGGTGCGATGTGGTGCAAAGATATGTGTGGTGTAGGTGTGTGATGTGGTGAAATGGTTCGTCACATGCCTTAGATTTTTTGAGAGGAACGATTCGGCGGCAAGAGCGGTGGTAACAACGGTGGAGAGAGTGGTGGTGTAGCAGAAGTAGGGTTCCACGAGAGTTTGAACGTGTATGAGAGAGAAGCCTCTAATTAGGGTTCTTTTATAAGATTGAGTAAGGCTTTTATCAGCGCTTTCTAACAATCACTGGTAAAGAGTATTTTTATCAGTGCTAAAATAGAAAGCGATAATAAAACTACTCTTTGTCGATGCTAAAAAAATGATGATAAAGATCTAATTTTAATAATTTATTTATATTATTATATATATTTATAAAATTATATATATATATATTTATAATTATAATTATAAATAAATATATTTATAAATATTTGTATATATTTATAAATATTTGTATATATTTATAAATATTTGTATATATTTATAAATATATTCATATAATAATATATTTATAAAATTATAAATATAATAAATATATTTATTATAATTTTATAATTATTTATATATATATATTTATAACTATAATTATAAATAAATATATTTATAAATCTTTGTATATAATTATAAATATATTTAAATATATATAAGTATATTTATAATTATATACAAATATTTATAAATGTATTTATTTATAATTATAATTTTAAATAAATATATTTAAGAATATTTATATATAATTATAAGTATATTTATATAATTATACCTCATGGTCTGCACCACTTTGAAATATTTATATAATTATATATATTTATATCAAGCCAACGAGCCTCTACCTGAGTGGTAAAGGCTCCCACTTAGCATCTAGGAGGTCCTGGGTTCAAGCTCTATTGGGCACAGGTACTATTACAGTACTATACAGGCGGTGACGCAGATGATGACGTAGACAGGCGGTGGCGTAGGCATGATGCAGGCAGGTGATGATGCAACCATAATGCAAGCCTATGACACAGATAGAATAATGCAGGTATGATGTTTTACTGGGATTTCAGGCCATGTAATGGGCTTCATGCCCACTGGGCCTACAGATCATGTACTAAATAATTAAGGCTTGATATGTGAGTTATCCCTTTGGGGGGCTATGACCTATCTTTACGGCTTGTGTGTGGTGTGTGTGTGTGTTTAAATGTAATTGTACCCCCAAGAACCTAATATATTTATTTATTTATTTATTTTTTATATCAATATATAAATATATATAATTATAAATATAACAATTTTATTTATTATTTAAATATATTTATGACAATTTTATAATTATTTAAATATATATATTTATTTATAATTATAATTATAAATAAATACATTTAAAAAGTATTTATATATAATTATAAATATAATAATTATATTTATTATTTAAATATATTTATTGTAATTTTATAATTATTTATGAGAATATAAATAAGTTCATGGGTGAGAGGATGGTTTCAGGTCTGCAAGTATCTCATTTGGCTCCGCAATGGCGATTAGGGTTTCTTCATATGGCATCTTCATAGTCTCAATCTCACGCGGAAAGCTTCCTTATTCATGGATGAGCTGATTCCCATAAGTATGCGGATGTTATAACGGAGATGTTCGTGGGTAGAAAAAATGATGCAGATACTCCAGTTGAGGTTAGTACATACAATCGATCTTTCTCTCTATTCAAAGGGCCAGTCACATGTGGTCTTCGCCGAAAATGAAACACTACATATGTAAAGGATGATTCAACAGTAGTCTCTGAAAGGATTAAAATGGGAGATCACTCAATTATTGGGCAGGTCGTATTGCCAAGAGACTCGATGCCATGGAAGGTTGATGATCTTATCAAGCGCCTTTCTAATTTTTGTGGATTTTTGAATTGGAGATGTGACTCCTTAGGATGTGGATGTTTTTCATTTGTTTTTCCCTTCTAAAGGTCTGAAAATGAGGGTGTGGGGCTTTGGCTCGGTTTCTCTCACACCTGAAATTATGCACATCCGGGAATGGGACCAAAATTTCAACCCTCTAGAAGTAGGTAACTCCTCGGTTCAAGTATGGGTCAGGATATTTGGTTTTAATTGGATACTTTGGCACCCAAAAATTATCTATGATATAGATATGTCAATGGGGGTTCCCATCAAATTGGAAAAAGAAACCAAAGTGGCCATATTTGGAAACTATGCTCGGTTCTTAGTTGAAGTGAACTTGTCCTCAAATTTAGTTGATAGAGTTTTTCTCTCATTAGATGATGATAAAATGGATCTAAGAATTGAATAATAAAATGTTCCTTATCTCTGTATCAGATGAAAATTCATAGGACATGATTCTTCTAATTTTAAATGTTTAAATGTTTATGCTTTCTTCTCTATGCTTGGGAACGATGAAATCTCATGCTTTAAGAAAATCAAAAATTTGAAAGCTTGTGTGTCATGCGGGCATGGAAGAACTGAACATGCTTTGTCTGAATGGCCCGAAGGCCTTCATTTTTATTGATTTTTTGATAACCCCCATTTCAAGGGATGAGGGGAAACCCTTACAAGGCTCGTAGGCTCAAAGATTACATGGCCCGTAGGATCAGGAGATTACATAACCTGAAGGTCTTAGGGAATTCAACCATACTATCTATAAGAAACCGCCTCTCCCCAGCATCTGCATCATGATAGTAGCTCTCCACCTTCGCATGGCCGTCTGGCTAGGCTTCTCGTGTAAGCACAGGCTGATCCCGATGGCATAGTCATACCCTCTCATTCTGACAACTCTATTTGGCTCTACTCTGGTGAGGGCACCTACTCTAAATCCTCTTCTGGGGCTGCTCCTTTTCTTGTAGTGTGTCTGGGTAAATTGCATGTGGCCCGAAGGCCTTGAGGTGGCCCTGAGTGTTCGTTTGGTCTTGGTACAGTACCGAACAGTACCTACTACAGTACCTGCTACAGTGCCTGCTATAGTGTTGTGCAGTGTACAGTACTGCTACAGTACCCACACAGTGTATGTAGGTTTCGAGCGCAATGGAAGCACGTTGGTGGGATTGCCTAACTTTAATTTTAGCGTTAAACAACGTTCAATCCGAGATCCGTCATGATATAAAATGTCAGATCTTCAGAATGGAATGAAAAATGAAAAAGAAAAGAAGAGTCCCGGAACCATTGAGATAGTATCATCATATGTTGGTTATAATTAATTTAATTAATTCACAAGAATTACCTCGGTGGAATTCTTTCTTCGTCGATGTCTCCAGTCACGATCATGTGATTCGCGTTGCATCGTAGAATCCAAGTATAGTATTCCTCAAGCGGTGATCCACATGTGCTCCATGTATCTCTGGACATCGCCAAAGGGATCTCCGGGTGCTAGCGCAGAAGAACCTTCACTTGCGATGTCTGTCTTCGACCACCTTGATCCGGTGGAGGATCTCACTCTCGTAACTTTAGGGTGTTCTTGGTGGAAAGGTAATTATCTCTTGCCTTGAGAGTATTTCCAAATCCATTGTGCACAACCAAAAATGGCTCTTCAAAAGTGTTGCGGTTGTGAGGATATTTATAATCGGGTTTGAGGTTAATAGAGTTATGACAATAAATAAACGTGTTACGTGTTTTATTTATTTCATTAACTCTTATTGAAAACCCTCATGTCGAATCATTAATTCCTTGACATGCGCCCACAATGATTATAATAAATATCATTTAATAAAACAATATTATATCCTCAAAATCCCGACTGGAAAACTACACGGCGTGTAATAATTAATACACGCCGTGTACTTGTTTCCCATAAAACTACACAGTGTGTATATTTAATATACACGGCGTGTACTTTTATTTTCCATTTTTCTCCACCACATTTATTAGACCTTGATTAATGGCTATTTATTTCTTAAATAAATGTAACTGCATTACTCACTAATAAATATATTATTTTGCCCATAATATATTCTCTCGAATAACTAGTGTCGAAATAAATGCGATCAGGTGTCCTTAAATAATTATTAAACCACAGTAGGGAATAATATTTATTTAACATGTTAAATTAATATTCAACTGAGATACATGGACACACTTAGTGTGTGACCCTCTAGGCCTCTTTCTTAGTGGCATTAGGCAGAGTCTACCTAAAGTCCAAGGTTAGCGTCTAGCAACACGCCAAGGCACCCATAGAGAAAGAAGTTAACGCTGTAGTGACGTGTCACCTCCTACGAACGCTTACCGTGTAATATAATCCCTTTATCTCAATATCTCTAATCAAGCGGGTTGCATGCTAGTGTCATCAACCCATGTGCTCTATTATTCTTTCTTTGACTTCCCGGAACTGAACTCGCCCATAACTTACCATGTCCATGGATTTATTTAGGCTATATCAATTTCATCAAAGGGCCTGAGATATCTACTTTCGTTATGGAACAGAAGGGACAAATCCTTTCTCGCATTATCTATTAATGCAGTATTACTCGTGACGCACCCAACGTATCCTACCTCACTGCGAACAGTGTGTCGTCACAGTTTTTTTCAATACATCTAAGTGTGTGAGTTGTAATACCCATTAATAATAATCTTAAAGTCTAAAGACCAATACACATGTCCGCAGATAGGAACATCCAATGACACTATGACATGTGGATTTCCTACTATCGGGTCTCGTTATCATAATATCCTCCTGGATATTACCAAGGGCGCACACCATGAGAAGGTGCCTCAAAGTTTTATGAGTCCTCACCCCTAATGGCATGTATTATTTGTGTCCCTCAAATAACATCATCCAATCATAGAACATATATTCAAGAACAGTGTTATGGCACTTTTGAGTTCTCATCATAGCAGGGATTCGCTATGACCTTTTAATGCAACAGCTGTACTTAGAACATTATCACATGAATTGTCATGAAGAAGAACAATCAAGATGTGATATGGATTTTATTAATGAATAAAGTACAAAGTAGTTGGTTCTAGACCACCAACTCCAACAGACTCCCACTTGGACTAGAGCCAACTGCTAACAACCATTAACCCGCTAACTCTCACATGATATTCATGCTTCTGCTGAGATAGGTCTTTAGTCATGGGGTTCACCACGTTCTCTTCCTTGGACACTCTTTTCACAGAAACTTCACCCCTCTGATAGAAATCCCTCAAGAGGTGATACTTCCGGAGTATGTGCTTTGTCCGTTGATGTGACTTTAGTTCTTTTGCAAGAGTCATCACTGCAGTATTATCACAATACAATGTAATGGGATCTTTACTGCTAGGCACCACATCAAGCTCCTGGAAAAATTTCTGAATCCATAAGGCTTCCTTGGCATCATCATGATCCGCTATATATTCAGACTCCACTGTAGAATCGGCGACAACTGGCTGCTTTGAACTCTTCCAGCTCACAGCTCCTCCATTGAGACAGAAAACATATCCAGATTGCGACTTCAAATTGTTCTGATCTGTCTGAAAACCAGCATCAGTGTACCCTCTGATGACAATCTCCTCGTCTCCTCCATACACAAGGAACATATCCTTAGTTCTTCTCAGATACTTAAGGATAGTCTTAACAACAGTCCAATGTTGTTCTCCTGGATCTTCTTGATATATGTCTATCATTCTCAGTGCATAGGCAACATCAAGTCTGGTATATAACATGGCATACATGATGGATCCTATAGCCGAAGTGTATGGGATCTTACTCATTCTATCTTTCTATTGTTGTGTATGAGGACACATTTTCTTAGAAAGATGTAAGCCATGTGACTCTAGAACCAATACTCTCTTGGATTGTTCCATAATAAATCTCTTTAGTATCTGTTCAATGTATGTACCTTGACTTAGTCAAAGCAGCTACTTGGATCTATCACGAATGATCTCGATCCCTATAATGTAGGCTACTTCACCTAAATCTTTCATGGAGAAGCACTTGTTCAACCAGTCCTTAACTAACTGTATGGCTGGTACGTCATTTCTAATAAGTAATATGTCATCAACATATACTACTAGGATAATGACTGCATTCTCATTAAACTGCTTATAAACACATGGCTCACATGTGTTCTTAATGAAACCAAATTTCTTTATGGCTTCATCAAATCAAATGTTTCATGACCCGGATGCTTTCTTCAATCCATAAATGGATTTTTGCAACTTTCAAACCCGTTTGGCTTTGTCTGGTGTCACAAACCCTTATGGTTGTGTCATATAGACATCTTCCTAAAGGTTCCCGTTAAGGAATGTTGTTTTGACATCCATCTGCCAAATCTCGTAGTCATGGTAAGCTGCTATGGTAAGTATGATTCTTATGGATTTAAACATGCCAACTGGCGAGAAGGTTTCATCATAGTCAATTCCTTGATGCTGTCTGAATCTTTTAGCCACTATCCTTGCTTTATAGGTGCTAACTTGACCTTCCATGTCCAGTTTTCTCTTGAATACCCATTTTCATCCAATAGGCTTTACATCAACTGGCTCATTGACCAGAACCCAGACTTGGTTCTGATACATAGAATCCATATCAGAATTCATAGCTTCTAGCCATCTTTCAGCTTCTGAGCTTTCTACTAATTCCTTGTAGGATAGAGGTTCATCATTGTCCAACAATAATGATTCACCATCCTCGGTGACTAGGAAACCAAATCTCTCTGGTTCTCTTACCTCTCTTGAGCTCCTACGCAGTACTTATGTTTCTGGAACCTCTTCCACGGGGACCTGTGGAACTTGTTCTTGTACCAACTCCTGTGTATCTTGAGCATCAACTTCATCGAAGTCAATCTTGCTCCCACTATCCTTCTTGAGGATGTGCTCCCTCTCAAGAAAGAATGCTTTTCTGGCGACAGTCACTTTCTTTTCTGAAGGGTTATATAGGTAATATCCTTTAGTTTCCTTGGGATATCCTATAAAGATACACCTCATGCCCCGGGGTGCTAGTTTGTTGCCTGAGAAGGCCTTAACAAATGCCTCACATCCTCATACACATGTGTGCGACAAAGTGGGTTTCCTTCCATTCCATAAATCGGATGGAATTCCATTTTTCGCCTTAGTTGGTACTCGGTTTAATGTGTATGTTGCAGTTTGTAATGCATATCCCCAAAAGGATAATGGAAGATCTGCATGACTCATCATCGACCTCACCATATCAAACAAGGTGTGGTTGCTCCTTTCAATAACAATGTTCCACTGTGGTGTATAAGGAGGAGTGAGCTAAGATAGAATCTCAGACTCCCGTAGAATATTGATGAACTCTTGGTTCATATATTCTCCACCTCGATCCGATCGAAGTTTCTTAATCTTCTTACCAAGCTGATTCTCTACTTCATTCTTGAATTCCTTAAATTTCTCTAAGGCCTCTGACTTATACCTCATTAAGTAGAAAAATATGTATCTACTCAAATCATCATTAAAAGTAATGAAGTAAGAATATCCACCTCTATCTTCTACTGGAAATTGTCCACATACATCCGTGTGTACCAATCCTAGAAGCTCTGTGGCCCTTTCACCCTATCCACCAAAAGGAGTCTTGGTCATTTTACCTTGTGAACAAGCATGACATATATCAAGTGGTTTTAGCTCAATAGAATCTAGATAACCATCTTGACATATCTTTGTCAAGCGCTTCTCGTTTACATGACCAAGGCAGTGATGCCACAACTAGGTGATGTATGAGTCATGTGAGTTTGTTTCATTATTGATTTCCAACACTTGGTTTTTGTAATTTAATACATACAAACCATTATTCAAATGTGTCATATCATAAACATACGTTTTTCTTATAAAAGAGACAACCCTTATTTCCAAACTTGAAAACAAATCCATCCATATCCAAACAAGATACAGAAATTATGTTCTTGGTAACACTGGGAACAAAATAATAGTTTTGTAAAACCAAAATCATTCCAGTCAGCAATGAGAGGTGGTAATCGCCAATAGCCAACGCAGCTAGCCTTGTGCCATTGGCAGCTTGAAGATCCACCTCTCCTCTGACAATCTTTCTAAATCTACTTGGTTCCTACATTTGAATACAGATGTGAGCCCCACAAGCTGTATCTAATACCCAATGTGTAGAAATAGAAAGATTACACTCGATAACGAACACACCTTTAGCGTCCTCATGCTTCTGGGTGCAGTTCCTCTTCTAGTGTCCTTGCTTGCCACATGAAAAACACACTGCCTCCCATTCCTTGCCCTGCCTCTGGATCTTCCCCTTCTTGGAGGGATGGTGCTCAGGGGATTCAGACCGTTTATAAGTCTTTGGCCCCTTTGCCTTGTCCTTACTTTTCCTATTCACCATAAGGACTGCGGGTTTGTCACGCCCCATGTCCTTATCTACCTGGCGAATCAAGTTCATAAGTTCTGATAGACTCTTCTCATTGTTTCTCATGTTGTAGTTGACAATAAAGCTAGAGAAGGTCTTGGGCAGTGATGATAGGATGAGATCTGTACGCAACTCATCTGGGAATTTAATCCCTAAGATGTCCAGGCGTTCAATGTAGCTAATAATATTGACTACATGAGGCCTAGCTGGTGCATACTCTCCAATATTAGTTGTAAACAAATCATTGGAGATCTCATACCTCTCTTGTCTCGCCTTCTCTTGGTAGAGATCCTTAAGATGAGACATCATGCTATACGCGTCCATGTTTTCATGTTTCTTCAAGAGCTCATTGGACATGGCTGATAGCATGAAACACTGGACATATGTGGCATCATCCATGTGTTTCATATAGAGAGATAATTCCTCATCACTGGCCTCTTTCCCAGGCACAACTGGAATAGGCTCTTCCAGAACATACAATTTCCTTTTGTGGCGAAGGATGATGCGTAAATGCCTCTGCCACTCTTGGAAATTGGTTCTGGTGAGAAGTTTTTCCTTCTCAAGTATGGTTCGCAATGATATGTTTGAATTCATTTTCTTGTCGTTTCTACAAATTAAGATGAGAAAAGGTTTAGTACTTTATTACAAAAACTGAGACAAATAAATAAATTATTACTTCCTAATCTCCCACTATTTTATCAAAATCCAATATCCCTCACCATTGACTTTGGAATATTCTGTTTCCTGAATATTATAGTGGCAAGGATCCATATTTCCATTCGCATTACCCCAACTAGGGTTGGACAAGCAACTTGAAGGGTTTTAGGTAGTCATTCTAAATGCCAACTGCAAACCCGCAGCTCCTTGATCCGCTGAGTGGACTCCCCAATCCTGAAATCCTTTTATTTTGGATTTCCTCAACCTTTGCCTCTTGGTCACACCAAGTCCTATTGTGGTAGTCAACCCTTGATGTGAACCAAGTCAAGTCAACCCAAAACCTTGAATTAGAATTCCCCGATAATTGAAAGCACCCCAACTAGGGTTGGTCAAGCACTTTGAACTATGGTTCGATTCTAACCAAGATTATGGAAGGCTATATCGACTTAATATTTCTTTTGAGGGATTTTATCCTTATACGTAAATTTTCATTTTATTATCTTTGATTACATGCTTGTTAATATTAAGTGGGATATACTTAAGTGATTAACCATGTCTAAGATAATATTTACATATAAGCCAGTTTTATTTTAGTTCCATCTTGTATGCTCATTTAATTCATTAATTGTGTCATCATGACAACACACCCACAATAAATAAACCGTGCAACTGACCGAAATAAAATAAATGGTATGATCATGAGCTTTTTCTATTGGTTAGTTTATCTAGCGGTTGATAAACTAACCCAAGACCTAGGGGAGAAACACCTTGAACCTTTCGGGTTCGTGTTTACATCTTTCCACCTGTCCACCTTTGTATCTCCTTGTATTGGTTTCACCTTGGTTCCTGACTTGAGCCACCTCCACTAGCTTGGGAGATCCATCCATTACATATGCATTTATCTCACACGCAGATGAGGGGTAAAAAGGGGGTTTTACATAAAAGAATCCTTGGGTGCGCAGGCCCTACATATTAATGAGGAGATGGCTCGCAGGCCAACAAATTTAATTTAAATAAATAAATTAAAATAAACCATTCACATACAAAGGTCTCGGTCTAGCTCATGATTATCCATACATGCAATGATATTTACGCATAAATAAAACTAACATTCAATTATTTAATCATTCTTGTTTAAGATAAATCATGCTCGAATTAATTAATTATCTTTAATTAATCAATCCTTTTATCTTAAACCCTTTTCTGAACTTACTTGAGATTCTCATCCATCATAATTTTAAACAAATAAATTCATTTAAAATTATCCTTGTACGTAACTTGTACCTTGGAGGCAACCCGGTGAATTCCCATTTATTACGCAGATGTTAAATTAAACACATATATATAAAACACCTATCACGTGTTATGCCTCAGCTTTACGCCAGCACTATGGTACACATCTCAAGGGTTTGTATAATATAATAATAAATTTTAATAAGTCAACGTAATTTGGGTGAGTACACTGCGTGTAGTTCTGACTACAAGGCGTGTACTTTTCTTCACCGTCCATCCGAAGTACACGCCTGGGGACATGGCGTGTTAATGTACTTCAGAAATTTTCGAAGTACACGGCATGTACAGTGGGACACACGCCGTGTAGTTTCCATGTTACACTGTTTCCATCCGGGCAGGCTGTGTACGGGGTACATGGTCCAACCCTAACTTGAAGGGACTACACACCGTGTTCTGTTGGACCACACGGCGTGTAATCCGGAAACTGTGTGCCACTTGTTCCTGTTCAACACACGGTGTCATAAATGACTTAGATAAGATCAATACACAGCCTGATTTGGCAGACCAGTCTGATGCATGAACCTAGACTACATGGCATGTACTTCCGAATACACACCGTGTATTCTGGTGTTGTACGGCCAGAAACGTTTGGCTCCTCTGGATGAGTTCCTCTATTTTATTTTAATCAAAATTAAAAGAAAAATTTGTTTCTGTGAGGTGAACGAGAAACGAGGGAGGAGGAACAGATATCGATATTTATATTTACAGAATGATTAAACTTGAATTAAAACAACTAAATTATTAAATGTGTAAAACATCAACGAAAAACTAAATAATTATAATCAACGATATGACCCCTTTGATACCACTTGTAGGTTCTAGGCGCAGTGGAAGCACGTTGGTGGGATTTCCCAACTTTAATTTTAGCATTAAACAACATTCAATCTGAGATCCTTCACGATATAAAACGTCGGATCTTCTGAATGGAACGAAGAACAAAAAAGAAAAGAAGAGTCATGGAACCATTGAGATAGGATCATCATATGTTGGTTATAATTAATTTAATTAATTCGCAAGAATTACTTCGATGGAATTATTTCTTCGTCGATGTCTCCAGTCACGATCATGTGATCCATCGTTGCATCATAGAATCCAAGTATAGGATTCCTCTAGCGGTGATCCACACATGCTCCACGTATCTCTGGACGTCGCCGAAGGGATCTCCGGGTGCTAGTGCATAAGAACCTTCGCTTGCAATGTCCGCCTTCGACCGCCTTGATCCGGTGGAGGATATCGCTCTCGTAACTTGAGGGCGTTCTTGGTGAAAAGGGAATTCTCTCTTGGCTTGAGAGTATTTCCAAATCCATTGTGCACAACCAAAAATGGCTCTTCAAAAGTGTTAGGGTTGTGAGGATATTTATAATCGGTTTTGAGGTTAATAGAGTTATGACAATAAATTAACACATTACGCGTTTTATTTATTTCATTAACTCTTATTGAAAACCCCCATGTCGAATCATTAATTCCTTGACATGCACCCACGCTGATTATAATAAATATCATTTAATAAAACAATATTATATCCTCAAAATCCCGACTGGAAAACTACACGGCGTGTAATAATTAATACACGGCGTGTACTTGTTTTCCATAAAACTACACAGCGTGTATATTTAATATACATGGCGTGTAATTTTATTTTCCATTTTCTCCACCACATTTATTAGACCTTGAGTAATGGATATTTATTTCTTAAATAAATGTAACTGCATTACTCGCTAATAAATATATTATTTTTCCCACAATATATTTAGTTTCTAAATAAATGCGATCAGGCATCCTTAAATAATTATTAAACCACAGTCGGGAATAATATTTATTTAACTTGTTAAATTAATATTTAACTGAGATACATGGACACACTTAGTGTGTGACCCTCTAGGCCTCTTTCTCAATGGCATTAGGCAGAGCCTGCCTAAAGTCCAAGGTTAGCGTCTAGCAACACGCCAAAGCACCCATAGAGAAAGAAGTTAACGCCACAATGACGTGTCACCTCCTATGAACGCTTACCATGTAATATAATCCCTTTGTCTCAATATCTCTAATCAAGAGGGTTGCATGCTAGTGTCATTAACCCATGTGCTCGATTATTCTTTCTTTGACTTCCCGAAACTGAACTCACTCATATCTTACCATGGCCATGGATTTATTTAGGCTATATCAATTCCATCAAAGGGCCTGAGATATCTACTTCCGTTATAGAACATAAGGGATGAATCCTTTCTCGCATTATCTATTAATGCAGTATTACTCATGACGCACCCAACATATCCTACCTCGTTGCGAATAGTGTGTCGTCACAGTTTTCGTCAATACATCTAAGTGCGTGAGTTGTAATACCCATTAATAATAATCTTAAAGTCTAAGGACCAATACACACATCAACAGATAGGAACATCCAATGATACTATGAAATGTGGATTTTCTACTGTCGGGTCTCGTTCTCATAATATCCTCCTGGATATTACCAAGGGCGCACACCATGAGAAGGTGCATCAAAGTTTTATGAGTCTTCGCCCCTAATGGCCTGTATTATTTTTGTCACTCAAATAACATAATCCAGCCATCGAACATATATTCAAGAACAGTGTTATGGCACTTCTGGGTTCTCATCATAGCAGGGATCCGCTATGACCCTTTAATGCAACAGCTTTCCTTAGGACATTATCACATGCATTGTCACGCAAAAGAACAATCAAGATGTGATAAGGCTTTTATTAATGAATAAAGTAAAAAGTAGTTGGTTCTAGACCACCAACTCCAATAGTGTACAGTCCTGCTACAGTACTGTTGCAGTGTCTGCTACAGTACCCTGAAAATATGTCTCTACCTGGTTTTGAACCTAGGTCTTGTGGATGAACTTAAGGATACCTCACCAATTTGGCTGAGCCTCATGTGCCTGAACATGCTTTGTCTTTGAATGAAACGAACACTCAGGTAAACCTGGATGAAAATAGAAATAGGTACAAGCCTGATCAAAAAATGGATGTGTAAATAATAGGACTAGAAGAGCCTCTTGGATCTAGACCTACTGATTCTTTTGGGAAGACTAGTATTGGGGAAAATAATAGGGAATGAAATGGTTTTTTGGTTGCTTGTGATTCTCAGATTCATCCTGTTGGTGATCTACCAAGTGAAATTAAGGAACAACAATTTAGAAGATCATGAGTTGAAATAGTGAAAGAGGAGAAGGCAGGTAACACAAACTCATCTCATGAAGTGGTGGATCAACAGAAGGAATAGTCGGGTGATACAAAGGAAGTGTCTGATGCTGCCTATAAATTGGCAGTGGAAGGATCAGTTGAGAATATATCAGATGATCATTTTATGGATGAATCAACTACTCAATAAATTACAAACCAGCAGGTTAGTCATGAATATTGGATTGCTTCAAAGGAGTGTAAAGGTAAGCAAAATTTAGTAGATAATGAGGGCTTCCAACTGGTTATTCCACGCAAACTTAAAGAAAATGTGCCTACTTAGAAGATGATGTTTACTTCTTCTAAATAGATTCAGACTTATGAAGTTCCTTTATAGGTGGAATCGGCTGTTGGAGGTATTGTTAAGCAGGACATCATCTCACTAACTAATAACTCTCTTTAGGTTGTGGATAAATAACCTGATGAGGCTTCAATCCATGATCATTCAATTGAAGATGCTCCTGTATTAAAATGTGGTGATCAATAAATTGGGAAAGAGTAAAAGAATTCACCAAAGGCTCATAACAAAATCAGGTGTTTTTCTCCAATGAATGTGGAAGCTTTGTCTCAAGCTTTACATGAAAATTTGGGCAATGTTCAGGTTCATAGTCAAAACTTTTTTGGTGTGCTTGATCCCCTCAATGGTGAGCAGGATGCTAGTGAGGATGTCCAAGCAGGTGAGGTGTAGAACCTTGCAAAGAAAGGCAATGACTCTTCTGTGGGCATTATGGATCTTAAAGATAAGGAGCAGACTCCCATGGAGAAGGACAAATGTAAATCGGAGCGGGAAGAACCGGAAGGGACTTGGAAACAAGTTAAGTCTTGGAAACGGGATCATCTTCCAAAAAATCATGGTTGAGGGCGTGGCTATTTTGATTGGGCTGCTAAGGAGGAAATTCAATCAATGGTTGATTCTGACTCTAAGGGCACTGACATTGAAAGCCTCCTTCATCAAGAGAAAAGCTTGAGAGAGCATTATTCTAGGGTTCGTAGTCGTGGGAGTGGTCGAGGAATTGATTGGAACGCCTTATGGGATGAGGAATGCAGGATAGGGATAAATATTAGGAAAAAAACTTGGTCTTTGACTATTTTTGTTGAGGAAAACTATGACTTGACTGACCCCATATTATTTTTTCTCTATTTTATTGTTCTTTATTTAAATAAATGGGTTTTGTCTCTACATTTTCAAAAAAATAAAAAATGAATTGTTGGGGGCTACCTTATAGGGAAGTCCCCATTCAAAAACCCAAGAGCATCTATGGAATTAATTCAGCCACCCAAATTTTCAATCAGATATATAAAACATGTTTAAATTAATTTTGAAAATAGTGGACAACAGCAACATTACATGAATACTAAACAACTTTCATTGAATTCTCAACAGTGGAAGCCAATATAATGATTCCATCAACAGCAGAAGCAAAGAAATATGATAAAACAAATTCCATGTTCAAGTAAACATTTACATCAGCTTAAAAACTAAATATAGAATTAGGGAACAATTTAAATTTATTAACTCAAATCAATTCCAAACATCAGAATCCAAGCAACGTATATCATCATCAATAGGCCGGATAGCGCCTATATCGCTACTTCTCCATTAGTGAAATGGAAGGAAGGCCCCGACTCCTCTTTTCTTCTCTGAGAATCAAAATACATTCCATCGAAAGTTCCTCCATTGAAAATGGATCCCTAACAAAATTGCACCAATGGAATAGAGCCCCAAAGAATCCCCCAAACTGAAACCCATTTTTTTAGAAATGAGCAGTGCCCCCAAATAGAGAAGCCCTACTAGAAGTAAATGTTGAGTAGGGTGGGGAGGACCAGCGGGGCACATGGACAGATGTCAAAACAACCCAGTGAAATCGTCTAACATAAAAGAAAGGTCTCACATCCAGGCAAGATATGACAGCTAAAAAAATAAAATTTAATCAACTAAAATGCAATTTATATCATTCCAAAAATTAAACAATTAAATTTCATAAAAAGGTAACATTTAATTTTCAACAAATAGGTGAATAAATTCACATAAATAAATAATTTCATGGGTATAACATGAATAAATCATACCTAATAAAGTATAGATCATAAAAAATGATTCGTCACATATATGGAAGCATGAATAATGGTGTCAATGTATAAATGACCATTCATGAGTCATGATTATATAACATATGCATGTATCATCATAAGAAAAGATAGTCTTAGCATTTGGAACATAGCAACCCATAATCATGTCCACAAATAAACTTATGATCATAGCTAGTGTCAAATATACTCACACATCAATATATGAACATAAATAACAACAAGCATGTCCTTGAATATCATCATCTCAAGATATATATATATATATATATATATATATTATTGACCAAATTCATTGGAGACATATATTTATTTATTTCTATTTATAATTATAAATAAATATATTTATTATTTTAAAAAATGTATCATAATTTTATAATTATTTAAATATATATTTATTTATTTATAATCTTATAAATACTTTTTTAAAACATTATATATATATATATATATATATATATATATATATTTGAATTATTAAAAAAAATATTAATATATCATATTAAAATTAATTATCAACATGGGTTTTTTAATTAATGTATATAAACAAACATTATTTTTGAATATAAATAAAATAATTTTATATATATTAAGAATTTTTATTAAGAACTTTTATCAACGCTAAAAAAATCGTTGATAAAGGGTACACCATTATCACCGCTTTCTTTAGCGCTAATGAAACTCGCATTTATCAGTGTTTTTACCTAGTACTGATAAAGACACACCTTTTATTAGCGCTTTCTTTTTAGCACTGATAAAAATAAACACTGGTTTTGCGTCGATCTATGGTAATGTATATTTGTTTTTTCTAAAAATTATATTATAAATGGTCAACATTATGTGATATCATTTATGCCAAATATCTTATTTTCAGTTCATAAAAATATATCACACATACAGATATGCTATAAATTATCAACATTATATTTACATTGGTTTGGGGATAGGAATAAATACAAAGAAAATATTTGATGTTTACAATGTACTCAAGAATACTCGGTCCATAGACCTTCTCAGGACACCTCTGTTTCAGGGAGCGCCCCTATGTGAGAGACGGTCCCCACACAATACCCTGTGATCTATTAGGTTAAATTTTTGTTCACAAACTCAAAATATTAAATCTAGAAAACCTACGTTTATTTTCCAAATCCATAATAATGAAACAAATAAACATAACCTAATTCATCTAAAGGAATTCCAAAACTAGGAATTAAAAGGATTTAACAGTGAACAAAAGGCACACATGGTAGTGGCTAATAGATGTCAATTCAAGCTGCAATTTCTTCTCATAAACAATAGAAAAACCAATCCATAAAATTAATTCTAATAACCAGAACCAAAAAAAGAGAAATAAATTTTCCAAATTCACAAATGTATTTCCAAAACTTACAAAAAATTCCAACATGCACTGAATCTCATGACAAAAATCAAGAAGTGACAGACTCAATAAAAAAAGCATATTAAAAAGGAATTTTAATTAATAATAAAAAATATAAAAAAAAATCATGACCTCAAAAAAATAACCAGTATACTACACCCCTTGATATCAAGTTATAACAAAAATTTTGAAACTCACTTGAAATAGTTTTTCAAAGATATATTTATCCGTAGATATCAATAAAATTAAATTGATTATTTGATAATAAAAATTTTCAATTTTCTTAATTTCATACCTCGTTATTCCATAAAAAACCTCAATTACACCACAAGAATTAGTGTAAATATTAGAAAAATTGATCAATGCTAAGAAATTTTATATATTTAATGATTCAACGAGTGGTCAAAATCAAAAAGGGGTGTAATAAATATTTATGAAAAATAAAATTTTATTAAAATATTAAACACACAAATCCGACTCATTACATTAAATGACTATTTTTTTTAAACCCATTTACATATCCCTATATAAATTCATAATAGGGAAAAATTAATATCCATCAAAACAAATATATATATATAAGAAAAATAAAACAAAAATGATGCTTTTTGCCAATGCTGTGCCCCCCTCTGCTGGATGTGGGCCACCCTCATCACCCTTATTGGCCCATCGTTGAACTCATTTGTTGAAATTTATACTAATCCCCATTCTACAACCATTATGAGTTTAAGAACCTGTTTTTTGGCTATAAAAGACTTTGGATTATTCTTGATGTTATTCCAGAGCAGCGCCTTCAGACGGCGTGTGATTCCGAGCCCTGGTGTGGCCGGAATTAAATTTTCAGTGTGTTCACACTGGGAATGCCAAATAAATGGTATAACTCCTAAATGGTAATTTGGATCCTAAATTTGAGAGTACGGATGGGTCCGAAATGGGGTTTTTACCTTAGGAACGACATAAAACATACCGGCGCGGGACGTTGGGATCCCTCGCCCATTACCGGAACGTTAAACGGATAAATAAAATAATTAATTTATTCGTTTAATGGTTAAACTCAAGGATCTCTTAAACGATTACTTGGATGGGAAAAATAAGGGTACCGTTGAGTCCAGAACATGCCTTTTACCCTAGAAGGGGTGTAACTTTTGCGGGCGCAGGCATTCTATGAAAAATGCCACAAGGGGCGTTTTCAATCTTGTGCACTTTTTCGAGAGGATCGCAACGGTGCGATCCGTTTGTTGCGATTCGGGACCAAGATGTGGGTCCCACGAAGTACTGCTCATGTGCGGTACGACGAAATGCATCTTTTTCTACGGTCATCCATTCCACTCAAGGGACCAGTCAATTTGACGTGTCTTCCCGAGGGGATCAAAACGGTGCGATGCACCCGACTGTTCGGGACCGAGGCTCGGGACCACGAGACATCGTTCGTGCGTAAAGCGGTGTTGGTCGACTTCTTCATCAGATATCTGTTGGAGGCGAGTAAATATTCAATCTTGTGTGTTTTTTGGGAGGATTACAACAGTACAATCCGTTTGGATGTGCGGATCCTCATCCAAGATCTTATTAAATGTGGAAGTAGGGAAGGTGCTCCGGTGGCGGTTCTTCTTGCTATGTTTGGAAGCAAACCCTTGGCGTGTGATCGTATTCACTCCCGTGTGAGTAAAGTGGATGTTTAAAGAGATGTGGTTGGTCGTGCGAGGGCCATGGAGGAATCAGGTTGGCGAAATTGCGTTTTCGCCCTTCGCGTTGACGTTGGGTGCCGTGTGCACGATAACCTTTGGGCTAGAGATGTGGTATACTCTGGGAGTATACGGGGATGCTTGGAGGTATATGTTGTAGTTTGTACCCGATAATTCTTGTGTACTTGGGTTGAGTGGGTTCCCCTGGTCCTATTCATGATGGTTTAAACAAGCAGGGTTGAGTGGTTTCCCCTGGTTTTGTTCTAGAGTTGGGTGGTTGCGCGATACCCACTCCGTGTTCTGTTGGCCAGTGTTGTACCATCCTGTAGGGATGGCCAGAGAAGTTCCGGGTTTACCCTCCAGTAGAGACTGGGCAGTGGGTTGCTCACCAACTTCTTTGGGTTTACCCTCCAGCAAAGACTGGGCAGTGTGTTGCTCACCAACTTTTTCGAGTTTACCCTCCAGTAGAGACTGGGCAGTGGGTTGCTTACCGACTGCTTCGGCTTTACCCTCCAGCAGAGACTGGGCAGTGGGTTGCTCATTGATTTCTTAGGGTTTACCCTCCAGCAGAGACTGGACAGTGGGTCACCCGACGACCTCTTAGAGTTTACCCTCCAATAGAGACTAGGCAGGGGGTCACCCTATGACCACTTTGGATTTACCCTCCAGCAGAGACTGGGCTGCAGGTCACCCGACGACCTCTTAGGGTTTACCCTCCCGCAGAGACTGGGGAGTGGGTCACCCGACGACCTCTTAGGGTTTACCCTCCAGCAGAGACTGGGCAGTGGGTCACCTGATGACCTCTTAGGGTTTACCCTCCAGCCGAGACTGGGCAGCGGGTCACCCAACAACCTCTTAGGGTTTACCCTCCAGCAGAGACTGGGTAGTGGGTCACCCGACGACCTCTTAGGGTTTACCCTCCAGCAGAGACCGGGCGGTGGGTCACCCGATGACCACTTAGGGTTTACCCTCCAGCAGAGACTGGGCAGTGGGTCACCCGATGACCTCTTAGGGTTTACCCACCAGCAGAGACTGGGGAGTGGATCACCCGACAACCTCTTAGGGTTTACCCTCCAGCAGAGACTGGGCAGTGGGTCACCCGACGAACTCTTAGGGTTTACCCTCCAGTAGAGACTGGGCAGTGGGTTACCCAACGACTTCTTTCAAACTCAATATTTTCTACTAGGCTAGTCTGTGGTTTGTTTCCGTGACTACCAGAGTGGGACCCTTGGTTGTACGGGTCGGTGATGTGACAACTTTGACTTTGAGAAGACCTCTCGAACTATGTGATAGTGACGAGGTGTGGCTTGAGGCTCCCCCAAAACTCTCAAGTACGAGGGGAGCTTTCCCCACCGATATGTGTCCTTGTGACGCGACCTAAAACCATGTGGGCGAGTCAGTGCCACCCAAAGCGGATAGTGTTAAGGTGCGGTGATTTGAGACCCTTGACTTGCAGTTCAGGGCAGGCATACGGATACTGGGCATTGATGGTGTTTACTTCTGGGACTGTTGGCGAATCACTTTCTTGGGGCTGAGCTACAGGATAGAGATCCCCTTATGATCTTGTTCGGGATTCTTAATTGAGCATATGGATATGTATATACCTTTTTCCAGTACCCACTTATTGGTTTTGGTTACTCTCCTTCCAGGAGAGGCGAAGATGCGCGGGGTATGCCACGTTATTTTCGTGTTTAGCTTCTCGTGGTTGGACGGGCCTACTCTCCTGCTATAGGTAGTGAAGGCTCGACAGGAAGTTCATATTCTCACCATTTCTAGCTCCTTGTGTTAGGACGAGTCTACTTCCTTCCTCTTGTTGGGTTGAGTTGTACTCTTTACTACACTCTTTGTTGTACTTATTTACTATTCTATGTTCGATCTAATTCTCACCTCTTCAGTACCTCCTTTATTGCTCCCTCGAGCCTTCAAGGCATCCTACTGAGTATTTTTATACTTACCCCTTCTTGGGCTTTGCCCACACTTGGTGTGCCCTTGTCGGCGATGGGTAGGTTGGTCATGACTTCAGCGAAGCTTAGGAGTTCAGGAGCTTGGACCGCGTACAATGGTCGTAGTCGGGTTCCAGGTGTGGGACTCTCCCAACTGTTTACTTTGTTTACATGTTGCCAGGTTGTGGCACTTTTCTGGTTGGGTGTGTGTTTTTTCCTTTTCTTTTCAGTTTACCTTCAGCACTTACTTTGTACTGTTTAGAGGTTGATGCACCTTTGTGGTTGTATATAGCAGTTGGTACTTTACTTTTTCTTTTACTCTTCACTTCTCCATTGAGTGGGCTGCGTGTGTGTGTATAGGTACTCAGGTAAAGGCCTCCCTGAGTTTTTTAGCCTTCGGCGCTTGTCGCCAGCCCCTGGCTTATGGAGGCGGGCTTGAGGTAGTTGCGGCTCGAGCCTGGGTAGGGTCGGGTCGTGACAATGAGACCCACTCTGTTTGCCACTATCGTGCATCTCAACGATCCTTAGAACTGGCAGTCCAGATCACTATTATCGTTGCTCCGCGTACAGTATCCTCCGTAAACATAACAGCAACCCAATAGTCACTGTTAGTCCCGGACGGTGATGAGAGAATGTTGCCCTTCAACATCCTTGGCATCACTATCATCGGTAGTATCTTCATCTGGACACATTAATGATATTTATTATCACAGGTTACAACGGAATAATTTTTTATATGTTTTCCGGAATTTTTTTAAGTATGTGTTGGTCAAAAAAATCCAAGATGGGTGTGAAAGGCGGTAGGCCCCCTTCCGCCTTTTAGGAAAAATCAAAATAAATTACTAGTTTAAATAAACTTTTTGTATATTAAAAATATATATTTTTATCTCTGTTCTGTTTTGTTTTTATATATATATAACAAAATTTTTCAACAGAATTTATTTACTATTTAATATCCAACAGTACTGCTATTACAACAGTTTGGATTCTGACAGAAACTCTCACACTTGGCGCCCTTTTATAAGAGGGCTTACCCTGAAAATCATTCGACATTTCTGATATGGGATTCTGGTTCTCTATTTCTTGCACATAATTAATAATATATTATTATAAATCATTTTAAATCAATTAATTTGTACTTTTAATTATTATTTAATAATATTATTAAACAACTAATTAATTTCTAAATAGTTAATAATATATAATAGGTTTTAATTAATTATAAATTAAATAATATATAATTAATAAAGAATGATCATAATAATAACTAAATAATATTTCTTAATTACATAACTAATATATATATTAGGTGCTTGTGGGTACAATTAATTATTATTAATTAATAATTAATAATTATAATGAATAATTATATTTAATAATTGTATTACTAATTAACTAATTAATTATTATATAATTAATAATTACATTACTAATTAACTTATTAATAATTATATAATTAATAATCATATTACTAATTAATTATTATATAATTAATAATTATATTACTAATTAACTAATTAATTATTATATAATAAAAATTATATTACTAATTTATTATTATATAATTAATAATGATATTACTAATTAACAAATTAATTATATAATTAATAATTAATAATTAATAATTATATTATTAATTAAATAATCAATTATTATAAAATTAATAATTATATTACTAATTAACTAATTTATTATTATATAATTAATAATTATATTATTAATAATTATATAATTAATTATTATATTACTAATTAATTATTATATAATTAATAATTATATTACTAATTAACTAATTAATTAATATATAGATAATAATTATATAATTAATAATTATACTACTAATTAATTATTATGTAATTAATAATTATATAACTAATTAATTATTATATAATTAATAATGATATTACTAATTAACTAATTAATTATATAATTAATAATTAATAATTACTAATTATATTACTAATTAACTAACTAATTATTATTTAATTAATAATTATATTACTAATTAACTAATTAGTAATTGTATAATTAATAATTATATTACTAATTAACTAATTAATTATTATTTAATTAATAATTATATTACTAATTATCTAATTAATAATTGTATAATTAATAATTATATTACTAATTAACTAATTAATTATTAACTAATTAATTATTAACTGATTAATTATTAATTGATTAATAATTATATTAATAATTAACTAAATAATTATTAACTAATTAATTTAATAAGTAATTAAATATTTCTTAATTACTCATTAATTAATGATTAATAATTATATAATTTTTTTTAATAATTATATAATCATTTTTAATAATTATACATTACATAATTAAACAATGTTATTTAGTTATTATTAAAATTGTTTTTTATTAATTATATATTATTTAATTTCTAATTATTTAAAACATATTATATATTATTAACTATATAGAAAATAATTAGTTGTTTGATAATATTATTAAATACTAATTAATAGTATTGATTAATTGATTAAAAATAATTAATAGTAATATATTATTAATTCTGCGCAGAAAAAGGAGAACCTGAATCTCATATCGAAAATACAGAATGATTTTCAGGGCAAACCCTCCTATGAAAGGGAAACTCAGGTGGGGGTTTCTGTCAAAATCCAGACTGTTGTAATGGCAGTAATGTTGGATATAAAATAGAAGATTAATTCTGTTGAATTTTTTTATAGCCAAAAGATGGAATACCCCCCTCCATCTTTCACACCCATTTTAGAAAAAAATTGACCTACCCATTTTTTTCAAAAAAATATATATATATATATATATATCGGTTAAAAAGTGTACAACAATGGGTAATTTGTAAAAAAATGAAAGTAACTACAAGTGATATTATGAATCATGCATTTATTATAGAAATAAGGTAGATTAATTGAATGAAAACATTTGGTTTAATAACAATAATGCATCACCACCATCAACTATTCAAAGATAGTTTCCTTAAATTACCAGGCTTATATTCAATTTTAATGAAATTTTATAACTACCATGGTATAGTATGTAATGATCATTAACTTTTAAAGAATGTCATACCAATTTACACACAAGAGATTGCATATAACATTAATTTTTTTAAAACATTTGGTTATTACAATATAAAACAAGTTCCATTTATATATTACATAATCTGTTGAGACATTGAATTGTGCATTGAAAAAATATCAATTTGTGGCATCTTGATACAAATTTAAACTTGGTTAACCTAAATATTGTATTCTCTCAGATACCTAGTCTAGCTACTAATCAGCGATCACTACCACAAAACAGGGCAAGGGAAGCGCTACCCCTTTAACAGAGCTAAAAAAGTGCTGATAAAGAGGGGGCCTTTATCAGTGCTAAAAAAGCGCTGATAAAGGGAACTTTTAACAGAGCTAAAAAATGCTGTTAAAAGTGACCCTTTATCAGCGTTTTTTTGGTGCTGATAAAGGCCCCCTCTTTATCAGTGTTTTTTTAGCGCTGTTAAAGGGACCCCCTTTATCAACGCTTTTTTTAGTAGCACTGATAAAGGGGGATTTTATCAGCGCACATTTTCCTAGCGCTGATAAATGTGTATATTTCGATAAAAATCATAAAAAATAATATATTAATATATAATTATATTTATATTGATATAAATATAAAAAATATTTTTTAAATATGTTTTATATCGATTTGATGTGTCATAGACCCAAAATGGACACCCCAGAGTAGAAATTATGGATGTTTGTAGGGATTAAGGACCTTTTTGTACCTTTAAGAATATGATAAGGTTTTAAAATGGTCATCTTAGTGTATTTCTAGTCATAAGATTCGATTTTATATGTGGTTGAGGCAAAACGGACACCCGGAGTAGAAGTTATGGCAAAACGGACCCCCGGAGCCAAACTTATGACCGTTCAGATTTTTGGTCCTTTTTAACCTCAAAGAATGAGATGAGGGTTTTTAGTGATCATATAAGTGTGTAAATTTTCTCAATCTTTGATTTGATAAGTGGTAGAGCCAAAACGGACACTCAGAGCAAAAGTTATTGTCGTTTAAAATTTTGCAACTCTCGTATCTCCAAAAAACCTAAGAAACCAACAACTCACTAAAACAGGCATAACTTCTGCTCCGTTTACCTATTTGAGTGTTGCAACCAGTCAAATCTAAGCTCATAAAACTAATGAATACCATGTCTAGTTGAAACCATTATAAGATCAGAGGAATGAAAGATATATTAGTTATAGCACTCCAAAAAAAGTCCAACTTCAAACGGCCATAACTTTTGCTCCGGGTGTCTGTTTGGGCTCTACCACATATCAAATAAAATTTAGTGAAGAGATATATACATAAGGTTGACTCATATGTAGTCACAATTATGTTTGTGATCCGAAAATCCCAAAAAACCACCAGAAGGCCTCCAAAAATCAGTTTCTGTTTCCGGACCCCTGTCAAATTTTTATTAAAATGGTCATAACTTCTGATATGTGTGTCTGTTCGGCCTCTGACACCTGTGTTATCATAGTTCATTCCATGAGATTCAGTTTGACTATTTACGGAGCTGAAACAAACACTCGGAGAAGAAGTTATGTCTTTTTCAGTGGCTGCGATTTGTTAGGTTTTTCGAGACCCCATTTCTAGCACTTTTGTATATACATATTAATATATAATATTTGTAAATATATATAAATATGTATAATTATACCTACATATATACATATAATATATATCTGTGTGTGTGTGTTGTATATGTGTATGTATGTATGTATTTATTTATTTATAAAAACACACATAAGAAAACATATTTTATAAATATATTTAAAACTAATCTTATGAATATATATTAATATAAAAATAAATATACGGATAAAAAATTATAACTATATATATATATTAATATATGAATATATATATATATATTTTAATATAATTAACTATATGTATATATTAATATGACTAAATATATATGTATATATTAATATGACTAAATATATATATATATATAGATATAGATATATTAATAAATGAAAAGCAAAACAATATGGTGGAGTGGTAAAGTCTTAGGCGCACATGTAAGAGGTCTTGAGTTCGAATCCTGGGGGAGGCAGGTCGCGCGTGCAGGTGTGGGGAATTACCTAGCGCTGTTAAAGGTGGGTGGGGCTGGGTGGAGCTTGCTTGGGGTGTGCGTGGGCTACCATGGTGGTGGGTGCTATTAAAGGGGGGCTTCAAGCGCTACTGAAGCCCCCCAAAACCGCAAAAATATTTTTTTTTATTTTTTTATATTTTTTCAACTTTTATCAGCACTTTTTTTATCATTGATAAAAGGGGACTTTATCAGTGATTTTCGGATCACTGATAAAAGGGACCCCCTTTATCCTCGCCTCGATTAAAAACGCTTTTTTTAGTGTTGTTAATCGACTTTTCTAGCATTGATAAAGGCCATATTTATAGTAGTGGATAATGAAGGATTTACCTCCATTGACCTCTTCAAAAAACACATTATGAAATTTATATAAAAAATATATTTATAACTAATAGATATACTCATTCAAATAATTGAATAATTTTCATATATTCTTTTCTTATTGATATACAAATTATAATGAAAACAATTCTGTAAAATATAACAGAATAATGAGTTTGGATTTCTTGCTAACCTACACGTATTCAAATATAAAACTATTTTTATCGACGTTGAAGTGTTAGAATTCAATATAAGAAACAAACAACAACCATTAAAATGGAATTATTTCAAAGTTGTCTTCATTACAGATAATGCGGAACAAATCAAAGATTTTGAGAACTCTTCAAACAAACTCAGAGTACATCATTGACTCTTATCTCACATAGCATGTATAGTTATTTTGGGGGTCTGAATTCTTTAAATTTTAGTTCCTTCAAGTTGTACCATCTGATGCAACCTCCCAACGATCTGTTTCAAGTACTATAAAAATTCTGTCTTCATACCCAATGACATGAAATATTTAATTTTCTATATGTTTCAATTATATATTAAAAACACATCTACAAAGACTCCATCCACCACAAATTTCTATTTATACAAGTACTTTCAATGCATTACAATATAGTTGGTTTAAACCCTTTTTTAACCAACTTGTGTATATTATTTACAATAGAATGAAGATTAAAATATTTTCTTGTATATTATTTATAGTTGGTTCAAACTCTTTCATATATGTTTCATAGGCATGGGGGATTCAATTACTATTATTGACAATTTTATGTATCTAATTCAATGTACAAAATATAAAATGTGTTCCATTTATAGTATTTCATATTTTGGTATCATTTTATAGATATATATGCGTTGTGACCATTCAAACTGTACTCCATTTATAATTGCACTATGATCATTCAATACTATTAAATATATTATGTAGACTGGATTCTATTTTTATAATATAGTTTTCTATATTTATTCGCATATTGTTGGGATTTTTTGGTTTAAAATTTAAATATTGAGGAGAGAGAAAAATATTAATGAAGAGATTTATCTCAACAATAATAGGGGATTTTCTCCCAACATTAATGGAGAGTTAATTCTCAATATTAATGGATTGAAAATTTAATGCTGACTGCATTAAATGGAAATATGGACTCGGTGTTTATATAAGAGGATGTGGTAACATGTTTTAAAAGGAGTTCCAGCATGATTGATTCACACTCAAATTTACCCAAGAGATGAAGGTAGAACGGTCCTTGTAGTCTAGCTTGGGTTGTCGAATCCACTGAGACCTAAGAAGATACCTAAGATACACAACCTATGAGATGTATTTTTGGCTATAAAGTGGCCGAATTGGATTTATTTTAGATGGGTTTAAAGGATCACTAATAGATTTAAGTTAATTAAAATTAATATAATGAGTTGATCCTAGGTTATCTCTCGGGGTGGATTGTTTGAATTCCTTTTTTAATGATTTCAATTTCTTATATTTGTGATGGGTTCATTTAAGAAGATTAAACAACATCATCACTTACAGGTTTAATACCTACATTCTTTAATACTAATCACCTACAAACTTTAAGTATCAAATTTTTTATCACTTCAAGGTTAAGGTTTGTATTACCACTTGAAGTGTGTGACCTTAAATTCAACAAGGACAAAAGATTTTAAAGATCTTCAAATAGAATTATCAATTAAAATAAGTGATTAGACATTAATGGAGTGAGAAATAACATCCAATCCATACCATTTTTACCTCGTTGGATCAAACCATAAGTGGGTTAGCCCTCCATTGATGACATGTTCTCAACGGAAGTGGAAAGTAGACTTATGAGGGTGGAATTGAAGAAATAAAAACAACAAAATAATGATCACTCCACCGTTGTGTGATAAATTTTACAAGGTTTGGTGTGAATAAATTCACACCTTAAACCAGAGGTATTAAATTGATAGGAATAAAAATAGAATAATAGGAGAAGAATAACGTTTATTAAGAAACTAAAGTTAATTGAACAACTTACATGTGAAAGACAAACTTAAGACAACAAAATCACAACATAACATTACAATGAAAGGAATCTCAAAAAACCATTAAATACTTCAACACCACTGACTTAAATAGGAATTTTGGGTGCCTTGTGTATAGCCTCCAATAGTACAAATCATCCCACTTAATTACGGTAGGCCTAGGGTGGTGGAAATCAAGGGAGAGTGGACTTCTTTATCCTTGACTCTAAGTGGCAGCCAACTTGCATCCATCGAACAAACGTGCCTATATAGACTTATAGATGACCTAATTAGAGTGGTACATAGAATAAAAAAGTGGATATACGTATTTCTACTATATCTATGTAAAATTTCATCCCAAATTAATTTGTGGTTGCTAAGATATGATTAAATTGGTGGTCTGTTTTTCTGGGCCGCAGAATTTGGCCCAGAATTTTATCTCTAACTTGGGCTACCTGAATAACCACAGTGGAGGCCGAATTAGCACTAGATACTGAATAATTATATGTTCCTATATATTTATTATATCATCCCACGAAATTTGGGCTTTAGTAGGTCTGTATTGTTGGACCCACATTCTCATCAGTGGGCTAGTGTCCAATCTGCCTTCTCCAGAATTGTTTCCTTTAATCACCAAATATATCCATCATCCTTTATGAATCCTCCATTGATACCTGAATAAAAAATGTTCATATTTAAGTGTGTATCCATTTCAAAAAATATCAAATTAAAATATGGATAATTACATTCCTTAAAATCAGATGAATCATTGGGCCTAAATTGGTGTACATTAGACATGAAGTGCACAAATGATGAGAATGAATGTTCAAAATTAAAATACACTAACTCAGGCCCATAAGATCAAAAATGAACATTTAATACCATTAAAATGTAATTAAAATATTTTTTTTATTGGATAATCACACCCCCAACTTTATATTTTCTAGACCAGAGAAAAATGTATCTCAACAATATGAAATTCGAATTCCCTTTTCCAAAAACATTTTAATACACAATGATCACCAAAAACCCTTATACTAAAAAATCATGAAACCCATAAAAATATTTTAATAAAAGATAGTTTCATAATAATATTCCAATCCCAAGTCCATTCCTTTGTTCAAATTCATCGCCATATTTCATCCAATATCAATTAAGAGTGATGATGTGTTGTGCATCACATTAGACATGGGGGTTTATCTTTATTCAAGAGGGAAATGATGGAAGTACTAGGTGGAATCACATTTCAATATTAAGATGAGTATTCAAAAAAAATTATTGTATTTGTTTTTTTTTCAATTTTTCCATGGTAATTGAAATTGCGCTCAAAAGAGTCAACCCGTGTAGTAAGACTTTACCGATGACTCCCAGGATCAAAGGCCTTAGGACACCAAGTGAAGCTCACAAACTCGGGAATAATCTTGAGTTAACTCAGTCAAAAACAAAGTAAATTACCACAAATAGAGATAAAATTACTAACTCTGGGCCAGACAACTATGGAGTCATGATCCCCAAGTGCCGAAATCCACACATTAGGTCATTTCATTGCTCTACATGCACATTTATTGTTTTTTTTTAATACTAATATTAAAACTAAAATAATCATCAAACCTATGATATTTATTTGGGGGACCCCATGAACTCAAACTAATACCCCACTATCCAAAGGATGTGCGTTGTGATTCTTTTTTTTATTTGGATGAAAATATAAGCAATGAAATATCACATTAGACAGTCACACTTTCAAAAATCTATGCTCATGAAATATACATGGATTAAAATCAGAATCAGGCCATACTAAATTATTTGATATTCAGTTTCAAAGTGTACAATTTCTATTATCATGTTCAAGGTTAAAGAATTTTTTCCTTCCATTAAGGCACACTTTTTTTTCAAAGCATTCATTTTTTTTGACACAAAAGCATTTTTTTTATCTCCCCACCAACTTAAAATAGCATTGTCCCTAGTGTTTAAAGAAAAGAAAATTTAGAAGGGGGTATAGGTAGAGAATGGGAGTTCAAAAAAGGAAATTGAAAATGAGGATCATGGAATGAAGTCACGTGGTGGTTGAAGTTGAAATTCTTGTTGCTCCCTTTTAATCCCTTGATCTCCATGTCACTCTCAAAATTCCCTAGTGGAAGGAAAAAAAAGAAAATATATATATATATATATATTAATATAATAAAAAAATTAAAATATAAGTATATATACAAAAATTATAGAATAAAGAAGCACTATAAGCTATAGGTCAGTGGTAAGCGTGCGCCACTGTCTCCCTTTGGTCCCGGGTTCGAGTCCCCGCGGCTTCGCTGGTTGTGATGGGGTTTACCCCATGAACTACAATGTGACCTTTTAATTTTATTATTATTATTATATTTTTTTTATTTTAACCTACAAACACATAAAAATAAAATTAACCTATGATACATTGTCTTCTTTTTAAATTTCTGGGTAAGGTATTACGCAAGGGTCACACCACGTGACACAGATGAATATGACGCTCCTCTTTCATACCCATCCATACTCATAATAGAAGAACAGGTCAACAATATATTTTTTTATTTTTAAATATCAAAATTATTCATTAATCCTATTTAAAATATAAATTTGATTAAAACAACAAAATGATTGGAAACTTGAAAACCATGGGTTGCCTCCCATGCAATGCTTTGTTTAACATCGTTAGCTCAACTTGAACCCCCCAACTTACCCAATACCAACTTTCAAAATTTTAAGGACCACATGTTTCACCAATTTTACTAGGTTGAGATTGATTCTATGTTTATAATTTGTTTCATTCACAAACCTATGTTCTAAATTGAGTGGGTAAATCCAATGAATTTCTGAAATGGTGGATCTAGTTGCTTCTCTAGTCTTTCCTAAGACATAAATTATAATTCCTACATTATTATTTTCAAGAGAATAATTAATTCCATTATAAAGGTCATGGTTATAAATTATGAAGGGATACTTGAGTGAGGAAGGAAGAATACTAATTTTGAGCTCGGTTTGGATAGGAAATTCAAACATCGGTTGGCACTTTGAATAAAATTCAATTTCATTTTAAAAATTTCTCAATAGAATTGGTTCCTTTGGAAAAGAATATTCATCCACCAAATTGGACATATCAGTTTTAGGAATGGATTTGGCTCAAAGTTTTTTATTTCTCCCAATGGTACAATGATTTTTGGTTCTGAAAAATCATCAATGGAGCAATATTCAGGACACTCAATCCATGATGTCAAATTTCTATCTTGTGAATACAAAAAATCAGTTTCCTATTGATTTAAAAAACTATAAAAAATTACTTCATATTATTTAGGTCTCTTAGATTCAAAGTATACTTCTTTATCATTTTTATGAGAAGTTGTTGTGTAATAATATTGTTCTATCAATGATGAGGAATAGACAACCTGAATAGAAATGGGTTCCAAAACTGTTTCAATGCTTTGTAGTTTGAATCTCAATGATGAAACCTTAAAATTAATTATCTCCATTTTTTGACAAAATTTCTCAAGTAATGGTTGTGGATCAGGATGGGAAATGGGTTGAGACAGATGGTCTATTCCAATAGGATAATTAAGTTGTTGTATTTCCATAAGAGGATGTTCAGATTGTCCTTGTTGGTATTGGAACTCATTATAGGAAAGAATGTTTTGTGGAGCATAGGAGTTAAAAAATTCTGAATCAATAGGTTTTTGATTATCCCATAAATATAAACTAGGATGGTCATTGTACAACATACTTGGTGTGTGGTATTCAAATTAGGGAGAGGTTCCCCATGTTTGGATTTTTTCAAAATGGATTTCCATAGGAGTGAAATTAGGGATGAGAAAAGATAAATGGGGTGAGAAAAGAAGGTAGTGTCTAATATAACTTACTTAGGTCCCCAGAAATGGTGCTAAAATTTGATTCACTCTCAAATTTACCTAATAGATGAAGGTATAATGGTTCTTGTAGTCTATCTTGGGTTGTCGAATCCACTAAGACTTAAGAAGATACCTAAGATACACAACCTATGAGATGGATTTTTGGCTATGAAGTATCCATATTGGGTTGATTTTAGATGGGTTTAAAGGATCACTAATATATTTAAGTTAATTAAAATTAAGATAATGAGTTGATCCTAGTTTATCACTCGGGGTAGATTGAATGAATTCCTTTTTTAATGATTTCAATTTATTATATTTGAGATGAGTTCATTTAAGAAGATTAAACAACATCATCACTTACTGGTTTAATACCTACATAATTTAATACTAATCACCTACAAACTTTAAGGATCAAAGTTTTGAGAATTTCAAGGTTAAGGTTTGTATTATCTCTTGAAGTGTGTGGCCTTAAATTCAACAAGGAAAAAAGAGTTTAAAGATCTTCAAAAAAAATCAATTAAAAGAAGTGATTAGAAATTAATGGAGTGGGAAATAAAATTCAATCCATACCCTTGATACTCCCTTGGATCAACCCATAAGTGGGTTATACCTCCATTGATGACATGTTCTCAACGGAGGCGGAAAGTAGACTTACAAGGGTGGAATTGAAGAAGTAAAAACAACAAAATAACGATCACTCCACCATTGTGTGATAAATTTTACAAGGTTTGGTGTGAATAAATTCAAACATTGAACCAAAGGTATCAAAGTGATATTAATAAAAACATAATAATAGGATAAGAAGAACTTTTATTAAGAAACTAAAGTTAATTGAACAACTTACATGCGAAACACAAACTTGAGACAACAAAATCGCAGCATAACATTACAATGAAAGGAAGCTCAAAAGATCATTAAATACTTCAAAACCACTATATTAAATAGGAATTTTGGGAGTCTTGGTTAGATCCTCTAACATTAAAAATTATCCCACTTGATTATGGTAGGCCTAGGGTGGTGGAAAGTAAGGGAGAGTGGACTTCCTTATCCTTGACTCGAAGTGGCAGCCAACTTGCATCCACCGAACAGACGCACCTATATGGCCTTATAGATGGCCGAATTAGATTTGGCCATAGAAGAAAACATTTAATATACTGATTTATACTAGATCTATGTAAAATTTAATCCCAAATGAATTTTTTGTTGCTGAGATATGATTAAATTGGTGTTCTGTTTTTTTGGGCCTCAGAATCTGGCCCAGAATTTTATCTCAAACTTGGGCTGCCTGAATAACCACAATGGAGGCCGAATTAGCACTAGATCATGGATAATTATATGTTAATATATATATGTATTCTATCATACTATGAAATTTGGGCTTCAGTGGGTCTATATTGTGGGCCCCAAATTCTCATCGGTGGGCTGGTGTCCAATATACCTTTTCCAGAACTATTTCCTTTCATCACCAAATATACCCATCATCATTTATGAATCCTCCATTGATACATGAATAAAAAATGTTCATATTTAAGTTTAGATCCATTTTACAAAATATCAAATTAAAATATGGATAATTATATTCCTTAAAATTAGATGAATCATTGGGCCTAAATTGGTGTACATTTAGCATGAAGTGCACAAATGATGAGAATAAATGTTCAAAATTAAAATCCACTAACTTAGGCCCATAATATAAAAAATGAAAATTTAATGCCATTAAAATTTAATTAAAATATGTGTTTTTATTGTCTAATCAATGATTTAGCTGACAAGAGAGAACCGGGGAGGTGTTCCAGCATAATGTAGCTAGCAAGAGAGAACTGGGAAGGAGTTGTCGCGTTTGCAATAACTAGTGAGAAGCGATGACGATGAGAACGAAGCGAAGACGATGATTATGTAAAAAATGGAATATCAATGGTTAGTATTGGAAGTGTTAAATATTTCATGTGATGAGAGATGATGAAGGTGTCATTTATCAAAATTTCTCTCAGTTGCAGAGATCCAGCGACGTGTTCTGATTGTGGTGATCGGTAGTATAATGAAATGGCATGTTCATGGGTGTGACAAAAATTCTCCTGGGTGTTGAGTTGTGAAAAATATTTCAATGTGTTTTATGAGACATCTTCCGTTGAAACGTAGGGATCCACCCAAACAGTGTTATCAAATGGATTGGTTGAAGTGTTTGGTAATAGAACACAGTCACAAGCATCTAGTGGAGTGGTTTTTCAAGGACTCAAAGGATATTACTCGAATAAAAAGGTGGTACCAGAGGTGTTTCTAGGATAACTAAAGTCTAATTGACCATCTAGATTCATGAGGACTGTTCCATTGTTGGTAACAGTTATAGATTAGTGGAAGATGACTGGGGTTTCTCGGGGTAGGTGGTCTATCGAGTGTTCAAAATAAAGTCACTGGAAGATAGAGGCACTATCAACAGTGTTGCTGGAATATCGAAAGTTTTCTTAGGTGTAGGTGTTATGCGGCATGTTCCATTCATTGGGTGACATTTGGAGCTTGGTGGAGTCGACGATCACAGTGGCCCTAATAGTGGAGATGATGGTGGATTATTTGAATTTTAAATCAAGGTAGATATTGTTGGGATTTTTTGATTTAAAATTTAAATATTGAGGAGAGAGAAAATTATTAATAGATAGATTTATCTCAATATTAATATAGTATTTTCTCCCAAAATTAATGGAGAGTTAATTCTCAATATTAATGGATTGAAAATTTAATGTTGACTGCATTAAAATAATATATAAACTTGGTTTTTATATAAGAGGATGCAGTAACATGTTTTGAAAGGAGTGCCAACATGATTTAGTTAGCAAGAGAGAACCGGGTAGGTGTGCCAACACAATGTAGCTGACAAGAGAGAACCGAGAAGGGGTTGTCATGTTTGTAGTAACTGGTGCGAAGTGATGATTATGAGAATGAATCGAACACGATGATTACATCAATGATGGCTTGTCAATAGTGATAATTGAAAGCATTGAAGGTGGTATGCGATGAGAGATGATGAAAACTCCATGTATCAAAATTCCTCTTGGTTGCGGAGATCAAGCGGTGTATCACAGTTATGGTGATCAACGATACAATGAAATGGTACATTCATGGGTGTGATAAAAATTACTTCGGGTGATGATTTGTGAAAAATCTTTCAGTGTGTTTTGTGTGACTACTTCCACTATGATTTATATCTCCACCCCAACAGTGGTATCAAATGGATTGGTTGAAGTGCTTGGTTGTAGAACATGGTGGCAGAGATCTGGTGGAGCGGTTTATCAAGGACTCTAAGTATGTTACCCAAATACAGTGATGATATGAGAGGTGTTTCTAGGATATTGAAAGTCTGATTGACCCGATAGAGTCATGAGTCATGTTTCATTTTTGGTGATAGTCAGAGCTTAGTGGAAGATGACTGGGGTTCCTCATGTTAGGTGGTCTATCAAGTGTTTGTAAGAATTCCACTAGAATATGGAAGTGATATCAATGGTGTTTCTATAATATTGAAATTCTTCTTGGCCATAGGTATTACGTGGCATGTTCCATTCATTGGGTGACATTTTGAGCTTGGTGGATTAGACAATCACAGTGGGCCTGATGGTGGAGATGACTATGGATTATTTGAATTTTAAATAAAGGTGGATATTGTTGAGATTTTTTTATTTAAAATTTAAATATTGAGGAGAGATAAAATTATTAATGGAGAGTGTTGGCCCTCTCCAATTTTAATGCTCACAAATCATGACAAATCATGTTTAATCATGTCTTAAATTTTAAGTTCAAATATGATTAATTATGATTATCTATGTTCAAATATGAGTTTAACATATTCCGTTAAGGTCTATAATATAATACAAGAAAATAGATAAAAATAGACAAGTATGAGTCACTAATATCACGACTCACTAAAAGAAGTATGAGTTATCTATAGATGAGTCACCAACAACAATGACTCACCGAAACATCAACCTACCGACATGTTGAGTCACCGATACATGTTTGAGTCACCGATAGTCTAACTTGATAGCAGATAAAATCACTGAAAAGAACAAATCACTGACAACAATGACTCATTGACATATAAACCTATTGATAAAATGATATACCGATAGAAGGTCATGTCGATAGAAGGACCTATTGAACAAATGACATATCGATAGAAGGACCTACCAACAGAAGTACATACCAACAAAAGGACATACCAACAGAAGGACCTACTGACAGAATGACATACCGATAGAAGGACCTACTGACAAAAGGACCTACCGATAGAAGGACCTACCGACAGAAGAACCTACCGATAGGAGAACATGCTGATAGAAGGACTTACTAATAGAATTACCTACCAATCAAAACTTATAAAATTTTATTTACTTTTAAATTAAAAACTAATTCTAACGGTCATATTTATGAAACTTAGTACTACTTATTAGATTAATTACCTTGTCTGTCTTTTGTAGACATTTTCAGAGACCAGTATGAGGTATGAGGAAGCCCTCATATTGAGGATCGTGTTCTTTTTCTACTCTGCAGTGTATAAAAGAAATCACCTGAGAAAAAATCTCATCAACTATATAGAGAGAACTTGCAAGGTGGAGAAAATTATACACAATAAGAACACTCAATCTTTCTAGATATAAACAAGTAAGGATTTGTTGTGAACCAAAGATCCCAACATCACTGCAACAACAAAACCTAGTGAAGAAAATATTCAAGGAGCATCTCACCTCACTGGAAACTAGAACACAAAGCTTCTATGACACTCTCTTTTGGTGTCTGTTTCTAGAAGTGGACTTGATCTTCACATCTGCTACACCTAAGAATTCCATAAGATTCAAGAACATCACACTAAGCATTATAAACCTTTTCTCATTATTTGTGCTCTATTGTGCACATTTTTATTACTTTTTGATCAGTTTGTGTGTATGTATCACAAACACATACTGAATCTTAATCTAATCTAGAAGATACAATATATCTTCACTCTCTCACTCATTTACACCATTTTATCCCACTTATAATTGTGGAAGAGGTCCCTGTGTGGCCTAGTTGTATTTTTCTTCCCATGAATAACTATAGTAGAGGTCTAGTTAACCTGGAAAACCTTGTGTGCTATTGTGAACCCCAATACAAGGTGTGGATCAGGTTTATTAATATAATATTCTTGGTGGAAGTTGATCACCAAGTGGAGAGAACTAGGTCTCTACTTGAGACTGAACCTATTTTTTTTCTCCAATGTGTTTGTAAAATTAAGTTTTCTCTATTTTCTCACATATTTCAGAAAACTAAATATTATTTTGATAATTAATCTTAGTTAGTGTTTATAATTTTTTTATTTAGTAAATTACTTTCAAAAGTTATATCAATAATTCAAATTGTTGTAACTAAGAATTAATCAATCTTTTGTGAAATTAATTGAACATTCAAAACTCTTATAAATCTGCTACTTTGGTTAACTCGGCTGTTTAGATTTTAAATTGGGGAATTTTTAAATAAGGTTTTTAACAAATTTTTTGATAGGAACTCAATTCACCCTCCTCTTGAGTTTCCTACTCTGACCAACAGAGAGATTTATCTCAACATTAATAGAGGATTTTCTCCCAACATTAATGAAGATTTAATTCTCAATATTAATGGATTGAAAATTTAATGTTGACTACATTAAATGGGGATATAGACTCAGTGTCTATATAAGATAATGCAGTAACATGTTTTGAAATGAGTGTGAGCATGATGTAGCTGAAAAGAGAGAACTGAGGTGGTGTGCCGGCACAATGTAGCCAATGAGAGAGAACTGGGAAGGGGTTGCCGCATTTTCATTAACTGGTTCGAAGTGATGACAATGAGAATGAAGTGAAGATAGCGATTACATCAATAATGGTGTGTCGATGATGATTATTGAAAGTGCCGAAGATGGCATGCAATGAGATATGATGATGATGTCATGTATCAAAAGTCCTCTTGGTTGCAAAGATCAAGTGGTGTGTCCTAGTTTAGGTGATCGCTAGTACAATTAAATGGTATGTTCATGGGTGTGGTGATAAAAATGCCTTCGGGTGTGTTGTTGTGAAAAATCATCTGGGTGAATTATAAAAATCCTTCGAGTAATGTGTAAAATTACTTTGGGTGATAAAAGACCTTTGGGTGATAAAAGTCCTTCAGGTGAATCTTCTGGTTTGTTGTTTGATTACTTCCACTTTAATGTCGAGCTCCACCCCAACAGTGGTATCAGAGGGATTGGTTGAAGTGTTTGGTTGAAGAATGTGGTGGAAGTCATCTATTAAATCAGTTTATCAAGGACTTAGAGGACGTTGTCGGAATATAGAGGTGGTTCCTGAGGTGTTTATGGGATATCGAAATTCTGATTGACCAACTAGAGTCATGAGGCATGTTCCATTATTGGTGACAGTCAGATCTTGGTGGAAGATGGATGGGGTTCCTTATTTTAGGTGGTATATCAAGTGTTCAGAAGATTTTCACTAGAATATGGAAGTTGTATCAGTGATGTTTCTGGAATATTGAAAGTTTTCTTGGCTGCAAGTGTCATGTGGCATGTTCTGTTCATTGGGTGACATTTTGAACTTGGTGGATTCGATGATCATTGTGGCCCTGATAGTGGATATGATTATAGAGTATTTTAATTTTAAATATAGGTGGTGATTATTAGTATTTTTTGATTTAAAATTTAAATATTGAGGAGAGAGAAAATTATTAATGGAGATACTTATCTCAACATTAATAGATTTTTTTCTCCCAATATTAATGGATAGTTAATTCTCAATATTAATGGATTGAAAATATAATGTTTACTTCATTAAATGGAGATATAAACCTGGTGTCTATATAAGATGATGTGGTAACATGTTTTGAAAGGTGTGCCAGTATGATGTAGCTGGTGAGAGAGAACCGGGAAGGGGTTTCCACATTTACGATAACTAGTGAAAAGTGATGAGGATGAGAATGAAGTAAAGATGGTGATTACATCAATGATGGAATCTCGAAAAAAATGATTGAAATCATTGAAGATGGTGTATGGTGAGAGATGATGATAGTGCCATGTATCGAAAGTCTTCTTGGTTTTAGAGATCAAGAGGCATGTCTTGGTTGTGATGATGGATGGTACATCAGAATGGTATGTTCATTAGTGTGGTGTGAAAAATTCATTTGGGTGTGTTGAGAGAAAAATCCCACGGGTGAATTCTAAAAATTCTTTGGGTGATGTGTAAAATTACTTTGGGTGGTAAAAGGCCTTTGAGTAAATCTTATGTTGTTTTATCATCTTCTTATTCTATAGCATTGGGCTCCTCTTGGTTGTGGAGAAAAATATTCTGGTGTTTTGGGGTGGAGCTTGACGTCGCAATGGAAGTAGTTGCACAACACACCAGAAGATTCACCCTAAGGACTTTTATCACATGAAGGAATTTTACACATCACTCGGAGGATTTTTACAACACACTAGAAGGTTTTTTCACAACTCAACACCCTTAGAAAATTTAATCACACCCATGAACATATGATTTCATTGTATCGTCGATCACCACAATCGGAACACACCGCTTGATCTTCTCAACCAAGAGGAATTTAGATACATGGAACCATCATCATCTCTCATTGCATGCCATATTTGACTCTTTCAATCATCACCGCCGACACACCATCATTGACACAATCACCATCTTCACTTTATTCTCATCGTCATCACTTTTCACCGGTTACCGCAATAATGGAAACCCCTTCCTGATTCTCTTTAGCCAACTACATTATGACGACACTCCTTACGAAATATGTTACAACATCCTCTTATATAGACATAAAGTCCATATATCCAATTGATGTAGTCAATATTAAATTGTTCATCTATTAATATTGATAATTAACTCTCCATTAACGTTGAGAGGATCTCTTATTAATGTTGATAAAAATATATCCATTAATTAATTTTTCTCTCCTCAATATTCCAATTTTAAATTATAAATCCCAACAATATGCACCTTGATTTAAAATTTAAATATTACAAAATCATCCCCACCATCTCAGTCAATGTGATCATCAACCCCACTAAGCTTCAAATGTCATCCAATGAACGGAACACACCGCATGACACTTGCGGCCAAGAATACTTTTGATATTCCAGCAACACTACTGATACTGCCACCATCTTTCAGTGACATTATTTCAAATGCTTGATAGACCACCTAACCTAAGGAATCGTAGTTGTCTTCCACCAAACTCTGACTATCACCAACAATGGAACACGCCTCATGACTCCTACAATCAATCGGACTTTAAATATCCCAGAAACACCTATAGTACTGCCTCTATCTTCTGGTAACATCCTTCGAGCCCCTAATAAACTACTCAACCAAATGCCTTCTACTGTGTTCCACAACTGAACACTTCAACCAATCCCTTTGATACCACTATTTGGGAGGATCCCGATTTCACAACGGAAGCATTTGCACAACACACCAGAAGATTCACCCGAAGGCCTTTTATCACCCAAAGGAATTTTACACATTACCCGAAGGATTTTTACAATGCACCCGAAGTACTTTTCATAACTCAACACCCAAAAGTATTTTTATCACACTAATGAATATACCATTTCGTTGTACCGCCGATCACCACAACCGGGACATGCTACTTGATCTCTGCAACCAATATGACTATTGATACATGGCACTGTCATCATCTCTCATCATATTCTATCTTCGATGCTTTTAATCATTGTCTTCAACACACCATCATTGACATAATCACTATCTTTGCTTAATTATCATCGCCATCGCTTTTCACCAGTTATCGCAATCGCAGCAACCCCTTCCCGGTTCTCTCTCACCGACTACATTGTTCTAGTAATCCTTACAAAATATATTACCACATCCTCTTATATTGACAGCGAGTCCATATCTCCAATTGATGAAATCAACATTAAATGATCCATCCATTAATATTGAGAATTAACTCTCTATTAATGTTGATAGAAAATCACTTATTAATGTTGAGAAAAATCTCTCCATTAATTAATTTCTCTCTCCTCAATATTCAAACAGTACTCCATTTGTAATTTCACTATGATCATTCAATACTATTAAACACATTATGCATATTAGATTCTATTTTTACAATATAGATTTCTATAGTTATGTGCATATACCCTGCATTGATACCTTTTTTACATAACTTTTTATGTATAATTCATTTTTTTTGTATGCAGATTCATTTCAATTTGAATTTATGTACTTTTAAATGAAATATTACATTAAAACATGAAATTGGTTGATGAATATGAATTAAGAATTTGAAACTTTTTGAAACTTTACCTCCTTTTAGTCTATGAACTTTGTATGACATTTTACTTAACATGTTATTTTCAGAGACATTTAGAGCTTGAATTCGATCAAGAAATATGTGATGCAGGTGAGGAAGTCAACATTGAATTTAAAAGAGACAGTTCAACTTTAGAAGATCTTAAAAATAACTTTAATGAACATCAATGCAATATGAAATGAAAAATTGAATAGACAGAACAAAAGTTGCTTATTATGTCTAAGTGTTTATATATATATATATATATTAAATAATATATATATATATATATATTAATATAATTTTATATATTTGTAAATATATGTATATATATAACAAAATTAAATTTAAAATTATTACCTGATTATTAATCTGGACCTGTTCGAGTAATATTGTTAAATCCCAAACCCCATTTGAACCTCAAACATATTTAGAAATATTTATTTATCAATATATTTATAAAAATATATTTGTAAATATATATTTTTTCATTTATATATAAATGTATTTATAAATGCATATTAACTATATTTATAAAAATATATATTTATAATTATATTTATTTATTTAAAATTATTTAAATATATTTATAATAATATAAATTTATTTATATAAATATATATAAAAATAATAAATATGTTTGAAATGCATATTATTGTATAAATATATATAATTATATAGATATATATAATTATATAAATATATATAATCATATAAATATATATAATTATATAAACATATTTATTTATAATTATATTTATAAATATATATATATAATTAAATATTTATAATTCTTTAAATTTATTTATAATTATATAAATAAATATATATATTTTTATATATAAATATTAAATATAATTATAAATAAATTTTAAATTTATTTATAAATATATATTAATAATTATATAATTATAAATATAAATATATTTATATAATTATAAATATATTTATTATTTATGTATACTTATATAACTAAATTTATATTTATAAATATCATTTTTAAATTACAATTATAAATACATATTTACAATTCTTTAAATATATTTATAATTATATAATGAAAAATACATTTGTATATATAAATATATAAATGTATCATAAATTTATTTGTAAATATATTTTAATAATTATATAATTATAAATATATTTATATTTATATAGTTATAAATATTTATCTGTCAATAAATTTGAAATAAATTTTTAATAATAAATTATTATTAATAATTATATTTTTTAAATTATTAATTTAATTAATATTTATTTTTAATTATATTATTAGCTACTTTATCGATATTATTTACATTATTATTCATATTTATTAATGTAATTATTGTATATATTTAATAATATAATTAATATTTATTATTGATGTAATTAATAACATTCACTAATAATACAGTAATTAATAAAACTTTATAATAATGTAATTAATAATATAATACTTAATAATAAATATACCCATAATTTTTTTAAAGTATAAATGTAATGTTTTTAAATAATACAGTTTGTGTCATGTAAATTAGTTTTTGTTTACTATATTTTTTAAATTTCTATTTATTTTTCAATAATTTATTATATATTTAGTTAGTGTGAAAAAATTCATTTAGGCAGTATTTATACTTTATAATTTATACTTTTTCAAAGTCACCTACATGAAACATAATAATTTTATAAGCATGTGACTTTAAAAGTCTATAAATTATAAAGTATAAATACAATATAAATGAAATTTGAAAAATTAACTAAACACATAAAAATTAATTGAAAATAAAAATAATTTCATAAAAAAGTTAATGAAAAATAATTTTAATGGCACAAAATATCATTGTTTCAAAAAATAATATTTGTAATTATAATTGTTTTACATTCCTTTCACTGCTGTAAATATAATCTATACCAATAGAATAAATCAACGTCAATTCCCCTTAGTACCACAACCCAACGTATGAACCTCACACCTATTCTACATCTGACATCTATGTCGCTCTAATGTTCTAGCTATAGGTGTGGGTTCCTTCTCATATTGTGCAACGGGCACCTCCTCATGTGTTGTGTAGAGGAATTCTCATCATCATATATGAAGGACTTCCCAACATCATATGTGGAGCCATATGGTCCTGACTGTAGTGGAAAGAAAGGAGCTCCTAAAGATGTCATTAATGTGATATCAAAGAATTCATCACCGGTGGAAGTATCGCCCAAGTCTTCCACAAGATGTGTTACCATATCCAGGTTCCACTCCATTGAAACTATATGAGATGGAATTGGTATATCATATGTATGAGTTGGCATATATGACACATAAACCTCTCCTGACCATGCAAGATCATTTTCCTGCTATGTAATATCCTCTCTCTATGGTGTAACAACATCTAAAGGAGCCTCTCTCAAGCATCACTCTCTCTATCCTCACCTTTGCCCTCACCTATGTCATCATCTCTATCCTTTAGCTGGTGGTGGTAGTGGTGGTGAATCATCCTCAATGGGCACATTAGGCACATCAACATCCCCAGGAACCTCAGTCAAAGCATGTGGATCAGGATATAACTGTGGATTCTCATCATAGACACTCTCACGTATGAAATAGAGAGGATCTTTGAGAGACACCAAATCTAGGTGAACTATATCCCGCTCAATAAATTCCTCCTCTTGAGGATCTGTGATATGTATAAGTCGATCAAGTTTGTCTGACTGCAAATGTAATAAATTTAAAATTAATATGAAACATGGCCTAAAAATATATAATAAATGTTAGTAAACATACCAACTAATGAATGCCTATCACATGTGTGTAAGGTACATGATCATGTGTCATTGGTACCAATATGTATAATCCTCTTGGTCATCTAACCGAAATTATGTTGTGTGATATCTATGCTGAAAGATACTATATTGGGCATGCGTGTCCCAATAATTAATGTAATGTTCATGATATTATAGCCAATACATCGTCATTTTACCCATATGTGTAATAGAGTGTAATCCATAAACCTATCATTGTGAAATGGGGATATGTTTTATATAGTTAAATAGTCACATGAATCAGTCTAGATGGTGCTAATAGATGACGTGGAAGTGGATGAGTGGCACCACTGAACCACGATCTCCAACCATAGCTATGTAGTATGGTGGAAGTGATGTGTAGAAAAATCCTGTATATGGGTTCCGTAAAACCTGAAATTCCAAATCAAAAAAGAATCCATAAAATAGCATGAAAATGTTACTAAGTTAACATTATAATATCTTATAAAAGTAATAAAAAAATTAATTAATCTATAAAAAATTTAACATTTAACTTATATCAGTGGGTTGTATAGTGTCAAATATATGTCAAGAGTTATTCACACTATGTCTCGAAGTATGTGCATAAAACTGAGACTAACTAGACCTAGTTAAAAAAAGTAATATATGGTAAGTTTATAAAGGACATTAATAAATTCACAAAATAACTAAAATTAATGATGTAAACATACCAACGTCCCCAATGATAGTCTAAAATTTATGTTGTAGAAGCAGTCCGATAACTCCAAGAGTGATGTGTGGAAAATGATCCCAAATACACATTTGTACCAAATCCATACATCCTATAATCTATTGTGCATCATCTTAACAACTGGTACATAGGAATATATATAGATGTTATAATATAGTGGACCCCCAACTGTATCTATTCGTCTAGTCAAAATCCTCAAGTAATGGTAGGTACATCATGTATACCAATGTGGGGGAGAGGTCTACACACAACATGCCTCTGATCAGTCACATAATGTATACACGTGTGTGTTAAATAAGTATCTCCTTATATGCATCATAAAAAATGATGAAGAAATAATCATCAATCCACCCCATGTGCAATCGAGAACCCTGGAAAACATGTGGTTTGTCGATGACATCAATGCCTAGTAGAGGGTGCATGAATGCACACCAGTCGCAAATAGTGGCATCCATAACCGCTTATCCGTGGATGGGTAAACCGAACATGTAGGACACGTCCTCTAAATTAATGGTCATCTCCCCTTCAATGAGATGAAATGTGTGTGTCTATGTTCGTCATCTCTCAACCAAAGCAACAATCAAACGGTGATCAATAGTCTTGAATTTGCACATGATGACTCCATAAAATCCAGCATGTATGGTGTATGGAACAATGGTCACTGGAGGTATATCATGGTAGAAATTACATGCTCTTTGAATAAAAATATGTCTAACAGGTCATCATGCAAACATGTTGCATGATACGTGTGACTATTGGGAAGATAATAGAGGTTGCTTCATCTAAATGTATGAAAAATAAGACATTAATGGTGATAATTCACTGCAATTTTTTTTAATTTAGTGACCTTTTTTAGATTCATCACTAATTTTTAAATTTATCAATGTTTTTCAGGAAACCTCACCAACATAGCGACGTTTCCTAAAAAAGTCACTAATTTAGTGATGTTTCATGAAAATTGTCTCTAATTTAGCAACATTTCTTAAAAAAAATCACTAAATTAATGATGTTTCCTGAAAAACACAGCTAAATTAGCAACGTTTTTTAGGAAACATCACTAAAAATATATATATTTTATAGCTCATTTCCTTGAATTGATGTATATATATATAATAATAATATATATAAACACAGACACACATATATATAAACATATATATACAAATATATATAAACACACACATATATATATATACATATATTTATATATAAGAACACAAGTATATTTTAAATTTAGTCGTATTTTTAAGAAAACGTGAATATTTTAGTGACATTTTTACCGGTATTTTAAAACATGACTAATTATATATATATATATATCATTATATATATTTATACATACACATATATATTTACACACACACACACACATATATAAACATATATATATTAATATAAACATATGATATATATAGAATATAAACACATATATATAATATACATATATATATAAACATAAAATATAAAAAAAATATAAACATATATATAACATAAAATATAAACAGATATATAAACTTTTTTTAAACAGACCTTTATTAGAAAGAATAAAGAGAAAAACAAAAGGGGATGATGGGGTCAAAAAAGGAAAGAAAATGACCACATCATATAAAATAGAAAAAACCACAATAAATTAATTCTTACAGATCTACCTAATTCCTATGTTCCTATGGTGATGAAACCTACCTCTTAGATATCAACCTCTCCTCCATGTCTTGATCCTTTGAGTGGGCTTATTTTCATCACTTGATGAAGAGTCAGAAGAGTCTGATGGGATGGAGAAAATTCTATATTTCCTGGAAAGATCTCAAAATTCTATTTATGAATTGGCTCTAAATCCGCATTCAATGTTTACAACTAGAAATTTCTCGAATATTAGTAAATCCCTATTTCAAAAAATATTAGGTTCCATTTTTGGAAAAAATGAATTCAACCTATGAGTCAAACCACTCCACCACACCCTCTCTTAGACCCTGTGGGAGTCTTTCACCTTTGTAATCATCTATAAGAGTTTTAACTTTGGGATTTATATCTCTAGAAATATAAAAATCATTTTCTAAGGCCATGCCAAAATAATCATAAGTATTTTTCATTAAATCTAAAAATTGTGTAGGAAAATTCCATACCACATTTTTAATTTCAGCAACTCTCTGCCCACATGATTCTATCTACAATAGGGTAACATCACCCAGAAAATATGTTCCAGCTAATTTTTTTCCATCCTAAACAAGTGGGGCATGCCCCATCTTAAAGGTAGAAACAATCATATTGGGTTTTCTATAAGAAACCAGTTGAGATCCTTCTTCATCCTCTATGATTTTCCTAACCTTGGAAGAGGGGGCCTACTTGAGACTTACAAAAGGATGATAAGAAGGACTAGTAATAGTTGATAAAATTTCTAATTTCTTATTACCTTTACTATCACAAGCCATGACATTTTCTACTCTATAGAAAGTCGATTATCAACTTCCACTTTGGTAGAAATTTCAATATCAGTCTGACCATCGTCCTGGGTATAAAAATCACCAGAACCAAATTCATTTATAAGAACATCCTTAAAGGAGGTCTCCTGATCCACCATGTTATCCCAAGACTATAAAGATCTAGTATGAACCTTCCCTATATCATCAAAACCAGTCACAACCATGAAAGGATCCTTGGAATTTTCCACAACCATTTCACTTTTCAAATTCTCAATCTTACCTACAAGAGAAGACTGCTCAACACCCTCTATGTGTCCCTGTGTCCCTACATCCCATGGCTAGATAGACCAGGCTAAAGATGTTTTGCCAAAGTGTGGTTTTCTACATAAGTCACCACGTTCATATATTCAATAGTCAACTGCTTCTTGAGCTCTTTACCAGAACAACAATCATATTTTCTATACGAATCTAGATGATTCCCCTTTATAGAGCATATGCCAGAAATAACATCCCTGCAACAATTCTTCTTCATGTGTCTGATTGATTGAAAAACTGAACAAAATGGGGGAAGTTTTTAATATTTTATCTATAATAAGATCGCATCATCCAATGTAGAAATAATAACTTGATTGGTTAAAATGTTACTGAGATAGACCTCAACTAGAATCCAAGTAAAGTAACCAAATATGGAAACTTCTATGGATTTATCCATTTTAATGGGAATTCCCATAGTAGATGCAATATCAAAGAGGATACACAGATTCAAAAAAATCTAGTTCTGGCCTAGGATTTTAATCCAGACCTAAACATGGGTGGTTTTTAGGTTAAAGGGGTTAAAGAGATGGTCTTATTCCTGTATAGAAAGCATACCTAGATTCAAGGAAATATAACTGAAATCCCATGTCCGCTTCTTCAAATCCTCCAAAGGGAAAAAAAGTGGAAAAAACCTCTTCCAATCGAAATGCAGCTCCCATTTGAAAAACCCCATACAACCACTTTCTTCCTTCTTAGATAATCAACCTTTAGGAATGACTCACATATGGGAAAAATCATACGACTAATGATGGAATGTTAATAGATCTTGATTCATTCCATGATGGCGTCTTGATTAGTTGATACATGGGATATCGATCCCTTATGGATGATCTGTTTGGGGGAAGCATCCATCACCAAGGAAAAGTTACTTCTTTCCTCTTTGTCATTCGGATTTTCACAAAGCTTCTTCTCAGTATCAGAGGAAGCTAATGCTCTGTGATTCTTAACAGATACATCACTTCCTCCCAAGAGTCGTGAACCCAAGAAATATAGAATTGTCATATCAACAAAGCCCTAATCACCACCATCACCATCTGGAGAGCTCTCCCACGACCCAATCATCCTCATATATATATATATATATATATAAACTTATATATAAAAAATATAAACATATATAAAATATAAAATATAAACATATATGTAAAATATAAGCATATATATATAAAATAATACAAACTTATATATATATATAAACATAAAATATAAAATATAAAACATAAACATATATATATATATTAATATATGTATATTAATATATAAGATTATACATATAATATATTAATTTTTTTATAATGACATATATATATAAACATATATATACACAGACACATATATTTAGATATATATATATATTAATATATATAAACACAGACACACATATATATAAATATATATATATATATATAAACACACACATGCATATATATAAATATATAAATATATATATATATACATATATTTATATATAAAAATACACATATATTTTAAATTTAGTCAAATTTTTAAGAAAATGTGTCTATTTTAGTGACATTTTTACCAGTGTTTTAAAACGTGGCTAATTATATATATATACAAACACATATATATTTATGCACACACACACACACACATATATATATAAACATATATATAATATAATATAAACTTATATATATAAACATAAAACATAAAATATAAACACATATATATATATTAATATATGTATATCAATATATAAAATTATATATATGTAATATTTTAATTTTTTAAATATTGAAATCTTTATATATATATATAAATACAACACAATAAAATTTTATATTAATAATTGGAATATGCGAGTTGGTCAGGTCTTTGGGTATAATCCTATAGGTTGTTAGTTAAAATGCTTACGGAGGTATATTTAATTCTACCTTGGCATGTGGGAGGGAATGTGGGGGTGCAACATGGATGAGAGGGTGGGAGGGTCATGAAGCATTGGAGGGTGGTAGGAAGGGTGGGGTAGGGGTGTGCATCCAGCATGGAGAGTGGCAAGTGGGGGGGTAATGTGGGTGTGGTAATATTTTTTTATTGATTATAAATTTCAAGCAAAAATAGAAATTTCAAAAAAAAATATTGTTGTTTTTTATAAATTTCGGTAAATAAACAAAATTTTAAATTTTAAAAAAAATTACAAAAAAAAATACCAACGTTTTTTAGAAATTTTGGTAAATGAGGTGTTGTTAAATAGTGACATTTATAAACGTCACATTAAAATTAGAAAACCATATTTCATTATAGTGGTTTTGGTCAAATTATATTGGCATGTTTACTTTATTACATTTAATGTTTATAATTAAAAATAATAATTACATGTAAAACTTTTACATTAATCGATAAAGTGCATCAATTGTTTTAACTGTTAGATGACTACCCTATATGTCAAGGGAAACATGTTGACATGTGTCCTTCCTGGCTACATAAGTCTCACCTTCATGTAGGTGATCGTTCGATGGGACAATCCATATCATTTTAAAAACGGTTTGACTTCAGTATCCATTTGGGTCACATCCTAGTCATGATAGGTAAAAGTGTGGGTGTGTTAATAGATTGACTAAAATTTTGATATTCCCCCACAGGCATCCATGGATAACTATAGCGGTCATTAACACTCTATAGTTGATAAATTGGATCAATGAAAAGCTCCCAATATAAACATACAAAATCAAATTCTATAATCACATTTCTATTAGGATACTGCAATGCTTTAAAGTTACCAAAATCATAGCAGCATAACTCTAGTAAAATGAAAAGTGCATGACCACGAATACCGGTCATAAGATCACATGACTCGGAAACCTCAAATCTATGCTATGCATGGTTAAATTAATGGAAATGAAAATTTTCAGCTTCTAGAAGAACTTTTTCAATATCACACTGGAAATGGTGACCATATCACATCCCTCTGTTCATACCCTCTTCAACCTTCTCTCCCCATTCCAAAAAATACTTTACAGTGCGATAGAAGGTATCCTATACTAAACCTGTAATCTATATTTAAAACATTATACTAATATTATATTCTAGTTTTGGGTATTATAATTAACATATAATATAATATTCTTAATTACCTGATCACTCCAAGTTAATGGTTCGTTTTATAACTTGAAGTGTGTGGTCTTAAAATTCAACAAGGATGAAGAAGTTTTAAGTCTGCCAAACGGAATTTTCAATTAAAAGAAGTGATTATTATTTAATGGAGTGATAAATAACATAAAATCCATCACCTTTATACTCCCTTCGATCAACCCATAAAAGAGTTATCCCTCCATTAATTCTATGATGTCAATGGAAGCGGGAAGTAGACTCATGATGACATAATTGAAGAAGTAAAAATAAAAAAATAACAAACACTCCACCATTGTGTGAAAAATTTATCTCTTCAATATATGAATAAATTCACACCATAATGAAACAGTATCAATGTGTTAATAAAAATAATATAAAGTGAGAAGAATAATAAGTTTTATTAAGATACTATGGTGATTCGAACAACTTACAATTTGAAGAACTGTGATTACAACATCAAAATGGAAGCATAACATTAAAATGAAAAGAACACACAAATATGACTAAATACTCCAAAAAAATTGCCTTAAATAGGAATTTTTTAAGTCTTGGGTCTATAACCCAATATTCCAAGTCTTCTCAACTAATGTTGGTAGGCCTAGGTGGGTGGAAAGTTAAGGGAGAGTGGATTTTTCCACCCTTGACAAAAAATATGAGACAACTTGCATCCACCAAACATATGTTCCGAATTGAGCATACAGATTTAAAAATTGGAGTATTACATACAAAGAAAAAAATGAATCTATAGATGTAACCTAACTTTATTTAAAATTTCATCCCAAAATATTTTCTTGTTTTTGAGATATTATTTAAATGGTGGGTTGTTTTTCTGGGACTTAGAATCTAGCCCAGAATTACATCTTCAACTTGGGACACCTGGAACTCCATTAAAACATCAGAATTAGCTTGGGGAACTATTGAATTAAATGTTACCCATGATTTCTTATATATCTAGTTAAATTTTGAGAATCATTGGGATTGGATCATTCCCGATACAGTACTTTTATTGGGTTGTTGTCTAGTTCACTCCGCCCAGAATGCTCTTTGTTCAAGGCCCATTTTGGTGGTCTTCCAATGGGAATCTTCAAGTTCTTAAAAATCATGAATTTATCCTTATAGAATGGGGGACCTAAAAATAAAATATGAAAATAAAATAAAGATAGTTATTTCTTTTATGATGTGTTAAAAAATATACCATGAAATAGTTCATTTTAAGAAGGAATTACAATCATAATGTGAATTAATGTTCGATTTGTAAAATGAAATAAAATGTTGTTTATGAATAACAAAGAACATGAATATTATAATATAAACAATGAATATTATACTATTTTAGTGGCTAATAATTACCTATAATGGGTAATTTTCTAACTCCCTTGAAAACTCTATTTATACATTCTATAATGTTGTCCTTTATATGTTCATATCTCCCCCCATCATCATGCATCCATGACCATTTATATTTTGGAATTTACATCATGTAATCAAAAAATTCTAGATTATATCTATGAATATTTTTTATATGCTCCTCCATACTTTGTTGTTGAGGCTCGTATGCTAACAAATAAGAACTAGTCTAAACACACATGATGATAACTACGAGAATGGGTTTTCAAAAAAAAAGGGATATCCATACCAATTTTTATGATTTATTTCTTCATGGAATCATCCTTGAACTTATTTCACACATTTATAGAAATGTTTCAAATACGATATTGATGATGGGAATGGGTTGGTCTCTATGAAATACCCTCAGACTTTACCGACTCCTCTATTGCTCAATGATAATATGAAATAAGACAAATCTCTTCTGCATTCATCACAAAATCTCTAAGGAAAACAAGGAACCATCTCCAAGAAGAGAATTTCTCCTTCTCAGTAGTAGAAAATTCCAAAGGTATAAGAGATAGATTACCATATTGTGTGGTGATAATCAATAAATTTCCAATATATTTTCCATACATAAATGTTCCATTAATCTGGATAAACTTCTTATAATGTCCAAAAGAATCCATGTGTGGTAAAAATGTCTAAAAAAATCTATCAAACACTACATTTGACCGATATACTTGGTTGTATTGGTTAACATATTCAATAGTATGTAATTGATAGATAACTTGATTTTTGTAGTGTAAAATCTCCATAAGTTGTGGTAAAACTTGATAAGAGTCATCCCAATCACTATAAACTTTTACAATATCCTTCTATCATGCATCCCATGCCTTCTAGTAAGAGATTTGATACCCAAAAATCTATTTGATTCTCTCCACCACCAGAATAATAGTAATGTATTAACATGATCTTATCATTTAAATAATAATATTTGAAATGAATTCAGTATCTAATGAAGTGTGATCTTGTGACAGTCTTGGTCTCACACATGTGTGCGTAGTAAATCTAATAATGTCCCAATAATGGAAATTGTTATCGATCATAGGTCACAAATGTATCTAATAGTTTGAATCATATTTGTCACACAAAATCATATAAAGAGATCTATTTTACTCTTCTACAACATAAACATTTTTTTTCAATGTGAAATTATTTAATCACATTTTTTATTGCTTCTTTACAGTTAAACTCTCTACCAATATACATAACACTTTCAACCGACACTTAATTCATGCCAGCGATAATTCCTAGAAATTTTGTACTATGAATAATAATTGACTAATCAAACTATGGTAAGCATGTCATTCCTTTGGTCAGCCATGTTTCCAATTGTAGAGGATGGCTCAAAGTTCTATGTAACCTCATAGGGGTGGGATCAAAATTTTCCTCAACATATTGTTGTTGTTAAACTTCATCATCATCTTCTTGTTCTGAATTTTCATCATCCTAAAAATTTTCCACAATAAAATCTAAATTGCATGAAGGACTATACATGGAAACAACACTACCTATATGAGACATCACAACTTGAGGATTTAAAAGTGTGACCTGAGTATGAGACATAACAACTACCATTTCTAATGGAACTTCTTGAGATGTCACAACTTGAGGATGTGAAATTGTATCATGAAGTTGTGATAGACCAACTTCCAATGTTGGTGGAAATTCCATAGTAGTTATGGTCACATACAACTCCATCATTTTATTTTCATATTGATTACTAGCTAGTGATAATATGTATACCCATTCATCATCATCAATTATGGTATAAGATATATGTTATATCCAATATTTAAATTGTATATGCTTTTATATAAGGGACTATATCACTTGATTAGCCATTTGTTTTAACCTTTGATGGATTTATCTTTAAATGGATTTCAATGTTTTACACTATCCAAGAATTTAAACTCTTTCCCAAAAATTAAATATTTTTATTTCAACACTTTTAAGGAAAAGTGGGAAACCAACAAATGTCAAAAAATCAAATGAACTTCAAACTACATATGAGATAATCAGACCATTCCATAAAAATTTAAAGGAGTTAGAATTTTTTACCCTGTATAAATTCCATTTGATAGAGTCAACCTTCAATTCTTGATTGTCTTTGATGAGGTCATAAAAGTTTTATGCCATTTTTTCCTAGGTCTGTACAAGTTCCTCCAAGCTTGGTTTCCCCTCATTAAAACCAATAATCAAAATCCGATTATGTTTATAGATCCAAGCAGTCTGTTCTTCATTCAAATACACTCATGATAGTGTTTAAAACATTATGTGAGGATATTAATTTGAGATATTGATATGAAAATAATCCTCAATAATATATTCATTATAATGAAGGATAATCTCCTAGATATTTTCTCTATCAACCTCCTCATTATCACCTCCTTCCATAAATTCACTTTCAACTTAAGTACCCACAGATTTTATCCCATGGGAATTTATTGCTTTGGGATCTAAGGAAGGGTTAACTCCATGTTAAGACCAGTCCTTTTCAATATCCCTATTATTTAGAGAATCAAAAACAAAAAAGGGTTTCTTCTGAAAAAAGGAACCTTTGCTAGTTAATCTTGTAACTCGAGGATTGGGTAAATTGGAGTAGTCCTTCTATGGTCGTGATATCCTTACTTTCTTAATGAAACCATCAGAATAAAAAAAGGGGTTTTTTCTTTATTTTTTGAAGAACAAATATATTCTTCCTCTAATTCCATTTCTTTGCACTTAGAGGATTGAGTTTCGAGATCTGGATCCTTTTCAGCCTCCATCTCTTCTAACCTACCTCCTAGGGGATTGTTCCCTTCAGGGCCTACCTCATTTACACTACCTCCTTTGAGTGGGTTATGATCTTCACCTCCCAAAACCACATATCAATTTTGAATTCCTATTCCATTAAGAATTTTAGTGGACAAATTACTAGATTGGCCTTTTTCAATTTTCTTATCATGAAACTTGGGTAGACCCTCATAATCCCCTACTTGACCATTGAATACACTCAGGCCATCAAAATGAGAAAATTACTTTGACCCTTCAGGTCTATCCTCTATCAAATCTTCACCCAAGCTCATTGTCGAGAGGTGCATTAGATTCACTACATCTGTATAAGAAACTTGAAATGAGAAACCAATGTGAGGTTGTACAGGGAAGAAGCTTCTGAAAACTATGTGAGTGAAATCATAAGTGAAGGGGATCCTGTATCTAATCATCATTGCAACTCTTTCTAGTCGTATACTATAACTACATCCTTATTCAGTGTTAATTATTTAACCATTGTAATAAATATAGGTACTCATTTTTTATCTAAAAAAAGATCATTATTAATTAAATTTGATCGATGAAACATAATATGAATTAAAAATATTTCAATGTTTGGAAGGAATCTCACACTTAGTATTTGAAGTGGATTTAATCTCACCATCTTATCTCATGTTATTAATTTTTATGTATGCATGCTTCTAGTAATTTAGGTTAGAATCTTATTCTCTCCACCAAATCAATATATCTATACCATATTGATGTGTAACTCTTTACACAACCCAAAATTTTGTTTTACTTACCCAAAAATAGAAGTCAAACATATTTATACATGTCTACATGCATCATACACATGAGGTGCATGAATTATTCATATAAAAGCATAGAGTTATATGATATTAACATATTCCACATGAGTAAGACCTAAGAAACAAATAGCTAACCCCATTCACTTTCTTATCCAAGGAAAGCCTCCAAGAAAGTAACCGGTCCGACCCAAAGTCCCTCTACTCAGGGAAACATTACTCAATATAGAATTTAATTCATGACAACTCTAACACTTAATATGCACAAGATATATTCAACAACTAAATTCAAGTTCATAACTTCAGTTATAAACTAAGGAAAAGTTGTATGAAAAACTAAATTTATTATCATACCTAGCATGTAATGTAAGGATCTATTATAGAAGAAATTTATCAAATAAATGATGGCTTACAGTCATTCATAATATAAACAATTTATAGATATGAATAAATAATTATTAATTAATTATTTCTAATTAGTGATTAAAATTAATTATTAATTAGTAATTAGTAATTATATTTAATTAGTATTTATATTTAATTAGTAATTTTAATTAGTAATTTTAATTAATTTTTAATTTTTAATTAGTAATTATAATTAATTAGTAATTATATTTAGTAATTATAATTAATTAATAATTCATTATTAATTATTTATTTATTAATTATTCATTAATTATTAATTAATTATTAATTAATTATTATTAATTTTTTAGTAATTTACTTTTAATATTTTATTTAAAAATTAACTAATCATATTTTTAATTATTAATATATTCATATTAATTGCTAATTATATTTATTATATATTAATTAAATATTAATTTATTACTAATTAATTATTAATTATTCATGTTGGGATGGAATTTCACAGGGAGGATCGGGAGCTCCTGAATGGTGTTTTGGAAGGTAACTAGTTTTCCTTTTTGTTCATGGAGATTCTTCATTTTTTTGGCTTTAATTTTCTTCCTCGAGATGACATTTCTTCAACATCTCAACCTATTAAAGATTTTTCAACTATTCATGAGATCCCTCAACCTCCCACAAATTCAAATAGAATATTTCCCCTAATAGATGTTTTGAATGCAACTACAAAAATGATAGAAGTTGGGGTTTGTAATTCGCTGGCTTCAGATGCGTGGAATATGATGGCTGAAAATAGATCTCAACCCTTTTCATATTTAAAGGATTCCATTATTAGGAGGGGTTTCAAAAAGGTTTTGACAGATCATATAGTGGAAAACTCAGATGCCTTCTCTGAAATATTGGGGATGTAAAAAAAAATTCTTGCGGTGAGACTTCTTCTTCCAAGGGGAGAGAATCCATGGTGATAAGATGACATGGTTAATCGAGTCTCATGTGTTTGGGGGTTCTATAACAAGAAGTGTGTATCTATTGGTTGAGGAATTTACTATTGTTTTTTTCCTTCTGATGAATTGAAGTAGTACACCTGGAGTAATGGTGATTTATATCTAAAACCTTGTGTTTTTTAGTTCACGAATGGACAATCAATTTTAATCCATATGACATGATGAATTATTTTTCTTAAACCTGGATTCGTTTGTATGGTCTTAATTGGGTATTATGGCATCCAAAAATTCTATATGAAGTTATTTCTTTTATTGTAGTGTCTATTTATCTTGACAGGGAGACAGAAAATGCTAGGTTTGGTCACTTCTGAAGGATCTTGGTGGAAGTGGACCTTAGTGAGCTTCTCATTAATAAGGTCATCTTTTCTACTCCAAATGATGAGATTAACTTACATGTTGCCTTTGAAAAGATCCCAGATTTATACGAGGAGTGAAAATCTATTGGGAATCTAAAATAGAATTGTTTAAGGTTTATTGTTTGTGGGATATGTGTCTTGAAGAGGCATTTGAAATATTATTGTAAGAGGTCAATCTCTATGAAAGGGAAAGAAAACCTTCAAACTAATTTTTCCCATGTTATAGAGGTAAGGCTTGACTATGCTCTATCGAATTCAGGGCCACCATAGGGTTCCCTAGGAAATCAGGTTGTTTTATCTAAGGATCATCATCTTGTCATATATGAATCCTTTTCTAATGCTCCTAGAACTTCAAATATATCTCATAGACTTGTTTAGATTACCGATGTTCTACCTTAGATTTAGCCAATGTAGAATTAGTCTTGGGATAAAATTACTGATGAGGAGGATTCCAAGGATAGGATTACCCAAAAAGACAAATCCTTTAGGGATGATATTTCTAATAGATTAGAGGCTGAGAATTTAGTTTCTAAATCCTTAAATGAACAATTAGAATTTGAGCTTTCTATGAAAGCAGTTGTGGACATGGAATTGTGGTGGGAGCATATACTAGCCACTACCAAAGCTAAAGGTAATACTAAAATGGTGGTTGCATCTTCAATGAAACCCAATAAGTCCTCCACCACTCTTGCTGACACTGGAAAACATCATTCTCCCCAATAGTGCTCATCTACTCTACAGGGTACGATTAAGAAATATGTGGCTTTGGGGGATGTTGTTCCTAGAGAAATTGTTTTTGAATATGGAATATACACTATTTCGGGCATTTTGATTAGCAAGGAACATGTTTCTTTAGATATTATATAAATGGAGATAATGTTGGATATGGATGGTTCCAATCATTTTGGGAAGGGTTCTACTGAGGCACCTCAAACCACACAATAGAGGATCATAGGGGTAGTACAAACAATAGACAACCCAACTAGGGATATATCTATTGATGGAAATGCTACACCAAGACTCTCCCTTTGGGAAGAATATGTGAATTTTTCTATTGAAAAGTATTTATAAGTAATAAAATACTCATCCTCTCATGGAAAAAGTAGGGTGCATAATAACACCTTTCAACTACTTGCCTCTGAAAGTAGTGAAGAGGAATAGAAAAGGAGAGATAATGATGGTGATGTGGATGAGGTGAGACCCATTTTTTATGATGACCCTTTAGATGATGGAGGTGGAAAATGGAAACATGACAAGACATCAAGGAGGGGAAGACATCCTCACAATCGAGGTGGACAAGACCCTCACCACAACATTATTACTCATTTTTCAGTTGCCTAAGCTACAATGGTCAGGTTTTGTCTCATTTGTCCTCTCTAGTTTTCTTTTTTCTTTTCTTTAATAGAGGGGTATTCGAGCCTCAACCCTCATCCCCTTAAAAAATTATTAATTATTTATATTAATTATTATTCATATTGATAATCATATGAATTTCTAATCATATTAATAAATTATTAATTTATTATTCATTCACTAATTAATCATATTAATTTAATTGATAATTACAATTAATTGGTAATTATAAATTATTATTTATTCATTATTAATTAATTATTAATTATTATTAATTTATTATTACTTAATTAGTAATTACAATTAATTAATTATTAGTCAGTTGGTAATTGTAATGAATTAATTTATAATTATAATTAACTAATTAATACTTAGTAATTATAATTAATTATAAATTATATTTATTAACTATAATTAATTATTAATTCATTATTATTTAGTTATTTATTAATTATTAATTAATTATTAATTAATTGTTATTAATTATTTAGTAATTGACTTTTAAACTATTATTTAGTACATAACTAATCATAATTTTAATTATTAACATATTAATTGATAATGATATTTATTGATTATTAATTAAATATTAATTAATCACTAATTAATTATTAATCATTCATGTTAATTATAATTCATATTGATAATCATATTAATTGTAATCATATTAATTAATTAATAATTTATTATTCATTCACCAATTAATCATATTAAGTTAATTGCTAATTATAATTAATGATTAGCTAATCATATTTTTAATTATTATTTATTATTCATATTAATTTATAATTATATTTATTAATTAATAATTAATTAGTGATTAATTTTTAATTATTCATGTTAATTTTATTTTTGTGACTAGAAGTCATGTATTGGAGCTGTAATTATTGATAAACTTAAAAGTGCCCATTCCAAACTACCAAGAGTTTATTGTTCCTTTATCTTTGTGGTTTGATAAAATCAGTTGTCCTCATGAGCCTCACCGACCTTCAATCCCATTTGGGAATCTTTTCCATATGATATGACCGAAAGGATCCTTTTTGAATTCAAATCTTCTCTATTATCAAGCACCGTGGAAATAGTAGTAAATGTTTTCCTCTCTCCCTCTTTCATATTGTTTGTGTTTTCAACTTCTAATGTGTGTTTTAGTGTGTAATGATGTAATATGGTTGTAATTTATAGATTAGTTTGTACCAATTTCATGTTAATTTTATTATTTATATTGATAATCATATGAATTTATAATCATATGAATTAATTATTCATTGATTAATTAATCATATTATGTTAATTGGTACTAATAATTAATTGGTAATTATAAATTATTATTATTAATTAGTAATTATTATTAATTTATTTTTAGTTTTTTTGAAAATTTAGGGTCAATTCCCTTTTATTAAACAACAAAAAACAGAAAAAAGAGAGATGAGTTCAGACATAGAAAAAATTCCCTCATCGATAAATCAGTCAAATGCCTAACTTTTCTCTAATCTCCACACCAATTCGATGTTCTTTATCACGCATAACATTCCAATTAATTTTTCCACACCCAAATCCTCAACCTCTAAGATGTCAGCCTCTCCTCCAAGTTTTCAATTGTTTCAAAGGCCTTCAATGTCATTGTCCTCCAAATCAATTATCCATGCATCTGATTGAAACTCTAACCTTTTAATGGTTTAGCAAGAAAGGTATATTCAGTGTATTTCTTTGTGGGTGTTTGAACCACATTTACCTGAAATATGCCTTCTTGTGCATCATTATTAGAAACTAACCACACATCCCCTTTATCCAGAGATCGAGAATGGACCTACTCTTCCTAAAATTGATATTTAACTTCATTGAGTGTATCAAGCACTCCAAATAGGTTAGAAGTTGTCACATGTACCTTACTTGGGCCTCCCATTTCCTGCACATTTTTTATTATAGGTTCATCTAAATCTCTTGTCAGGACATAATCAACCTTCCTGCATGTAGGGATTCTTGATGAAGACTCTATCTGAAGAGGCAGAACAATAGGGGATAAGGCCATGTCCCTTGAAGTGACACTGGTAGAAACCTATCCAGGATCAAAAAAGCAAAAATGGACTTCCTAAAAGGGACCATTTGGAATCCCTCTTCATCCACTAAAATAACCTTGGATGAATAATTTTTTTTCCTTCAGATCATTATCCCTATAGGCCTCTACACTGCTGATGGAAACAAAAGGTACACCATTTCCTTTATGGTGATCTAACTTGGGATCATAATCCTAGTCAACAGGAGGGGACCCTGCCAATTCCATGTATCTCTTTACTTTAGGACCATCCAAAATTTTCCCCTTAGACACAACCTCTTTGGGAAGACCTTTCTCTAAGGTAATGTTAGTCAATTTTGGGTTTTTCAAAACAATTTTAGACTTATATTACAAAGGAGAGTCATCATATAATTTTTTCTTACCATTCCTAGAACTTAATGTCATCAAATTTTCATATAGGATTTGTTGGTCAATGATATCTTGTGCCACTGCTTCATTAGATGATCTTGCCTCATCAGCCAACCCCTCTTTTGCTATCTCCTCCAATTACTTGGTGGCATTATTTCCATTCAACTCCATTTTCCACTCTCTATCTCCATCCTATGCAATATAAACTGAGCCAACCAACATAGAAGAAGACCCAAGATGAGTATTGGACCTTTCAGGTGAAAGCCACTTTAGAATAACCTCCAGCACCCAGTGAAAGATCTCACCCCCAACACCAAGCCTAGATATATCTTTATACATACTTATTTTAAAACCAATGATATCATGAATATTAGAATCCCCATTGGAATAATCAGACTTATCCAGAGTAATGAGGTCACCATGCCCCAAATGTCCCCCCTATTCATCATTATTAGCCAGAATAGAAAGATTACCATACCTTACCAATTTAGATTCCATAGGATTAAGCTTTATATCAACTCTAACTTCATCCAAGCATGTATAAAGAGTAACATGACCAAAATTATGTGAGTTAAAAACCTACATAGTATAAGGGATGTCCTTGGAAACCTCTAAAATAGGTCCCTATGCATTTTTTTAGATGTAGTCTCACCACCTTGAGAGAGCTCAACAATAGATGACGTGCCTGGATCCACATTAGTCTGAACTCCTATAGTCTTTCCATAATCCATTATCCCATAACCCTACTTCTCCAAATTAGGCTGCATTTTCCTCCTAACATAGTCCTTATCTAAATTCCCTTTTATGGAAAAAACACCACAGACTATATTCCTTCAACATTTTTCCTTTTAATTTCCAATAGCATTAAAATCCACACAAAAAGTGGGAAAGTTATCATACATAATATTTAACTAAATATCATCCTGCTCAGTTGAATGTATAACCTTGTCTATAAAAGTTTCACTTAATTCAACCTCCACTAAAATTTTATAATAATTCCCAAACTGCACCAATTCATTTTCTTTATTCATCTAGAAGGGAACCCCAATGGTCGTAGTAATATCATGGAGAATATTTGGGTTCTAAAGGGCCCAATTCAAATCATAAATATTTATCCACACCTAGGAATATGTGCTTCTAATAGATGAGGTGTTAAATTCAATCGACTGTTCTTTTATAGATAATGATATATGCTTTAAAAACAAGGTCCCAAAGCTCCAAACCCTTTTCATACTCTCATTTGATAGAAAAAAACAAATAAATAAACCATTCCCAAGAGAAAAACAACTCCAATCTATAAGACCCCATATTTTGGAAATACGATAAACCAAATCGTTAAGACACCATGGTTTTTTCCCTTTTAGAATCACAATTCAAGAAACAAATGAAAACTTGAACATACCTTGATGGTTATAAATAGCTTTGGAACCATCCTCCACAATGGTCATGGAACCTTTCTTCAAAATGTGACATGTAGTTGATTCCCTAAATATTCTTGAGAATGGGAGTGGGGGATTTAGAATGGATAGAATATATGGATTAAAAGTGGGGTGATTTCCCTTTTATAGAGTAGGAAAGGGTACGGTGCCACTTGAAGTGGCGCCCTTAGGTATATATTTTAAGGGAATAGATCTAGATGAAGTGGACCTCTTCCCTTAAAATTCTAACCAAGAACACAATATGAAGTAGTGTTCTTGATTTTCTCTAATTCCATTGGTCTAAGAAAAAAATTCATCTAGAAATGTCCCCTCTCATTTCCCAAAAAAAATAAACCCTACTCATATTTAATTAATAAAAAGTATCCCACACCACAAATGGTAAAGTGGTGAGCTTGGTCCAAATGGGAATTAAATGATATTGTGTGTGTGTAATCTAAGCCTTGGGAAAATGATAAAGTGGTGGCCTTGGAACAAATGGGAATTAAATGAAATAAATGATTAATTGATAAAATGATGAGAATGATGTTTAATTCTTTTTAATGTTGGGATGACATACTTGGATTCCATATGAATTGTGCTACTTTGGAATCTTAGGATGAGTTTCTAAATTTCAGAAGATAATCGATGGGTGTGAATGTCGGGATGAGTGCTAAGATTCCATGTGAATGATATTGACTTGGGAAGTTCAGGTGGAGTGACTAGACCCATATTATGCCTCAATTATTGGGAATTTCAGGATGGGTGCTCATATTCCATTATAATTCTAGGCTGTTCATTTGGATTATATGTGATGATTGATGACATGGAATTTTGGGATGAGAGATCATATTGCATAGGAATTACAGGATGAGCATTTGGATTCTATGTGATACTTTATGACTAGGGAATCTCAAGATAATCTACTAAATTTAATTTTTATATTTATGGTTGGAATAATCATTAATACATGCTCAAAGACATCCCAACACTAGCTCAAGTAGGTACAATTGATCATGGACTCAAACCTACATATAAACAATAGTATAGGCACCCTCAGGTGTCACCATGAACCCATGGATTAGTAGTTAATTTTTTTATCATAAACTATTTTAAAACTGTTATACTGACAATTTATTTAACTATTTATTTATAGCACTTGTGCATGCACTTTTTATGAGGCAGGTTATTTTAGGGACATCATTGATGGTGGATTAATGAGTTATACTCACACCTGAAGTTCCAAGGACCAAATAATAACTGAGAAGGGGGGTTGAATCAGTTGTTTAACTTTTTATAAGTTTCAAAACATTAAGAAACTTAACCCTTTCAACCTATTAATATTTATTTCATTATCAACCTTTAGAAAGAAACTGAATCATGCAAGAAAGGTAAATCAAGAAAGGCACACAAGATTTACAAGGTTCAAACTTAATATGAGAACCTACGTCCTTGCCATATCCACTCCCGTGGGTCTATGGAAATCCGCTATAATAAGAAGTGAATACAACTTGTGCCAACTCCCATTAGATACCTTCTATCACCCGATAGGAAAGATTATACTAACTCCTGTCGGTTTACAATTTTTTATTAAAGAAAAAATGAACTAAACACAAGAATAAGAACTTTGTTGAAGCTGCTCCACACATGATCACTCCAAATATTCAGTCCAATTTTCTTGAATCTGATTTTTTGAAATCGGTCTTCTCAACAAGTTATGATGGTTTCTATTTCCTTCTGCTAAAAAAATCAAGAAAACTTTTTCAAGATAATTCTGATCTTCTTATCATGGTAAGATGATTCTGATTCTCTTATTCTTAAACACTCAAGAAAACTTCTTAAATATGGTAGGAACTTTTCACTTTGAATTCTCCAGCACTCTTCCTTTTCTACATATGTGAAAGTTACAAATGAGAGAATGATCTGAGCAAATATTTATAGTCAACTTAGAAAACAAAGTTGGGAATCTTGAAAATCATTCCCGCTTCCTCAAATCTCAAAAACTTTGAAAATCTATTACATTAAATCTTATATCTTTGACTTCTTCAAACCTCATTAAATTTCTCCAAGATTTACACAAAGTTAAAATTCAGGATTGACTTATTTAAATATTCATATCTTTCTAAAGGAATATATTTTCCTTAAGGAAGATATATTTCTTAATAATTCAAGTTCTGGTTTTCTCAATATGTTTCTCAGAATTTTCATTCCAGTTTTCTCAACATATTTCACAGCATTTTCATTCTGGTTTTCTCAACATATTGCTTAGAATTTTCATTCCGGTTTTATCAAAATGTTGCTCAGAATTGTCATTCTAAGTTTCTCAACATGTTTCTCAGGATTGTCATATAGTTCCGAATTCAGGTTCCGGATTTCTCAACATGTTTCTCAGAATTGTCATTCCAAGTTTCTCAACATGTTTCTCAACATGTTTCTTAGGATTTTCATAAGTTTTTGAATTCGGGTTCTGAACTTTTCTTGATATTCCTTTGACTTATTTAACTCTTCAATATTCTTGACAAACATTTTCTATAAGAAAATTTTCTTTCTCTAAGTAACATTTCCTTATTTAAGGAATTTTGTTGTAAGAAAAATTTCCTTGCATAAGGAAGTCTTCTATAAGAAACATTTTTTTAAGCTCAACAACATCCTCAGTTTGCAGGATCTGAGTTTCCCAGCAACATGTTTAGAAGTAAGATCTGATTATCCTAGTAACATGATCAAAAGTAGGATCCAGGTTTCCTAATAACATTATTATAAGTAGGATATGGGTTTTTCAGTAACATGATCAGAAGTAGGATCTGGGTAACATGCTCAAAAGTAGGATCTGGGTTTCCCAGTAACATTCTCAGAAGTAGGATCTGGTTTTCCCAGTAACATGTTCAAAAGTAGGATCCGGGTAATATGCTCATAAGTAAAATCTGGGTAACATGTTCAAAATTAGGATCTGGGTAACATGTTCAGAAGTAGGATCCAGGTAACATGTTCAGAAGTAGGATTTGGGTAACATGTTCAGAAGTAGGATCTGGGTTTCCCAGTAACATGAACAGAAGTAGGATCCAGGTAACATGCTCAAAAGAAAGATCTAGGTAACATGTTCAAAAGTAGTATCTGGGCTTCATAGTAACATTATCAAAAGTAGGATCTAGGTTTCCTCATAAGGTTTCTCAAAATTCAGGTTTCGAATTTCTCAAAATGTTGCTCAAAAACTTCAACCCTTTCTAGTATTTCTTCAACAGCTTTTATCATGAAAATTTTTATGATTTTTGAGAACTTTAAGATCAGAAAAGCATCATCTGATTTTGTTAAGAAATTTTGAGACACTTTCTTAACTTCTGACTTATTATTCTTCAATAACATCCTCTTTAAGAAAATATTTAGCAACCAGTAACTTCAAATTTCAATAATTCAAAAACATTATTCAACAAAAATATTATTTGTCAAAAAATACAAAACTTTGTTAAAACAAAACACCATAAAGGTTCTTCAATATCCCCCTTTGTATTTATTGGAAACCCTTATTAACAAATTTTCACCTCTAAAAAATTTCCACATCTCAAGTTCTTGAAATTTACCAAAACATAGTCTTTCTCAAAAAGAGAGTGTCCTGAAACCACACTACTGGATAAAGTAATGTTTTTGAAGGATTTCCATCCCTCAGTGACAAGAAAATTTTGTGTCCATGTAAGGATAAACTTCACCTTACTCAAACTCCTCCCTCAACTTTTATCTTTATCTTTCTCACTTTTCTTTTACTCTCTCATTTTTCTTTCTCTCTCCCCCATTATATGATAACCACAACTTCATATTCATAAAATAAAGACAAGTAAACACAACATTCAATGTAGAAAGTTGTTACTTAATCTCCCCCTTTGTCAACATAATCTAAAGAATGGTGGGGGACACTTCCTTATGACTTTTAGGAAGTCATGGGAGGAGGCTGAACATGGATTTTCATCCTCAGTTCAACAAACCTTTCCTTTAACATTGATTTTGTAAAAATATCAACAATCTGATACTTTGTTGAAATATATTCCATCAAGAATTCTCCAGTAGCATATTTCTCTTTTAAAAAGTGATACTTTATATCAATTTGTTTTGAACTTGAATGTTGAATAGGATTATTAGAAAAATCAATGGCACTTTGATTATCACAGAGTATCTTCAAAGGTTTAGAAACTTTCACTTTCAAATATTCCAGCTAAACCTTCATCCACATAATTTGAGAATAAGCCTAAGTAGCTACAACATATTCAGATTCATTTGTGATTAAAGTTACTGAACTTTGTTTCTTACTATCCCAACTCACACAGCATTCCCCTGAGAAAAATGTTCCTCCTGATGTTGATTTTCTATCATTACAATCACCATACCAATCAGTATTAGTGTAACCATGAAACTTCATCTCATTATTTCTTTTGAATATGTCATGAACCAGGCCGGGTCGCCATCCGACCCGGTGCCCGACCCGGTACCTGCCAAGGCCTGAAGGGTGTTCCCGATACCCACGGGCTGGCACAAGTGCCCGAGTATCAAAACGAACACATGGGAACGATTTACCCAAGATAGTAAACACAAAACAATTGATAAGATAAAGGAATTGAAACTGAAAATAGACAACCAAACAGGGCCTTAAACTAAAAACAAATTTAGAGGTTTACAACTTAAACCAACATTGAAAAATAAATAACAACAAAAGAAACTAAAACTCTAACTCAAACCTCCAAGAAATAAGAGAGGCGCAACATCCACACGCCACGACACCAACCTGCACGAGAAGACCATCAATGAACAAAACCACCACCACTAAGCACGATTCCACAACCTGGAATGCACAAGAAACAAGGTCCACATACACCCAAAGGTGTATGTAGGGTGTGAGCAAAAGGCCCAGTAGGATGTCACCCAACAAAAAGGTTCCACATGTAAACATTAATTGACAAATACATTTGCAGGCTTAATAAAAGAAGTGACGTCAAAGCTTGAGCAATTTTAAAGAAATAAATTCTATAATGAAAACATTGTCAAAGAAAACAACTTACATAAATAAATAAAAACACCCATGTAATTAAGAAAAACTCAAACCTTCAAGAAACACCCAAAATCTACACCGTATGCCAACGGTGAGTGTATAATAGTCTAGGAGCACCAAAAGTGGGAGAGGTCCTATAAGTACAAGCAAAAGGAATGGGACCCTAGAACATCGCATCTCGGTGAATAATAGTATAGGAACCATAACAAAATATGTTCTAGTGCACGAGCCACTAGTAGGGAAACACATTCATAACCTAGTGGTATCCAGTCATCATCCAATGTTTAGTTAGTGTTGTAATCATCAAACCAGCTAAGTGAAACCGGGACAGAGCTGCTTCTGAATCACTAGCATGCTAGATCTAGTCCGCCCACCTAGTACCCAGGCTTCCCCTTTTGTGATCAAGATGTTCAAATTTCACATTTCATGTCAAACTCAGACAAATAAAACAAATAGGGTGTAATATAAACCCAAAACGACACTTCCACACACACATAAAACCATTTAAAAAATTACGCACGCCAAAAGACTTTACCCAACTCAATTAAAAAAAATTTCATTACTAATGATTCTTTATTAAAAAATATTAAATTATTTGTCAAAAAATTATTTAAAAAGAAACATAACACAACTGGCACAAAAGAAACAACTCAACCCTCCACCCTGACCAAACATACCTGACGCCACATAAAGAACACAACCTGCACCACTCACATCAATTAATAATCCAATCGCACGGTTAAAAGAGCATTTTCCCGATTAAACAAAACACTAAAAATTTTATTACGCAATTCCAGAAGATGAATCATGACTTTAACCAGCACAGACCCACTCAAATTCCCTTTTTGGACAAAACGCATATGAATGCTACACTAGAACATAAACTGCGCACTTTGCACATTTTCACAAAACATATACAAAATTTATAAAACACTAGAAGATAGTTCAGTGTGGGTTTTCACAACAACAACCCATTCAAACCACACAACACCCTCCCTTATGACCAAAAACATGCAACAACATGTCGAAAACACATTTAACACGACTTTCACAACTGAAAAACTAACTACGCATATTATTAAACACTAACAATTGACTAAAAAAAAGTTTCCAATCAAAGAACGTACCTGCACCACATAAACATACTGCTAAACGAATATAATGCATAGACAAACTTCAAGATAATCAAATCCGCACCCATAAGAATTAATCAAGTAATATAATAAATTAACTAAGTAAGAAAATTAACTTATCAGATAATGTTTAAACACGGAACCACCTATCTCAACACATACAAATGTGACGGGACCTCAACGGAAGGAAAAGCATTGCTCCGCGGACCAATCGTATACCCTATACACCGACCAAAATGCATGAACGTGACCCGCGGCATTAGAGTTTTGATTTATTTGAGAAAAACACCCCAAAAAAAGAATATACCAAAGGAGGGGAAACCACACACTGGAGAGGCAGCGGAGGTGCTACGCAGGGGGGGGTTCGGGTTCGTTGGAGGGTGGTGTTGCACCGGTGGAGAGGTCTGGCAAGGAGGGGGGTGATGGAACACCACCGGTGGAGAGATTCAACGAGGAGTGGGGGGAGATCCATTGTGTCTAGTGAAGGGGAGTGCGGGCTGGGGGTTGGTACGCAGCCAAGCGGGAGGGAGGTCGACCACTGGGAAGAGAGGCCACCGGTGAGGGAGGGGAGGTGGTGCGAAGGAGGAGGGAGTGGTGGGATGGTGTGCCGCATAGGGAGAAGGCCAGGGGGGCACTGCGTGGTAGGGAAGAAGATGGGAGACAGGGGGTGTGCCGTGACATGGAGGAAGAAAGGGGGCCCGAAAAAAATAATTGAAACCCTAGAAAAAGAAAATAAAAATAAACTAAAATAAATAAAAAAATAAAAAGAAAATAAAAAGAAGAAGAAGAAAAAGAAAAAGAAGAAAAATAAATCCTAATAATAATTAATGCTAATTATTATAATCATAATTATAATAAAGTTTATGATAACTTAAAAAAACCACAACCATAATAATAATTTTAATAATATTACTAATGACTTAATTAAAACCATGACAATACGAATAATAATAATAATAATAAAAATAATAATAATAATTTTATTATTATTATTATTGTTGTTTTTAGTATTGTTATTATTGTTATTGTTATTATTATTATTATAAAATCTCTTAATCATTTTATTCTTCTCGTTTAATTTTGTGAGGAATTATTCATTCACCTCATTTATTAATTTTACCTCATTTATTTATTTTACCTCATTTATTTGTCCTGAAGATCGTGCAGGTCATGCGAGGAATCGGGCAAGGTCACGCGGTGACCCAGTCAAAGCCGCGTAGCTTCGACCATTCCCTACCCATGCATTGGACGTTGCCAAGCCCAAAATATTCATTTATCTTCAAAACATAAAATTGAATGACGGGCGGGTCACACAGTGGCACTGGTAGAGTCGCAAGGATTCACAATTATGTTTTTCTTGTGCCTCACTCGTGCGTCACATGCTGTCAAGCCCCGAGGAGTTGGGTGAGGTCGCGTGCCAAAGCAAAAACGTGTATTTATTTAAATAATAACACAAAATTTTTAAGTCGGATTCAACCTGAACTACCCAATTCCTTGAAAATTAATAAAATAATTTATTTAAAGATGACGGGTGTGACAGTATAACAACCCATATGAATTTTTTCCTTTAACATATCTCAGAATCCTCTTAACTTCTAATATGTGTGATTCTTTTGGATTACTTTGATACTAGGAACATAGAGTCACAACAAAAGAAATATCAGGCCTTGAAGATGTAAGATAAAGAAGACTTCCTATAAACTTTTGAAAGTCTTTCTGATTCACACTGTTCCCTGATTCATATTTGCTCAACTTTGTTCTCATTGAGATAGGAGTTGAAACTTACTTTGATTATTTCATCCCAAACTTCTTTAACAATTCCTTGGCATACTTTTCTTGGGATAAGAAAATGTATTTTTCTTGTTGTTGAAATTATAAGCCAAGGAAGAAAGTTAATTCTCCCAACATTGACATTTTAAAAAATTTCTTCATCTCTTCAGTAAACTCTTCATAGACCTTTTCTTCATCTCCATAAAAAATTATATCATCCACATAAATGATTACAATTAATGTTCCGGAGTCAACATATTTAACATACAAGTTTCTATCAACCTTTCCTTTAGAAAATTTCATCTTTTTCAAAGAATTTTCAAGCTTTGAATACCATGATCATGGAGCTTGTTTCATCCCATACAAGGCTTTCTTCAATTTTCAAACTTTGTTTTCATCCTCATCAAGTAAAAATCCACAAGGTTGTTCAATGTAAACTTTTTCCTCAATCTCACCATTTAAGAAAGCATACTTTACATCCATTTGATAAACCTTGTAATTCCGATGAGCAGCCACTGCAAGAAACATTTTAATAGTTTCCAACCTTGAAACAGGGGAAAAGGTTTCACCAAAATCCACACCTTCCTCCTATGCATATCCTTTACACACAAGGCTTGCTTTGTTTCTTATAACTTATCCATGCTCATTCAATTTATTTCTATAAACCCACTTGGTTCCGATAACATTTTTATTTTCTAGCCTTAGGATAAGTTCCCATGTTTCATTATTCTCAATCTGATCCAGTTCTTCATTCATAGAATCCACCCATTCTTTATGTTGAATATCTTCTGAAGCTGATTATGGTTCAACTTTTGAGATAAGGGAAGTCTGATTTTCTAATCTAGACTTCCTTCTTGTCTGAACTAGAGCCTTCTGATTCCCAATAATATTATTAGATTCAACATGTTTTAGTAAGGTGGGAAAACTCACATTTTCTTTCCCATCATCACTTTCTTCCCCATGTGACTCATCTGAGTCACTTTCACTTTTGTGGGGATTCTCTGATTTATCTTCCTCAGTATTCTTAATAGATTTTGTGAAGAAACTTGGATTTTCAATTACCTTCACATCACATGATTCCACCAACTTCTGTAAACGTTTGTTCCAACATTTGTAACTTCATCCATTTGGTGAATAACCCATGAATATTCCTTCTTCAGCTTTCTCATAAAACTTTCCTAAGTCTGGATTTTTGATTTTGAGCAAGCATGGAATTATAAAAAATTTGAAGTATTTTAATAAAGGTTTTTTGTTATACCACATCTCATAAAGATTCATGTTGGTTTTTGGTCTCAACAAGAATATATTTTGAACATGTACAGCAGTGCTAACAGCTTCTCTCCAAAATAATTTTGAAATTTTGTATTCTGATAACATACTTCTTCCCATTTCCATTAAGATTCTATTCTTCCTTTCTGATACTCCATTTTATTGTAGAGTATAAGGAGAACTATACTAATGTTTTATACCATTCTTCCTTAGATAAGTCTCAAAATCATTTCTTGTGAATTCAGTACCATTGTCTGTTCTCAAATTCTTTATGGAAATCCCCAATTCTTTCTCAACATATTTTCTGAAGAATTTAAACATTTCAATAGCCATTGACTTAAGATTCATAAACATGATGTTTTTAATCTGAGTGAAATCATAAATAAAAGTGATAAAGTATAAATATCTTTTTTTATTGATGTCTCATCATCCCACACAAATCAGAATGAATAATCTCAAGTGGTTTGTTAGATTTAATCTCAACTCTTTTATGATTTTTCTTAGTCGTCTTTCCTTTTTGGAAAGTAATACAAACATCTTCATCTCTTCTTTTCAGTTCTAGAAAATTCCAAACAACATCAACTTTAGAAATTTTACTCATGTTCTTCTGCCCAAGTTGGCCAAGTCTTTAGTGCCATAACTTGTTTTCATATTCAGCACTCAAATAACAAGAGTTATTGGATTATCCAATTTGAAATAGATTTCTACTGGTTCTTTCTCTTTTTGTAATAACTTTTCCATTTTTCACAATTTTGATGATACAAGAATGCTTTTTGAATATAACTTCTTTTCCATCATCAAAAAGTTGACTTATACTAAGTAAGTTATGTTTTAGACCATCAACAAGAAAGACTTCCTTAGATTTGAATTTCTCTACTTCAATCTATGGCGTTCTAATTCTATTAATTTTTAAGGAACTATCATTGGAAAAAGTAACTACTCCTCCATCATTACTTTCAACATGTTCCAAGATTTTTATATCACCTGCCATGCGTGAAGAAAAACCACTATCAAGAATCCATGGTTTGTTCTTCTTACTTTCTTTCAAAACTATCTCAGCAACAAAAACTCTCTCATAAACCTTCTTATTTTCAGCTTTCTTTTCTTTCTTATCATAAGAAACTTATTCTGGAAGAAGTGTCATACATCTTTCAGCATGATGACTAGACTGATCACATCTTTCACAAACTTCTTCCAGACATTCAAATTGATTCTTTGTTGGAATGTTTCTGAAATCTTGGGAATTCACCTTTTCAACTTTATGTGAGTATGGAAAGTTACTCATTCTTCTTTCACTATTTATTCCATTTTTCTCAAACCTTCTTTCGGGAAGAGATAAATTGTGCCAACAATTATAAGATATATGCCCATATATTCCGCATCACCATCAATAGCCCTCAAATCTTGATTTTTTTATTAAAGAATGATCTTTCTTTATAGAAACTTTGTTGAGGTTGATAACTTCTTTCAGCTCTATAAAACTCAGGATATAGTCCATCTCTTCCTTTGAGTGAGTTTTCTACTTTGGTAGGATTGATAGGTTTCTCACATCCTTTCTCCACCCAAGCTTTACTAATACATTTTCCATAACCAAAAATGTTAAAAGAACTAGATAAAACATTATTTTTTATAGGATAGTATTTCACCTGATTCTCATGGTAAGCCTTCTCAGCAATCTTGGAAGTATAAAATTTTACTTAAGTGGATTTATTGAAGTTTTCATTCATCTTCCTTAGGGTATTTTCATATTCAATAAATTTTTATTGCAACTTGTTGACCTCTTCTTTTTTAGTTTCTATCTTATTGCTAATATCTTCAATCATCTTTCCTTGTTTAGCAATTATAAGTTTGTAACTTAAAATTTCTTCAGTATATTAATCTTCTTTCTTGGTGACATATTTACTTCCATCATGAACTTCTTCATAATTTTTCTTCATCACGCAAATTTATTTCTTGAGATATTTGTTTTTCTAAATACATAAAAGAAGTTTTGATCTTAGCTAATATTCTCTATAAGATTCTTCACCACCTTCTTCACTCTCTATGGAAACATTTGTTTTCTCAACTTTTACAATGAAGGTTCTGAATATTTCTGTACTTTCATCTTCTGAGGAATCATTGTCAGATGATTCCGATACAACCTTTTTTATCAACATACTTATTTTATTTCCTAAAAACTTCTTATTGAATTTTTTAGAAGTCTTCTCTTCTTTTTCAATCTTGTTATACTTCTTCCATCGAGGATTATCATTAGAAACATCTTGATATTATCCAACTTTCTTCTTAGGGAAATTCATAGCAAAGTGTCTGATTCCGCCACACTCAAAACATTTGAGAGGAAGTTTCCCTCCACACTTTCCTCTTCCTCTTCGATAGTTCTTGGATATGAGAGACATGATTTTTTCATTCAACTCTTCAACTTCCTTATCATCGGACTCACAAGGATCAGATTCATAATCATCTTGGATTTTCATCTTTCTCATAGCTTCAAAATCCATTTTGTATTTCATCTTATTCTTAAAGATTGGAGCTTTCCTCAGTTCATAAGCAAAAAGAAAGTTATGTAGTTCATCAAGAGATAAATCATCCTTATCTTATAAAGCTAAATTTTAGAATCAAACTTGCCTGGAAAGTTTCTCATAATTTTATTCACAATTGTTGAGTCTTCCAAAAAATCTCCAAACCCCCTGATGTTGAAAACAGTTCCATTCACTCTGGTGAAGTATTCATTAATTGTTTCTTCATCTCTCATTCTGATTTCTTCATATTTACTATGCCATATATGTATCTTTTCTTCCTTAACTTTATTATTACCTTAAAAACACTCTCAAGATTGTCCCACATACTTTTGGTAGATTTAAGACCCATCACCTTTTGATAAACATTCTCTGATAAGGACATAACGATTTCATTTCTTTCCTTTCCATAAACTTCTATGTTCTTTTTATTAGCAGTTGTCATGGGGGCATCTTTCTCAATAGGGAAAAACCAATAGTGGCAGCATAAAAAACTTCCAAGCCAACAGATAAGAGATAATGAATCGTTGTATTTTTCCATCCATAATAATTCTTCCCATTGAATAGAGGAAATCCTATATTATTAACAGAATTTATATTATCCATGATAATGATTCAACAAGGGAACCTGTCTCTGATATCACTTGAAGTTCCAAGGATCAAATAACAACTGAGAGGGGGGGTTAATAAGTTGTTTAACTTTTTATAAGTTTCAAAACATTAAAAAACTTAACCCTTGCAACCTTTTAAGATTTATTTCCTTATCAAACTTTAAAAAGGAACTGAAGCATGCAATAAAGGTAAATTAAGAAAGGCGCACAAGATTTACAAGGTTCAACCTCAATATGAAAACCTACGTCCTTGCCATATCCACTTCCATGGGTCTATGTAAATCCACTATAATAAGAAGTGAATACAACTTGTTCCAACTCCCGTTAGACACCTTCTATCTCTTTATAGTAAATATTATACTGACTCCCATCAGTTTACAATGTTTTCTTAAATAAAAAATGATCCAAACACAAGAATAAGAACTTTGTTGAAGATTCTCCACATGTGCTCACTCCAAATATTAAGTTCAGATTTCTTGAATCTGATTTTCTGAAACGGGTCTTCTCAATAATGTAATGATGGTTTCGATTTCCTTCTTTTAAAAAACTCAAGAAAACTTATTCAAGATAATTATGATCTTCTTAGTAAGGTAATATTATTTTGATTCTCTTATTCTCAAAAACTCAAGAAAAATTCTTCAAGATGGTAGGAAATTTTCACTTTGAATTCTCTAGCACTCCTCCTTTTCCACATATGTGAAAGTTAAAAATGAGTGAATAATCTGAGAACATATTTATAGGAAACTCATAAAACAAAGGCGAAAATCTTAAAAATCATTCCCGCTTCCTCAAATCTCAAAGACTCTGGAAATATCTCACATTAAATATTCTATCTTTGACTTCTTCAAACCTCCTTAAATTTCTCTGAGATTTACGCAAAGTTTAAATTCAGTATTGAATTATTTAAATATTTATATCTTTCTCGAGGAATATCTTTTCCTTAAGAAAGATCTATTTCATAAGAATTCAGGTTCTGGTTTTCTCAACATGTTTCTCAGAATTTTCATTCTGGTTTTCTCAACATGTTTCTCAGCATTGTCATTTCAGTTTTATCAACATGTTGCTCAGAATTTTCATTCTGGTTTTCTCAACATGTTACTGAGAATTGTCATTCCAGGTTTCTCAACATGTTTCTCAGGATTTTCATAAGGTTTCAAATTCAGGTTTCGGTTTTCTCAACAAGTTTCTCAGAATTTTCATTCTGGGTTTCTCAACATGTTGCTCAAGATCATCATAAGGTTCCGAATTCAGGTTCTGAACTTTTCTTGATCTTCCTTTGATTTATTAAAATATTCAATCCTCATAACAAACCTTTTTTATAAGAAAATTTTCTTTCTCTAAGGAATTCTTACTTATTTAAGGAAGTTTTTTTATGAAATATTTCTTTTCATAAGGAATTCTTCTATAAGAAACATTTCCTTAAGCTCAAAAACATCCTTAGTTTACAGGATCCGAGTTTCCCAGAAACATGCTCAGAAGTGGGATCCGAGTATCCCAGTAACATAATCAAAAGTGGGATTCGAGTTTCCCAGTATCATTCGTTGAAGTAGGATCTGGGTTTCCCAATAACATGCTCATAAGTAGGATTCGAGTAACATACTTAGAAGTAGGATCTGGGTTTCCTAGTAACATTCTCAGAAGTAGGATCCGGATTTCCCAGTAACATGCTCAGAAGTAGGATCCAGGTAACATGCTCAGAAGTATGATCGAGGTAACATGTTCAGAAGTAGGATCTGGGTAACATGTTCAGAATTAGGATCTGGGTAACATGTTCAGAAGTAAGATCTAGGTAACATGTTCAGAATTAGGATCCGGGTTTCCCAGTAACATTCTTAGAAGTAGGATCTAGGTAATATGCTCAGAAGTAGGATATGGGTAACATGTTCATAACTAGGATCTGGGTTTCCCAGTAACATTCTTATAAGTAGGATTCGGTTTTCCTCCTAAGGTTTCTCAAAATTTAGGTTCCGAATTTCTCATAATGTTTCTCAAAAACTTTAACCCTTTCCATCATTTCTTCAGCATCTTTTATCATGAAACTTTTCATGATTTTTGAGAACTTTAAGATTAGAAAAGAATCATTTGATTTTGTTAAGAAATGTTGAGATAATTTCTTAACTTCTGACTTCTTTTTCTTCAAAAACATCCTCTTTAAAAAAATCTTCAGCAACTAGCAACTTTAACTTTCTGTAATTCAAAAACATTCTTCAACAAAAATATTAGTTGTCAAAAAATAAAAAACTTTGTCAAAAAAACACCACAAAGGTTCTTCAAAACCTTTCTTGAGACACCATAGAACTTGGGTACTTGATAAAACACTTTTATTTATCACAAGTACAGGTTTTTGGGTAAGTAATGATGTTTTTTGCCTTAGATTCCTAGGTTGGATTTGGATTATAGGACCAAGAAAGACTCGGAACCAGTTAGGGATGGACTATTATCCCTAGTTTTAATTTATTTATTTTATATTTATTGTGTATAATCTTCCCATGGGGATATATTATGTATTAAATGTTCATTTATTATTGCTTATGTTGGTTGTATTTATTTATTATCACTTTCCCTGATTGTGATGTGTAACTGGTTGAAATCTATTTCATTTTTATTATGCTATTATTATACTCTGATATTAGGGAATAGTCTCCCCATGGTGTTTTCATGGTCCCTCTCTAATAGTCTACAACATCTGGTGTATGGGGAGGCATGCTTAAATTCTTTTGGTGCACTAACCTAGGGAATTGGTCGGGTGGCCTTCGGGGTGGGTGTTACAAACTGGTATCAGAGGTGTTTATTTTCTTTTGTATTAATACTTAGGCATGGTATACATGATACTAGGAATGTTTTAGAGCTTGGTAATGATTATATTCCTGGGTACATGTATCCCCACTTGCGAGGGGAAAACCAAGTTTTCGAGGGTGGGAAATTTTGTTCTTACTTTGTTCTTTTATAGTTGACTGATTTCCACCTCGAGTGGCATACTTGGGTGTGATGTTCTTTATTTGTGATATTTTATCTCTTGGGATGATATATGAATATATATTATGAATTCATGCATCATTCTAGGCACATAGTATTGATATGTCATCCACATGAGGTCTATGATTGATAGTGTTTGGGATTCACATGTGCTGGTGTTTATTTACTTCATACAACTTATTTTTGTTAGCCATTTATATATAACCATGTTTTTTATATAATTGAGAGGATTTGGTATTTAAAGTGTCTTCATCCATTTATATGTTTCACATATAAGTGTATGGTGTCATTCTACTTGACCAACTCTTAATGTGAATTCTGGTTAATAGGTAGGTATAAATGATTTGATAAAGAGATAATTTTGGTTAAATAGCCTTCTAGTAAGAAAATTATAAGGTTTGTTCCTTTATAACCAATGAATTAAATTTTATCTATCCAATCTATATAATGTGAAACTTAACAAATTTTAAAAATATTAAAATAATGGGTAGTAAAAAAGATTCAAAATGTGAATCCTTGGTTTTTAAAAATGGTATGTGTGGGATGCATGTGGGGATTGTTTGGTATTGGAATGGTAAAACATACTGTTTGTGTTCTGTTGGATTTAATTTGAGTCTTAGTGGATGATATCAACCGGTTTGTTGGTGTTATTTCAATGGTGGAACATTAGTTCATGACTACTTGGTAGAGAGTTGTGGGGATTGTGGTGAGTTTCAATCAATGGGTCCCTCTTTGAGTGAGGTGGTCAGGTGTTGATGCAACACTTGTGAGCAGAAAGTTCCAAGACATTGAAATGTTTTTTGAGATATCCTTGTAGTGAAAGGTGACATAAAAGAGGTATCATGGTGAGGTGGTGCAGATGCTTGAGTTTGACCTAGATGGAGGTTTCATGGATCAATGGATGGATTGATCATGGCTTGAAAGATCATCACACTTTTTTTAGATGGAACCTTGGAGGTTATGCTCATGAAGTAGTGTAAGTAAATTCATATAGTGGTGAGTGCACCATCAGATTTAAAAGAGTGCATTCATTTTTATGGACCAGATATCGGTGAATTTCATGGCTACCACTCTTAAAAGTTAGGAATGATCAATAGATGGTGTTTAATTTTTTTGCTCAGGTGAAAGTGGGATGACCACATCCAATATTTGAGTTTGGTGATGAATAGAACATGGTTTGTGGTAGTTATGAGTAGCTATGATTAAATAGTTATTATGGAACTCTTATGGTGGGGAGTGACATGTTGGTTATGGGAGTATGATCCTCATGCTGGAAGGGCCGCAGGCGTGTGGAGAAGACCATGGAGCGATCATGGTGGAATCAAGATTCTGGTGAGGATTAGATGAGATGTGTACTTAGATTATACAAGGAATGAAAAATAATGAAATATTATGAGCTAGTGGATCAAGGATAAGAATTAACTTCAGGATCAAGATGGTTTAAAGTGGTCTGAGGGTGCTTGTACTGGTAGTGCATCTATGTGCATCTGGGAATGATGATAGTTTTGGTTGGTTGATAATATAACTATGGAATATCACCAGGAGTCAGTTATGGACTATGGAGTGTGGTTTTGGGTGGTTTTAGCATGCCCTAGGATCATGTCCAGGTAAGTTATTAACGTAGCGACAATTAGAGCCAAGCATTTTTTGAGGTAATTCAACCAGGGGTGGTTTGACATGAATTTTTTTAAGCAAATGGATGTGATAAGTTTCAAAAAAAAATGGCCCATCATTTTGGATATGAAGGGCTCTTTTTTGGAATCAAACTGAGCTTTTGAGGAAAAGTGTACATGTCATTGTCTTGTTCATGGAAAACAGTTATGTGCCCATCCTTATTTAGTTTTCAGGAAAAAAAAAGATGGGTACTTATGTTTAATCAAAGTTATCTAGTATATTGGATGCGTTGAGATGGAAATAACATTGGGAACATAGTTTGAGTGAGGGTTTTTAGTTTCAATAAACTATTCTGATGGTGGAAGTACTAGGCCATCAGAATTTAGTAGTTGTAAGCTAAATCTTATGTTGGGGAGCACCAAAGGCCTAGTGGGTCTTTTGATGGAAACATCATCAATGTTTTAGTATATATGTACTTGTGTAAGTGACATCTTGATGTTTTAATATTGATATCGGGAATTGGCTCAAGTATTGGTAGTTTTAGCACATAGAGTTGAAGGTTGTGCCTTTAATGTGGTTTAGTCATTTTGGAATGGATCATGGTCATTCAATATTGATTTATGGGTTTTCATAGGTCATTAGGTGTGGGTGGTTAACCATCAATATTTCATGGGGATGAGAAGTGTTATAGTGGGGATTAAGTACTCAGTTATGTATAGGTTCTCATAATTTGAAGAAAGTTTGAATTTTCAAATTGGTAAATGGGTCAATTTTTAACCAGGTTTCAGAATAAAATCACAAGGGTCGGTACCCCTAAAAATGACCAATTTAGACTTATAATAAATTTCTCTAGGGTTTTTTGAGTTATTAGGAGTGTAATGGGGATTCATGGGCTCAAATTTTGAGTTTTTGGAGTTTCATCCTGGGACACATGGTTAGTACTAACCATGTACCCCAACCATGCATCTTGAAATGAAAAGGCACATGGTGTGTGAAACTATATAGATAATCACTAGAAACCATGTAAACATGATCTATGAAACTATGTTTCATAACCACGCAAATGGGTTATCCCTGGGAAGTGTAGGTAGCATGGTTGGCACACGGTTTGTCCAACCATGTAACCAAACCATGCACCCCTTTTTAAAAGGGTGGGTTTACCCCTTCCCCACTCATCCTCCTTAACTTGGAAATTGATAATTTTAGGTCCATTTCTAGGCATGTAAGAGCTCCCCCCTCCTTATTATTAGATCTCCCATGGTTCTTGGGAGTTTTGGATTCCATCTATCATGTTGGAAATCTTATACCACTCCTCTAGACTCTTTTTTTGTTTTGTATTACCATCAAAATATATTTTTCCATTTATGTGGGTTATACCCTATGTTTAGGGTGCTTTTATAGATATTAAATTTCTCCCATTTATTCTAAAACTAGGGGTCGATATTGGATAAGTAGGCTCTTTTAAAGATATGGTAGGTGGTCTATTTAATTTAACCCCTAGTATTTCCTTGGTTTTCTAAGTGCATGCATGGTGTAGACATGTCAGCTTCACCATGATCGATCCAATTTAAATTAAGTGTTTGAGTTGAGTTTCATTAGTTTAAATGTCCATATAAATTGACTTAGACCTTAGGAAGTAGTAATTTGAAGTGGGTTGTTTAGCATAGGAGTTAACCTTGAAGCAAGTCAATGTCTCCAATTTCTTAATTAAAATTTTTAAATGTTTTAAGAGGAAATTTTAATTTAATTGACAGTTGTGAAATGTAATTTCACAACCATAAATATTTATAAATGGGTTTGATCTTAGACCAAACCTAATGTAATGGTATGGAATTAAAGGAATGGGTTAGGAATCTCAAATATTATAAAATTGAGTTAAAATTTTTAATTAATATTTTATGTTATATAATTTAATTTTCTCCTTGGTAAAAGAGATTAAACCAATATGTAATGGGATTTCAAATTTATATGATGTATTGGGTTTTAATAATGGTAATTGGTATGGAAATTAGGGAATTAAAATGTAAATTCCCTAAGTATAATTTTAGATGAACCTTATCAATGATAAATAAATTGTTTGTGTTTAATCTAATCCTTGGGAAAATGATAAAGTGGTAGCCTTGGTCAAAATGGGAATTAAATTAAATTAATTATTAATTGATCAAATGATCGAAATTGTGCTTAATGATTAGGAATTTTAGGATGAGTTCCTTGGATTCTATATGAATTTTATTACTTGGTAATGATAGGGTGAGCATCTAAATTAAAGATGATACTCAATGGGTGGGAATGTTGGGATGAGCGCTCAGATTCCATGTGATTGACATTGACTTGGGAAGTTAAAGTGGAGTTCCTAGACCCATATGATGCCTCAATGATTGGGAATGCTGGGATGATCACTCAAATTCCATTGGAATTTCAGAATGAGTGTTTGGATTCCATTTGATGATTGATGATGGGGAGTGCTGAGAGATAAAATTCCATGGGAATGCCAGGATGTGAGTTTAGATCCCGTGTGATACTTGATGTATAAATAATTCTAGGATAACCTCCTAGATTACATGCGGATATTTATGGTTGGCATAGTCATTGATATGTACACAAATAAACCTTAAAATGGATGAAACATGTATGGTTGATCATGTCCATGGGCCTAGATATTTACAATTATATAGCCATCCTCGAGTGTCATTGTGAACCCAAGGATCAATGGTTGTTTATTATTTTTATCATAAATTGTTTTAAAATAGTTAAATTGGTAATTTATTGAACTTTTTATTTGTATCACTTATGAATACAGTGTTTATCATACTGGTTATTTTAGGGGAATTGTTGGTGTTGGACTACTTAGTTACACTCACACCCTTTTTGGGCCACCATGGAACTTGGGTACCAGACCAAGTACTATTATATGATGCAGGTACAGGTTTCATGGAAGGGTCCGATGTTTGTTGCCTTGGATTCCAAGTTTGGAGTTGGACAATGGTACCGAATAAGACTCAGGACCAGTTGGTTCAGACCATTATCCTCTATTTTATTTTATTTGTTTTATATTTATTATGTATGATCAACCCATGGGGAATATAATATCTGTGGAATGTTTATTTATTATTACATATGTTGGTTTTATTTATTTATCAACACATTCCCTGATTGTGATGTGTACCATGATGTTTTCTATTTCATTTTACTTCCACTATCATTATACTTAAATATGAGGGCATAGTCTCCCTAGAGTGTTTTCATAGGCCCTTGAAACTAGTTGGTAGTCTTTGGTGTATGAGGATCTGCGCTTGAGGTCTTATGGAGCACCATCCAAGGGAACCGGTAGAGTGGCCTCTAGGGTAGGGCATTACATGAGGTAGTTTAGTTAGCACTCAATTGTATGATAGGAATGTGTATCTTTTTGAGTGTCATGGTGGCTTGTTTAGTGAATGAAGGATCAATAAGCATGTTTATTTATGTATTTATTTTCCTTGTGTATACACACATATATGACAATATATATTAGGGGTAATTGGTGAGGCCCTACTTAGTTATATTCTCACACCCTGTACATGAATCTTAGTGCACATATTGAACATATGTCTGCATTTCAGGTCTGGGAACAGGACATGCAGAGGATTAGGATGTCGCAACCCATGGGGTATCAATATATTGGGATGAGTCTTAGGGATGGAAGTAGGGTCACCTTGCATGTGTTTTATTTAATTTTTTTTTAACTTGGGATCGACCTAGTGGGTGATTGGTACATGTTATGTATGAAATCATCATTTGATATTATATGTGATTGGTTTTTTATTTATTTGGGTACTCTAATGGTTATGGATGTGTATGATGTTTGGTTATTTTATACTATGTGTATGACTCTGATTCGAGATCATAGTCTACCCATTGTATGGATTAGGACATTACCACTAGTTAGAAGCCTCTAGTATACGAGGAGATTGGATTGAGGTCATGCAATAACCCTGGCCTGGGCACTACTGATTGTCCCTAGAAAGGGGAATCACAATGTGTAACTCTTTACATGACTTATAAACAAGCTAAAGTCATAGTAGACTAAAAACTAAATCAATTATCATACATATCATGTAACTCATTAAATGCATGTATGATAATTTAAAAACATTTTAACACTTTATAGTTAAGCTTACATCATAATTAATAATATAGAATTTATATTCATTAATAATAAAGTAAGTAATAAAATAAATAAATAAATAATTCAAATATTTAAACATGAGATAAATTTTATGAAAAATTATTAAATAAATTATAAACACTGTATAATTTAAGTATATATAAACATGAAAATTTCAATTTTATCCAATATGAATTTTTCATATTATCATTTTCATGGTTTTAAAATGAACTCCTTCATATTTTAGTAAATCATGAAATTTATGAATAATTTTATTATCAAATAATAATCATTTTATAAATTATTCAACAATTTACATAAATCACATATTTTCCCAAATAAGGTTACTAATATAAACATATTATATTTACATTTATGTTCTAATCATAAATAAATATAACCAATTTTATTTTTCACCTTATTTTAACCATGTAAGTGAAATTTAAACCATAATCACATCTACCAAAATGTTTTTGGTGTGGCTTAAATCCCCTTTACTGGGCCTGCACTGACAAAAGTTTTTGATAATTTTAAAAAAAAATAATCTTATTTAAAATTCTGTACAAAATGGTTTTCACCATGGTATAGTGAAAATAGTTTTGATCCTTTGAAACTCAATTTTCTACATTCATTTTGAAATTCATTTTGAGCCATGTCTATACCATGGAAATGGGTGTTTTGGCCAGTTATTTATAAGAGTTCCAGGACATTTCAATGAATTCATTTAACATTGACATGTGATTATGTGAAATTTCTTATCTAATTTTACTATGTCACAGTGGTCCTCATGGTGGATCTCACCCATGTCATAATTCTTTTCTAACCACAATGTAGAGCATTATTGTATGATGCTCTATTTTTTATGATATTCAATCATCATGTGTAACGAATGGTTCACACCAACTATGTCATGGACTCTGTGATTTCAAGAACAAAATGCCTCTTTCCAATAGGAATACATCTTGGTATTGTGAATTCAAGAATGGAAATTCCTATTTTGGAATCAACCATGTCATGGTACCTAGAAAACACTTTTTTAGTTTTCTTCATCGGTTCTAAAATCCAACCAAACATTAATAGATTAGATCTGATACCACTAATTGGTTTATAATGGATTTCTAACATATGAAACATCATATAAACGCAATTATAAAACACCATTAACGCCGATATCCATCTATAAATTTGTAATAAATAATAAAATGAAGAAAAACATGTAACTTTCACCATGAAGATTCTGATCATTAAGGTTTCAAATAGGTTTTTGATCAAGATCATCAAGGATAAACTAAATAGTTCCTACCTCCTATGGAATACATGGGTTGTTGGAATCATCTGACACTCGGGTAGGAACTTACTTGTATCCACGATCTTCTAGAACCTTCATTTTAATGGATGGGGAAAATGAGAGTTAAGAATGATCTTGGTTTTAATGAGTTCTTTTGAGAGTATTGAGTCTCATACTCATAGCCTATTTCTTAAGGATCAAACCATCTTATATAGGCATACAAAAAAATCAAACATTTATACTATTAATTTGAGTGTTTTACAAAACACTTGAATGTTTAACTCACTTGAAATATATGATTTAATCACTTCACTGAATATTTAACGATTAAATATTAATGAAAGATGTTCAAACTCCTAAAATTAATTATCATACAATTAATAATAGATCATGATAGAATTTGGAGTGGAATGTCTAATGATCCAACACATTATTGGGCTATGCAATAATACCATGTACACTACATCGTGACATAGTGACATAAACTATGTCATGGTCAAGCCCATTTTAGTGCACAACTCCATCACATGTGTGTGTGTAGAGACCTCTACATGGGTCAGGGGACTCGACCAACTTGATAATACTAACCTAATAAAAAGAACATATCAAGCCTCATTTTTTTACCAAAATATTATACGAGCCTATTTTTAAAGCCTGATTAATATTAGGGCCAGACACAGGCTTTAGTACATGAACCTATATGCGACATGCTTGACCCGATTGTACTATATTACAATAATATTTAAAAAACTATAATATCATGTATTTATTATTCAAAATTAATGAAAATTATATACAAAATTTACTTAATTTAAAAATATTTTAAGGCCCAATTATTAAATGAGCCCAAAAATTTTAAACAGACCTTTAACAAGACCTTTTTTTCAAGGCATGATTAATAAACAAGTTTGGATTAATCTAGTAAGACCATACATGATTAATAAATGGGTTTTTTCTAGCTCGAACCAAATAAACTCGACCCATGTATAGGTATCTATGTGCGTTCAATGAGAATGTATGTTATATTCATGACATTTATTGTAAATGTATAGTGAATATTTATGCCAAATATTATGTGTTACGTGTTTAAAAAACGTTCATGTATCTATGTATGCATGTATAAATTTTAGAAAAGTTATAAATGTTACACTACAAGAAAAGAGGGGTTTTGTGGTGATATTTTAGTGGTAGTTTCAAAACCGTTTCTAAATATCCTGGAAAAATAATTTTCACAGCGGTTTTCCAGTGGTGGTTCTTAAAACCTTCGCTAAATGTGTTTTTTATTATTTTATTTTATTTTATTTCTGTAGTGGAAATTTTTTAAAACCGCCACTAATTTATATTTAAAAAAAATTATTTTATTGGAGGTTTATGAAAATTTTTGGGAAATACCAGCGATTTTTATAAAATCGTCGCTAATTTAATGGGAAAAATATTAAATATTAAATATTTAATTATGATTTACTATTAATAAGTATTATTTTTTATTTATATTAATTTAATTTTTATTATTTAGAATTTTAATTAATTATAATGTGTTAATTATTAATTATATATAATTATTAGTTAATAGTTATTTGAAACCTAAATTAACTCTTGTATACGTTGAAAAATTAAAATTCACTATCAAATAACTACAGATTTTGATTCGGATGTCTGTTTTATCTCCACAACTAGTCGAATTGAAGTTTATGAAATGAACTAAAATCTCATTAGATAATAATTTGGTAATAATTCAAAGAATATAATTATTATAGTTTTAGGAAAAGTTGAAAATCTAACCTCAACTTCAAATGGTCATAACTTTTGATCTGGACGTCTTTTTGGACTCTACTACATATCAGATCTAAGTCTGTGATGAGATCTATGTCATGTTGACCTCAAGGACCTTGGTCACTATTTTTTGGGGTCAAAAGAGGCCCCGAATGCCTCCAAAACTGAGTTTTTTGTTTGAATATCATGATTTTTTAACATTCGATGAAATTTTATCTTTTTTTAAGAGTGTCTTAATTTTATTTTTTGGTCATCTATGATTTTATTCCATTGATTTATATTCATCTTGATTTGATGGTGTTTTATTTACTGTAGTTTTCCCTCTTTTGGTGATTTATTATCTATTATATATATATATGTGTGTGTGTGTGTGTGTACTTTTATACATTTATGTATATTTATTTATAATTCATATATATTAATCAATATTTATTTAAAATTATAAATAATTTTATCCACACATGGATATTTATATGTATTTATGAATATTTTTCTACATTTATATACATTTGTAAATATTTATACGTATTTATATATATTTTTATATATATTATATGGATATATATAGATATAGATATAGATATTTATATTTACTTGTGTGTATATATATATAAATATATATATTAATATACAATTGTGTGTGTGTGTGTTTATATATATTTATATAAATTTCATTATATGTATATTTATTTATAGATATTTATTTCCATTTGTTAATTATTAATTATTAATTATTAATTATAAATTTATTATTCTTTCTATTTATTATTTATTATTTATTCATTCATTATTTATTCATTTATTACTTATTTATTATATATTGATTTATTATTTATTATTAATTTATTGTTAAATTATTATTTACTATTTATTTACTATTTATTATATATTATTACATAATATTTATTATTTATTATGACTTATTTATTATTTATTATTTATTTATTTTATTCATTTATTATTTATTATTAATATATTCTTTATTATTAATGTATTATTAATTTATTTATTTATAATCTATTTTTCTATTTATTATTTATTATTTATTATTTATTTATTATTTATTTATTATATATTGATTTATAATTTATTTACTACTTTTTATTTTATATTGATTTATTTTTCATTATTAATTTATTGTTTTTTAATTATTTATATATTTATTATTAATTAATTAATAATTAATTAATATTTTATTATTTACTTAATATTTTTTACTTATTTGTTGTTTATTTATTATATAGTGTGTCCAAGGCTGCAGTTGAGCAGTACTCAATTGTGGTACTGCATCTGGTTGTACTACTACAAAAACGGGCTTTATCAGCGCTCAAAACAGGCTTTAACAACGCTAAAAAAGTGTTGTAAAGCTCAGTGCTCATAAAGGAGGGGTCCCCTTTATTAGTGCTAAAAAAGCACTAATAAAGGTAGGATTTATTAGCGCTAAAAACATGTTGATAAATGGCTCGTTTATCATCGCTAAAAAAGCACTGATAAAGGGATCATTTATCAGCGCTTTTTTTAGCACTAATGAATGCCCTACCTGGTGTAACATAAAATTCTATGGCAGCACACCCAAACAAGACTTGCAAAAAATCAGCGTATCGATAAGTATACCCATAAAAAATTAACACATAATTTATAAGGTAATTATAGCAAGTATACACATACAACAAGTATACCCATACAATCCATACAACAAGTATACCCATACACCATTAACACATAATTCATAAGTTAATTAAATACATAAAGAATACAATTCAGAATTCAGGGGGTTGGGGGCTGTTCAGGGGTTTGGGGTGGCTGTCCAAGGGGGGTGGGGGTGTCCGGGGGGTGGGAGTGTTCGGGGGGATGGGGTGTCCAGGGGGGTGGGGGGCTATCCAGGGTAGTGTGGGGGGGGTTGTCCATGGTGGTGTCCAGGGGGTAGTTTCTAGGGGGGTGGGGGGCTTTCTAAGGGGTGGGGGTGTCTAGAAGGGTGGGGGTGGGGGTGACAAGGGGGTGGGGTGGTGTCCATGGGGGGTGGGGGCGGTCCAGGAGGTTGGGGGGCTATCCAAGGGGGTGGGGTGGTGTCCAGGGGGTGGGGGTGGTTGTCCATGGGGATGGGGTGTCCAGGGGTGGGGAGTCCAGGTGATGGGGTGGTGTCTAGAAGGGTTGCGGGCCGTCCTAGGGTGGGGGGCTGTCTAGGGGGTGGGGGCTGTCCAGGGGGGTGGAGGCTGTCCAGGGGGGTGGGGGGCTATCCAGGGTGGTGGGGGGGCTGTTCATGGGGGTGTCTAGGGGGTGGGGTGGTGTCCAGGGAGGGTGAGGTGGTGTCCAGGGGGTGGGGGCTTTAATAGTTTTAATGGAATGAATTTCATGGATTTTAAGATCATTGGTGTTTTTAAAATGGTTTTGGAATAGTGTTTATTTCAATAGTTTGTGTTTCTTTAGGAAAAAATGAATGCTTTGGTGTGTATGGTAGGAAGGGGGTTTTCTGTACATCAGTTGTTGTTTTCACTTAAAATTATGTCCATTTTAAACAAAAGAGATACACTTTGAGTGATACTGGTCACACCATGCCTCATATTGAGGTAGGTTTGACTCGTACACGTCACACATGACCCATGGATCGTTCTCCTAAAGTATCAACACAATCCGAATGTGTTTGGTTGGATTTCCGTACGTTAGTTGTTGTTTTCACTTAAAATTCTGTCCATTTTAAACAAAAAAGAAACAGTTTGAGTGACACTAGCCACACCATGCCTCAGATTGAGGAGGGGTTTACTCTTACACGTCACACATGACCTATGGATCGTTCTCCTAAAGTATCAACATAATCTGAATGCGCTTGGTCAGATTTCTGTACATTAGTTGTTGTTTTCACTTAAAATTCTATCCATTTTAAACAAAATAGAGACACTTTGAGTGATACCAGCCACACCGTGCCTCAGATTGAGGTGGGGTTGACTCGTACACATCACACATGACCCATGGATCATTATCCTAAAGTATCAACACAATTTGAATGTGTTTGGTCAGATATGAAGGTATTTTGGAGATTTTACTGGTTTTTCTTATCCAAATCCCAAAGAAAATTGGTTCATCATTCTTTCATGTTGCTGGTGCATTTCATCTGTTAAAATGGAAAAATGACTCATTGGAGAAAGAATGTTTTATTTAATAAAAATTAAAATTTTCCTATGAATATTTACATAAAACAATGTTTCATCTTTTTATCTCCTTAACCCCTCTCAAAAATGGCCACCAATTGTACACGTCCCCAAGTCAGATCTTCATGTTATTTGTGTACAATATTCCATCAGGTATGCAACCCACTCGTTTCTGAACAAATATATATTGTCTTGTGAATATGAGGCATGTGCTGATGGTTGTTGGACCTCAACACTAAGAGCAGAAACAAGTTCAGAAACTTGTTGTTGCTATGCACTATGAGCAGCAACAGCAGCTTGAGAGACTTGTTCAACCTCGAGGTTAGGAGCACCAAAACCTGTAGAAGTCATTATCTACAGAAGTGGTTGAACGGTTAATTTAGATTAGATAAATTCAGTAATGATTAGATAATAACATGAGATAATAAGATCAATATTACAAACAAAAAATAACATGTTTATTGAACTCTCTTTCTTTTCTTTCAAAGGCTAAATGGATTTTACACCTCTATCGATTATCCAAATCCCTTCATTGTGGTGTCCTCTAACATACAAAACATCATCTACATTGGGACCGCTACGAAATGATTATGATGTACCACTGAAAAGATTGTCCTCAACTGAATTTTTATCATACCCTTAAGTAGTTTTGGATGATAACATAACAATCGACCACTTTTGGTTTGCGGGATCTGGAACATAAAATACTTGTACCACTTGTGATGCCATTATAAATTGTTCATCTTTGTACCCTTCTTTACTAAAATCAACTTTCACAAATCCCAATTCATATATTTTAACACCATTGTTTTTATCAACCCATTTTCATTGAAAAATGGGCAATTGGAATGTCATATAATCCAACTCCCATATTTGTTTGATAATGCCAAAGTATGACATATTCACATAAATTGGATTTTTTTCCTTACTACCAAAAACATGCATCGCTTCAGCCACAAGTGTAACTCCACTATTTTTCATGGTACTATCTTCATCATGTTCATATGTATATAATTTATAACCATTAATTACATAACCATTGTAATATAATACATACACGCTTGGTCTGGCAGCTAGCTATCAAAGTCGTTCTAAAATTGAATTCGAATTTTCAGCTAACTCCTTAAAAATATGGTCCTGAAACCATCCTATAAATTGGTGATTATGTGTATTTGATATCCATTTTTCATCCCTTTATAGATTAAACTACCTAAGAATTTCTTTGTGGGTTTCAATATATGGAGAAACCTCCCAACTGTTATGTAAAACATAAAGGTGGGCCTGCTCCCGATATGTAATATTGATTGTCACAACATCTCTTCTAGAAATTACCTCACCCTCAATGCGTCCAGTGTGACGAGATTTCGGGAGACCAATTCTTTCCACATCAGATAATTATTCAGTACAGAATTCAATGTCTTTCTCAACAATATATTACTCCACAATACAACCCTCTGGACAACTTTGATTTTTGACATACCCTTTCAAAATCTTCATATACCGTTCAATGGGGCACTTCCATCTATAATGCATAGGACCTTAAAGTTGAATATCTCTCACTAAGTGAACCATCAAATGAACCATCATATCAAAGAATAATGGTGGGAAGAACATTTCTAATTCACATAATATGATGAAAATTTCTCTTTCCATAGCTGGCAATTTCACCGGGTCTAAAACTTTGCTGCATATAGAAAAATAAACAAATTTTGGTTAACGTATAACGAACATTCTTGGGAAAAATGAAACGTAAATATATAGGAATTAAATCTTTCATCAAAACATGGCATTCATGTGATTTCAAAACTTTTAAATTCAAATAATTCATTGACATAATGTTCATGATATTTGATGAATACCCCTCTAGAGCCTTTACATCATTGAAGAAGTTGTAAAACCGATATCTCTCCTCCCTAGAAATATTTTAAGCAGCTGGAGGAAGAAACATTCGATTTTCACCCTTCACGGGAGCCAACTCTTCTCATATTCCCATGTTAACCATGTCCAACCTTTTCTTAATTCCATCCTTTGTTTTTACAGGAGCATTTAGAAACGTTATGATAACACTATCACATACATTTTTTTCCACATGCATCACTTCAAGAAAATGTCTGACGTACAGATAATTACAGTATGGTAATTCAAAAAAACAGATCTCTTTTCCAACTGATTTTCATAAGGTTTTTCAAAAATGGTTTACCAAAAACAGTGTTTAGATCTTTTACTTTCTCAAACAGCTGATCACCTATTTGTGGAGACGGTGTTGTGCATTGTTATGAACTTACATTGAATGATGTCGTCCAAGATTGGTACTTATGCCGATGAGGTAGAAATATACCATGTCATAGAAACATAGATTTTGATGAATGTTTCAACCTAATTGATTCCATATCTTCTTCGCACATGGGACACCCTTGAGTTCCTTTAATGCTATAGCCTAAAAAATTTCCATAAGTAGGGAAATCATTTATCGTCCCATAAAACATCGCTCTCAATGTGAAGTATTCACTTTTATAAGCATCATACAACATAACACCTGAATCCCATAATAACTTCAAATCCTAGATCATAGGAACCAAATTAACATCAATATCATTACCTGGTTGTTTTGGTCCTGATATAAGCATAGATAACATGATGAATTTCCGTTTCATGCATAACCAAGGTGGAAAGTTATAATTTACCAACATAACAGGCCATGTACTATGAGTGGTGGTTTGAAAACCAAAAGGATTCACTCCATCTATAGATAATTCAAGATGAAGGTTTCTTGGCTCATTTCCAAATTTAGGATACTCATGATCAATTCTCTTCTATTAAGGAGAGTCATCCGGATGACATAATTTCCCATCTTTATTTCTTTTCTCTACATGCCACGACAATTGTCTTGCAATTTCTTCACTTCCATATAGACTCCTAAACCTTGTAATGATTGGAAAGTACCATACAAATTTTGTAGGATTGGATTCATCTTTCTTGTATCAGGAAGCACCACACTTTGGGCATTCTATAAGTTATTTTTTCTCCTTGTGAAACAATATATAGTCTTTCAGGCAAACATTTATTATTTTAGAAATCATACCCATTGAGTGTAGCATTCGTTTAGCTTAATATGTATGGCTTGAGAGCTCATTATCTTCCAGGAGCATGTCATTCAAGAGAGAAAGTAGTTCCGTAAAACTGACAACACTCCATCTGTTGCCTTATTTTAATTTATACAACTTCAGTATAGCTGAAAATGTTGTATATTTAGTGCAACCAGCATACAATGGCATCTTTTCACAACTCTTTAACTTCTCAAATAATTTTGTGCAATCACGGAGTTCATCTTCAACTATCTTTGTCATTTCCTCAATACAATCTTCATCATCATTGACATCTGTAATCACATCCTCCATACAGTCTTCTTCATTATCCATATTTGTAATCATTAATGATCCATAAAACGCAGTTTTATCCCAGCCAGTAGCTTTATTCTCTTTTTTTCCGTGTTTATTCCAACATTTATAACTCTGATCTATTATGTGACATATCAAATGTTCTTCAAACTCCTCTAGAGTAATTATTCTAGAGTAAAAACAACATAAACATAGACAAAGGATTTGAGAAGGATCCTTTGCATGATCCTTTGCAAACTTGATGAACTCTTTCACTCCATTCTCATACTCTATTGTCAAATGATTAACATCCATCCAATATTTATTCATCTCCATCCTATTTGAATCTAAAATATTATTATTTATGATTCAAATATACAAAACAAGACTTCTAAATATAGTATAAGAGAACCACTTATAAAAATAGAGATTAATAGAGCCTAACCATTTCCAATAAAGATTTGGAAATCAACAGAACCAGGATAGACCCCCCATCCAAATCAATACACTTTCTATCCCCCTTACCAATAGTTATATCACCCACCACCATTGCAACAAAACATTAAACATCCTTTTAATCACCCCTACCAGCCACCTCATTCATAATAAAATAATCACATTAAACAACCCAAAACTAGTGACCAAACTCAAATAAAATGAAAACAAGGATACAATTTTGATGAGAAAACTAATATAGTAGATACATTTCCAAAACACATGACCTTTATATTAGAAAAATTCCCATCCATTTAGATAAAATTAAAATATGCTTCCTTTTTTTCTTATGAATCATTAAATTTGGACAAACACACTAACCAACTCAATAAAATTCATATTTTCATAGGAATTTGAAGGTAAAGAGAGATAAATGATTTCATTGAAAATAATTAAACTGAATCTTTTAGTATCAATTGAAAGAGGGTATTGGTTAATAAAGGGAGGAGGTCAATAACTCAGGACATAATCATGCCTAGACTCTCAAACAAAACTCACCACATCCCAAAATTTTATCAACTAAAACATGACCATCCGACTAAATAAAACTACACCATAATGAATATTAGCATAAGAACAAAAGGAAACAGATGAGGATGAGTGGATAAATCACCAAAGATCAAATATGGGAATATGATAATCTAACCTCATCAAAAGTAATCTCAAACACTTAGAGTAGGGTTCACGGGGAGTAGGGTCTAGCATGGAGGAGGAGAAGTAGGGTTCACGGGGAGGAGGATCCGCGGAATGGGTTTGAGGGGGAGGATAAGGAGTAGGGATAGAGGCGACGGATTTAGGAAGTGGTGGAAGAGTAGGGATAGCGGTGGCGGAGTAGGGCAGCAGTAGCTGAGTATGGCTAGTGGTGGTGGAGTAGGGCAGCGGTGGTGGAGTGGCAGTGGCGGCAGAGCGGCAGCGGCAACAGAGTGGCGGTGGCGGTGGAGTGGCAACGGCAGCAAAGAGAAGATCGAGGGGGAAGTTAGGGGAGTTTTCATAGGGGTACAGTCCCACAAGAGCTTAAGGGAACGATAAACAGAGGGCACTGTGCACCCTATTTTATAAAATGATACTATGGTTTTATCAGCGCTAAAATTTTAGCGCTAATAAAAATTGCCTTTATCAGTGCTGATAAAAGGTGGAACTTCCCTTGCCCATTTTTTTAGTAGTGCTGGTCTTGGGTTCAAATAATAGCCTACACATAATTTTACATGCTTTTCATGTGTTTTGTTCGGTGGGGTTGGCGTCATGGATGCTGACAGGATTGGATGGGCAATTTTTGGGTGGTCTCTGGCACAAATGTATGCAGCAAGGGTGGCAGGATGTCGATGCGGGCTGGTGAGTAGGCGACCTCTGATGAAAATGGGCATGATAAAGGGCAGTGTAAGCTATCCATGGAGATGGGATGGCCAAAACATCACACAGTGGAAACAACGATGGTGGTCAGCATAATACCTTGGGTTGTACTCCCCTCGATGACCTTCAAGAGGTTGCTTTGTAACTGTCTTCCATCGGTGCGGGCCTTGGAAGTGGTGATGCACTGTGAAAGGCCACCCTCAGGGTGTGACAATGGGGGCTGGCACTCTGACGGTAGAGGCTGATTATGATGGAGGTACCTTAGCCGAGAGATTTAGGGATGGCTTCAGTCAGCAGTCGAATGCGAGTAAGATTCAGGGTTTCATCAGTGATGATAGAGCAAGCTAGTGATGGCCTATAGGGAGGTAATTACTCTCGATGGTGATGTGTGATGATGTTACAAGGGGAGATGGCCTTGGATGCGGTGCATGTTGGCGATGATGTCCAATGATGGGATTGGCATGGCTCCAACTTGCGTGAGTTGGGACAGAGTGTAGGGATGGATACTTCAGCGACGGTGGTCGGATTGGGCATTCTGGTTGGAGACGATGGCAGTTTGCAAGTAAAAAATCCAGATCCATAGACAGAGCTTTGAATGGTGTTAGGGTGATGACTGAAAGGTGATGAAAAAGGAGGGCTAATGAGACAAGGCGGTGATGACCTCGGGCCAACTTTTTTGGGTAGTGGTATTAAAATAATCATAGGGGCACATGTGCTCATTCAATAAGAGACCTACAGGCTAAGCTACCTGGTTGGGTTGGGCCATGGTAAGGTAGGTCCCCATGAGTGGGTTATCCCTTAAGGGGGCTATAGCCTACCTGTCCTGTTCTGATGTGGGTGTGTGGCATGTGTATGTTTCATTATAATTGTACCCTCAAGCACCTAAAATATATATATTTATTATATACTCATTATTTATTTACTATTTATTTATTTATTGTTTATTTATTATTTACCAGGAAGGTTTGGTATCCGAGTGTACTTGGTCTTAAATTTTATTAAAGAAAAAATAGAAGAAAAGATAGAAACTCAAAATGTGTGGCACAGTGCTGCCTGAAAAGAAACCTGATGAAGGTGATACCCAATCCAAAAAACAAATGTCTCATGTACCTTCAATTACGATCCACAAAACCAACCAAAAAAAGGACCAAAAATCCCCAAAGTTCTTAGGTAAAGTTCAAAAACCCTACTTCACTAAACTGTTGTAAATCGGGTCACTACCCTGCATCTTACTGCTACATAAAGTATCCAAATCCAGTCGTTGACAGCCAATGTGTGGCATCCCAAGGTTATCCCCCATACCAGAGACATCCATATCTCGAGGTCATCCTTAGACCACACTATTACAAAATTTGTATTTTATAGCGTTAAAAATGGGCTTTATCGATGCCAGAGAAGTGTTGACTACCAGAGTGAGATTAAAATCTCTAGGAATTTATCAGCGCTGATATAGGGGTCCTTTATCATCACTAAAAAACACTGATAGGGGGAATACTACAACACCAAAAACACCATTAAATCAGAAAAATGAAGTACCAATACAAAATTTAAATTAAATAAAATTTGCAACAAAAATATAAGAAAAAACACTATATTATAAACATTTCAAACATTGTTTTATCCAATTACATAAGTAAAAATTATTACATACATTCAAAAACATCAAAGCCCAACTCATGCTATTGTTGAAAAAACCACCCATGCTCAAGAAAAAGAACACACCAATATAAGAAAACAATTATTATGTTAGTAATAATATAAATAAATAAATTAACAGAAAGTGTTAATTTTAAACTAAAATTTGAGTCATACCAAGAACACTATGTATCATATTGAGTTTTGGTTGATTCTTGTACGTTACACCATTTCTTGTTTGTCTTCAAGAATTATCTCTGTGAAAATTAACTAAATAAGTATAAGATAAAATTGATAAATTAATTAATTAAATAATATTATATATAATTATGAGAGAAAAATCGAGGCTCATTTTCTCGGTTTTGGCAATCTGATACTTGTTTTAAACTAAAATGACACTTATATATTGAAAAGACACACTTCAATTCATACCGGTTACACCATGCATCAGATTTAGGTGTGGATGATTCATACATGTCCCAAATGACTTATGGATCATTTTCCTAAAGTATCAAACAACATGAATGTGTTTCCTCAATTTTGAGTATGTTGCTTGCCTTTTTTACTAAAATGTCATTTTAAACTAGAAACACACACTTTGAGTCATACCGTTCACATCGTGTATCTTTTTTATGTGATACTGATTCCTAAATTTCAAAAAATAATTTTAAATCATTGTCCTAAATTATCAAGATAATCCAAGTGCAATTTCTTAGTTTTTAGTGAATGACACTTTTTGAACTAAAATGTCAATTTTAAACTGATAATAGACACTTTGAGTCATATTAGGAACATCATGTATCATATTGAGGTTCGGTTGATTCCTACACATCACAAACGAATTATGGATCATTTTTGTAAATTATCAAAATAATATGAATGTGTTTTCTTGGTTTTGAGTATGTCGGTTGTTTTTTTAATAAAATTAATATCAATTTTAAATAAAAAAACACACTTGAAGTCATACCGATCACACCATGAATAAAATTGAGGTGAGTTCAATTAATACACATCTCAAATGACTTATGGATCATTTTTCTAAAGTATCAAAATAATATAAATGTGTATGCTTAGTTTTGAGTATGTCACTTTTATGTTTTACTAAAATGTCATTTTAAACTAGAAACACACACTTTGAGTCATACCGGTCACATCGTGTGTCAGTTTTACATGATATTGATTATTACACATCATAAATGAATTATGAATAATTTTAATAAATTATTAAGACAATATGATCATGTTTTTTGAGTTTTTAGTGAGTGACACTTTTTGAACTAAAATATCAATTTTAAACTATAAGGGGCACTTTGAGTCATATCGGGCATATTATGTATCGTATTGAGGTGTGATTGGTTACTACATATCAAAAATGACTAATGGATAGGTTTAATAATGTATAAAAACAATATTAATGCTTTTTCTTGGTTTATAGTGTTCCATTTTTCTTTCTTACTAAAATTAATGTCAATTTTAAATAAAAAGATGCACTTAGAGTCATACTGGTCACACTGTGCATCATATTGAGGTTTGGATGATTCCTACATGTCCAAAATGAATTATATATTATTTTAATAAAGTATCAAAACAATTTGAATGTGTTTTTTGGGTTTTGATTATGTCACTTGTCTTTCTTACTAAAATGTCATTTTAAACTGGAAACACATACTTTAAGTCATACTGGACACATCCTCTGTCAGTTTGATGTAATACTGATTCATATACATAGAAAGTGAATTATAAATCATTTCTATATATTATCAAGACAATATGAACTTGTTTTATTATTTTTTAGAGAGTGACACTTTTTGAACTAAAATATCGATTTTAAACTGATAATGAGCACTTTGAGTCATATTGTGCACATAATGTATCATATTGAGGTGAGGATGATTCCTATACATAAAAATGACTTATAAATAATTTTAATAAAGTATAAAAACAATAATAATGAGTTTTCTTGGTCTTTTTTATGTCAGTTGTCTCTTTTACAAAAATTAATGTCGATATTAAATAAAAAGACACACTTGGAGTCATACTGGTCACACTGTGGATCAGATTGAGGTGATACTAATTCCTAAATGTCTCAAATTACTTATGGATCATTTTAATAAAGTACCAAAACATCCAAATTTCTTTTCTTTATTTTGAGTATGCCACTTGTATTTTTTACTAAAATGTCATTTTAAACTGGAAACACGCACTTTGAGTCATACCGGTCACATCATATATCAATTTGATGTGAGACTGATTCATATAAAACAAAAATGACTTATAAATAATTTTCTTAAATTATCAAGAAAATATGATTTCATTTTATTGGTTTTTAGTGAGTGAAAATTTTGAACTAAAATGTTAATTTTAAACTAATAACTGACACTTTGAGTCATACTGGGCACATCATGTATCATATTGAGGTGAAACAGATTCCTACATGTCAAAAATAACTTAAGGATAATTTTACTAAAGTATAAAAACAATAAAAATGATTTTTCTTGGTTTTGAGTAGGTCATTTGTCTTTTTTACTAATATTGATGTCAATTTTAAATAAAAAAGCACACTTGCAGTCACAATGGTTACAACATGCGTCAGATTGAGGTAAGGATAATTCATACACATAACAAATGACTTATGGATAATTTTACTTAAGTATAAAAACAATACAAATGTGTTTTCTTAGTTTTTAGTATGTCACTTTTCTTTTTTTACTAAAATGTCAATTTAAACTGGAAACATGCACTTTGAGTCATACTGGTCGCATAGTGTATCAGTTTTACATGAGACTAATTCCTACATGACAAAAATGACTTATGAATAATTTTAATAAATCATTAATACAATACTAGTGTGTTTTCTTAGTTTTTAGTGAGTGAAACTTTTTTAATTAAAATATCAATTTTAAACTGATAACGGATAGTTTGAGTCATATCGAGCACATCGTGTATCATATTAAGGTTTAGATGATTACTACATGTCAAAAATGACTTATGGATGATTTTTTTAAAGTATAAAAACAATATGAATGTGTTTTTTCAATTTTTATTATGTCAAATTTCTTTTTTACTAAAATTAATGTCAATTTTAAATAAAAACAAACACTTGGAGTCATACCGATTACACTATGTGTCACATTGAGGTGTGGATGATTCCTACATGCCCCAAAGTATCCAAAAAATCTCAATTACTAATGTTAAGAATATTTCCATTTGATTTATTTTTCCAACTTTCAACACTTCATATTGAGTCGATGTTCTTAGCTAAAAAAGGTTTTTCATCTAAGAACATCAACTCAATATGTAGTGTTGGAAGTTAGAAAAATAAATACAATGGAAATCATGGTAACATTGGTAGAAAGGAACATGTTGTCACTTTTGTGGATTTATGTAGATAGTTAAAATAAAAATATGAATTCCTAAAATATCTGTGAAAAAATCAAATAAGTATTAGATAAAAATGATAAGTAAATTAACTTACAAATAGTATATAAATTGGTGAAAAAATAATTAAATTAGTAGTATCAATTCAACTTTTCCATGATGGCTGTATACATTCTTAACCCATTTCCATATTTTCATTATCTTAGTTACAGTCTTAAAGTCCAATCTCTCATGATCATGAGAAGCTTCGAACAAACCACCCCAACTCAAACAAAATAATCCACCTATATAATAAAAAAATTATTATGTGATTAATTCTAAAAGGAAATAAATTAAACATAAATATTAAAGAATACATTAATTCTATGGATAGTAATTTTATTGTGAAAATTTCAAGATTACCTATATGATTGAGAAGAGGCAACATTATTTCTCTTCTAACAAAGGAAGTGGGGGAACTTTAAGGAAAGTGATATATTCTAACACTATAGGGGTGAAAAGGTTTTGGGAGAGAATAATTATATTGAAGTTTTGGTGAATAAAGGCATGAAATATGGAGAGAAATATTCTAAAATAAATGAAATATGAAATTATGACTTCCCAAAATATTTGTGAAAATAAATAAATAAATAATAGATAAAAATGATAAGGAAATTAACTTATAAATATTAGATAAAATGATGTCAAAATTAATTAAATAAGTAGTGGCAATTCACCTTTTCATGATGTTTGTATACATTCTTGGCCCATTTTCTTATTATCATTATTTCAGTTGTAGTCTCAAAGTCAAATCTCTCATGAGTATGAGCATCTTCAAAAAAACCACCCTAACTCGAACAAAATAATCCACATATATAAGAAAATAATTATTATGTGAGTAATACTAAAAGAAATAAATTAAACATAAATATGAAATAATACATTAATTCTATGGATAGTTATTTTACTATGCAAATATCAATATTACCTCTGTGATTGAGTAGAGGTAGCATCTTTTATCTTCCTGAAAAGATATTGAATGGAACTTGAAGGTAAGTGATAAATGAAAACATTGTAGGGGTGAAAATATTTTTGAGGTAAAATAAGTCTATAGAATATTTGGTGCAAAAAGGCATGAAATATAAACAAAAATATTCTAAAATAAATGAAATTTTCAAGGAATAATGAAAATTAAATAAATTTTTCATTGTATATTTTCTAGGTAAAATATAGAAAGTATATTATAACATCACATTTACATATTCCCAAATGGTTTACTTATTTATAGTTTTTTCTTCTATGGTATTAGAAACATCATCATGTGTAGAAGACATTGTCTACATGAGTAGTCAAACATTTAATTTAGATTATGTTAATGCAGTAGATAATGGATAATACTATAAGGACAAACATAGTATATTAAAAAACACTTTTAACTTATCATTTAACAATTTTTAAAAGGTTTTATGGATTTGGATTCTCTATAGATAATCCAAATCCCCTCTTTGTGGTCCCATATAATGTATAATCCATTGTCTACATTAGGACCGACATGAAGTGATTGTGATCTCCCAATTAAAGGGTCCTCCTTGATTGAATTTTTATATGACCTAACATTTTTTTAGTATTCAGTAGGAAAATCAACCAATTATTATTTGTTGGATCTAAGACATAAAATACTTGCCCTACTTGTGATTCCATTATGAATGGCTCATATCTTTCCCCTTCTACACTGAAATTCACCTTCATGAAGCCCATTTCATCAAATTTCACTACAGTCCTACTATAAACCAATTTGAAATGGAAAATTAGAACTTGAAATGTTGTATAATACAACTCATATATCTATTATATAATGACAAAATATGACATATTTTCATAAATTGGATTTCTATACTTGGAACTAGATATATGAATCATTTCCAACACAAGCACAACACCATTATTTTTTCATTGTAATGCAGTCATCATGTTCTTTTTTATAGAATGTATAACTATTTATTACAAAACTAGTGTAAGATATAACATTTTCATTCGGTCCCCTGGATAGCCATTGAAGTTGTTTAGAAATTGAATTTATATTTTCAAATAACTCCTTATAAATTTGATCTCAGAAACATACTATAAACTATTGATTATGTGTATTTTATATACATCCTTCATCCCTTGATGGGTTTAAATCTATAATAATTTCTTTGTGGGATTTAACGTATGGATAAACATCTTCACTATTATGTAAAATGTAAAGTTTCACATTCTTTCACTCTGTCAAGGTAATTTTAACAACATATCTTCTAGAAATCCCTTTGCCTATAAGGTATCCACTATGACGAGACTTTGGGAGACCGATGTTGTCAACATCTGATAATTAATCGGTAAAGAATTCAATGGATTCTTCACCAATATATTGTTTTGTAATAAAACCTTCTGGTCAACTTTGATTCTTGACATACCCTTTCAAAATCTCTATATACCATTCAATGGGGTACATCTATCTGTAATGGACAGGACCATATAGTTGAACCTCTCTAACCATGGGAACTATCAGGTTGACCATTATATCAAAGAATTGTGGTGGAAAGAACACATCTAATTCACATAATATGACTAAAAACTCCTTATTCATGACTAGAAACTTTGTATGGTCTATAACTTTAATATATATAGCTTTTAAAATAAGAAGAGTATGGTTAATGTATGCCATAAATTTTTAGGAAGAATAAAGCATAAATCAATAGGCATTAAATCTTGCATAAAAACATGACAGTCGTGTTATTTTAGTCCTTGTAACTTCAAATTAGTCATTGAAATGACATTCTTGATATTTTATTAATTCCCCTTTTGAACTTTTACACTATTAAATAAAATGAAAAAATGCAATTTTTCTTGTCTGGATAGAGTGTAAGTTTCTAGAGAAGAAAATTTCTCCCTCTACCCTTCATCGGTGCCAACTCATCCCTTATCCCCATTTAAATAATTTCCAACCTAACCTTGATTATATCTTTCATTTTTTAAGGTATATTTAGTAACATGTAAATAACACTATCAAATACATTTTTTTGTACATGTAGGATCAAGAAAATGTCTGACGTACAAACAACTCCAATATGATAATTCAAAGAAAATTGATCTCTTCTTCCAAATTTATTTCATAATGTTTTTTATAAATGGTTTACTAAAAATAGTGTTTATATATTTTACTTTATCAAACACTTAATCATCCATTAATAGAGATAGTGTTGTACCATATTCTATATTCCCATCAAATGTTGTCATCCAATATCAATATTTAGGTCATCGAGGTAAAAAAAATTGATGTCCTAAAATCATAGTCTTCAAGGAATGTTTCAAACAAAATGAGTATGTGCATTATTCACAAAAGAGACACCTAAACATTCATTTAATTTTATAGCCTGATAAATTTCTATAAGCAGGAAATTCATTTACCATCTCGTACAACATGGAACTCAATATAAAATTTTCACTTCTATGAGCATCATACAATATAACACATGTATCCCACATCAATTTTAGATCTTTGATCAATGGATACAAATAGAAATCAATATAATTATTGGGTTTATTTGGTATATATATAGGCAAAGACAACATAATGTATTTATACTTCATTCATAACCATGGTGGCCAGTTTTAATTTACCAACACGATGGACCATGTACTGTGAGTACTACTGTGTACACAAAAATGATTTATTCCATTTGTAGATAACGTGAGATAGAAGTATCTCAGCTCATTTCCAAATTCAGGATACTCATAATCAATTTTCTTTCACTAAGTAGAATCTTCTGGATTACATAGTTTCCCATATTTAATTATTGCAATTATATGCCATGAAAATTGTCTCATAGTTTCCTAACATCCATATAGTCTTCTAAACTGTGGATTTCTAGGAAATTACCATACAACTTTTGAAGGACTTAATTCATTTTTCTTGTATCGGTCTCCACCACACTTAGGGCATTTTATGAGTGATTCATTGTCCTTTTTAAACAAAACAAAATCATTTGGAAAAGAATGTATTTTTTAAGAGATCATTCCCATTGAACATATAATTCATTTAGAATCATATGTTCGACATGGTAGTTCATTTTATTATGGTATCATATCATTCAATAGACCAATTAATTTTATAAATTTGGTATCACTTTATCTGCTTCCATCTTTCAAATTATATAACTTCAATATAGATGAAAATGTTGTGTATTTAGTATAACTAGTATACAATGGTCTCTTAGAACAACTATTTAACTTCTCAAACAAATTTGTACAACCACAAAGGTTATATTCAATTAGAATTTTCATTTCTTCAATGCGATATTCATCATCATTTACACTAGTATTCATATCAAATGATCCATAAACTATAGTATCATCCCAATAAGTGTGCACGTTGAGTTTTTCCTCATGTTTAGTCCAACATTTATAGATCTAATCTATTCCCTGAAAAATCAAATGTTCTTATAACTCTTCTGAACTATTTTGTCTTGAATAATAATGTAAACACAATTAAAGGATTTGAGAAGGGTTATATGCATGATCTATTGAAAACTTAATGAAATCTTTAAATCTATCTTCATACTCCTTTGTCAATTGATTAACGTGAATCCATTTTTGATTCATATATATCCTATTAGGTTCATAAAATATTAATTTTGAATAATAAATAAATAAATACACATACGATATTCATTATCAAAGGTGAAAGTTATAGATAATTATAATAAGGGAAACCCAACATTTGATTGTTTTAAAGAATTTTAGTATGCTTTGAATAAAATAGGTAATAGAATTTAAGAAAAAAATCACTCCTCCATAGTAGGATTTATCCTATAAATTCATTAAAATGTGAAATTTATAGATATTTTTCATCCTCATCATCTCATCTCCCAAATAGTTAGCATTGCATTTTTTTTGACACTCATCGTCCATCTCTTGTGGGCATTCACCTATGTTTATTAAAATACTATAAACAGTAGACATCCATGCGATGAATACTCCTCAGAGTAGTAAAAACAACATAAAAGATATAGGGGATGAGTCTAAAGCAACAAATTTTAATAATAAATGTTTGGGAGATGAAGCTGATGAGGATGATAGTTGTATTCCATTATGTTCTCTAAAAGGGGTAATGCCTCCCATTTGTGAGAATTACACCATTAAAACTAGTTATTAAATTTTGGCCTATTGAAGGTGATATTTGGGGTGCATAAAGATTATTTTCTATGATTCAATGGGTTTGGTGGGGACATTTTATGATATATGAATCCTCATGGCCTCTATGAATTCTATATTTATAGGAGAAATCCCACTTTTAATACCTTCAATCCTCTGACTAAGAATAGTCCTACATCTATTAAAATGATCCATCAATTATTTCTTAAATCCCCTAAACAAATGAAAATACAATATAGGCAATCAAGGAGTAATAAGAAATCTAAATATGATAAATAAGAATAATAAACTCTCATTCCATAAACTAGAATATATAAAAAAGTATTAATAAAAAAAATTAATGAATAAAAAGTTTTTTCATATATATGGATGGTAATTAGAGATTCCTAAGGGTGGAACCAATACATGTATACCTAAAATGATGAATGCCTAAAAATAATTTATAATTATTATTCTAACATGTATAGAATTTGATAACTACCATTCTGGTTTTTGGAAAAAGTGATGTAACAACCTAAGGAATTATTATATTTAATATTAATGGTTTATAAAATACTTGAAAACATATCAAAATTATAATTTCAATTTCAATTAAAAATGATAAGGACCGGAAAAAATAATTTTAGGAAAAGAATATACCTAATAACGATAAAGGTTTTAAACATCTCAAAATTCTTAGTTGATAAATTGATTCAAGAATTATGTCTAAATAGGTTGAAAAAAAGAATTATTTTCAAGAATAATAAGGGTATTATTATTAAGAAAATTTCATTTTCATGGCCATTATGGGTTCTATAGTGATTTTGGGCACATAATATAAAATTTTAGTCATGAAGAGATAAATAATAGTAATTATGGAAGATATATAAGTTTTAAGTTAAAGGGGAGATGACCCACTCTTAACAAAATAGTTTTGAAGTGAGATGAATCTTCATAAGTAAAAATGGATGATGAATTCCAACCATTGAATGAACTCTATTGAACATGTGACAAATTAAACAGTTGTATGAAGGGTTGCCAAGATTTTCTAAAAACATATATGGATGTGAAGAAAGAACTATAAATGTATTATATGAAGAATAATTGAAAGTAAGAGGAATTTAATATTGATGTCGCGCTAATGGATTTACAAAAGAAACATCCTTTCCTCCTCAAAATTAACTTTTTTATTATGAAAAACCACTTTTAAGTGGAAAGTGTGAACCCACACAAACAAAAGAGAACGTCTACTAAAAGAAACAGTATAATTATTGAAGGATAGTTTAAGCCGGTTGGAGTCGTTTTCCCTAAGAAATTTCCAGGAAATAGAAGTAACATGTGTACCTGGATCATCCATTAGAAGATCTTCAAAAAGATACAAAAAATAATCCCATTCCTTCATATATTCATCTTTGTTTATCTTCCTCACGTTGAATCCTCTTATCAAAATGAGGTCTTGTTTGCTAATCCAATCAATTTGCTCGGTAGTAGTGTCCACACGCAATAATCTTCCCATCATCTCTTCAGCATCCACATCCAGGGAATTAATCTTTAGACAATCTTACAAAATTTCTTCACCCGAATGCATAAGCAATTCCATATTAGCACTCTAAGAATCATCAATGGTTTTTTGAAAGAAACTACCTCGTAGACATTAGACTCCTCCCGGACATGAGATCCAGATGATTTGGGGTTAATTGTCATCACCTCTCCCTTCATTTATTTGACAGATCTTGTCTCCATTGGGCGAGGCAGGTAGGAATAATCCTTCCGACCCTTCCTAGTGCCTTTTAGTCCCTTCCTCCTCCTTTGATTAAGGAGATCTTCACCTTGGAGATCATCTTTACTATCTCCCAAAAAATGACCAGATTGGGAATCACTGGATACCTCACTGAAGTCTCCTTGCTCCTCAATTGGGTGATCAAGTTGGGAATCTTCCACCTCCTGGACCTACCTAACATCTAAGCTCTCAAAGTAGTTAGCTAACTTTAAAATAGGGTAAGCCCTTCTCGGGCTTGGTTCCCTTGCTACACCTGGTTCAATTGCAAGCCTCTTTGGCTCCTGATATCCCTTTGTACCTGTTGGACCTGGACTTAGTCATACTGCATCTGCATAGGATGCAGTCTTGGGAGTCGTTGAAACTCCATCAGCCACTTGGCCCCCTTCCATGCCTGCTGTAACCAAATGAGCAGATGAAGATGGGTTGGGGACACACAGATCCTGGTACAGCCGCCTGAAGACATCTGCTACCAATGGATTACCCCCCTGCTGCTCCTGTTGAACATCCATGACCTTGTCAGGAAGGGAGGCTATCAACTGGCTCTACCCCAAGGAGCCTTTGGCTTTTGGAAAAGGTAGAAGAGGACTAATTGAATATGAGGAATTCAGATTGCCAACATCCTGACCAGGCTGAGCAACATACCGACACTCAGCAGGTCTTTTGCAGCCACCATTTAGCGGAACCCCAAGATGATCCCTGCAAGTGCGACGACAGGTAGTGTCCAGGTGACCGAGAAGACTACAAGATGAACAATAGTCAATCCATGACTCAAAAACCATAGCCTGTTTCCAGCGTAATTCCTCCCCAACTACAATCCACACCCACTCCACCATCAGTTTAGAAACATCTGCCTCAACACAAATATGCAGAGCTATCAGATGATAGACATATTTTGTTCTACTATCAGAACAAAAGAATCGGCCAACAATATTACCTAGAATACAGAGAATAGCGGGATTTTGAAAGGGTAGCGGGAGTTCTGGGAAGCTTACCCATAGAGCCGAAGAAGGGGTATCTCGTTTCATGTGGAAATCAAAGTTCCATCAAAATAGGAAGAACCGGAACCCATTGCATGTATGGGGAGATCTGGACCAAGCAAGAATCAAGTCTTCCTCAGAAGCGAAGCGAATCATGAAGTGTCGTTTATTAAGAAGCCCCACAGTTGCCCGGTCCTGAAAACCCCAAGAACTGAAGACGGATCTGTAAAAAGTATCAAGAGGAGGCCGTTTCTATCTGAACAGAGCCACCAAGGTCATATTCAGTAGTCCCAAAGCATCAGAGAACTCCGAGGTCGAGAGATCGAGCTGAGGCGAGCCTCCATGTAGCACTGGAACTTTCGAGCAAATTGAAATAGCCGGGAACGCTGGGAGAAAATTCGGGTTCGAGAAAGGGATGAAGGGCCTTGGTCGAGAAAAGGATGTTGTAAATAAAAGGCATTGTTAAAGAATGATTTGTATTTCTATAGATTAAAGTAAAATATACATAGTTTTTATTAGATGTGTGATAAAGGAAATAAAGTGATTTTTAAGAAGTATTAATGAGTTGGGTATCATTTAAAATATGGATATGTTTTTATAAATGTATAAAAAACTAGCCAAATCATATTCTAATTTGGGGTTGGTAAAATTTATGGTAATTGTTTTTGAAAGAGGAAATTGATTTGTGGTAGTGAAATATTGATCATTTTAGATAATGAGATATTTAAATACTTACTTAAAAATGTGGGTTGAGATATTTTTATGGTGACAAGATAAAATTGATAAATGTTTTTTACTAATTATAATGGGGAGATTGTTAATAATTAAACTAATAAATTATAGATTTAAATGAAACAACCCTTGGAGTTTATTCACTATGATATATGTACCCTCAAAGTATAAATCAATGCATTGTGATAAGTATTTCATTTCACGCATTTATAATTATACTTAGATCATATGTATTATGTTTTAGTCATGTATTTATAATGCTCTAAAGGGGATTACAATTTTAAGAAAAAGTATTAAGAATGAGTTTCATTATGTGGTAAAGAATTCTATATCAGATTATGGGGTTGAGTATATGAAATACCTATTATGGGGTGGTAAAAAATAATATTTACATTCCTCATTAATACAACAAAATTTATGGTCATGGTCATTCCCTTAAAGATTTCATTTTGGATCACTTGTTATTCCTACCACATTATTATATTTATGGTATTTTATATATATATATTGAAAAAATAAAAAATATTGGGGATTTTGAAAATTGATGCAAAAAAAAATAACGGAAATAATGAAAATATAAGATTATGAATACAGTATTGTCAGAAACAATGATCAATCCTTGGGAGATTTCCCATATATGTGTTTAATTGTTTTCTTAATGTGTTGTCCCAACTTAATTATCACTCAAAGAAATGATCAATATCATTCACCTAACTGCCTCTGACTATTTATCCCATGTAAGGAACTAGTTCATTAATATCACATGTGCATTAGGACTAGTATTTCCTAAGTCCAATGGTCGGAGGCATCCCTCAATTGAGTAGAATAACCCTTGTCTTCTACATCCATCAGGCTGAATGAATAAAGAGAGCCCCATTGTACATGTCCAGTGGTCACTAAGTCATTCCCTATATTATCTTCAATATCTATCATATTCAAGATAAATTTGGAATGGGGGGATTTATCAAACTATAGCGTGAGAATAAATAGTTTTATAATGAATAGAATACATAATGATGATGAAAAATGAAAATAAATATCACTAAACAAGCAATCAATGAGTGAGGAGGAGGAGAAAATAACATACATTAGATTGAAGCTTTGAATCATCTGAGAGAAAGTAGAGATATCACCAAACCTGGAATTCGTTTGAGCCTTGGATTCGTTCGACCCTTGAATCGTTTGAGACTTGGATTCGAGCCTTGGAATTGATTTGAGTCGTGTTTCAAGCTTGGATTTGACAAAGAGGAGCGCCAACAATAGGTGTCTTTCACAGAAAGCTTCGGATATCATGACTAGTTCGTGACTGGTTAGAGTTCTTTAAATAGATTGGGACACTTTTATCAGTGGTTCCAAAAAAGCACTGATAAATATGTCTTTTATCAGCACTTATTACTTAAGCGCTAATAAAGGATTTATAATTACAAATATAAATAAAAAAAATTGAAAATATATTTATATAATTATATATATATATATATATTTAATAAATATATATAAATATAAATATTGTAAATATATTCATTATTTAAATATATTTATTATAATTTTATAATTATTTAAATATATAATTAATTATTTATAAGTATATAAATACTTTTTAAAAAATAATATTTTTATATTTATATTATTATATATATAATTATATATTTAAAATATATATATATATATATAAATATAAATATAGTAAATATATTCATTATTTAAATAAATTTATTATAATTTTATAATTATTTAAATATATATAATTATTTTTTTATAATTATATAAATGCTTTTAAAAAATAAAATTTATTTATTTAGAATTATAAATATATAAATATATAAATATAGTAAATATGAATTTATAAATATATTTATTTATAAATATTTATTTATGAATATATTTTTAATATTATTAATGAATATGTAATCTTAAGTGCATGCATGTTAAAAATGAGTGAAATTGAATAATTAAAAATGAGTACGCTCTAACAATATTGAAAAAATGGATAAGTTTTATTAATTAAATATAAATTACTATAAAAATATAGATATATATTGAAATAAAGATGAATACATATTGAAAATATTAAAACACGGTAAATAAATAAATATAAATAAATAATAGAAATTGATTAAATTCCCAAAAAAATAAAAAATAAAAAAATATTAAATATTATAAATGAATTAATACCTAACTGTAATAAAATTAAAAATAAATAAATAAATTTATCGATTAAAGACATGATATATCAAACGTATCATGTTATAATGAAATTCAAAAATGAATACTAAAATTTGAATAATTTACATAAATATTTGGTGCATGTGTTTCTATATAAGATTTCACTAATTACGTAAATATTGTGTGTGTGTGTGTGTGTGTGTTGTATATAAAAATACATTAATTACGTTTATGTATGTGAAATCAATATAACACACGTTTGATATATGTTAAATTGAAAAATCAAACGACATTCAATTATGTCCATTACTCGATGCAATTAGTTAGTATTTTTAATTCATATTAATTTTTAATTATAACCCATTATTCACTAAATATATGACTATTTAATATAAATAATAAATATTTTGTATTATATAAATCGTATTTATATACATTCATATATATCTATATATTTAATATATGTTATTTATTAATATTATCAATAATTATTTAATTAATAAAATGTTTAATATTTTTCTCAATTTACTTATTTTTAATTTTTTTTATTTAGTTTTTATTTTAAAAATATATATATATTTAATATATATTATTTTTTATTATCTATAATTCCTATATAGCATAATTAATTTATTCATTTGTATCAATAATTATTTAATTAATAAAAAAATTAATATTTTTTTATACACATTTTTATTATGTATTTATTTAATTATTTCATTTTATTCAGGACATTTATTAGTGCTAAAAAATCACTGATAAAGGATATCTTTATCAGTGCTAAAAATAAAGCCTAATAAAGGGTACAATTTATCAGCGCTAAAAATAAAGCACTGATAAAGGGTACCTTTTATCAACGCTGAATAAAAACACTGATAAAGGTTTCCCTTTATCAGTGATAAACAAAAAGTGCTGATAAAAGGTACCTTTTATCAGCACTAATAAAATATAATCTTTATCATCACTTTTTGTGAGCACTAATAAAGGTCAGCAGTGTTAAATTTCTATTTTGTAATAGTGCCACATCCTGAGATCATCCACGCAACCCACAGACACGGCCACCACGTCGTCAACCACCAAGGATTGCCAGACCACCAAAAATATTGAGGTTATCTCTCTGACTAGCATCACTGGCCACCATCGACCTGTCATTCCGACGTCCCAACCTGTAGAAATGTACAATCATCGGGGCGCTCACTGGGATCCCAGATCCACATCATGGGAAAGCTCACCTCATAATTGGGAAACCCCAAACCACCATCCTCATTGTTAGGTGGGGCCTCCATTATTTCCATCCAATGCCTAAAAAGGATTAGGCTTGAACCCTTGCCATCATGTAGGGAAAATTAGCCAACATCGCCATCGGGTCTTCGTCGTTTCCACTACCAGGATCCCAAGCCTACCTCCCCACACATCACTTTTTTCACTAGCCCCCATCATCAACCTAGGATTACTACTCTTCGCCTCCAATCATCCGCAATGAAGCTACCACCATGGGTCACAACAGAATGGCGCCTCATCAGCCGCAATATTTGATGATGCCAAATCAAATTTAGCCTATCACCTGAAAACCCCCAAACCCTCAGTGTGGGAGGAGAGAAGGTTTTTTCACCCTTTGAAAGCAAATTCGAGGCTAGATCTATATACAATGGCTGATTTATAGGATATCCACTCGATTCCAAATCACTTCTAGCCTAACAATGCGCACCACCGCATGCTACAAACATTTCAAAGTTCCAAACAATTTCATCTTCAACTCTTGCTCTTGGAAGTAACAAATTGCCAGAGCAATCCTTAAATTTAAGAGAGGGAACCTCTCCCTTTATGAGAGATAAGTTCCCCATATTTTTTATTTTTTTATCATTTATTTATTATTTATTATTTATTATTTATTATTTATTTAGAATTTACTATTATTTATTACTTATTATATATTTATTATGTTTCATAATGATTAAGGAGGGTTGATCAAACAAGGTGATGATGACCTTGGGAAATATGATGTCGGTAGCGGTATTAAAATATTCATGGGGTTTTGTATGCTCCTTCAACAAGGGGTCTATTGTCCGGGTTGTGTAGTTAGTACAACTGATATACAATGGTCTCTTAGCACAACTATTTAACTTCTCAAACAACTTTGTACAATCACAAAGGTCATATTCAATTTCCATTTTCATTTATTCCATGTGATTTCCATCATCATTTACACTGGTATTCATATCAAATGATCAATAAACCATAGTATTTTCCCAATCTGTGTACACGTTCAGTTTTCCCCAGGTTTAGTCCAACATTTATAGCTCTGATCTATTCCCTCGCAAATCAAATGTTATTCCAACTCTTCCAAACTAATTTTTATTGAATAACAACAATGTTAACATGGATAAATGATTTGAGAAGGGTCATATGCATGCACTATTGCAAACTTAATGAAATATTTAACTCCATATTCATACTCATTTTTCAAATGGTTAGAGTGCATCCATTTTTTATTCATATTCATCCTATTGGGTTCATAAAATATTCATTTTGTATAATAAATAAATAAATACACATATGATATTCATTATTAGAGGTGAAATTTATATATAATTCTAATAAGGGAAACCTAAAATTTGATTGTTTCAAATAATTTCAGTATGCTTTTAAGAAAAGCAGTAATTGAATTTAAGAAAAGAATTACTCCATTATCGTATCTGTTATACTCTGAATTCATCCAAAGGTGAAAGTTATAGATAGTTTTCATCCTCATTAGCTTATCTTCCAAATAGTTAGCATTAAATTTTTTTTATTTGACACTAATACTATATCTCTTATGGACATACACATAAGTTTCTTAAAATACTCTCATTAGTAGTCATTCATTGGATGACTACTGCTCAGAGTAGTACAAACAACATAAAAGAGATGGGGGATAAGTCTAAAGTAACAAATTTCAATAATAACTGTTTGGGAGATGAAACTGATGATTATGACAGTTGTATTCCATTATGTTCTCTAAAAGGGGTAATGCCTCCCATTTGTGAGAATTATATCATTTACACTAGTTATTAACTCGTTTCCTATTGTAGGAGATATTTGGGGGGCATACACATTTCTTTCTGTGATTCAATGGGTCTCAGCGGGGACATGTTATGATATATAAATCCTTAGGGCCTCTATGAATTCCATATTTATAAGAGAAATCCCACTTTTAATACTTTCAATACTCTAACTAATACTATTCCTACCTATATTAAAATGATCCATCAATTCTTTCTTAAATCCTCCATACAAATGAAAATATAATTTAAGAAATTAAGGAGTAATAAGAAACCCAAATATGATAAACAAGAATAATAAACTCTCATTACATAAACTAGAAGATATAAAAAACTATTGATAAAACATTTTAATATATTTTTTTGTCATATACATGGATGGTGATCATATATTCCTAGGGGTGGAACCAATACATGTATACCTAAAATGATGAATGCCTAAAAATAATTTCTAATAATTATTCAAAACATATATAGAATTTGATAACCTTAGTTCTATTTTTTCAACAAGTGATGTAACAACCTAAGTAATTATTACATTTAATATTAATGGTATATAAAATATCTGAAAACATCTAAAAATTATTATTTTAATTTTGATTAAAAAATGATAAGGAATGGAAAAAATAATTTTAGTAAAAGAATATATCTAATAATGATAAAGTTTTTAAACATATCAGAATTCTTAGTTGATAAATTTATTCAAGAATTATTTCTTTAGAGGTTGAAAATAAGAATTATTTTCAAGAAGAATAAAAGTTGGCTTTATAATAAATTTTCATTTTCATGACCATTATGGGTTATATGGTTATTTGGGGCACATAATATAAAATTTTAGTCATAATGAGATAAATAATGGTAATTATGGAAGATATAGAGGTTTTAAGTTAAATTAGATATGAATAACTCTTACAAAAATAGTTTCTAAGTGAGAAAAATCTTCATATATAAAATTGGATGATGAATTTCAACCATTGAATGAACTCTATTGAACATGTGAAAAATTAAACAGTTGTATGAAGGGTTGTCAAGATTTTCTAAAAACATAGATGGGTGTGAAGAAAGAATTATAAATGTATTATATGAAAAAGAATGAAAAATAAGAGGAATTTATTATTGATGTCACCCTAAAGGATTTAAAAAAATAAACATCCTTTCATATTAGATATTGATTTTTCATCTCACATGATAGTTAAATTGATGTAATTAAAGAATTTTGACATGTTTAAAGGGTAATTATTATTTTAGAAATGGTGGATCTCTTAACATAAATTGTTTTCATTTAAAAGATGTTTGAAATAAAATAAAATGTTAAAGAATGATTTGTTTTTTGATGGATTAAAGTAAAATATACATAGTGTTTATTAGATGTGTGATAAAGTAAATGAAATGATTTTTAAGAAGTATTAATGAGTTGGTTATCATTTCAAAGATGGATATATTTGTACAATGTTATATAAAACTAGTCAAACCATATTATAATTTTGGGTGGGTAAAAATTTATAGTAATTGTGTTTGAAAGAGGAAATTGATTTTTGGTAGTGAAAAATTGATCGTATTAGATAATGAGACATTTAAATACTCACTTAAAAAGGGTGTGTTGAGATGTTTTTATGATGACAAGATAAAATTGATTTATATTTTTTACTAATTAGAATGGGGAGATTGTTAATAATTAAAATAATAAATTAGAGATTTAAATGAAACAACCCTTGGAGTTTATTCAATATGATATATGGACCCTCAAAGTATAAATTAATGCATTATAATAAGTATTTTATTTCACCCATTTATAATTATACTTAGATCATATGTATTATGTTTTATTCATATATATATATATATATAATTCTCTAAAGGGGAATACAATTTTAATAAGAAGTATTAAGAATGAGTTTCATTATGTGGTAAAGAATTCTATATTAGATTATGGGTTTGAGTATATGAAACACCTGTTATGGGGTGGTAAAAAATAATATTTATATTCCTCATTAGTTCAACATAGTTTATGGCCATGGTCATTCCCTTAAAGATTTTATTTTGTATGACTCACTATTCTTGCCACATTATTATATTTATGGTATTATATATATATATTAAAAAATGAAAAATATTGCAGATTTTGAAAATTGATGCAAAAAAAATAACAACAATAATGGAAATATAATATTATTAATACAACATTATCAAAAACAATGATCAATCCTTAGGTTATTTCCCATATATGTGTTTAATTTTTTCCTTAATGTGTTGTCCCAACTTAATTATCACTCTATAGAAATGATCAACATCATTCACATAAATGCCTCTGACTGTTTATCCCATGTAAGGAACTAGTGAATTAATATCACATGTGCATTAGGACTAGTATTTCCTAAGTCCAATGGTTGGATTCATCCCTCAATTGAGTATAATAACACTTGGCTTCTGCATCCATCAGGTTAAATGAATAACGAGAACCCCATTTTACATGTCTAGTGGTCAATAATTCATTACCTATATTATCTCTAATATCTATCATATTCAAGATAAATTTAAAAGGGTTATTTATCAAACTATACTGTGAGAATAAATAGTTGTGTAATGAATAAAAGAAATAATGATGATAAAAAAATGAAAATATATATCGCCAAACAAGAAATCAATGATTTAGAAGGAGGGGGAAATAACATACCTTGGATTGAAGCTCTGAATAATCTGATATAAATGAAAGATATCTCCAAACCTATAATTTGTTTGAGCCTTGGATTTTTTTGACCCTTGAATAGTTTGAGCCTTGTATTTGAGCCTTGGAATTGATTCGAGTTGTGATTCGAGCTTGGATTCGATGAGGAGGAGCACCATCAGCAGGTGGATTTCATGAAAATATTTCCATATCATAACTTATAGAGACCCAGGCTTAATATACATGGATATTACATCATTTTTTATAAATATTTAGTACATTTCAAAAATACATGCTTGAGGACCGCAATAGTTTACTGTCTTTGAAAACTTGGAAACAAAATATTCTATCCTGGTGAAAGATATTCAACATATCCTATAAAGATCTAAACCATTAGCACTTCTACCTAAACCTTTATTCATAACCTTAGCAGAGGAAACATAATAAATGGGTGAGCACAGATACTCATTAAGGGTAAATAAAGAAAATTTGTAAGCATAACATGAGCAAAAGGGTATAGAACTTTATCATAACATTTGAAGGTCATACCCTACATATCAAAGATCATAATAAAGAATGAAAATTTATAAGACATCACTAATAAGGAAATAATAAACATAATCCATGAGAGTGTAACATAGGAATAAAACATGGGATTGTGGAAAACACATATAAAAACCTTAAGTCAATGTGGCCTACCAAGACCTTTGTAACATGTTAGGCTTGCCTTAATCACCTGTGCAAATACTTCGAGCTTGGGATGCCCTCCCGTGTACCCTCTTGTTTTGGTATTGAGATTTCCTTCTATGTACCCTATTGTTTCTCTATGTGTATTCCCTCCCATGTACCCTCTTCTTTCGGTATTGGGATGTCCTCTCCCATACCCTCTTCTTTTGAGATTGGGATGTTCTCCCTTGTTCCATCTTGTTTTGGGATTTGGATGTTCTCCCTTTTCCCCTATTGTTTCAGGATTGGGATTATCTCCCTTATTCCCTCTTTTTTTGGGATTGGGATGTCCTCCCATGTACCCTCTTATCTCATGATTGGTATGTTCTCCCATTTTCCCTCTTGTTTTGGGCTTGGGAGGTCCTCTTGTGTACCCTCTTGTTTTAGGATTGGGATGTTCTCCCATGTTCCCTATTGTTTTGGGATTGGGATGTCCTCTCATGTACCCTTTTATCTCATAAAATATTTATCATTACCCAATGCATTGGAGGTAGATATAGTTCCCACCCATCTCAAAATAAAATCATTCATACATGTTCCACAAGATAATAAAAACATTCATCATATCATGAGCCATAAAAAGACATAGGTTTTATGAACATCAAATCATAATCCATGAAATGAGATGGGTATCATTAACATTTCATCACATCATAACCTATGGAAAATATATAAGTTTAATAACCATTTCATCAAAGCATAACTTTTGAAAAGAAGTGGGTTTCTTAAACATGTAACTCGTGAAAGAAATAGATTTCATAGAGATCATGATATTAAGCATAACACATTCATACAAGGGATAAGAATGGAAACTTTAGATCATTTACTAGAAAGGTATTAGTAACATAAAGGGATGTTATCTTATATGGGAAATAATTTTGAAATATCCTCTAAAAACATTTCTTTAGGAAAACATCCTTTCTTGAAAAGGGATTTTTTTAATATAGAACACCATTTGAAAATCATTTTCTTAGAAAATACCTTGAAACTTATGAAATAATTTTGAAAACATTTTTCATTTAAAACTTATAAAATAATATTTAAAAAATTTTAAAAACATTATTCTTTTAAATTTGAAAACCTTTAAAGTAATCTTGAAAATGTTTTGAAAACCATTGTACTTGAAAACTTATAAAATAAGCTTGAAAACGTTTTGAAAACCATTTTTCTTGAAAATTTATAAAAGAATATTGAAAACATTTTGAAAAAAAAATTATTTGAAAATATATTTTAAAAACATTTTCTTAAATATTAAACTTTGAACAATGCAAAGGGAGCTTCAAAGAAATTGCGGTGGGTAAATCCGTATATGTCATACGAGGTCAAAAGAACATTCATTTTGCATGGTAAAAAGGGTTAGAAAAGTGACTTGTTCAAAAATTAACAAGAATATTCCCTTAAATATATTGGTAAAATACAAAAATGTTAAAATTTTATTTTAAATCTTAGATGATAATGGTATAATATTCTTGTAATCCCATTTTAGAAAATATATATTTTCGACCGAAGAAAGGGTAAAGTCAGGCTTTCCTAAAAACATTTTCTTAGCTATATTATAGATAAAAGAGTAGAATATGGTACCAATAAATGATTATATCATAAAATAAAATATTTTAATTAAAATAATTAATATTATTTAGATATTTATTATAATATTTAATCAAAGTAATCAAAAACAGAAACAATCTTGGAAAGCGATGGGATTGTCTCAATAAACTCTTATAACTTGGTAACTTGGGATCATACTCTCCATGTAAGAAAAGGAGATTACATGAAGCATATAATATCATTAAAATATTTAGATTCATGATATTTCATGTAAAATGGAAATATATTCACCTCAAAAAAGAGTTTAGGTGCATAACAAAACATGAGTCTCAATGAAGGCAAATTGAGACAAAACTATTTTACCGATTTGGTAACTTTTGAATGTTAAACGCCATGAAAGAAGGGTCTTATAATGGGTATGTGAATACAAATAAATTTAATTACAATATAAATAGAATAAAATCATGTAAATTACATACACCACACAAAAGGAAAGAGTGGAGAACATATCTTGTATCTCACAAAAATTAAAAGTGAGATGAAATCCTCTTACCTTGTTTCTTGACTCTCTCTGTACCCGTACAAGTTTCATGTATAATAAATATAAGTTTATTATAAATATTTTACAGAAGTATATTATTATATATAATACCATATATGGTTTCATTATGACCTTATATTACCCTCTTGTTAACGATCCTATGTTAAAGTTTCACTTCGGGTAATATTCACTTTGTTCTTCGCATGTGTCTTAATTTGTTATATCTTTGGTCCTTATACTTATATCATGATTCCAAAATGTAAACCATGATATAAATATCAGTTATATAAATTATATTTTTATTATAAAAATCTATTTAATATAGGAGTATGAAATTTAATACACCATTCATGGAGACAGTAAGTCGTACGTACGCATGAACGTTGTTTCCATTTTTTTTGTTATTGTATTGAAAGAAAGTATGTAAATGAAATATGTGTGTGTGTGTGTGTACATATATCATAATTAAATTAGTATTAATATATCATATATATCATATCAGTATATTAAAACCATCCTCAATACATTCCATGTGGTTTATGAATGAATCACATCACTTTGAGGGGGAGGTAGTCCACACTTCCTCAAATGATATTATTATATTAACACCAAATATAAATAAGAAATGTGTGTGTTGTAAAAGGAATACATAATAATAAATACATAATAGATATAATATATGAAATATATAAATATATTTTTCATCATAATGGCCACCATTATTGGTGGTAAATGAAAAATGAACAATCATCGTTTCGTGAGGCAGAAATTCACCATACATAGAAACAATATGTTCGATATCCATTAGATGGAGGTGTGTTTATGTGTATGTCAAACCCTTAAAATAAAATCATCATAGTGTATTTAGGATACTAATATTTTCATAAAATAAGGTAATAAATAGATTTTAGGGTGAAAACGGTAAATAAAGGAAAGGTGTTTGAGAGAAGACGTTACCTCTAAATCAGGTAACTCCTTTTGGTTTGTGCCAAAAGACTTCCTTGAGAGGATTTCTGTACAAATGGAGAATTCAAGGTAAAAAGAAGGATTGTTTGGAGGATTTTTTTAGATATTTTTCTAACTTAAAATGTTTTATAGGTGTGAGTAGTGATTAGAGGTGGTGGCCTTTTATAGAGAAAGAAAAAGACTCACTTGGAATTTTTAGAAACAAATTAGGTGTACACATGTTCTTACCTAATAAAAGTCATAAAAAACCAACCAAAATAAATAATGGAAGGTTTATGGTAGAAATATGGACAGAAAATGTGTGTTTTACAAGTTTATAGGTCATTTGGTCCCTTAATTTTAAGGCATGGTCTCTAATTAAGCTTAATTTGGCCTTAACTACTTTGATTAATGTTAATCACTTTTACTAAATATTTTGATCAAAATTAACTTGGTATTATTATAATATAAATATTAGACTGAATACAATGGCTTATTTCATATTTTTTAAATTCAATTCACAGAATCAGAAAAATTAATATTAGTGCTAATCCCGCAGACGGGATGAAATAACGGGGTTTTAAAGTAGGAAAAAGTTCAAAAGTTTGTTAAGATTTTATATTCAATTTCAAAGTGAAATTGATTCTAATGAATTAAATTATATTAATAGAAATGATATTTATCTAATTTTACCTTAAAACATATTTATAATATCATTTATAATTAATAATTAATTAGACAAAAAGATAGTTTTTAACTAAAAAGCAGTATTTTTCACTATTCATCAAAAAATGAAGTTTCTCAAAAAAATCTCAAAAATTCACCCTAGGATAATTTCAATGTTATGAATTTAAAAATTATTTTTATTTTATCAAATTAAATTTATATATTCATATAAAATTAATTTTATTATTAAAATCGGTCCATTCAAGAAATCGGTATTTTTAACGCAAAAAGGACTTTACCAAAAATCTTATCTTTCATTATCAATATGTTTTATTTATATAAAACAATTATAAAAAATATTTGGAAATTAGTTATTACTATTCATATAACTATTTTTAATGCTTAGGTTATAATTATCTCATTTAATTAATTATATATATATAAATATGTTTCATAGAAACTCAGTGTTGCGTGTATCGTACGCCAAGTTGGTGTTTCTTATAGTGTAATCCAAGTTGGTATTGCATGTAGTGCAAGAAAATTTGGTATTTCATGTGAAAATAATGTTTGAATTAGTGTTTTAATATATAAATATATATAACTATTTCCAATGTCACGTGAAATGAAAAAATATTGAAAAATAAATTAATTCAAAAAATAATAATTCACAAAATCTCAGGGTGTTACATTCTACCTCTCTTAAAATGAATTTCTCCCTTAAAATTTGTTTGTGTTATCAAAGGTTTAATACTTAAGAGTTTCATTCATATAAACCCACATCATAGAAATGGATACTGAAATTTCCCTTAAAAATGGAAATTTGGAACCATAACAGTTACCTAAAGTAACATATTACTGTGTTTCCACATAGGAGAACATAGGTTGTGAAATGAAAACATGGACATAGAAGAAAAAACTATCTATCGAGTTCTAATGGAGAGTGATAGAGAACAAGGTTAGGAGAAATTTGGCAACCACAAAGCCATAAATCTGCGATGAACTAAGGAATCGTCTAATTCATCAGAAACAAAGGTACTAGGATAACATTGTTTGGGTTTCAATATCTTTTTTTCATAAAGTTAAAGAATTTTAATTATAAGATATACTTGCATGATATCTGTACAGTGTCACCCCTTTATTATTCATTGATTCACTTTACCTCTTTATATAAAAAGGAAGGTTACTTTTTTCATTCCTAAAATACTAACAGATCATGAGATCCATGATATGTCATCCCATTTGTCATTAGTTATCATAAACACAAAGTAGTTTGAACAGACTATCCAATATGCATAAATCCTCATATAAAGAGGTAACACTTTAATCTTACTAACTTCATTTGTTGTTTAACTTAAACTTTCCATAAATGGTTAACCTCATAACCCCTCAAAAATATGAAAATTCAGGGATTTAGAAATAAGGTCATTAAATGAGCTTAACATTGATCCTCCATATATCACAAAGTACCAATTGGTTTTCACATTCCAAAAATGTGAATAACCTCATCATATATTCTCTTGAAACATGGTAATTACCTGAATTACCATAAATCCTTTTGGAAAACATGCATGCTTCCTTATTCCAAAGGTTACTAGATATTTTAATTGAATCCAAGAAGTTTTAAACTTCATCCTTACTGACATATAACACTTTTTCAATAATCAGTTATAGGGTAATTTGTACTATCCAATTTACTTATTCATATCCATCATATCTTTATCCAAACATCATTATCTCAACATTAGGAATTAATTATGGGTTACCTTCCCTTAATCAAAATATCATCATCCCATGAAATCACTTTTCTATGTCTCCATCACCATTCAACATGTCCTTTTTAATCCTTAATGGAAGATTATACTGAAAATACTTATACATTTCATGATTAATACAACATAATCATTGAATTACAACACATAATTACTTCATTCATCTAACATTATTCTTAAACCATTACTCATGATTCATCAACTTATTACTTAATACATATTTACTATAATATGAAATACGAATCATGTATTAAGGTTTATTAACCTCAATATAATCACGCTTCTTATGATTAATGTAAAAAATACTAGAATAACATCATATACCTTTCACATGTCATTTGCGATCTCTTTATCTTTAGAAGTATAACCAATACTCGTACCACCTTCCAGATTATCTTTATGATATTTACACTTGGGAATCGATTCAAATAATTCCCATAATTTCCACATCTAAAAAATTCAATGTTAACCATGTTCCTTCTAGTTCACTCCATTGACTAAAACCAGAGATAATGGGGTGAGAAACATGTATCATATAAGAAAGCCACATAATCATAAAAAATTACTTATAGGATATCTAAATCATGACACCTTCCTTAATCTATGACACCCCAGTTTCATCATAGATTATTCATAGTTAACTTATATTTAAATCCTTCATGATGGTTAATGAAGAGTTTGTGAATTCCTAAATCAAATCCCCTAGGAGTGTCAAACTAGGTGTGCAGTAAGGCCCATTATCATGTACCAGATTACCCTGAGTCAAGCCTAGATCATCTTATCAGAGTTGTTACCACTAGGTACATCTGTTCCAAATCCACATACACTTATATTATCCATATAGGGATGTGTTTCTAGGAAACCACTCACTCTATCCTTTACCAAAATTCCAAGACATTTTCCTAAATGTTAACTCATCCTTATACTTGTCCTTAGATCCATCCCTAGACATATTCTTAGAAATAAACCTTGGGATATAACTAAGGTTTTATCATCATAGTTTCAAAATTTTGACTAAAACTTTACTTTGATACCAACTATAGCAACCTAGGTTTAACATACATTGATATTACATCATTTTAGATGAATATTTAGTACATTGCAAAAATACATGCCTGAGGACCGTAATAGTTTAGTATCTTTGGAAAGTTGGAAACAAAATCTTCTTTCCTGGTGAAATATCTTCAACATATCCCATAAAGATCTAAACCATTGTCAATTCTACCTAAAACCTTTCATCATAACCTAGGGAGAGGAAACATAATAAAGGGGTGAGCATAGATGCTCAGTAAGGGTAAATAAATAAAATTCATAAGAATAACGTAAACAAAAGGGTATGGAACTTAATCATAACATTTGAAGTTCACACCCTGCATACCAAAGATCATAATAAAGATTGGAAATTTATAATACATGAATCATAATTAAATAATGAACATAATCCATTAGAGCATAATATAGGAATAAAACATGAGATTGTGGAAAATGCATATAAAAAACCTAAGTCAAGGTGGCCTACCAAGACCTTTGTAACATGTTAGGCTTGGATTAATCACCCATGTACCTAATTAGAGCTTGGTATTCCCTCCCATGTACCCTCTTGTTTTGGGATTGGGATGTCCTCCTTTGTACCCTCTTATTTTGGGATTGGGATGTCCTCCTGTGTGCCCTCTTCTTTTGGGATTGGGATGTTCTCCCCTTTTCCCTCTTGTTTTGGGATTTGGATGTTCTCCCATTTTGACTATTGTTTTAGGATTGGGATGTTATCCCATTTCCCCTCTTTTTTGGGCTTGGTATGTTCTTTTGTGTACCCTATTGTATCGGGATTGGTATGTTCTCCCATGTTCCCTCTTGTTTTGGTCTTAGGATTTCCTATCATGTACCCTCTTTTTTGGGATTGGGATGTTCTCCCTTATTACCTCTTGTTTTAGGCTTGGTATGTCCTCCCATGTACCCTTTGAGCTCATAAAACATTTAACATTACCCAATTCATTGTAGAGATATATAGGTCCCACCCATCTTATAATAAAATCTTTCATACATATGCCAAAAGATAATAAAACATTCATTATATCATGACCCATAAAAAGACATAGGTTTTATGGAAATAAAATAATAACCCATGAAATGAAATGGGTATCATTAAAATTTTATCACATAATAAACTATGTAAAATAGATAGGTTTCATAACCATTTCATCAAAGCATAACATGTAAAAAGAAACAGGTTTCTTAAACATGTAACCCATGAAAGAAATGAATTTAATAAAGACTATGACATTAAGCATAACACATTCATGGAAGGGATGTGAATAGAATCATTATATAATTTCCTATAAATGGATGAGTAACATAAATGGATGTCATATTATATTGGAAATAATTTTGAAATATACTCTAAAAAATTTTCTTGAGGAAAAGATCATTTCTTGTTTGAAAAATTATTTTTACTACATAAAAACATTTGAAAATAATTTTCTTAGAAAATTCCTTGAAACTTATGAAATAATTTTGAAAAACCTTTTCCTTTAAAACTTATAAAATAATCTTCAAAACATTTTAAAAACCATATTATTTGAAAACACTTTGAAAACCTTTAAAGGAATCTTGAAAAAAAATTGAAAACTATTGTACTTGAAAACTTATAAAATAATATTTAAAATGTTTTGAAAACCATTTTTATTGAAAACATATAAAATAATCTTGAAAAAAAATTAAAACCATTTTATTTGAAAATATATTTTAAAAAAAATATTAAAGATTAACCTTTGAAAAATGAAAAGGTATCTTCGAAGAAATGACAGTGGGTAAATCTATACATGTCGTACGAGGTTAAAAGAACATTCCTTTTGCATGATAAAAAGGGATAGAAAAGTGCCTTATTCAAAAAGTGAAAATAATATTTCATTAAATAGATTGGTAAAATAAAAAAAATTGTAAAAATTGTATTTTAAATCTTATAGGATAATGGTATAATATTCTTGGAATACCTTTTTAGAAAACATGGATTTCAGACCGAAGAATTGGTAAAGTCGGTCTTTCCTAAAAACACTTTCTTAACTATATTATGTACCAAAGAGTATAATATGGTACCAATACATTATTATTGTTGTACCTCTCGTACCCCTCGTGGTTTAATTTTCATGATCACAATCACTCTCTTATTTATCTAATCTTGTTTTAAGAGTTTTTGGATGATAGGCATGATTTCAGGTTGCCAAGGAATTGGGCCAAGAAAGCGGAAGGCAAAAGTGGACTGATTTCAGTCCACCGGCCAACCGGTGGATGACCACCGGCCAGCCGGTGGAATCTTGACAGAAGGCATCCCCTCTGTCCAGACCACCGGCCAACCGGTGTCCCATCACCGGCCAGCCGGTGGAACCCAGACAGAAGGGACACCTACTGTCTCACCACCGGCCAACCGGTGGCCTCCTCACCGGCCAGCCGGTGGTGCCTGGGCAGAAGGCCTCTCCATTTTCCAAAGCACCGGCCAACCGGTGGCCAAGCACCGGTCAGCCGGTGGAGCCAGTCAAACTAGCCGTTGGGCTTTGACCAGACTTGTCCACTTGACTCTCAACGGCTCCGAAGGCCTCTCCAACGGCTCCGAAGACCCCCAAAGGCCATTTGAGGGTTCCCCCTCTATAAATAAAGGACTAGGAAGCCCCAGAAATGTACGGTAGCCCACGGGAACATTGTTCGATCATTTGGCGAACCTCCGATGCATTCCTTCAAGGATCCCCATTTGCTCCAACTCACTTCCACATCCAAGGAGCATCACCATAGAAGCTTGGGAGCGCTCTTCATCAACTCCAATCAATCAATTGGCACCCAAGACTTCTCCTCTTTATGGTTTTTCTTGTTTTATCTTTTTGAGCATCAATTTGGGTTTGTGCCTACAAACCCCTATTTCTCTCATCTTCCTTTTGTTTGGGTTTTCACACCACCTTCAAGGTGTGAAGAGGTTAGTCAAGCCTTCCCTTTAAAAGGCTTGAGTCATAGGTGAGCTAGCCTTCACCTGTAAGAAGGCTAGTGGGTTCTTGCTTAACCATTAAAAGCAAGCTGTAATAGGTTCTAGACTACCTTAAAGTCTAGTGGGTTTCTTGCTAAAACCATTAAAAAGAAAGCGGTAGTAAATCTCTCAACGGTTGAGTTGGGAGCAGAGGCGTAGGCTTTGGTTTAAGCCGAACTCCGTTATCAAGTTTTGTGTCTTGCCTCTTTTATTTCCACTGCACTTTTAACTTTGTTTTTAAATTGTTAATTATTTTTTAAAAGGCAATTCACCCCCCCTCTTGCCATCACTTTCCGACCCAACAATTGGTATCATTAAATAATATAGTATAATTAAACTCATGAATATTATTGAGAGATGGATCATAATATTTCAACAAAGGAAACATAAATATAAACAATCTCAGAAAGTGATGAGATTGTCTCAATAAACTATTATAACTTGGTAACTTTGGATCATACTCTCCATGTAAGAAAATTAAATTAAATTAATCATAGAATATAATTAAAATATTTAGATTCATGATATTTCATGAAAAATTTAAATATATTCACCTCAAAAAATAGTTTAGGTTCACAACAAAACATGAGTCTTGATGAAGGCGAATTGAGACAAAACTGTTTTACTGATTTGGAAACTTTTGAAAGTTAAACCCATTGAAAGAAGGATCATAGAATGGATATATGAATAACCATAAATTTAAGTATAAGATACATAAAATAAAATCATAGTCATTACATACACCACACAAAATGAAAGAATGGTGAACATAGCTTGTATCCCACATAAATTAAAAGTGATATGAAATCCCCTTACCTTATATCTTGAATCTCTTTATACTCGTACAAGTTTCCTATATAATAAATATAAGTTTATTATAAATATTTTACAAAATAATATTCTTATACATATTACCATATATTTTTTTATTATGACCTTATATTACCCGCTTGTTAACGATCCTATGTTAAAGTTTCACTTTAGGTAATATTCATTTTATTCTTCACATGTGTCTTAATTTATTATATCTTTGGTCCTTATACTTATATCATGATTAAAAAATTTAAAAGATGATATAAATATAATTTATATCTAGTATATGTGTATTATAATAATATATATAATATAGGAGTGTGAAATGGAATACACTATTCATGGAGACAATAAGTCGTACGTACACATGAATGTTGTTTCCATTTTTTTTGTCGTATTGAAAGAAAGTATGTAAATGAAATATGTATATATATATATGAATGTATATATATATATCATTATATTAGAATTAATATATCATATAATTTCATTAAACTCATTCTTAATACATTCCATTTGGTGTGTGAACAAATCACATCGCTTTGAGGGGCGGTAGTCCACACTTCCTTAAATGAGATTATCTTATTAACACCAAATGGAAAGAAAAAAGATGTGTGGTGTAAAAGGAATAAATAAGAATAAATACATAATAAATATAATATATTACATATATAAATATAGACTTTCCATCATAATGGCCACCATGATTGGTGGTAGATGAAAAATGAACAATCATCATTTCATGAGGCAGAAATTCGCCATACATTGAAACAGTATGTTCAATATCCATTAGATGGAGGTGTGTGTAAGTGTAGGTCGAAAACTTAGAATAAAAAAATCCTGGTATATTTAGGATACTGGTGTTGTCACATAGAAAGGGAATAAAGTGATTAGAGGGGGTAAAGAAGGGAAATAAAGTAAAGGATCTTGAGAGAAGATGTTACCTCTAAATCGGATAACTCATTTTGGTTTGTGCCAAAAGGCTTCCTTGAGAGACTTTCTACCCAAAGGGGGGATTCAAGATATAAGGGAGGAATTTTGGGAGGTTATTTGGATAGATATTTTATGAACATAAAAGTTTTGAGATGTGTGAGGAATGGGTAGAGGTGGTGGCCTTTTATAGGGAAAGAAAAGGGCTCACTTGGAATTTTTAGAAACAAATTAGGTGTACACATGTTCTTACCTAAAAAAAATCATACCAAACCAACAAAACTCAAGAATGGAAGGTTTATGTTCAAACTATGGACATACAATGTGTGTTGGACAATTTTTAGGTCATTTTGGCCCTTAATTTTAAGGTTTGGTCCCTAATTAAGTTTAATTTGGCCTTAAATGCTATGATTAGTTTTGATCACTTTTACTAATCATTTTGGTCAAAAATTAACTTGGTATTATTATAATATAAATATTAGACTGAATAAAATGATTTATTTTGGATTTTTGAAATTCAATTCACAGAAGTGGAAAAATTAAGATTAGGGCTAATCCTGTAAATGTGACGAAAAAACAGGGTTTTAAAGTAGGAAAAAGTTCAAAAGTTTGTTAAGATTTTATATTCAGTTTTAACGTGAAATTGATTCTAATGAGTTACATTGTATTAATAGATGTAATATTTATCTAATGTGACCTTAAAACATATTTATAATATCATTTAGCATTAATAATTAATTAGACAAAAGGCAGTTTTTAACTAAAAAACAATATTTTCACTATTCATAAAAAAATGAAGTTTCTCGGAAAAATCCCAAAAAATCACCCTGGGCTAATTTTGAAATTTTGAATTCAAAAATGAAATTTATTTTATAAAATTAATTTTATTATTAAAAGCGATCCATTCAAGAAAACGATATTTTTAACACAAAAAGGACTTTACCAAAAATCTCGTCTTTCATTATCAATATGTTTTATTTATATAAAACAATTATAAAAAATATTTGGAAAGTAGTTATTACTATTACTATAATTATATTTAATGGTTAGGTTATAATTATCTCATTTAATTATATATATATATATAGATGTTTCATAAAAACTCAGTGTTGTGTACATCATACGCCGAGTCGGTGTTGCTTGTAGTGCAAGCAAAGTTGGTATTGCATGTAGTGCAAGCCAAGTTGGTATTGCGTGTGAAAGGAATGTTTGACTTACTATTTTAATATATATAACTATTTCTAGTGTCACGTGAGATGAAAAAATATTGAAAATATAAATTAATTTGAAAAAAAAATAATTCACAAAATCTCAAGGTATTACATAACTGGTTCGCGACTGGTAGTTCTTTAAATAGATCGAGACACTTTTATCAACTCTTCCAAAAAAGCACTAATAAAGATGCATTTTATCATCGTTTATTACTTAAGCACTGATAAAGGATTTATAAATATAATTATAAAAAAATTGTAAATATATTTATATAATTATATATATAGTAAATATATTCATTATTTTAATATATTTAGTATAATTTTATAATTATTTAAATATATAATTATTTATTTATAATTATATAAATATTCTTAAAAATAATATTTATATATTTATATCATTATATATATATACATACAATTATATATATATAATAAATATATATAAATATAAATATAGTAAATATATTCATTATTTAAAAAAATTTATTATAATTCTATAATTATTTAAATATATATAATTATTTAATTATAATTATATAAGTGCTTTTAAAAAAATAATATTTATTTATTTTGAATTATAAATATATAAATGTATAAATATGGTAAATATACATTTATAAATATATTTATTTACAAATATTTATTTAAAAATATATTTTTAATATTATTAATGCATATTTAATCTTAAGTGCATGCATGTTAAAAATGAGTCAAATTGAATAATTAAAAATGAGTACACTCTGACAATATTGAAAAAATGGATAAGTTTTATTAATTAAATAAAAATTACTAAAAAATATGGATATATATTGAAATAAAGATGAATATATATTGAAAATAATAAAACATAGTAAATAAATATATATAAATAAATAATAGAAATTGATTAAATTCTTAAAAAAATAATAAATATTAAAAATGAATTGATACCTGACTATAATAAAATTAAAAATAAATAAATAAAATTTACCGATTAAAGACATGATATATTAAATTTATCATGTTATAATGAAATTCTAAAATGAATACTAAAATTTGAATAAATTGCATAAATATTAGGTGTTTGTGTTTCTATATAAGATTTCATTAATTATGTAAATATTTTTTCTATGCATTGTATATAAAAATGTATTAATTATGTATATGCATGTGAAATCAATACAACACGTGTTTGGTATATGTTAACTTGAAAAATCAAACAACATTCAATTATGTCCATTACCCAATACAATCAGTCAGTATTTTTAATTCATATTAATTTTTAATTATAAATCATTATTCACTAAATTTTTGACTATTTAATATAAATAATAAATATTTTGTATTATATAAATCATATTCATATATATTCATATATATTTATATATTCATATATATTTCTATATTCATATATATTTATATATTTAAAATATACTATTTATTAATATTATCAATAATTATTTAATTAATAAAATGTTTAATATTTTTCTCAATTTACTTATTTTTTATTTTTATTTGTTTAATTTTCATTTTACATAAATCTATATATTTAATATATACTATTTATTAGTATTTATAATTTATATATAGTATAATCAATTTATTCATTTTTATCAATAATTTTTTAATTAATAATTTTTTTTAATAAACTCATTTTTATTTTTTATTTATTTAATTATTTCATTTTATTTGGGACCTTTATCAGCGCTAAAAAAGTGGTGATAAAGGATCTTTTTATCAGCTCTAAAAATAAAGCATTCATAAAGAGTGCAATTTATCAGTGCTAAAAATAAAACACTGATAAATGGTTCCTTTTATCAATGCTAAAGAAAAATGCTGATAAAGGTTGCCCTTTATCAGTGCTAAACAAAAAAGCACTGATAAAGGGTATATTTTATCAATGGTGATAAAAGATACTCTTTATCGGTGCTTTTTTCTAGCACTGATAAAGTTCATCACTGTTAAAGGCATGTTTGTAGTAGTGTCACGTCCCGAGGTTACCCTCGCAACCCACAGACGAGGCCACCACGTCGTTGGCCACTAAGCATCGTCAAACCACCAAAAATCCCAAGGTCGTCTCCCTGACCAGCGTCGCTGGTCACCATCGACCTGCCATCCCAGTGTCCTAACTGTCTGAAACGTACTACTATCGGGGCACCCACTAGGATCCCAAATCCACATCGCGGGAAAGCTCACCTCGTCTCTGGAAAACCCCTGACCACCATCCTCGTCATTGGGTGGGGCCTCCATTGTTTTTATCCAGCACCTGAAAAGGCTTAGGCTTGAACCCTGCCATCATGCAGGGAAAACAAGCGAACCCCGCCGACGGGCCTCTGCCATCACCACTACCAGGATCCCAAGCTCGCCTCCCCACACATCACCTGCATCGCTAGCCCCTATCATCGGCCTAGGATTCTCGATCGTCGCCTCCAATCGCCCGCAGTGAAGTCGCTGCCACGTGTCACAACAGAATGGCACCTCATCAACTACAATATTTGGTGACACCGAATCACATTCGGTCTGCCGCCTGAAAACCCTCAAAGCCTCAGCGTGGGATGAGAGTGGGGTTTTCACCCTTTGGAAGCAGATTTGAGGTTATATTTGTAGACAACGACCTATTTCCCGGATATCCACCCAATTCCAAATCGTTGCTAGCCTAGTGACGCGCATCACCGCATGCTGAAAACATTTTAAAGTGCCCAATAATTTCATCTTTAACTCTTGCTCTTTGGAGTAACAGATTTCCAAAGCAATCCCCCAATTTAAGAGAGGGAACCTCTCCATTGATGAGAGAGAAGTTCCCCATCTTTGTTTATTTATTATTTATTTATCATTTATTTATTATTTATTATTTATTTAGAATTTACTATTATTTATTACTTATTATATATTCATTATGTTTCATAACAATGAAGGAGGGATGATCAGACAAGGCGATGATGACCTTGGGTAAGCTGATGTCGGTAGCGGTATTAAAATATTCATAGGGAAGCGTATGCTCCTTTAACAAGGGGTCTACTGGTTGGGTTGTGTAGTTGGGCTAGGCTATGGTGAGGAAGGGTCACATGGGTGAGTTATCCCTTGGGGGGCTATGACCTGCTTGTTCGATTGTGGGTGTGTGGTGTGTGTATGTTTCATTGTAATTGTACCCCCAAGTACCTAAAATATATATATTTATTATATAGTCATCGTTTATTTATTATTTATTTATCATTTATTTATTGTTTATTATTTATTTAGAATTTACTGTTATTTATTACTTATTATTTATTATTTATTTATCACTTATTTAATATGTATTTATTTATTATTATTAAAAGGTAGGTTTTATTTTACAACTCACGCTACATGAAAACATTTCGGGGACTTGACCCCGCGACCGGCGTCCCATACCTCACCCACCCTCGCCACCCCAGCCGCATGCGGGGGGCTTTATTTATTATTGTTATTTAGTCATGTGAAACGGGCGGGTCGGGGCGGGGCGGACCAAGCCTGCGCGGGTTTGAGCCCGCGTGAGTTTGTCCGCAAAAGCCCACATATAATGCGAACAAAAAAATTCAAACCTGCCCCACCTCGCATAAGCCCACAGGTTGCCCGCATTTTAAATATATATATACTGTTTATAATCATTTAAATATTATATTTTTTCTCATTCTTAAAGGTTGTTGTTGGGAGAAGTATGGATTGACAATGCCTAGAGTTTTAAGGGATGTGATGAAACATTTTTCAATAGGTTAATGGTGGCATGTGGCGACGACGATGTGGTGGCGAACTGTTGCGATGCAAAGTGAGTGATCCGTGAGGGGCGACGAATGATAATATTGGTCATGTGGTGATGCGAACGACTGGAATGAACGACAACTTTCTAAACAAAAACCAGTTTCAAAGGAGGCTATTAAGGTTCCCATGAGATCCTTTCCTATTTTCTTAATAAAAAAATAAAAATAAATAATAACAAAATTAAATCAACCCAAAATATTATAATTATAATAACTCTTTTAGAATTGAAACCATGTGAAGTGGAAATGTGTTCCATTTTTCGAGAGGTGAGATGACACATCATGTGAATATAGTTAATAATTAAAATATAAATATTATAATAATATATTAAAATAATAGATATAAACCTATTTAAAATTCACATGCGAATGAATGATGAATTAGTATGATAATTACAGTGAGAAATCATATTTCATGGTTTAATCATAATTTTTTTATTAAAAAAACTAAAATATTAAAGAAACATATATTGTAAAAAAATATTTTTTTTAAAAAAATTAGGCCCGCAGGTAAGCCCGCACCTGCGCGGGCTCAACCCGCTTTGGCCCGCACCCGCGTGGGCTCAACTTGCATTGGCATGTGCTCTAAACGATCAAAATTTTTAGGCCCGCCCCGCCCCGCATCCGCCCCATACCCATGAAGCCTGTGGGCGCGGGCCCGTTTTGCATCACTATTATTATTTATTGATTATCTATTATTTATTTATTTATTTTACTAAAAAGGCTTGATCATGGATTTGAAGACTAATTCCATGACCCCAAATTTATTAAAAATGAGCATACAAAGGTGGAGAAGGCAAGCAAGGCAAAGATTGAAGGACCCTAGACCACCTTGAGAGGGGGTGAATCAGGGTGTCGACCTTTTCTCCTCTTTTCTGGATCTTGTTCCCACGTTGGTAGAAATTTGTTTAAACCTATACGAAGGATATGTGCAGTAATTAAAACATTCACATGCCGAAAGACAACACAACACTTTTACTTGGTCCACCACTAAGGGTTACGTCTAAGGAGCATACGCCGATAGGTTGCTGGTCGTGCCTAATTCCACTAATTTTTACTAGTTGTGGATTACAAAGGTTTGAGCTCAATCACTCCATCCCAAACACACTGCTTAAAGGTTCAGGGATAACTCACTGCTTCCCTCATATCACTTTCGATGACTCCTCCTGGCTCACTTCCTTGGGTGAAGTCTCACTCAATTTATCGACTTGAAGGTCGCTTCAACAGATTGGCATGAAAGTCTTTGTCTTTGTTCAGCACGAGACACTGCTTGCATCAAAGTTCCGAATTGATGCTCTTTTATGTTCAATATTCATTTTTAATGCAACAACTGAATGCACTAAATCTTCTTCTTATTTTTAGTTAATCACAAACTTCCTTTATGTTGTTTATGCTTCTGCGAACTGTTCCTGATTCTGCAGACTGTCTTTGATTTGCGTACCATGCTTGCTTTGCATATCGTGTCTGCTCTGCGTATCGCGCTTGCTCTGCATATCGCGCCTGCTCAGTGCACCGTGTTTGCTCCGCATCCCCCTGTGCACCGTGCCTGCTCGGCGCACTGCGCCTGCTTCGCGTGTCGCACCTGCTCGGCGTACCACCTGCTAAGCGTACCACCTGCTCTGCGCACCGCCTCCGCGTACTGCCTCTGCGTACCACCTCAACGTACCGCCTCCGCGTACGGCCTCTGCGTACCGCCTTGGCGTACCATTTCCGCTTCTTTAGAATTCCTTATTATGTGGATTGTTCCTTTCTATTCCGCAAATTGTTTCTTCCTTCTGCAGACTTCTTCTTCAAATTCTATGAATCATTTCGCCTCCTGCGTACCACTTTGTTCTACGCAGAATCTCTTCCGCGGACCGCTCCTTCCAATTATGCAAATTGTTTCGTCTTCCGTGGAGATTTCTTCCTGCGAGAACACACTTTCAGACCTAGACGAGTTATTCCACAACAATGATCTTTTCTGATCGAATTCGCTATCTCTTAATGATGATATTATCACTCCTTATATATGCAAATAACTCTACAAATTTTGCTAATCCATTTTACCCAAATTTTCAATGTGGGACAATCTTCACTGCATACTGAACTCTATCCGCATATTGTATGCCTCTTTAGCGTATTGCGAACCTTTATTGCGTACCGTTAACCTTCCGCGTACCGTAACCCTGCTGGTCTGCATATTGCATCTCTTCCGCCAACGATGATTCATCTCGCGTACCGCAACTCCTTCCGCCGCGAACCATTTTCAGTATCGCGACCTGTTCCGTGAACCGTCCCGCGTACCTTTCCCGCTGCATGGTATGCGGTCACAAACCCTTCTCAAACATGGTACGCGGTCCATGTTCCGAGGTATGCGGTTTGTTTCCTTTGTTGATTTCATTCGCCACACCGCATCTCGTTCACTCCTTTGCAGGAATCCTTTTATTGGCAAAGACATAATTTTGATTTGGAGGTCCAAAAATTTGGCAAACGCTGAGAAAGACACCACCTTAAATATCTATTTCGGCAAGAACACCAATGCTCCTTCACTGTCTTCTGGCTTTTTCAACAGTCAGCGGCTTTCATCACGAACTCCTTCCACCGTGATATATACTCTTTGAACGATCAGTTTCAACATCGTTGGATTATCCATGGAAAGTACTGCAACTTCTCTATCTTCCAGCAACATCAGTCTTTCCAGGCAATACTGAATATGACCGGCATCATCTTCTCAGCTTTGTGTGATCATTCTTAAATCTTCAAATCTCCACATGATCCTTAATGCAATAATGCATATCTCTTCAAGTAGGCTCTTGCATGGTCTCTTTGAATAGTGAGATGTTGCACGATCACTTTATAACTTCAAGCCCTTCAACACTTTCTGAGATGGTTTCATTGTTGTAGACAACGTATCACCTTTGATACATGTACTTTGAACTTAAGACCAGATCAACAATTGTCTGAATTCAATTCCCCATCAATTTTGGAGTTCTTCTTCATCTCCTTCTTTATTTTGACCTATATTGACAACTGTTGACAACAAATATAATCTTCATACACGAAGTGGTGCCAACAAAGATTGCCCACATCATTTAATTATTGTTCATTTATTATGCATTTATTATTTATTTATTATTTATTTATTCATTATTCATTATTCATTTATCATTTATTATTCATGTATCATTTATTTATCAGTTATTATTTATTTATTTGTTATTTATTATTTATTTATTTATTTATTTATTATCATTTATTATTTTTTATTCATTTATTATTTATTTAATATTTAATTATTATTTATTCATTATGCATTTATTATTTATTTAACATTTGTTCATTTATTCATTATTTATCATCATTTATGATCATTTATTGTTATTTATTATTATTTATTATTGATCATTATTAATTTATTATGTATTCATTATTTATTTAATATTTATCTATTATTTATTTATTATTTATCTATTATATATTATTTATAATTTAATATTTATTTAATACTTATTTAATATATATTCATTATATGTTTATTATTTATTATTTATTAGTCTTTATTATTATTATTATTAATATTATTTGATTTTTATCTATGTATATAAGTATATTACATACTCTTTATTCACCATATAAAGAGTTTGTTGGAGTGGTAAAATCTTTATAGAATATCTAAGAGGTAAGTGGTTTGAATCTCTCTCAACATGCACGGTAGGACAAATAAGTATTAAATAATGAATAAATAATAACGAATAAAATTAATTAAGTAAATAAAAAATAAAAAAACCACCACTAAACAAACCACCGCGAAAATGTTTTGTGTACAACATATTTATTCATTATAAACAATGCATAAACAACACCCCCCATATATATATATACATATCTTTATATATAAACGTTATTTAAAAGTTTATTCTAAACGGTCTCTTAACATTTATGCTAAACGATTCCTCAATATTCATCTCAGATGTTTTGTGTTGTGTTCACTTAACCATTGTCCATGTATATTTATTTTTGCATTATTATATATATACAATAAACATCTTTTTTCATATACATATACACATACATATATATATCTATGTGTGTGTGTAAAATCACAAAATGTTAAAATAATTAAATGAAACAAGAAATCCATCCACAAAATGTATGTTCTCTGGTTAATTTTTTTTAAAGACCATAACACATTTTAAAAAACACAAAGCAAATGTTTGTGTTAAAAAATTGAATATTTTAAAAAATCAATCATATACGTATGCATGCATGCGTGTGTTGTTAATTTTTGAGTTATATGGTTTAAAAGATAACTTCTTTATAAAAGCTATTAAACATATATATATTTTTCAAATCCTGTGAAAAATATATTATAAACTGTCAACATCATGTGATGACATTTATGCTAAACATCCTATTTTCACTATTCATATAACAATATAAATTGATTGTTTGATAATAAAAAATTTCATTTTTCCTAATTTAACTCATTATTGCATCAAAAACCTCAATCACACCGGAAGAATTAATGTAAATATCACCAAAATTGATCCATGCTAAGAAATTTGATCTATTTAATGATTCACCGTGGGGTCAAAATCGAAAAGGAATACAATAAATATCTACAAAAAAATAAAATTTTATTGAAATATCAATCACACCAATCCAACTCATTGCATTAAATGACTAATATTTTTCAAACGAACATCCCTATATATAAATGAATATCCTCAAAACAAAAAAAATAAGAAAAAGGAAACCAAAATGACGCCTTTTGCCATCGCGGTGGTCCTCCTCTGCTGGACGTCGGCCACCGTCACCCCCCCTGCCGGGGCGGTCACCGTCGAACTCATCCGCCGGGATTCACCCCGATCCCCATTCTACAATCCTTCCGAGACCCGCTCCGACCGCCTCCGCCGCGCATCCCAGCGATCCCTGGAACGGGCGGGCCGGATCACCACCGCCGTCGCGGCGCGTACGGCGGCCTCCGCGGACCCGGCGGCAGCCCGGAAGTCGCGGTTAGTCCTGGACGGCGGCGAGTACCTGGTGAACATCTCCATCGGAACGCCGCCGGTCAACATCCTCGGCATCGCCGACACCGGCAGCGACGTCATCTGGACGCAGTGCCAGCCTTGCACCAACTGCTACCCGCAGAACGCTCCGTTCTTCAACCCCAACGCCTCTTCGACTTACCGACCGGTCCCCTGCGGATCGGACGCCTGTAAATCCATTGCCAAGACATCTTGCGACGAAAGCAACGGTAATGTCTGCGATTACGCGGTCCAGTACGGGGATGGCTCCTCCACCAACGGAGTCCTGGCCACGGACACCATCAACTTCGGAAGCGCCTCCGGCGGCGCCGTCGCCCTGCCCAGGGCCGTCTTCGGTTGCGGGCTGCAAGACAGCGGGACCTTTAGCCGGAACGCGTCGGGGATAGTCGGGCTGGGCGGCGGCGCCGGCTCCGTCGTCACCCAAGCCATGTCCCAAATCGCGGGGAAATTCTCCTACTGTCTCGTGCCCCTGACCCATAACGGCTCCTCCAGCACGCTGAACCTGGGGGCCGACGCCGTGGTATCGGGGCCGGGGGCGGCGACGACTCCGATCGTGACCAAATCGCCGGCCACCTTCTATTACCTGACGCTGGAATCTTTCAGCGTGGGGGACGGCGGAGCTAAGGTGGGGAAAAAGGACGTCGGCGGCGGGAGCGGGGAGGAGGGGAACATCATCATCGACTCCGGCACCACCCTCACGCTGCTGCCGTCGGACCTCTACGTGGATCTGGAAGCCGAGTTGAGGAAAGCGATAAAGCTGGAGCGCGTGGATTCACCGGTTTCGTCGTTCAATCTCTGCTACCGGGTGGGGAGCGGCGAAGGCGGCGGGATACCGCCGGTGACCGCCCACTTCAAGGGCGCCGACGTAGTGCTGGCTCCCCTGAACACCTTTATTGCCGTCTCCGACGGCGTGGCGTGCTTAGCTCTCGTCCCCGGCGACGGCACCTCCATATTCGGGAATATCGCGCAGATGAACTTTCTGGTTGGGTTCGATCTGAACGCCAAGACGGTGACCTTCAAGCCGAAGGATTGCGCCGCGCCGTGACTGTGTAGATTCATTTGGCCAAAGCGGGTCGGTTCTCAGAATAAACGAAGGCAGTGGCGATTACATGCCAACGTTCTTATATTCAGTTTTAATAGAATTCTATTTGTAAAATTTGACTAGTAATATTAATTTTTATTAATTTTTAATCAGATAGTATTGGTACATATAAATGGAATATGGGGAGGAGAAATCTAGATACAACAAAATAAAATTTGAACAGATACAGGAAAATCAGTTTCTGTTTTTAGAATGTAGTTTGCAAATCATTTCAAAATGCATACAAGTCATGATTCTCTCCCATTTTGGGAAGTGGATTAATTTGAGTAAAAATTTTAGACTATTGTGTAATTTGAGTAAAAATTTTCAGACTAAAAAAAAACATGAAGTTCATAGACTATTGTGTAAAAAACATGAAGTTCATAGACTATTGTCTAAAAAACATGAAGTTCATAGACTACTGTGTAATTTGAGTAAAAATTTTCAGAACCCAATCTTTAATTACACTATAGTTTATGAACTTCATGTTTTTTAGACATTTTTCAGCTGAGTGATTTTTGAGGAGTGTTCCAGGATCGTTGCAACACCTCTACAGGTTCATTTTCTAGAAAATGAACTCTACAGATTAATAAGTAGTAATGAATATTTAAATACAAAAATCCAATCTAACAATTAAAGAGAACAAATTTCATGGAAGTTTGTATTAATATGTGAACACAAATCGTGGGGCCTTGTTTTACTGCAATCTAACAATTAATTATATAGATTAATAAGTAGTAATAAATGTTTAAATACAAAAATCCAATATAACAATTAAAGAGAACAAAATTCACGGAAGTTTGTATTAATATGTGAACACAAATCGTGCGACCTTGTTTTACTACAATAAAATGAATATCACAGTAGTGAAATATTTTGTAGTAAGACAAGATGATAGCAAGTAGAGTCCAGATTGTAGGCATACGTCACTTCCAGTTCTATATTGAAGAGCTACGTGAATGGGAAATAGTAATATAATGTTATCAGAACTACTGCGATGATTTAGTTACTGCACTATACTACAATACAGATGACAGACATAAATTGTTATTAGATCAAATGATAGAGAATATAGTATTCAATGAATTGATCTGTGACTGTCAGATGTATAAAAATGTAGAATACTGTTACAAAGTGGTACTTAAATGAAATAAATGAAGTCATTACATTAAATGCAGAGGAATGTAGCGGTTACTAATTAAAGTGTGTACCTGGTATTTTTAGGGTCCTCAATTGAGCATAAAATACCCGTTTCGATGAACTAAAAAACCTTCCACTGGTCATATTAAAAAGCTACACAGAGTACATGAAACAATTTTCAAATACACGTATCACAACTGTTACATAGCAAAAGTATAAGAAACTAATAACTAAGAGATGAAAATGATCCACTTATCATCCAATCCCCATATGCTTCTTTGTTCCATAATGCTGAGTATATCTCCAAAATCTTGTTATAGTAAACCCTGTCACATTGAATACATGAAAGAAACCATGCATTAATATTGAATATATTGAAAGGAATTCTCTTAATCAAAGATACAACGTTCATGCTTATGCAAGGAGGAAGAGATATAGAAAATGCTATAACTCTAAAACCCAACATGAACTATTATTAAGTTCCTTCCCACGCTCTGAACCCCTGCCCCAATTCAATTCGCAATAGTTGAAAAAGGACAATGCAGTATGCGCTCACAAGTGATCATGCATGTTTTTATATGAACTGAAATAGAACAATAGATATGGAGATACAATTCCTGGACTTATCCAGCTCTCATGTTGCTGGGACTGTGGAGGCTGGTGTGGAGATCTAAGGCTGAATGCCATAACAAATCTGGTAGGTTCAGTTAATATGCTTTTACAAAATGACATCCAATTATAAGGAATTCTAAACATTGTCAACGGAACAAAATTAAAAGGGTCTACATTACAAAATATACTCCTTAATAACACATAAATGCATGGTGCACCTTTGACTTAGCAAATTGAATTCAGAAACGACCACAGGGCAGAGAGGGAGAAGGGGAGGAAGCGAGGAGTCAAAGAATGGTGGCGGCAGTACCCCAGGCTTATTAAAAATCATTTACTAAAGTCTAGGAATCACCTGATGGAGTATTCTGGTGCAATAGATGGTTGCACTTTTTCATGAAAATACTTCAACCCACTTGCAACATCAACATCAATTATCAACAACAATTCTCACCCTCTGCATCCAGTCAAGCACAGGTCCAGCCTGTGCTTATTAAACCCCCTTATGATTATGGAGGATGTCATACAATGACCCCATGACAGAAAATTTATAATCCAACATGTAAATAAAGAGAATAAAAATGTTATATAGTAATTTTAATAAATCTAATGTACTACAATAATAAACATAAAATATAGTGGGTTAGTTAAAATTGAAAGGTTTAAACATCCTAAATGAACCTGTGAAAGGAACCTGAGAAACTTGACCCTGAAGACGAAATGAAATTAGTAAAACCATAAATTAATAGTTAAGTGGAAATCTTTTATTAGGACTCCATACAGAATGTATATTTTGATAATGATGACATGAATAAGTAGGATACTCATTATCAAATTGTGTTTGAAAATTTGGCTAAGAATGTTTTATACCTTCAACATTGTGCATGTTTGCAAGACTGGGGAAACAATCCATGCTACATTGAGGAGTTCACATGGAAACATTATGTGGAGTTGACATAATTTCCATTGAACCATTAGGAAATTGTATAGTGGATGTTACTGAAGATACATGGGGATGTAGTGTGCCACAAGAAGATGGTGTTTTACTGCCTACATACTAGCTGCCATCTGATGGAATGAATTTTGAAGCAGTTCAGAGTTGATTGTCATAGAAGTAATAATTGTAAAAATTGTGGATCATATGATGAATTAATACAGAGAATTAATAATAATTTACGACAAAAAATCAAGTATAGATTAATACGTATCTAACAACTTGTGTGTTGTTGATTCCATAGTGGTCCCCACTGAAACTGCTCTCAATTCCTACCGGCAGTTGCGGTAGAAAAGTCCTGGAAAATAAAAAAAAATACAATAACAATAATGTAAAGGTATGTATTTAGAAAATAATTAAAAGAAATATATTTAGGTATTGGGGACAAGATGGTAGTATGTTCAAAGCAATTTTTACCATAGACCATCATAGAGAGAAATGTCGGTTTTTGCAGTTACTACATTTCCTATTTCTCTCATCGAACCACATTAAAGCTTGAAAAAATGGATAGATGTTAGTAGGGTCTCCAATATCTGCATATCCTGATTGAACATCAGGAAAATGTATAAGCTATTATTTAGTAATCACAGTTAGTAGAGGGTGGTTGTTGACTTTTTTTGTAGCAGCAATGTATGTTCAGTAAATACACAAACCTGTGTTGTCTGTATTTTGTTGTTCTACTGATTTTCTATAGTAGCCATCCATACATAAATTTGTAGTTTAGTACATAATACAGAAGTGATTAATGTTTCTACCTAACTGTCTATGTCAACATACCTGTATTAATTTATGTATTAGGTATGACACCATTGATGTATGCATGTGTTAATGACCTCTCTGAAATTGATGTATCATGAGAGAACGATTGTTCTCTACAATCTGGAATTATTTTCATAAACCAGTTTACTATTATATATTATTTAATATATATTTTATATACATATATAAAATCACGTGTGTGTGATGTTATATACTTATATTAAATTTGATAGCATACTTGTACATGATAAAGTACTGCAGTCCCCATGAACAATATGATTTAATCTATCTTAGTTGGCAGAGAAAATCATAAGAAATGATAGTTTTTTAAAGGTAATGGAAATATGTAAAATCATGAGTTGTGATTACCTTGTCAAGGAGGTAGGTGATGAATCTGATAGATAGTTTACATCAGTCATGATAGTAACCGAAATTATTGATGTAACTATAAGTCGATAATTAATGCATGAGGTGTGGTTACCTTATCAAAGAGGCAAGTGATGAATCTGATAGAATGTTATCATCAGTCACGATAGCTATTGAAATAAATGAGGAACATGTTAGGTGATGAATAGCTAGTTTGTGCGGCCTAGGTTTTTTTTGTTAATATAAAAGTGACATCATACTTCCATAAAGAAATTGGAGATCAACCAAAGGCATCTAATCTTTTATGTAACTTGTTTTCTCTGGAAGGAAATGTATTCTGACTTGTAGATTATAGAGGCACTGTACATGAAGAAGTTAAAAACAACTGCTTTGTGTTAGTCTACAATTTAGTTAGAATAATTTGGCTTTAAACAGGCTTATACCAAAATAACTGACCACTAATAGATAATGGTGTTCATGGCATGTGACTCACTACATCTGTGATGCCATTTTTAAACAGTGGTTCACTTATTGAAGTAGCAGACATATTTATTGATGTCATCGATGAATTTACATTAAATTTTGAGACTATTATTGTAACAGTAGTAAGTTATACAATTACTGAAAGAAAGATAACAAAAGAATCATTTACAAGTAAACAAAATAGAAAACTCACAATTGTTTTGTCATTCCTTCACTATTTGTCTCCTTTGAAACCTTGCATCTATAGATGTTGACAAGAAATGCATGTTTGGTTTGGGTTTATTTATATATGAATGTCAAGGTGTTCAATGAAACCCGTTTATGCAATGTGGACAATAAAGGCAATGTAATATACATAGTGAAGGCAATTAGTTAACTGTATAAAGATGTAATTTCATAGTAGTATACAACTATAATAATTTGAAACATTAAATCTAAAAATAACAAACAGGGTTATCTTAAACTAATAAATAGTGGTAGTTATCTTTTCAATAAAATTAGAGAGGCATACAAGGGTTGCATGATATCATCTAGTGTAATAGTAACCTGACACTTATGTAATTTCAAGCAATTATATTAACTTCCAGAATTGATTTCAATGATGTTCTATGAGTCACAGTAGATATTAATTTAGTATAGGCTATATGGTAACCTGAAACTTCATGCGTACTGATGATGAATACCTTAATTTAAAAACAGACCTCTAATAGGCGGTTAAAAATTAGACTGCCTCAATGTAGGAATATATCTGGCTTCTAGTAATATAGAATGAACAATTGAGCCAGACGTCCAGAAGCAGTAGTGGTGTCAGAGATGAAGATGATACATCTTTAGGAGAAATGGGTTGCGCATATCCTGGTAAGTGGATTATGCATAGTGAGTCGACTGCAGTGGCTTGCAAAAATTAATTTTCAGTAATAGGAGTCTTACCGGTAAGGAGAGATGACCCAAAATTAATATGTAGTTAATCTGACTTGCAATGGAGTGAAGGATACTTCTTGACAATGTGGCACCATATTACCACCGTAAATCAGTTGAGTAGCCCTAGGTTTACAGTTGTTGGAGACAGACATGTAGTAGTTAGGGTTACGACGACCAAATTCCAATCGACGACCACAGGGAGCAAGAGGTAGTCAATGATTGACTGTGAATGGCAGATTAGTGGTAGGAAATCGTTGTATATAGATGGTGATGAAGAATAATGTTACGAATATCCGTAAGCTTCGATGGTGTGTGGTATCCGCAGGACCGTAGGGTAGAATATGGAGATAGAGGAGAGCTTAATAAGGAGGTAAGATTTGGTTAAGACAAAATCGACGGAACCGTAATGTCGGGTAGTAGAGCCAGAATGAAGAGATCGGATGAAGATGGACGTAATAAAGGGATGAGGAAGCTGTGACGAAACCTTCGGTAATAGCATTTGGTCGAAGATGGAGAATGAAGATGGATGGAAGCAAACCCTAAAGGCATCGGGAGATCCTGGGAGATAGAAATGTGATTGAAAAATCGATAGGGGTTCGCAGAAGATGGATGAAGCGGAATGGGAGACGTGGCGCGCAGGAGGAAACCGTGGGATGAAATGGCTGTAGATTGATCTCGTCGCGGGAGGAAGATGATGGAAGAAGGTAACCCTATGCGCGAAGTTGGCTCGCAGTAATGCATTTGTCAGATATGAAAATCTAGGGGTAATGCGGGGGTGTGAGCGGATAGTGGAGGGGTTATTAGTAATTGAATACAGGATTTTGGTGATGTGGTCTAATGTGGTGGTGACACATAAGCAGGGATACACCCAGGATTAGTAGATATAGTAGATTGCATCTATGAATAGATATTTATATGTATTTATTCATATTATTCTATATTTATATATATAATGTTGGTATATATATATTTATATGTATTATGTTGTTTGGTGTGTGGGCGTCTGCGTGCTTGTATTTATATACATTTATGTAAATTTATTTTTATATACAAATAAATTCATTTTAATAAATTTATATGTAATTATATATATTTATTAACTTGTTATTATTTACTACTTGTTATTTATTATTTATTATATATTCATTTATTATTTATTATTAATTTATTATAAATTTATTTCTTATTTATTTATTATCAAGTTATTATTAAATTATCTATTTAATATTTAGTATTTGATATTTATTTTTTATTATTTAATTATTTAATTATTTATTGTCTAGTTTTTGTTGGTTATTATTTATTATTTATTAATCATTTGTTTATTATTTCTTATTTATTTGTTATGTATTATTTGTTTTTGTATAATTTATAATTCATAATTTATTATTAAAATTTAAAATTATTATTTATGTATATGTATTTATATGTATTTATATATATGTATATATATAATGTTGGTCAGAGTAGAGTACTCAAGAGGGGAGTGAATTGAGTATTTATAAAAATTTCTGTTTAAAGATTGGTTCTTTGAAAATTTTCCCCAATTATAAATATAATCCAAGTCATTTGGTAGTGAATTTATAAGAGTCTTGAATGTTTAATTAATTTCTCAAAAGATTGATTAGTTCTCAGTTATACTAATCTAAAGATTAATATAACTTTTAAAACTAACCTATTGGTTCAAAACTGTTATAAACACTTGCTAAACTAACTATCAGAGTTTGACTTTATTTGAATGAAATATGTTACAAAATAGTAAAAGAAAATAACAATAGACACAGTGGAATTAAAAACAAGAGGTTTAGTCTCAAGCTGAGACTTAGTCCTCTCCACTTGGTGATCACCTGCTACCAAATAGTTTAAATTAATAAACAGTTTGATCCACACCCTGAATCAAGTTTCACAACAACACACAAGGCTGTCCAGGTCACACTTGACCTCTACCACAAATTTTCATGGAAAAAACAACAAATAGGTCACACACAACCTCTTCCAAAGTTCTATGTGGGATACAAAAGGATAAATAGAGTGTGAGTTTGAGGATATCAAGTATCCTCCAGTTATGTATGAGAATCAGTGTGTGTGACAGACACATACACACACTACTTAAAATTGTAAATAAATGAACACAATAGAGCTAAAGATATAGAGTAAGGTTTAGATGTCTCTGTGTGTCATGAAGTGCAACTCTGGACTCATTTGATGTAGTGGAATTGAAGTTTGAGTCCTCTTCTGGAAGTTGACTCCAAAATAGAGTATCGAAGCCTCCGTGTTTTGGCTTCTAGGAGTATGGAATGTTCAGCTTATTTTTTGAAAGATGTTCAAATCAGCTCAACAGGTTGAGCTTTACTTCTTTATCTCCCCGTATGTTCTTAATTTTGAGTTCTTGGGATTTTGAAGTATGCTCGAGAGTTGCATGAGTTCTTAGGTTTCCTTTTTTTTCTACTCTTCTACGTATTTTCACACCCTTTGAATGATACAACTTGTAATTATTTTATACTTACAGGTCCAACAGACACAATGATCTTCCCACATGCATGTACCTCATACTATACTATGAATATCCTACAGACAATATTAAATAATGTCAGAAACATCAACTTGTCTAAATATGACCGTTAGATATAAATTTTGAATTAATAAATTAAAAACAGTTTTTATGACTATTGGTGAGTCATAAGTATCGGTCTGTCAGCATCAGTGACTCTCTATATTGGTGAGTTCTTTTCATTGGTATCGGTGACTCTGGGCATCTGTGAGTCATTTGTGCTATCAGTTTGTTAGGGTATTGGTGAGTCATCATCGGTGACTCGTTTTGAACTATCAGTGCGTCACCCATCGGTGAGTCGTCCATCGGTAAGTCCTTTGAACTAACGGTGCATCGCCCATCGGTGAGTCATCCAATAGAGAGTCACTTGAACTATCAGTGTGACCGATCATTGGCGACCTGTCCATCGGTGTGTCGTTTGTTCTAACGGTGAGTCCTGCATTGGTGTCTTTTTCGATCGGTGAGTCCTCATCGGTGATTTATCCATCGGTGACTCCTTAAGCCAATTGGTGTCAGGGACTTTGAAAAACTTACAAAGTGTATGTATTATACATAACAATATCAGATTAAGTGAAATTCATAATTACATGTAAATATACACTTGTAAATATATTGAAACATAAATATCCATAATTTATTGACTTATTGAAATATATTATACTATGTGATATAATTTATTCATTTATAAATAGTCATTGACATGATTAACATTCGTTATAACTTAATAAGTGAATTATCATGATTTGTAAAGTGACATGGTTTGTGATTATTAAAAAAACTATCTCACAGAGGCTCTAAAAATATCCCCCCTTTTGATAATCACAAATCATGACATTAATGAGTTATATATGATGTTAAGGAATAAGAATTACTTGACTTAGCATACCAACAATGAATGTGAATTCTCAATACAACTATAAGGCCTTTCCTTTTAAGCTCCCCTTCAATAATTGTATCAGAGAATATATAGAGGATTCTTATGACCCCCCTTAGTTAATTGATTACATGATATCTTTCCTAGGACATAGTGAGTCTCCCCCTTAGATTAAGAGTTTATGCCATCCATGGATTTCTCCCCCTTTGATTAAGAGTTGATTCCATCCATATATTTCTCCCCCTTTTATTAAGAGTTGATGCCATCCATAGATTTATCCCCCTTTTAGGATTAACAAAAAGGTGAAAAAAACAAAAAGGATAAAGAAAAAAACACAAATAAAATTTGAAACATATGTAATTCAAATTGATATTCATTAAAGTACAAAGAGTACAACCATCAAAAGAAAAGTACAAAGCCCTATCAAAAAAGGATCCACAACTAAGGCTTGGGATTTTGAGGATATTTACCTTTGTCTGAAGGGTCAAGAGTGGGTTCAGGAGGTGGTGTTGTGGATGTTGGAAGGGATGATCGAATGGAAACACCAGGTAAAGCAACACCTTTAGGAACATTATATGCAAGGCTTGTCCGCCTCTCTTATAGAACACGGCTTTGAGGATACTCTTGGAGCACTGGCCTGACTTGAGATAAGGATTGAGATATTGTCATCTGAGTAGGAGGCATGGAACTGGGTCCAATGAAAGCAGCTACATGGACCACTATATCTCCATCTTTCACATGCAGGTAGGGATTCAAAATCTTGATAAAATCATTGTTGATTTCACCCCATACTTCATATCCTTTTCAAAATCCTCCTCGTTCTCCATGAACTTTTCCAAAGTGTGTGTAAGATATTTCAACTAGATCACTTGTCTCTTGAAGGCCTCAGTCACTAGTGGGATCTTGAGGTTCTCAACTAGGTACTTAAAGTTGTTATTTAGATCATGCTTGGTGTATATTTTAGAAAAATACTTGTCCACTTTTTCTCAGATCTCTTTTTGAGTAGCAGATGCTTCATTTGTACACTGTCTCACCATATTATAAACAAGGTCACTATCCTTGTGAACCTTGGCAAGGGTTTCTTTATCAGAGTCACTCCGAATGGACCTCAACAATTCTCTCATCATAGTTCTAAGGGAATCCATATCGACAACAAGCCTGGTATCTCTCAAACTGGATGCACCAAAAATCATCTTACCAAGATCCTCCTTCAATATTTTCAAATCTACACTCAGTAGATGTGTAACAAGGTTCTTAAGAACCTCCATAACACCACCAAGTGTGTTTTTGAAATAATTGTATAGGGATACCAGATCCCGACCCATTTTTTTACTTCCTCTCTTAGCACTTTATTATTTCTAATAATGGTCTCGACTGTAGTGATTAGGTTGGGATGTATCTCCTAAATCACCATTCTAGAAATCCTAGCAGCATCTGCCTATGAAATAATCATATAAGTATAAGCTTTATTTATGAATCCAATAGAGGATCTCACATATTAAAAAATATCATCTTTGAATATCTCATGATCAGCCTTAGTGACATAGTCACTAGGCATCGAAGGTACAATAGTCTCGTCAATGGTAGGAAAAATAGGTGAAGTAGGAGCAATCAGTTCTACATCAGCTTATGGAGTAAGGGGATCCACCATTTCCTTATCTGAATCATAATCTAGCCCAAATAGAATATAACCTAGATTTTTATTCCACTCACCAGAACAAGCCCAATCTCTAGGCTCCACAATATTAATTCTTACTCTTCTTCATTGAGGCTCATCCTAATTTTGAGATTCTTCTTCTTCTTCTTCCTGACCTTCATCCAAAATAACATTCTGAGGAACTGGTACTATCTGAATTTGAGCTTCTTCTTGAACTCCAACCACTCCAAAAACTTGAGGTGCCTCTTCATTCTGAGGAATAGGTGCAATTTGAGCTTCTGCTTCTTCCTCTTGGCCTCTAGCCATAATTTCATTAAGTTCCTGAATGATGCCTTGAGCATCACTAGGATGATCATTTCTGTCATCATTTCCAGAATCTCCATCAGCATGATCAACATTATGATCAACAACATCCTGTCCAATAGGATTAGAATCATCCTATCTATCAACATCATCATCTTCTCTATGCACAGACTCCTCACAAGAACTATCTACAACTTGTCTAGCTTTTAGTGAGTCACTGACATGCTCACCATTTTCATACTCCTCCTCCTCCTCCTCATCATCATCCTCATTATCACCATTAGTCTTTCTCACATATCCTTCAACTCCAGATACATCAGTCTCTTCCTCATCTTCATCACCCAATAGAGGTTCTCGAAATTCTAAAGGCAGACTGGCAGGTCCACATGACATGTCTTTTAATTGCCCAAAGCGGGTCAGTTCTCAGAATAAACGAAGGTAGTGGTGATTACATGCCAACATTCTTAATTCAGTTTTATTAATATTGTTAAAAATTATATATAATTGCATCTATGAATAGATATTTATATGTTTTTATGCATATTAGTCTATATTTATAAATATAATGTTGGTATATATATATATATTTATATGTATTATGTTGGTTGGTGTGTTCTCATCTCTGTGCTTGTATTTATATACATTTATGTAAATTTATTTTTATATACATATAACTTCATTTTAATAAATTTATATGTAATTATATATATCTATTCACTAGTTATTATTTACTACTTGTTATTTATTATTTATCATTTATCATTTATTATTTATTACATATTCATTTGTTATTTATTATTAATTTATTTCTTATTTCTTATATATTTATTATTAAATTATTATTAAATTATTTATTTAATATTTAATATTTAATTTATTCATTATTTATTTATTTATTGTTGGTAATTATTCATTATTTATTAATCATTTGTTTGTTATTTCTTATTTATTTGTTATGTATTATTTGTTTTTTATAATTTATAATTCATAATTTATTATTAAATTTTAAAATTATTATTTATATATACGTATTTATATGTTTATATATATATATATATATATCTCTATCTCTCTCTATATATAACTATATTAAATTATGTTTACTCGCAACATGAAGAATTTGTTGGAGTGGTAAAGTCTTCACAAAATAACTAAGAGGTAAGGGATTCTCAAATCTCACTCAATGAATATATATGCCAAATTTATGCATGACATGAATGATATATACATGCATAAGAGGATAAATTAATAATAAATATGTAAATGTAAAATAATAATAAAAAATAATAATAAAAATATATTTTAAAAAATAAAATAAAAAAGCGTTTCCAAACATTTTGCAGCAATTTTCAAAACTACCAGTAAACATTTCACGACGGTTTTGAAAAACTGCCGCTAAATACCATTTTTCCTGTAGTGAAACTCGATGTCATGGAAAACAATTCATGGATAAAATGAGGATTGTCATGAATAATAATTTAGGAACAATAATTTAGGATTGTGAATAGGGTGAGTGATATGAGGTTGTTATGAACAATAATTTAGGATTGTGATTTAATCAACTATATTTGATACACATGGATGGTTGTGATCTATTCAAATGTAGTAGTGGTGTAATGATTAATTCAATAGTTTTAACCATATATACTTGTATAATGAAAATTAATAATTAATATTGTAAAATCCTTAGCTTGGGGAGCCCATAAATAGAGGTCCCAGAGATTGTTATACTAAAAAATTTGGAAAGAAATAACATCATCATCATTGCAAAACCCTTCTCTAAAAATGTTAATATGATGAAGAACAAAGAATTAATTGTGACAAAAAAATAACAATTATTGGTGTATGAAGATCATCTTCTTCATCAAAATAAGTTTTACATTCCAATCGATCCTAATGTGGAATTCATTTATCATTTCTACTATATTTATCAGCACACATCAAATTCCTTCATTGGTATCAGAGAATGAATTAATGAACATTCATAGTGTAAAATGTTTTATTTTATTGGTGATTAAATTTTAAAGAAAAATCCATAAATAATTTTATATTTTAAATAAATTAATAAAACATTTTAATTGACCCAAAGTTGAAAATGACTAGGGTTCAAATAAAATTTTATTTATTAAATCGTTAGAAACATTTTTAAACAAAATAATAATTATTTTAAAACCCTATTGGGTAAGTGTTTCATATAGAAGTGATGATTTTATGAAAATTAATATATATATGTAAATTTATTCAAAAACTCTTAACAAGGATTAAAATAGTTAATATAATCATTCAATATTAAAAATATATTATAATGTAACTTTTGAATGAGGTCCAATGTAGTTAAGTTAATTTTAAAATATCAATTAAAATTCTAGGGGAGTTATAATGATAAAATGTTTTATTAAAAATTTAGGGGAAATATAACAACATTCTTAGGGTATTTTTTTGAAAAAAAACTTCAGAAACCTATACAAGCCATGATTTTATTAGCGTAGACCTTCCCATACTATGCGAGTACTTAGACCTTGGGTCTTGAATGTGACTCGTGAAGAACTAGTTAGAATTTTCATCGACCACTATCCCTTCAGTGAATAACTATTTAAATCTTTCACAAGTGTCATTAAAAAACTTCTAACCAACTGGTTCATGTCGCATACGACTACCTCCGGGGTGCTCGAGCATGGGTGAAGATGGTGCGAATTAAATATGAGACCCCACAACCACCCATTGGTGTCGTTCCACCCAACTAGTTACTTCTAGGTGGCCCAAATTGAATGTTTCCCAATTCCAAAATGAGTATAGTGGAAGTATAGGATTGATCCTTAGGGAAATATTGGGTATTTTTCAACATGAATTGTTTGGTTAATTATTTGAAGATTCCATTGCTCGTTCAAGATTCATTTAAGCTTTAAATAACCCTAAATTAAATTTATTAATGATTTAAGTCACTAAAAAACAAAAATGATGAAATTGGGTTTTCTTAACTCATGAGAAAGATGTGTTGGGGTTATGGATCTAACATCCTGACCCAAATGCCACTAAATAGTGCCATGAGCTAGTGGGTCAAAAGGCCTCAAGTGCGCCTCCCCGCACACCAGAGGCTACTGATTACCAGCAAGGTCCTAGTATGTGTTTGTGGGAATACTATTCCCTCATGTTAGAGTGTAACATAATAGTAGCAATCGTATAGATCAATAACAAAAACAATAAATCATCTAGTCAAAAGATATTATCCAAGACAAGAATAGATAAACAACACCAAAAGTAATCTCATATACAATATGATGTGTCTTTTCATGCCTCTACAAAGTAGGAAAATAGGTATACAAGCATCCAGTACAATACATGAATCAAAACACCAAAAAGAAAAAAATGACTATCCTAGCTAGCATCACGAGCCTAGCTCAGTACTATGCTCTCTTGTTCGTAAGAAATAATCAAATCAAGCATCAAACAGTGGGCACTTGACCTGGTCCCTACCTGCATCCATGAATTCTATCCGGGTACCCAATGGAGACCTGAATAGAGTGTGAGATAACATTCATTAGGCTACCACCAATGACGTTAATAAAAAAATCAGTCTATTTAATACAAGCTAAAGCAGTTTGCAAGAGAGGTATACCAGTAATGTAAGTAAAGTGACTATGGAATATGTGATAAAATTAAAGTGATATTGTCTATCCAAATAAGGCTACCTGCAAAAAATAGTTGAGCTCCCTTAATCAAGGAAAACTTTTAATAGAAATAACATGTGAGATACCATCCAATATAACAATTGTAAACTGATACCCATACCAGGGATATCTGAAAGAATTAAAAAAAATATACAATGGACTCAATATGTAATCAAGTATAAAAAAACTACCATGACCAATCCATATAATCCAGTGTATAGTAATCACCATGTCTATTTTGTATAATCAAGATCATCTACAACAAGCTCACCATGTAATAAAAAGTGTCATAGCACGAAGGGCCGAATCCAAGGTCCATAAGACCAAGACACCCTCATTAAGTCTCAGGAGAATATCAATGGAAACTCAGTAAAGACATGGGTGGGGTCCAAGGATCATGTCAACATACCATGTCCAATGTGATCCCAAGCAATCTAGATCCAAGGGGTAGCAAGACGATTGGCATCCTATGAAATTAGGATCCAAGGAGCATACAGGTCCAAGGATTCCACTACTGTAATCAAGACCCATGGAGTAAAAATGTCCATGGAATCCTGTGGAATCAGGATCCAAGGATTACCGACCAAGGAATATACTACCATAATCATATCATCAATCCACACATTCATCATTTCATAATTAATCACATTCCATGAGTTCATCCAACTCATTTCCACAATTTCTATAAAAGTCTTTTAACAATTAAACAATACACATTATGTCAACACATGGAAAAGGAGGCATAAACTCTATCCTAACATCACAATTCAATTCTCATTTAGTTTTAAAATGATCCCTCTAACTAGGAGATCTCACATGCACCCCACAAGTGGTATAACAATAGGATGATACAAAGGCACACCCCATGGGTGTCCTATGTTGGGGATAACAAACTACCCCAATGATTAAAATGGCACTCAAGGGGCAACCTAACATGTTCAAATATATTTAATTCAATAATTTAATTAATTAAAGGGGAACCACAGTAAAGTCAAACATGTAGAACAACTAAAACTAGGCATATAAAACAATAAAACTCAAGGTAAAGGTATATAACTCCTATCACATGGTAGTAGTATAGAACTTGTCCAATATCGAACTTTGATTCAGTCTAGATCGGAAGAAAAATGAAGAACAAAAAAAATAAAAAAATAGGGAATATTATCATGTACCTAAATAACTCAGCTGATACATATACAAAAATAGAATGGTACAAGATGAAATAATAACTTACCGATATGGACCCAACGAGACAATCAACGCTTGAATTTGAGTTTGGATTGAGAAACTGTGGAAAAACCTAGCTTAGGCTTGAAAAAGATCTCAAATGGGAGGAGAAAATGTTTGGACAATAGAGGAAATAGAATATGAGGAATAGGGTTTATATATTTTAAGTCATTAAGGGAAAATTGGTAATTTCCCATATTTTTATTAGGTCATGCAATTTGACCGCACCGTTGGCCAAAATTTTCACCAACCATGATCCCTTCACTATGTTAAGGGGAGCCTCACATGGTTTCATGTGAACGATTTGACTAACCATGCACAAAACATGCTCTATCCTCTAATAAAAACTACAACACCCTTGCATGGTCATGAACCTCAAGTGGTACAGTTTCCTCAATCTGTGCTACATCCTGCTCCCTTTTTTCCAAGCCCCACATGGTTACTCAAACCATACAGACTGGGTCGCATGGTTTCTACTAACTGGCTAGCTGAGTTTACTTTTATAAAAAGTGGGGCTCCAAGATATAAATAATACCTATACACCCTTGATATACCCATGACCTCATTAGACATCCATAATAGGTAAAAAATCATTTAAACCGAAAAACAAAAGATTCATACCTCATAAAAAACCCGAGATCTTACAATCTCCCCCTTAAAGAAATTCATCTCTGAATTGCCCTTCCAAGGGTGGTCAAGATTCTCCTAAGAATAAATCTAACCACTGAGCACATAATTTGGCCTCTCACCCCCAAGTCTCATCCTATAAATGACCATGCTTCCATAGCACCCGTACTAAAGGAACTGACCATCCTTGGAGAACCTTTTTGCTCCTATCGACGATATAAATAGGATGATCCTAAAAGGACACATCTACCTATAAATCCACCTCATATGACTATAGAGTGTGAGATAGTCTTGGGTGATAATGGAATAACTGAGATACATGAAAGACATTGTGCATGCCTCGGTACCTCTAAGGTAACTGCAACTGATTAGTTACCTTCCCGATTCTCTCTAGAATCTTGAACGTACCGACATATCATAGTAAAATCTTACCCCATATCCTAATCCGTCTGTGTTCCAACCTTGGTGGGACACATAAAAAGACTTGACCCTTGACCTCAAACTCTAGTGTCCATCAATGAAAATCAACGTAGGATTTCTTTCTTGACTGTGCGGTAGCCATCTATTTTCGAATCAACTAGAACTACTCCAAAGTCTCCTACATGAGACGCGGTCCAAGAAACACTACCATACCTACCTATAGCCAGAACTTGGGCAATAGAATTAAACTACTATAAAAATCCTCATAAGGTGCCATATGCATAGTTTCCCGATAACTATTATTGTAGGCGAACTCAACTAGGGGTAAACACCTCTCCCAAGAGCCCCCAAAATCCAAGGCGTATGCTCTCAGCATGTCCTCAAGAACCTGAATCATGCAATCTGACTGGAAATCATTCTGAGGGTGGTATTTCATGCTTAGAAGAACCTATTTACACAGACCCCTCTACAGAATCTGCCAAAATCAAGAAGTAAACTGGGCATCCCTATTCGATAAAATGGTATGAGGAACCCCGTGAAGTCACACCATCTCATGAATATACAAATTCCCAAGATCATACATAGATAAGTTCTACATGATTGGTAGGTATTGAGATAAATTTGTGAACCTGTCAAAAACAACTCATACAATATCACTACCTCAAGGCGAACTTGGAAACTCAGTAACAAAATTCATCACAATATTGACAGAGCAAATTTATGTGTATATTTTTAATCAAATAATGATTAATTTTTGATGTTTTTAAATGATAAAACCCATGTATTTAAATGTTTTATTAAAATAATGGGAAATTTTGAATATAGAATGAAAATGAGAAAAATTGTGAAAAGTGCTTAATTTTGGATTTTTGACAGATTTTTACATCAAGGTTATTTTGGTCATTTATTTAAAAATATAATTCCAAATTGAGAAATTATTATTTTTGAGATAATTATTTTATTTTATTAAACTTTTTATTCTAAACCAAGGGATGATTAGAGAATCTAGATGCCTTAAAAAATTAATGAAGTTAAAGAATTTTCCGAGCAGATAGCGTGGACCCCACCACTATAACAGAAGACCATCTCAGCCTACACACCTAAAATTGAGGTGATTACACATGTAATAGAACCAGGACACATAGGATAATATATAAAATTAATTTGAGAGAGTTTTTAAGTCATTAATCTTTCCATTGGATGTTATACTTTTGAAGGAAGCTTCTTAGAACCTTCATCCAGAAAAAGTAATAGTTAATTAAAAATTCATAACTTCTACATCCGATGGCCAAATGATTTGAAATTTTGAGAGGAGACGAAAAATAAAATTGTGAACAAATTTAATTAATGGTACCACACATGAATCATCAATGTAATTGGTCAAAAATGCAACAACCTCTGGAGGACATATTTTTCCTATAAAAGGAGAGGATCTCCTACCTCTCAAATCATTCCTTCCCATACCCACACCATATGGGGAACCAAGAAGAGAAGGACAAGGGAAATTTAGGAATTTTATTTATTTTATTTTATTTTTATTTTAGTTTTCTTTTACATGTAACACATTCATATTTTTTATTAAAGTGTTTCCCATTTCTTCTTCCATCTTTATTTGTCTTCAAACTCTAATTATCTCATTCTCTCTCTTCCCTCTCTCCATCATGATCTCTAATCACACTGAAATGGAAAGTGACTAACCCGAGGATTGGACCTAGGGGAGGTTTAATGGTGTTATTCATTATTTAACTTAAAATTCAAAATGTTTTAAATCTATTTGTGGTGGAGGCAGGAATATTACATGGGTGTGATAGTTGTCCACCACGACACTATTTCCAAATCCATTTCTTTTCCTTGATTAATTTATTTTCACTCCCTTATATTAGGAAAACCATTCACATGGTAGAGTTGGGGTTTCCATAAGGTATGAAACTTCATGTGGTGGAGCCATGTCTTTTCGGGATAGCATTCTCGATTGAGGTGTTATCTTAGTTGATTATTGGAGGAGGTGTGGTTTGGTGTGCTGAAGACATACTAAAATAACACTCTTTAAATCAAAGGAAAGTAATTCATTAATGATATTTCATAAAATTAATTATCAAATTTAATTTAAAAAATACATAAATAATGAATTAACCCATGTTATCCAACCCTAGAACCAAATTCTTTCTTCCCTAATTTCATTCTGTTAGCATCTGCATTTGCATTTAGATTTAAATTTTTAATTTAATTATTTTAATTTTACTATTTTCCAAAACCCTTAAAACCATCATTTTCATAAATAATATATAAAAAAAAAATTAGAATAGTTGAACTAGAATAAGTGATTTAATCGATTGCAACACTCCTCAAGTGAGACGACCCTGGTTAGCCATTGTGCTGCATTAGGAAAATAAATTTTCATTTTCCATGACCTATGACTGGAGTGTATCAAAACTGGAACCGTTTCCAGGGAGATAATTAGTTTTTTCAATCAATTTTTCAAAATTCACATTTTTGTAAATATTTTTATTTGTAAAAAATAAATAAATAAAAAATATTTTTTCCATGATGTATTCAAATTCAAATTATTATGCATGGGAAGATTAATCGTAGGTAAAATATCAAGAACCAGAAGTGGATTATAGAGTTATAAATGACTGAGTGTATAGGATGAAAAATACTATAGATGATTTGGGGAGGAAAATGAAAATAGAATTTGACTATGTTTGTGCATTAATAGAGCTACCTGAAACTGAACCAGAAAAAGAACCTGAGGTAGCGGTGGAAGAAATTTCACCACTCATCATTGAAGAACTAGAGGAGGTGAATGTGGAGGTACCTGAAGACTCATTAATCCTTACTAAACCAATTATACCTAAGATAGATGAAAAGGAGTATGGATTTCCCACTGAGCCACATGTGGGAGATCAATATGAGTTGGATGAATTTTGGAATGAATGTGAAGAAATACTAGATCACCCCAAGCCTTGTAAAGAAGAATAAACAACACCACTAAATGAAGACACCACCCAAGTTGTGGAATTTGAAGTCAAAATGGAGAATCCTAACTACCTACCTCAACCCTTTAAGATTCTACTCCACGTGGTACTCACTACTGAGGTAGATATTGAAGTTGAACGAACTTAGGGATTTGAAACATTCTTTGACTCTATCTCTTCTGATTTTATTAAATCTGAATTTTTCATCACTCCCTCTTGTTTTGATTATACAGAATCATACATTATATGATATACCTTGGAGGAAGAATAATAATATGGAAATTCACCTGTTGAGGAACATATGGAGCTCCCTGTATTCAATGAACCTACATTGGAGGATCCCCATCATGAAGATATCTAAGTTGAAAAGTATGAGGAAATCAAACAATAGGTTGAAGCCCCCATGAGGCTAGCACTAGAAGACAATATGGTTGCACAAGTATCAATAAAAGAAGAGTATGTTCTATATTTCATCCTACCCCCACCATGAAAGCTGTACAACATTGCGAAGGGGGAGGATCTGGTGTACACTATCCATGGAGTCCTCCTCAATAAGAACAAAGAACTGTAATATGGGAAGAACAACACGTGGTGGTTCATGTCAAAGAAGATCCACCCACCATCAAATTATGGATAACAGCTGGTACCGCCCACTAGAGGTAGTCAAAATTCAGGTCCCACTTGGGGGATCACACCAAGATTTATCTTTACATGTTTTTTAGATTTAAATTTCAATTTTTTAAGAAGTAGTTTAGCATGAAGCCCAATACCCCTTATCTTTTTGAGCTTTAATGACATGATAATTTTTCTTAAGTGAGTAATTACCTTTTTATAGGTTCATAAATGGGAAAAGGAATCCTTAAATAGTGGAATAAAATTAATAAGCTTCATGGGAAAGGGGGTTTATTTTTATTGTTTAAACTTTTAAACTCCTTAAATTTTTGGTCCAAAACATGTTTTGAGATTTAATGATAAGAATTTCATTCCCACACTTGAATTGTCACTTTCCTTGAATTATATAGGAGACATTAGTTTATTAGGAATCTTGTGATTATATGTTTTAGATTTCAATGTTAATGAGATTGAATGAGTAAAATGGAAAATTTAATGTTTAAAGTGAAGCATGGATATTGAAATGATGACTCATGATTTAAGAGAATTAGTTGGTTTATGTAAATGAAATTTCCCTACCATTTTTCATGCATTGAATTTATAAAATTCATGTTAATTGATTTGTTATTATAAATAATTATTTTAGTGATCATACAATATCATATGTCTCATTCCTAAGAGTATTTATAGACCAAGTACTTCCTATTTATTCTTGAGCATATTTCTTGAGTGATCTTGGGACATGTTACATGATAGAACTTGCATTTGAACTTGTCAAAGCTATGACTATACAAAAACACATGTGAAATGATTAAGGAATATTTTGAAAAGACCTTATACTTAAATACCACATTCAAATCAATCCTTATTCTATTCCATAGAGACCATGAATGACCTTTATAGGGATGGTCCATGTTTCAATCCATTTTTATCTATTCCTATCCTACTCTTGGTATTTGCATGATATTTTAAAGATGGTGTGTGGGGGTGAAGGGGATCATGGTGGAAGGGATGTTATACATTGTAAGGAAAAAGTGTAGGGGTTATATTGTGGTAATTGTAAAAGGTTGTGGAACCATTAATTGTACTTAATTTTTCCCCTATTGAATTAAAAAAAATAACAAAATCACAAAAAAACCAAAAAAATGAGAAAAATGGGTTGTGATTTGGGAAAACCAAAAGTCACCATTTTTCAGACTAATGATCTTTTGATCGTATGTGGTTAGGTGATGGATGTGATGTTTGATCTAATCATAAATTTTGAAAAAAATAAAAAAATATAAAAAAGAAAATAATCAAGAGGTTACAAAAATCATTCATTATTCTTAATTGATCATGACTTTACTTTTAGTTTTGGGGGAATCAGGTGTTACTACATTGAAAAGGATAACTTCATTACAATTTTAATTTTGATATCATGAATTATACTTAAGATATTATCCTCCTAATTGAGCCTTAATTTTTAAAGCATAAAATCCCACCAACCTTAAGCCTCAGAGTCATTTGAACCTTTATTGAAAATTCCTCATGATTTTATGTGCCTTTTGTCTTTAAAAACTAGAGAAAATAGTTCTTTTACAAGCTTATGGATAAGGTGAATATTCTCATGATATGAGAATAAATATAATTTAATTGTATCATAAGATATGAGAGGAAAGATTATTAAGTGAGGTAAATCATGACTTTGCATGTTTAATAATAATGAATCGAGGATCTTGAATGAATGAAAGGATAAGTTCCATCAATTTTCAAAGGGAAAAGTAAAACACATGAATTATTTGTTTCTTTTAAAAATGAGAAATCAAATTGATATTTTATGTGAATTTTTGAAAGTTTGATTTGACATTGAAAATTGTTTGATTACATTTCATTGAAATTTGAATATTGATAACATTGACCCTCTCTGATTTTCAATGTTGAGATTTTATGTTTGAGGACAAGAATGGTTTAAGTGTGGGGGCATTTGATAGAGAAAAATTATGTGTATATTTTTAATCAAATAATGATGAATTTTTGATGTTTTTAAATGACAAAAACCCATGTATTTAAAATTTTTATTAAAATAATGGGCAATTTGGATTATAGAATGAAAATGAGATTTTTTTTTAAAAAGTGCTTAATTTTGGATTTTTGACAGATTTTTACGTCAAGGGTATTTTGGACATTTATTTAAAAATATAATTCCAAATTGAGATATTTTTTTAAATAATTATTTTATTTCCTTCAACTTTTTTATTCTATACCAGGGGCTGATTCGAGCATCTAGAGGCCTTAAAAAATCAATGAAGTTGAAGAATTTTCCAGACGGACAATGTGGAAACCACCACCGTAACAGAATCCCATCTCGACCTACACAACTCTAATTGAGGTGATTCCACCTATAATAGAACTAGAACACATATAAACGTCTCTAAAATTAATTTGATGGAGTTTTAAAGTCATTAAGATTTCCATTGGATGCTATACTTTTGAAGGAAGCTTCCTAGAACCTTCATCCAGAAAAAGTAATAGTTAATTAAATATTCACAACTCATACATATGGTGTCCAAATGAGCTGAAATTTTTATAGGATACTATAAATACAATAGGTAACAACTTTTATTAATGTTACCATGCCTGAATCATCAATTTAATGTGTCAAAACATGACAAATTTTGAAGGATAGATTCTTCCTATAAAAGGAGAGGAGCTGCTACCTCTCAAATCATTCCTTCCCATCCCCACACCATCCAAGGAAACAAGGAGATGAGGCCAAGGGACATTTAGGAATTTTATTTATTTATTTTATTTTTTATTTTAGTTTTGTTTTACATGTAACACATTTAATTTTTTTTATTAAAGTGTTTCCCATTTCTTTTTCCATATTTCTTTGTCTTAAAACTCTAATTATCTCATTCTATCTCTTCCCTCTCTCCATCATGATCTCTAATCACTTTGAAATGGAAATTGACTAACCTGAGGCTTGGCCATAAGGGAGGTTTCATGGTGTTCTTAATTATTACACTTCAAATTCAAAATTTTTTAAATCTATTTATGGTGGAGGCAGGAATATTTCACGGGTGTGACGATGGTCCACTGTGACACTATTTCCAAATCCATTTATTTTCATTTATTAATTTATTTTCCATTACTTATCTTAGAAAAACCATTCATATGGTGGAGTTGGGGTTTCTATAAGAGATGAACTGACATATGGTGGAGCCAGGTCTTTTTAGAACAACATTCTCAGTTAAGGTGTTATCCTAGTTGACTATAGGAGGAGGTGTGGTTTGGTGTGCTAGAGGCATGATAAAATCACACACTCTTTAAATAAAAGGAAATTAATTCATTAATGAGGTTTCATAAAATTAATTATCAAATTGAATTTAAACAATAAATAAATAATGAATTAACCCATGTTATCCAACCCTAGGACCAATTTTTTTCTTCCCTAATTTCATTCTGTCTGCATCTGCATCTGTATTTAGATTAAAAGTTTTCATTTCATTATTTTAATTTCACTATTTTCCAAAAACCCTTAAAACCATAATTTTCACAAATAATAAAAAAAAAAGAATCATAATAGTTGAACTAGAATAAGTTATTGAACCAACTGCAATGCTCCTCAAGTGATACGACCCTGGTCAACCACTGTGATGAATTAGGAAAATAAATTTGCTTTTACCACGCCCTACGAAAGGCATGCATCAGATGTCCTCCCATTTACACTCAGGAATGGCCATTTCCTCACAAATGGTTGTTGATGTTACTCATTCAACTACTTACAAGTGGAACACCTCTAAAAAAACCCAGCTACCTCACGTTTCATACCCGGTTAGCAATACTGGTGACGTAAATCACGATACATCTTGGTAACACTAGGATGCACTACCTAAACCGAGACATGAAAATCCCACATAACCTACTCACATATGTCTAATGGGACCCAAAAAAGACCATGGATACATAGAATTTTATCCTAGCCTATGGTCCAACTAGGAGGTGGTTCCTCACCTGCCACACTCTCTCATAGGACTAGGCCCTCAAAATTAGATAACTACCGAATCCCCACTCTATCCAGAAGGGTAGAGGTCACTTCCAAGGATGAGAGAAAGGTCTACCCATGACTATTCTGCACCTCCAAGTTCATCTCTAAAAACAAAAACATAAGCTTCCACCCACTACTAGACTCCTTTTTAACATCTTGACCTGGGTGCCATGCGATGGTGCCCCGAGCCAATTCACCACATGACCTCAAGTGCGCCTCCCCGTATGCTAGAGGATTCTGACTAGTAGTGAGGGTCTGGTAAGTCAGTCATGGGGAGACTATACCCTCATTTATCAGAGTAAAACACCAGTGGAGATACATAAAAAATATGGAAGCATATATAACCAGAACAATACTCATGTCACAAGATAACGAAATAGGAAATACAATACGTAACTAAAATAGAAAACATGCTATGCCAAAATAAGTGTCAAGTGTCTATAATGAAACTAAAAATAAAGACACTACAACTCCCCAAGAAGAAGGTTCCGAACCATGTTCGGTCCCCTCATCCAAGCTCCACCCTAAATCATAAATCCATCCTAGGTCCTTTTCCCTTATCCTGTCCCACAACGATATAATCTATTCGGGTACTGACCAGGAAACCCGAATAGAGTGTGAGTACAAATTATTAGGCCACCACTAATGGTGTATAAAACCAATACAATCAAAATACAATGTATCCAGTTCTATAAGTAAAATTACAATGCATAAATAACCAGTTATTACATTATCATTTATTCTTATCTAACTACATTAACTCTAGGGTTCCCAAGGATACCCATACCTCAATAATAACTTCATCTCATACTAGAGGCCTAAGTGTTCCCTAGGTAATATAATATCTTAATACCTATTTCTTACTGAATCTCAAAGTATTTATAGGTGCTATGATATCTCAGTACCTGATTCAACTCATGCCGAAGTTTTAATATTCTCATGGGAGGCCATAAATCAGTTTTCCATTACATCCATTATTTAATTTCACATTTATAAGACATATTTAAAAGGGTACCAATATCAAAAACACAAGTAATATGACCATGTTTCCATGTTTACTCCTCAATAGAATGACCATGTTCCCATTCTCTTTACTCATAAGTATAATGACCATGTTACCATGTATACTTCTCAATTTAGAATGACCATGTTATCATTCTATTTACTCATAAGTATGATGACCATGTTACCATTTGTACTTATCAATTTAGAATGACCATGTTCCCATTATTTATCAAATAATTAATTTACCAATTAATTATCCACCACAATCCCATTACTAATTCAATAATTAGTTAAAAACATCCATTCCATTAGTTAAATCAACAATTAACTAAGTACTTCAAACCATTAATTAATCCATCAATTAATTAATCAATATCATAATTCATATTCCATAATTAATTTTCCAGAATTAATTATCTCATTATAATATCAAATTTCTATAATTAATCCTAAAATTAATTATCTAGATTATATTATCAAAGCCACATAATTAATCCATAATTAATTATATCAACTTATCCATTTCAATATATCATAATTAATCCCTCAATTAATTATATGGATTACAACCCCTACATATTATAATAAATTTCCCCAAATTAATTATCTAATAAGGTAGATCCTTAGTCTCATGATTAATTCCCCAATTAATCACCTATTTCAACAAAGCTTCGATAATTTAACTGGTCAATATAATTAACCCAATTCAAGAAAATAAATTTCTAAAGGATGATAGAAATTATATAATTTTTCATATACATATCAAATCCACGACTATGGGAATTATATTTATACCACCTACCTAGATGTTGATGGATGTTTGCTCAATAAAAATTCCGAAAATTTGAGCAGCACAACGATGTAGATATGAGTTTCAGATCTAAACCCCTAAATCAATATCATGATATCAAGATATAATCAAAATAGATATAGATATCCAATCATAGATCTAGATATCACCATATAGGTTTAGATATAAGAAAATAGAGTATATCCTCCACCAAAGGATGGAGGAGAGAGAGGATAATGAATAGAAAAAGCATTGGGATGAGATCCACTTATCGGGTGGAGAGAAGATCTTTGATTTGGGAATTAAATCTCAAATAACAGAGTTCGTATAGACTTGGAATCCCTATAAGTTTATGGGAGAACCTTACCTTACCCTTTGGAAAGAAAAATCATGAGTTAGATCCGTATAGGAGGTGAAACAGGTCATTAAAAGTTGAAAATGAGTGAGATCCACAATTTTAGGATATTACTGTTGGCCCGCGCATGGTTTAGTTACATGATTAGACAAATCGTGTGCTAACCATGAGTTAGCCAATACTTCAAGGTGGTGGTGGTGGTGGTGGGGGGGTCTCATGGATTCCTCACATGACCTCCTAAACCGTGCTTTAACCATGCCGAAGCTACTGCCTCAAAAGTCCAGAGAGTGCATGGTTTCTCCTAGACAGTAACATAATTTGTACAAACCGTGCGCCAATTGTGTACAACCCCCTTTTCTCCAAAATTTTCTTATAATCCACCAAAATTTACCCCAAGTCACAAATCCAAACAAAGGTACTTAATTAAAAACAAAAAGTACCTGAAATCAAATCTGAGATAACTCCAGAAAAGGTCTGAATCTTATAATATCCCCACCTTATAACAAATCGTTCTCAAGCTACACTTCCAAGCCTTTTTAAGATTCTGAGCCAAAAAATATCAGGCCATTGAGACCTCATATCTACTTTTATTTCTCATGTTTCCTCTTTCACACATCCATGTTTCTGTAACACATGAACTATCAACACAATATTTCCCCACAAAACTTTCTCTCTATGATAAAACACACATATCAGATGATCCTTAAAGGACACATCTATATCAAGGTCAAACTCATCCACATCAATCAAATGAAAAGGGTCAGGGTGATATCTCCAAATTTGTGATACATGGAAAACATCATGCATAGTTTTGTATCTCTATGGAAGAGCCAATCAGTACGCCATCATCCCAATTCTCTTTACTATCTCAAAGGTCCTAACAAACCTGGGTGTCAACTTACCCTACCTCCATATCCTATGGTGACCCAACCTAGGCGATACCTAAAAGAATACACGATCACCCTTTTTAAACTCTAGGGGTCATCTCCATATGTCAGCATACGACTTCTATCTACTCTGAGTTGTAGCCATACATTTCCAAATCAACTGTACATGCTCCAATGTCTCATGTACAAGACTCGGTCCCAAAAACTCTGACTCACCAGCCTCCATCCAGCATAGAGGTAATCTACATAGCCTACCATAAAGAGCCTAGTATGGTTCCATCTGTATAGTTTCTTGATAACCATTTTTATCAGAAAACTCCACTAAATCTAAGTTATTTTACCAAGATCCACCGAAGTCAAGTACACATGACCATATCATATCCTCAAGCACCTAAATAGTATGTTCCGACTATCCATCTATCTGTGGGTGGAGATCTGTACTCAATAATACCTGTATGCCAAGCACTTTCTACAAGACCTTCCATAAGCATGAAGTAAAGCATGAATCATGATATTAAACTATAGTCCATGAAACTCTATGAATATGGACTATCTCTCAAACATATAGTTCTCTCAACTGTTCTACTATAAATGTTTCCCTTATAGGAATTAAATGATATACCTTTGTCATTAAATCCATAATAAACACAATAAAATCATTATTCCTAAGTATATTTGGAATACCCACCACAAAATCCATGGATATGTCATCCCACTTCCATTCCAGGATGGGAAATGACTGTAGCAAACCCCTAGGTCATTGATGCTCTGACTTCACCTGTTGATAGGTGAATCATCTTGTCACAAACCCCACTATCTCCTTTTTCATTCCTAGACACCAAAACTATCATCATAGGTCATGGTATATTTTGATTACACCTAGATGTACCTCCCATTTAAGGTCATGAAATTCCTACATGAGCTCCTCTTGTATGCTCGTAGGTACCACAACTCGATTCTTCACATAGATGATCTCATCTTCATTTATCAACTAGTCTGATGATGTATCCCCACCTTAAAAGATTTCTCTCAAGGATAAGCACTCTGGATCCTTATACTATTTATCCCCGATCTATCTCAAAAGCATATACTCCACTTCAATTGAAACCAGATTCATCTGCTCTTGACTCTCTTAAACTACCACATGAATTTTAGCTAGAAATGTAATCATCTTCCACTCTTCACTCGACTCCTGAACCATCTGAGTCTGAGTTTTCCTACTCAAGGAATAAACCACACTATTTCCCTTCATGGGCATATATTCTAGTTCAAAATCTAAATACTTCATATAATCAACCCATCTCTGATACCGAAGATTCAAATCACATTGTGAAAATATATACTTCAATATCTTGTGATCTGTATAGATTGTAAAATTTTCTACAAAAAGATAATGTCTCCAAAACTTAAGATCATAGACCATTACTGCCAAATCGAGGTCGTGCATAGGGTAATTCCATTCATGAGTCCTCAACTTCCAAGACCCATATGCCACAACTTGATCTATCTGCATCAGTACAACTCCAATTTCAATCCTAGAAGCGTCATAATAAACTATATACTCCTCACCGACTCAAGTTGGATCAAAATTAGTGCTGATGTTAAGCGCTTCTTCAACTTCTGAAAATCCCTCTCACAAGTCTCCGACCATTAAAACTTGACTTCATTTTTATTCAAGACCGAAAGTGGTGCTGCCAAAATGGGAAAATTCTTGGATGAATCTCCTATTATATCTAGATAATCCTAGGAAGCATCAGATATCAAAAACATTCTTGGGATTCTCCCAAGAAACCACTACCTAAACCTTATCTAGGTCTACTAACACACCTTACTCTGAGATGATGTTCCTCAAGAAGTATACCTAGTCAATCCTAAACTGGCACTTAGATAGCTTGAAATATAACCAATGCTCTCTCAGTGTACCCAAGATGATGTCAAGATGTCGGGCATGATCATCATGAGTCTTGGATTACACCAAGATGTCATTCATAAACACCACCACAAAATGATCCAGATATAGATGAAATATCCTATTCATCAAATCCATAAATACTACTGGTTCATTTTTCAACCCAAACGACATTACGACAAACCCATAAAGGCCATACCTACTTTTTAAAGAAATCCTCGGTATATCAAAAGTCTGTACTATCAACTGATGATACCCTAATCTCAAATCGATCTTTGAGAACACACAATCTCCCTTAAATTGATCAAACAGATCATTGATACATGGAAGAGGATATCGGTTCTTCATAGTCATTTTGTTCAACTTCTAGTAATCGACACACAAATGTAAACCCCTATCAGCCTTCTTTTCAAATAAAAGAGGTGATCTCCAAGGAGATGTACTTGGATAGATAAATCCCTTATCCTCCAATTCCTCCAACTGAGTCTTAAGCTCTTGAAGATCAGTCAGTTCCATTCTATACAGTGGAATAGATACTGGCTCAGCCCCCAGTATGATCTCAATAAAAAATTACACATCTTTTTCAGGTGGTAGCCCTGATAAGTATTCAGGAAAGACATCCTAAAATAGTTCCACTACTGGTGGAAATACATCTTTCCTAACACCCCCATCATCCAACAATAGACTAGCAACTTGGGATGTGAGATCTACCAGTTGCTGAGTAATTGGTCCTTCTCATCCTACCTGTATATCTCATTATCCATGATGAATATACTAGTCACCCTTAGGATACACAAAGGTCACATTCCTATGGTAACAATCAATGTGGGATCGGTAGGTGACTAGCCAGTCCATCCCTATAATCAGGTTGAATCTCATCCTATTAAGAACATAGAGATCCCATAGGAAATGATATTCCCCGATCTCTACTGAACATCCCTTGCATAGACAGATATCTTTAGACTGTACTCCCAATGGTGTATCCATAGTCATAACCCCACTCACAAAATCCAATGTTAGGCTCAAACCATTAACAAATTTTGTAAATATAGAGGAATTAGAGGCATCAGTATCAAATAAGGCACTAGATAAATTAGAAGCTACTAGAATAGTACCTCACACTATTGATGGTCCAGCTTTGCTATCCACAAGTGTAGGCTGTACTTCATGTAACTGTGCTTCCCCTCTTCCATGTGATGCTTTATGACTCCCCTGAGTAGCACCACTCTGCTGAGGTGGGTGATCTTACCCAAAAGAACATCATCCACTACCTCTACCACCTCAGCTAGTATAACTCCAACTGCCAGCCTGATATGGTGTAGAAGATCCTCTTCCCATACTCTGACTCTACTCGACTGCTCCTTCAGTACCAATATGTCACTGTGACCTAAAAAATTTATCTAGATGTACCATCTTTCCACAAGATCGACACTCTAATGGTGGTTGATAACATTGTCAATGATAATGTCCTGACCTACCATACTGATGACAGATCACTATAGTAATGTCCTATCCAACCGAACCTCCTATTTTTGTACTCTTCTTCTCACTGCCTTGGCTAAAGTTTCCATAATGATGCTTCATATTCTCAGAAGTCACACTTCCTGATCATCCAGTAACAACTACCTATCTAGTACTGCAAGCCTCTCTTAGGTTCCCTTCAACTATGAGATCCTGATCCACCAATTATGTAAACTATTTCATCCTGGATATATTCACCTGGGACTCAATCTCACACTTAAGTCTATCCTGAAAATGTTTCACCATAGCTGCCTCATCTCCGGCTAAAGTTGGAGAAAATCATTGCAGATCTATGTAGTGTCCAACATAGTTTATCACCAACATGCTTCCCTATGTCATATGCATGAACTCAGCAACTTTCTATTGTCTCAACATCTCTAGATAAAAGTGTTCCAAGAACCTCTCCAAGAAGTCCTACCACAACATACCATCAGTCTGTCCAGTTCATGACTGAATGTCCCACCAACGCTTCAATGATCCCCGTGGAATATAAGAGGCCAAATTGACCCTCCTCTTAGCCAAAGTATTCAAATGGTAAAGTATTTTATCTATGGAATCAACCCATAATTCATCTCCCACAAGTCCACCTTCTCTAGTAAAAGTCAGAGGGTACTACAACTAAGAATACCTTGTCAACTCAAACATACTTTTCAAAACTCACCCTGGACCTCTTTCCATGAATTTCATGAAGTGAGTGAAGTTCTCTCAAAACTTCTCTCCTTTATCTTCAGCTTTCATGATCAGTTCCTCAAGTTCCCTAACTAGAAAATCATTCCTAGGCACAACCCTTGGTCGTCTCCTCAACAAGAATCAGAGAGGTATACTCTCTACAATTCCAAACACACATCTCAGGTCTCATAATATAACCTTATAACATCTATGTAAGAAAAATTAATCACAAAAATCCTTTTTACCCCACCATTCCACACGGTCAAAACCAAGGCACTATCACTACCCTTAACCATCCTACTCTAAGGCTTTGGTTAACAAGGGTAAACACACTATCATAATCAAGTTCCTCATTTAGACACCCAATTATTCTCATTTGGCATCATTTTTTACAACCTTTTTCAATTCATGTTAATATTTTTTTTTTCATTTTAATCTCACAAAAAAGGAAAAAATTTCAAGTTTAACAACTTACCCATAACCTGTTTTCTTGTGTGTGCCTAAAATTATGCATTTCACAATAACTATGAGTTCCTAGAATGATGTATGAAGACTCAAATCTCATGCCATTCTGGGCCAAGAATCAATACTAAAAAAATCTCAAAAACAATAATCACATCACACCACAAGTGCATCACCCAAGGTGAAATAATATTCAACTATAAAAACAAACAACAATAACAGTAATCCCACCCTGAGTACTTTGGTTTTACCCAGTACATGGGTTTACAAATCCCATGTACAAGCTCATTACCAAGCCCCAAATATTCCTAGTATCCTGTCTACCTTTCCCAAAATAGTAAGACAAAAGAAGAAGAAAGAAAATTGGAGCTCTGATACCACTTTGTAACATCCCGACATGGGTACCATGCGACGGTGCCCCGAGTCGATTCGCCACATGACCTCAAGTGTGCCTCCTCATATGCTAGAGGCTTTTGACTAGTAGCGAGAGTCTGAAAAGTTAGTCACAGGGAGACTATACCATCATTTATTAGAGTAAAACACCAGAAGAGATAAATAAAAAAATATGGAAGCATATATAACCAGAACAATACTCATGTCAAAAGAGAACCAAATAAGAAATACAATACTCAACTGAAAGAGAAAACATAATATGCCAATATAAGTGCCAAGTGTCTATAATGAAACTGAAAATAAAGACACTATGACTACCCAATAAGGTTATGAACCATGTATGGTCCCCTCATCCAAGATCCACCCCAAATCAGCAATCAATCCCAAGGAATTTGCCCTTATCCCGTTCTGCAACAATATAATCTATTCGGGTACTGATTAGGCAGCCCGAATAGGGTTTGAATACAACTCAGAAGTCCACCACCAATAGTTTCTAAAACCATTCAGTAAAAATATAGTATATGAAATTATATAATAAATAAGTGAAATGCACAAATGACTAGTTATTACATTATCATTTATTCTTATCTAACTATATTAACTCCAGGGTTCCAAAGGATACTCATACTTCAATACTAACTTCATCTCATACCAAATCCTAAAGTGTTCCCTAGGTAATATAATATCTTAATACACGATTCTTTCCAAATATAGAAGTTTTTTAAGGTGATATGATATCTCAGTACCTAATTCGACTCATTCCGGAGTTTGAATATTCTCATGTTAGGCCATAACTCAGAGTTCCATTATTTCCATTCTTTAATTTCACATTTATAAACCATATTTCCAAGGTTACCAACATCAAAAATATAATTAAGATAACTATGTTACCATGATTACTCCTCAATAGAATGACCATGTTCCCATTCTCTTTACTCATAAGTATAATAACCATGTTACCATGTATACTTCTCAATTTAGAATGACTATGGTCCCATTATCTTTACTCATACGTATGATGACCATATTACCATTTATACTTCTCAATTTAGAATTACCACATTCCCATTATTTATCACATAATTAATTTACCAATTAATTATCCACCCCAATCCCATTACTAATTCAAAAATTAGTTAGACACATCCATTCCATTAGTTAACTCAATAATTTAATAAGTGCTTCAAACCATTAATTAATCAATATCACAATTCATATTCCATAATTAATTCTCCAGAATTATTTATCTCATTTTAATCTCAACTTTTCATAATTAATCCCATAATTAATTATCTAGATCATATTATCAAAGGCACATAATTAATCCACAATTAATTATATCAACTTATCTATTTTAATATCTCATAATTAATCCTCTGATTAATTATATAGATTAAAAACCCTACCTATTATAATCAATTTCCCCAAATTAATTATCTAATAGGGAAACCCCTTAGTCTCATGATTAATTCCCTAATTAATCACCTATTTCAACAAAGATTCAATAATTAAATTGGTCAATCTAATTAACCCAATTCAAGAAAATAAATTTCTAAAGGATACTAGAAATTCTATAATTTTTCATATACATATTAAATCCAAAACTATGGGAATTAGATTTAGAACAACTACCTCGATGTTTACTGATGTTTTCTCAATGAAAATTCCCAAAATCCAAGAAGTACAATGACATAGATATGAGTTCTAGATCTAAATACCTAAATCAAGATCACGATATCAAGATATAATCAAACTAGATCTAGATCTCCAATCCTAGATCTAGACCTCACCACATAGGTTTAGATATAAGAAAACAAAGGATATCCTCCACCAAAGGATGGATGAGAGAGAGGAGAATGAATAGAAAATGCATTGGGATGAGATCCAGTTATCGAGCGAAGGGAGAATCTTTGATTTGGGCTTTCAATCTTGAAGAATAGAGTTTGTATAGCATTGGAATCCCTCAGATTCAATAGAAGGACCTCCCCTTACCCTTTGGAAAGAAAAATCCCAAGTTAGAGCCACATAAGAGGTGAAACAGGTCATTAAAATTTAAAAACAAACAAGATCCAAAATTTTAGGATATTGCTATTGGCCCGCACATGGTTTAGTCGTACATTTAGAAAAACCATATATCTGAGTCCTCTTTCTCGAACATCAACAACTGCATTTCCCTTTCCAGGAATATATGAAAGCTTTATGTCAAAATATTGTAGGTACTCAACCCATCTTCACTACCTAGATTCAGATCACATTGTGTAAATATATACTTAAGTATTTTGTGGTCCATATACACCAAAAAACTCTCATAGTAAATAATTTACCCAATAGTGAAAAACATGTATAAAAATGGCTAACTCGTGATCGTGCATCAAGTAATTCCTCTCATGCGACCTCAGTTGATGAGACCCATACCCCATGACTTTATCCCCCTCCATCAGAACTAATCCTAGACCAATAACTGATGCATCACAATATATAGTTTAGATTCTACCCAACTCTGGCAGAATCAGGACCGAAAATGAAGTTAGTATCCCTTTTTTTCTTCTGAAAGGCTATATTGCAGGTATCTATCCATATAAACCTCACACCATTATTATTTAATCTCATCATAGGAGATTATAAGCATGAGAAGTCCTGTATGAAACACCTGTAATATCTATATATCCCCAAGAAACTCCATATATCAAATATGTTCTTGGGATGATCCCAAGAAACTATATCTCTCACCTTATATGGGTCCACTGATACTCATGTCTCTGAGATAATATGACCCAAGAAGTGAATCTTATCTATCAAGAAGTGGTACTTTGTGATCTTAGTATATAAATAATTCCCTCTCAATGTAACAAAAATGATCTAAAGATGTTTTGAATGGTTGTGTTGATTATGAGAATACACCAAGATATCATCCATTAAAACTTCCACAAACAAATCCAAATAAGGATGGAAAACTCTGTTCATCAATGCCATAAAAATCACTGGAACATTCATGATACCGAACGTCATAACTAGATACTCATATATACTATGCCTACTATGAAAATCTATATGAGGTATGTTTGTAGTTCGAACATGAACCTGATGATAACATAACCTCAAATAAAATTTTGATAACTCCCGAGATCCTCAGAGATGATAAAAAGGCCATATTTCTGTAGTAAGGGATACCAATTCTTAACCATAAACTAGTTTAATTTTTGATAATGCACACATAGCCTGAGGGTACCATTCACCTTTTTCACAGAATGGACCGATGAACCCCACAGAGAAGTAATGAGTCTTATAAACCCATTTTACTCAAAATCCTCTAGCTATCTATTGAGCTCTCGCAACTCCGTAGTATCCATTATACAAGGAGGAATGGATACCAGTGTAACTTCGGAAACTAGCTTGATAGATAACTCGACCTGTCTCTCAGGTGGTAAACCATAAAAGTAATCTGGGAACACATCTCTGAAATGATCAACCTCTGGAGGGAATTCATTGTAACGTGATCCTTGATCATCCATATATAAAATAGAAATATGGGCTATCATTCCACCCATCCCACAATTCTCAAGTACATCTCAGCTTGCCTAGAGATCCCATTCACCCTTGTGAATAAAAACTTCAGCCTTTGGTGATGTGAAGGTCACCCTCTGGCGATAACAGTCAACATGGGTCAATAAGAAACTAGCTAGTCCATACTGAGTATGATGTTAAAACCTATCATCTCAAGAAAAAAATATACCATATAAAGTGAAAACCACTAATATCAAGGGAAAACTACCTGTACTGGTTTACACCCTCTGTTCTAATCCCCAACAGATTATCCAAATTCTTAACGCCATTAGAAAACTGAACAACAACCCCAAGGATCTACACCATAGGCACATATATGAAACTATGAGAAACACCTGTATCAAAAAGAGAAGATACTAGAATAATGTCTACTAATATTGTACCTATCACCATAGAAAACCCAGTGGTATAATCCTCAAGGGTAGGCTGTACATAATATATTTTTCTTAAACCATGGCCCTATGAAACAACCTCACTACCCAGAGCAATCCTACTCTACTATCTAGGTATAACTGGTGCCTAGCTTCCTCAAACACAACCACCACCTAGACCTGAACAACCAGTACTGATCTAGCTCCTATCTTAACATGGAGTTATAAATCCCACTCTTGAACCTATAGCTAGATTCAATCCACTTCTACAAACTTCTAGAGGGAATGTCCTACAAAAACATTGTACATAGACCATACCTCTACAAGCTTGACATTAGACCGGGTCTCGATCACAATAATTCCTCATATGGACCCATTTTTCACACTAATTAAAGAAAATAGAGCTACTAACACTAACATCCTAGCTAGTACTACCCTCACAAGAAGCCTCAAAATGGTGCTTTCTGCCACTATAAGTTGAACCAATGGGTTGAGAGACTACACTACTCTGCTCTATTCCCTTATCTTACCTCAGGTTCCTCTATGTAATAAGCACCCAATTCACTATATCAGTAATTGTCATCAATCTGAACATGTTGAACTACAATCTAATGGTATGTATGAGACCTTCCTCAAAGCATATCATCCTCGATAGCCTATCAATAAGATAAATAGTTGCAAAACACTGAAGCTCTATAAATCATATAAGATATTCCATAAATGTCATTACACCCTGCTCCAGATGCATAAACTCACTATCCTAATATAATCTCAGAGTATTGGGGTAAAAAGTAGTCATAAAACCTAGATTTTAAATCTCTCTAAACCATATCTCAAAGCATATCATCCTGGTTCAAAACATCCCACCAGAACTTATCTTCTCCATGAAGCATGTATGTTGTGAGCTTCATTCTCCTCTCAAGAGGTGTATCTAGATGATCAAAGATCAAAAAATTAGTCTCAAGACATAGCTCAGCATCCTTTAGACCTCTATACCCTAAAAATGTGAGCGGATTATACTACTGGAATGCCTGCGTTAGCTCTACCATAGACAAGGAAGGATGTGGTTCTCCCTGAATAGTCTATATAAAGATCATAAAACTATCATGGGCCTAAGCCTTAAAACCTATGTTTGGTAAAACTAATGGTTCTGAAACTATCACTAAAGGAGGATATACTAGTAGCCCATGGACCACCACCTCTAGAATATGGTCATTTCCACCCTCCTGGCATATGACTAGAGGTCATGGCGGTGGCATGTCTCTATAATTCAAAAAACACACCTTAGAAAAGATAAATTAGTAACCAAGTCATAGATATAAAAGTGTAATATAGGTTAAAGCCTTTATATAAATATATCACACACCTATTCCTACTCCGAAAGCCAAGACTGGGTAAAATAAACAACCGTAAACATCAATAGAGACACCACTTACTGCCCACTCTAAAGACAGTTCAAATTCCAGTTCACTAGTTTCAAAAATACAATTTCATTTTAATTCAAATTTATCACACAATTATATTTAAATGGTTGAACCAAATGGGTCACCACTTCTTATCCATAAGGTCCCATACAACACATGAATTTAAGTGAAAATTCCACTTAATCCAAACCATACCATGTTACAGTCCATGAAACCAATGGTCCATGACTCAATATTCCATAATTAGATGTTTAGGGTGTCTTCTATAGCCTATGTAGGAAAAACATGTTTAAGTTATGATTGGAACTCTAATTACCAACTATGTTTTCTAAATTCACTACACAAACATTTATCAAACAACATTTATATCACTCAAGGCACATATAACAACATCATGCAATCAATAAATGCATCATATATGGAATGACATAATGCATGGAATTTTAATTATAATAGGTGCATAAAATGATGCATGATATGCATACCCTCATATCAATGAGAAATGGTAAAACAAACCCTCAATCATATTAATAATAACATCACAATTAAAGTGCATCACCCAATGGTGGAATCAAATCAACTGTAATAGTCAGAATCTAGAAAACAATAATTTACATCCTTGGAAATTTGGATTTTATTTGTACATGGGTTAGCTACTCCCAGGAACAACTCATTACCAAATTCCATTTCCTACCAAATTCCCTATCTATTATCTCAAAATAAAAAAGAAACCAAAAAAGAAAATCCTCTCATACCACTTTGTAACATCCCAACCTGGATGCCACTAAACAGTCCCCCAAGTCGGTGGGTCACATGGACTCAATCATGCTTCCCCATATGCTAGAGGCTTCTGAATAGAAATGAGGGACTAGGGTTTGTTTGTGGGAAGACTATGACCTTATTTTAGAGTGTATCACAATGGTAACAATCATATTGATCAATATAGGAATAAGTAAATCATTGAGTCAGAAGATAATATCCAAGACAATAATAGATAAAAAATTCAAAAAGTAACCTCATATATAGTATAATGTGTCATGTCATGTCTCTATAAATCAGGAAAATAGGTATACAATAATCCATTACAATACATGAATCAAAACACCAAAAAGACCAAAAAGAACTATCCCAACAAGAATCACGATCTTAGCTCGATCACTTTCTCTCCTGCTCCTAAGCAACAAGTAAATCAATCATCAGATAGTGGGTGCTTTTCCCTGGTCCATACCCACATCCATGAAGTCTGTTTGGGTACCCAACGACGGCCCGAAAAGGGTGTGATAATACACTCAGCAGGCCACCACCAATGTTGTATATAACAAATATATTCTATGTAATACAATCTAAAGCAGTGTGAAAGATATACAACAAGAATAGAAGTAATGTAAGTAAAGCTCCCATGACATATGTGATAAAAGTAAAGTGATATTTTCCATCCAAATAAGGCTCCCTACAAACAATAGTTGAGATCCCTTAATTAAGGGTAGCTGTAAACAGAAATAATAGGTGTGATACTGTCCATTATAACAACTATAAATTGATACCCATACCATAGATATCTAAAATCACAGTTTAAATCCACAATGGCCTCACTATGTAATCAAGTGTAAAACAACTACCATGGACACACTGTATAATCTAGTTTATAATACTCACCATGGCCATGCCATATAATCAAGATCATCTGCAATGACCTCACCATGTAATCAAAAGTGTCGGACCATGAAGGGTTAGATCCAAGGTTTAAAAGACCAAGACATCCTCATCGAGTCCTAGGAGCATCTCGATGGAAACTTAGTAAAGACTTGGGCAGGGTCCAAGGAGCATGTCAACAGACCATGTCAAATGCAATCCCTAGAAATCCAGATCCAATAGGTATCAAGGCCCTTGGAATCCTATAGAATTAGGATCCAAGGAGTATACAAGTCTAAGGAATGCACTACCATAATCAAGACCCATAGAGTAGAAATTTCCATGGTGTCCTATGGAATTAGGATCCAAGGTATAACGACTAAGGAAAACACTACCATAATCATATCATCAATCCATACATTCATCATTTCATAATTAATCACATTCCATGAATTTATCTAACTCATTTCCACAATTTATATAAATTTCATTTCACAATTAAACAATTCACATCATGTCAACACATGGAAAATTAGGCATAAAATCTCTCTTAACATCAAAATTCAATTCTCATTTAGTTTAAAAATGCTGCCTCTGACTAGGAAAAATCTCACACACCCCATAGGTGGTATAACAATAGGACGATATAAAGGCACACCTTATGGGTTGCCTAGGTTGGGGCTAACAACATCCAATGATTCCAATGGTCTCAAGGGGTAACATAATAGGTTCCAATTTGTTTAATTCAATTATTTAATTAAATAAAGGGACACCATTGGGAAGTCTGACGTGCGATAAAATTACAACTAGGAATATAAAACACAAAACCTCAATGTAAAGGTATAGACCACCTACCGTATGTCCATAGTAGAGCACTCATATAGTATTGAGCTCTGATTCCGTCCATATTGGAATAAAAATGAAGAATGGAAAAAAATCCTGAAAATAGGGCATATTAGGTTGCACCTAAATAACTCCCTTAATATAAAGAAAAATTAAGAACAAAAAAATATGAAAGAATAACTTACCAGTATGGATCTACTGAGAAAATCGATGCTTGAATCTGTGTCGGGATCAAGAAACAATGGAAAATCCTAGCTTAGTCTTGAAAAAGATCTCAAATGGGAGTAGAAAATGGTTAGTTTCTAGAGGAAATAGAATAAGAGGAATATGGTTCAAAACTTTTAAGTCATTAAGGGTAATTTTTTTATTTCCCATATTTTTACTGGTTTATACGGTTTGGCCACACGATTGAACAAACAGTGCACCAACCGTGTGACCTTCATTGTGATAAGGGGAGACTCACGTGGTTTCATGTGCATATTTTGAATAACCATGCACAAACCATGCTCTAACATATACTAAAAACTATAGGTCCCTTCACATGGTCATGCATCTTAGGCGACATAGTTTCCTCAAACTGTGTGGCTCTTTCTCCATTCTATCCAAGCCCTATATGGTTACTCAAACATTGCGGACTGGGTCGCACGGTTTCTACCAACCATGAATAATAGTTTCCTTTTCTAAAAAGTGGGGATCTGGGCTCCTAACAATCCCCATAAACCCCTAATACACCCATGAACTCATTTGGCATCAATAATAGGTAAAAAAGATCATTTAAATAGAAAAAAATATTTGTACCTTAAAAAAACCCGGGATCTTACAATGGCCTTCCAAAGATATATTTGGGGTCATGTTATTTAACATGTCATGTTGTTCATATTAAATCTCATTAGTGATACTTAAATATACGGAAACCTCCTTGGCATGACAGGGTTTGGTTAAGTTCATAAAAAGTGACTTCTTTGTTTGATGATTAACTTTTAAAAACTTTCATGAAAGAAAACCCAAGGTGATGTCGATTACACCTAACAGTCATATGTGTATTTTTTGAAATTATTTTGGAGGTCCATGGATATACCATTCTTGGTTTGATATGATGTATCTAGTGAATTAGACAAAGATATCATAAAGAAATTCTAAAATAAATGTATGAAAAATAAGAAACAAAAATTATAATTCAATTACCAAAAAAAATCTCCATTTTCATCCACAACCCCAACTTAGAGGAGGGAATTCACCACACATGATGAAAATGAATAAAAAAATTATCTACTTACCATTAATTCTCATTACTACAAATAGAAGAAGAATATATAAGAATAAATTGTAGAAATTCTCCTATGTATGAGTTTCAAACTCTTACTCTCTCCAAGACTGGATCTCCTAGATAAACCCTAAAGAAATGGACCGATGCCATTAATTAGGAGATCCCAATGTCTCTAGGTGTTTAGGGGTCTAAATACCAAGTTCAAGAGTAGTTATGGTAGTAGATGGGGGGTGGTTGGAAGCTGGTCCATGGGGAACCATGCATGTTGTTTTTTTCATTTTCACTTTAAGTCACACAGTTCCTAGGGAGAGGTGCATAGTTTAGGTAATTGTTAATAGACCATATGCATGGCTCTATCTCCTCAAATTTAATTATACAAGGTTTTTGGGTGATCCTACATGGTTTGGTAAACTGTGCTGAGACCGTTCTGTTAGGGTTGGTGTTTTAAAACCAACTTTTTATACTTTTGATTACACATTTATTCAAATATTTGGATATTAATAAAAATATATTATTATATATTGTTCATTGTTCTACATGAATTTAATATAATAATGTTTTAGAGTATCTATCACATTGATAAGGTCATAACATTTCCCCATTATGATGATAACCTTAAAATTCCATGATGATATTCTTAAATATAATTTTGCGGTTGGATAACATACTATGATGAGACACATAGAATGATGACTGTTAGGTGTGATTAATCATAAGAAGATGAGACTTCTTCTCATAAAGTTTTCACTTGGTAATCCCCAAGATGGGATATTATGATAATAGACCCACTTATAGGAATTCTGCATGTTCATGTGTCATCAGATATTCCTATTTAAAAGTGTGTGTAACAGTTCTTAGAATTTAGGATTATTATTAATGAATTTCATGACCCACACACTTAGATTTAATACCATAAACCATGAAAATAATAGTTCATGGTGAAGCTAGGTATGTTAGGTGAATCATATATTATGTGTTATTAATTAATAATTTTAGGATGGATTTATCCCTTCAATATTTATAAAATATGATATCTTGGATTGTTGATTGAAATGGAACCATCACACTAAATTCCATATCCATAGTGTAACGACGTGTTTATTTATAATAGTCAAAGAAAGACATATCAAGCATATAGGTTGATGACACATATGTGCAACCATCTTAACGAGATATTATAACAAAGGTATTATATTAAACAGTGAGTGCTCGTATGTGGTTTTCAAAATTATAACATTAAGTTATTTCTATTGGATTCCTTGACCTGTTTCTAGACAATAATCTTATACTTTAGGCAAGCTCACCTAATGACAGTGTGAAAGAATCCTAGAGGGTCACACACTAAGTGTTTTTGTTAATATTGATTAAATTCTATTTGAATTTAATTAATGAAATAAATATTATTCTCCAGACCGAGGAATAATTTTATTCATGTTTTATCGATCACAAATATTAAATAAATATTTATCCTCCAAACTTTGAATAAAATATTTATTTTATTTATTGATTATTTAATAAATATTTTTTCACCATATTTTGAATAAAATATTTATTTATATATAAATTATTTAATTAAGTATTTCTTCAGGTATTCAATAAATATTGAGGAAGACGAACGGACCAAGATCGTGTTCAGTGATAAATATTAATTTACAAGCTGGTAAAATAATATTTATCATTACGCTAGTTAAAACATTCCAAATAATAATAATAATAATATTTTTATATTTTATGGGGTAAGATTAGGTTTATTAAATTATTTAAAGGCTGTTGTGAAATTAAATAATATTTTAACCTAAACCCTAAATCTATAAATAGATGGTTATGTCTATTGTGTAGGTTAATCGAGAATTGAGAATCATTGCGCACAACTGACTTCTCTCTCGAATTACACCTTCTCTCCTCATCTCAATAATGATAAGAACAAGAGAGAATCCTTTAAGCCCAAAATAATTAGAATAAATTAATACAAATAACACAAGATGATAGATTCACTATGATAACACCTGACATTCAATTGGCGTTGTTCAATGATTAGAGGATCATGTGTGTATTACCACTAGAGAGATTCTATACTTGAATCCTATAAGCACAACAATAGTAATTTGAAAAAGGGGTTTTCAAATGATTGACAACATCATCATCAAAGAAAGTTCCTAAGATGAGGTAATGTGTCTTAAAATATAAATTAAATTAATTATAAATTTAATTTTTAAATGGTCCTCTCTTTGGGTTATGGGATTTTCTTTGTCAATATTAGATGGAAAAATTTTATTGGTCATGATATTTATGTCTCGAAAAATTGATGAATGATCCATCAAATGAAACAAAAACTTTATGGTTATCCACCCACTGGATGCTTCCTCTACACCCAGAACCTTTAAGTGGTATCAATGCCATCACATTTTAAGTTTATAATTATTTATTTGATTATTGATAAATTATGTATAATAGGGATTAGATCATTAATTTATAGATTATTCATTCTTTAATCTGATGTTTAATTAACATGAATTTAAAATTTTAATTATTTCATTCAACATCTATATTTTATTAAAGGTTTGGAACAAATGAATAATGACCAAAGATTCCATCGGTAAGTGATAAGGATTCTGGATAGTGAGATTGGGTTACAAGGCATGTAGCCGGTGTACATGTTGTGTACCCAAGTTCACTACACCTAGATGTGATGTGGGATACATGACACACTGATTAGTTATTACACATGTTGAATTTATTTCAAACCATGTATAGATCGGGATAACTTTACATGAAACTTGTTGGATTACATGATGTGTAGCTAGAGTAAACATTATGTATTTTACATAGTTTAACACCAAAATTTGTGCTAATCATGTGGTCAAATACATGGTCACTAACAATATGATATTGAAAACCTATGTAATCAATGAAACACATGGTATGTTTCTAGTGTACACAACATGTATTTCATTAATTACCACGTCTGAAGAATATGTCAAGTCATTTAGTGGGTTACGCGGACACACGACAAGAAAGATACATGATGTGTAGCTGGTTAGTATAGGATGTGTAGTCCATCATTTTAAGAACACGCTGATTCATTAAGTGGGTTGTGTAGACAGACAAAAAGTGTGATACATGGCATGTAGTTGGTTAGTACACACCATGTATTCCAGTCAAGATACATACCAAAGGACCATGCATTTACCCCAGATACCTGAAAAATGAGGAACATAACGTGTAGTTCGATAGTACATGCAATGTATTATACTAATAAAAAATATAAACAAAATAAAATAAAATAAATTAATTATAAAATTAAAAACTTATTACAATAATTAGAACCTGATGTGTTTGAAAATGTAATAAAGGTTTTGAAAAATTCAAAATGATCAATTTATTTATTATAATTATCTATAATTATTTTCCATGTCATTTATTTTACATGAATGCATTAATTATGGTTATTTACAAGAGAATTTAGAGGGCCATTAAGATAAAAGGGAATTAATTAATTAATTTAAGCATGTTTATCTTAATAATAAAGAATGAATAAAAATTAATGTTAACCAGTGTACTTTTTAATATTTTTTTCATGTGTATGACCATTCATGAGCTTGACCAAGACCTATGCATGCATTGGTTTAATTTAATTTAATTTATTGCATTGTTTTAAAATTATTAATTATTAAATTAAATATGATAGCTTTCCTGTCATCCCTCCCTTAATTATTATTTAGGACCTATGTTTCCAAGGTCATTTATGTAACTACCATAAACCAATCCTTTGGTTTCCCTCTCATGTGTGTGAGTTATAAATACATGTATAAAAGGAGTATCCAAAGGTGTGTGGAGGTTGTTCAATATTAAACTAAGATGATTACAACCCAGGTGATACATAGGTGGAGAGGTGGAATGCTGTAACTCATTCCAAGACCAACATAATGATTTTTCCCCTAGGTCTTAGGTTGATTTATTGCATGATTAATAATTCAACCATTAGATAAGATCACGATCAATTAATTAATTTATTTATCTATTTATTTATATCTTAGGAATTATTTATTTTACAGATGAAAGACCATGACCACATAAATAAATGGATTAATATGAAAATATGGAATTTAAATAAAGGGATTATGCATAATTTTTTTATTATCAAAAAATGGTTAGTCACTTAATTAAAATCCACATAATTTTAATATTAAATGTAAAGGATAAAAATAATAAATATTTATGCATAATAAAAACAAAAATTCCTTAAGTTAATATTAATTCATTAAGCCTACCATCATCAGAATTAAGATAAATCCATAGTTGAAGTGTTAGTTCGGCCTACTCCGGGGGTGATTTTAAATTATTGGTAAGTTTTAACTAAGATAGTGGTTTGACTTAATCATATTTTTATTATGTTTAATAACCCATGTATTTTTATTAAAATTTTGGAAGAAAATGTTGAGGAAATATTATTAAGTATTTATGGATTGGGAAGTCTACTTAATGAATCAAGGAGCTGCTAGTTTGTAGTTGGAAAGACTGCCTACCTAAATACTTTATTATAAGTTTCATGGCCTATATCATAATTATAATAAAGTAAAGATAGATACATTCCACTATAATTTATTAAGTGATGATACATTATGATTTCAATGGTTAGGGCCATTGAGACTTGATAAAATAGTGAGATAATTAATAAAATTAAATTCATTATGTTTCACATAAATTGTAATCAAGTGAAGTATTAATAATATATTTTTTATAACTATAGAATAATTAAAAGTTCATCATCCACATTATCCCTAAGATAAATATTAGGGAGTATCCATATCCTTACTAGTAGTAACTTCCAGGAATGATTTAGAAACCTACGGGTTGTGTTTCACCATGAATGGAAATATTACATGCTAGAATCCCCACTGCCTAATTTTCTTGCAAAGGTGGTGAGTGATGAAGAGTTCACTATCTATGATAAAAACTTGAGTTACATAGTATGTATTTAATGTTTAATGATTTTATCCATGTCTAGTGAACTCATAAAGTCTCATCAAGACATGGATGTTTATAGTATAATTCAGTGTATCCATGGTCTATATCAAGAGAGTGATAGACTATAATAGTTTGAGATATCCAAGGAAATATTTCAGAGTAATCTCGGAGAAGGTGTTCCATCTAGGACACATGTAGTTAAACCCATTAGATACATTGAGATCCTAGAGGTTCCATGATTCAAGTTTCCTAAATAACTATGCACCGATATCATTCTTTCATCACTCCCTCAGAGCTTCTCTATTTTTTTGTTAATTTTAATATGAACAACATAGAGAAGTATCCTTAAAATCTTCCCACATGACTTCACAAAGTTGATAAGGAGATGAAATGTGAAAATCCTTACATACTTATGTTGAATAAAAGGAAAGTATAAGTGGAGAGATATTATACCAAATATTCTTCACAACAACCTTATAATAAGATAAGGATCAAAAGAAAAGAAAGAGAATATGATGTTGTCTATTTCTTATATGAAAAAAGGTCCACTAGAAGAAAAACTGCACCCATGAAAAGAAGCAAGGGGAAGCTTTGGGTACATTTTTTATTGAGTGAAATATATTTATTTCTACAAATTTGGTATTAGATAAAACATATGGTGATCAAATATGTATTCAAATATAAAATCCAAGTATATTCCAGAAGATTGATTGAGGGGAGGGGGATAAACAAGTAGCCAACAGAACCAAACTTGCTACCATGGCTATTAGGGACTACCACCTTATGCTACTGATGGGAATGATCTTGGTTTTAAAAGTCTATTATTATGTTCCATCTATTACAAAAAACATTATTTCTATATTCAAACTTTATACAAATGTATTTATTTTCAAGTTCGTGAATAAATGTGGCTTATTTTATAAATATATAATTTGTTAAGGCAAGACATATTTAAATAATAGTCTTTATGTGCTTTATTACACAAATAAAGTAATGAAAATTGATAATGAAACTAAATCACATGACTCATACCACACCTAATTATGGCATCACTAGCTATGTCATGTAAATGAAAATAATTTGAGTAAAATATTCCAAGATGGATATTTATATTCTTTTTAACTAAACCACTTGGAGTATTTCACACATGTTTACAAGTAAAAATGACCAAATTCACATTTAGTGTAAAAGGTGAAAGGGATAAGGAGATCCCTAAATTAGTTCATACTGACATGTGTGGACCATTTCTAGTTGAAATAAGGAGTGGGTACTCATACTTTATAACTTTTATAGAAGATTTAAGTAGATATGGATATGTTTAATTAATGAGGTATAAATAGGATTCCTTTTATAGATTCAAGGAATACAAGAATAAAGTTGAGAACCATCTTGGAAAGAATATTAAGAAAATCCACTTAGAACATAGTGGAGGATATCTTAATCAAGACTTCATTTATTATTTATAGGAGTTTGGGATTATATCTCAACTCACTCCTCCTTATACACCTTAGTTGAATGGTGTAAGTGAAAGGACGAATCACAACCTATTGGACATGGTTATATTAATGATGAATCATGTGAGTCTTACATTATCATTTTGGGGATACATGTTACAAACAACAACATATATACTAAATTGAGTTCCAATTAAAACAACTTATGATATTCAATACAAATTATGGAATGGAAAGAAACCGATTTTTTCATACTTACATGTGTGGGTATGTGAATCATTTTTCAAGGACTATTTAGGTAAAAAAATCACCCTAAGGAAAAAAGTGTATATTTATAAGATATCCTAAGGAAACAAGGGGATACTACCTATAAAACCCTTTATATAAAATGGTAATGGTTGATAGACATCCTATATTCCTTGATAGGGATCATATATCTAAAAGAGATAGTGGGAATGATATAAAATTTAATGAAGTATAGGCTCAAGGTACACAAAATTTGGTACATAAACAAATTCCATAAAGCCCCATGGAATAAGAAGTTCCAGTGACACAAGTATTTCATAGGAGTATAAGAGAGGTTAGAGAAATATAATGATATGGTTTTCTAGTTACCAAGGATAGTGACACATTATTAATTGATAATAATGATCTTATAACCTTCAAGGAAGAAGTAAGTGGCACAAATGATTCTAAGTGGAAATAAGTTTTGAATTAGGCAATGGATTCTATATACCAAAACCAAGTTTTGATTTCGGTAGATCCTCCAATGAATGTAAATATTATTGGTTGGAAATGGGTATTCAATAAGAAACTAGACATGGATGGAAAATTCAATACTTATCGCAACGTCCCAGACTAACTAACCACTAAACCAGTAGCTAGACCAATGGGTCACATGACCTCAAGCACACCTCCCTAAATTCCATAGGCTGTTGACTAGAAGCGAGGGCATATGGTATGTTCATAGGGATACTATTCCCTCATAGATCCAAGTATAAACAATGGTAAATGAAAGATAAAAAATATTGGAAGAAAAATCAGAAATAGATAGTAGCAAAAGATCATGTAAATAAACCAATAAGAAGATGTAATGAACTTTTATAAGATAAATAATAATAGTAATAGATACAAAAATATGATCATGATGTCATATGCCTATAAAAAAATGAGAGCACTGAGAAAAGAGGGATATAGGCATATAATGTATTCTATAAAAATACACAGAAAGGGAAAAAAGAATACAATAACATCTCGAGTATAAGATCAGCCCTGTACTCCAAAACTCCGTCCCTAAGCATAAAAACACCCAATAATTGGAAGTTGCATGCTTCCATTTGTCTATACCTACAATCAATAAATCCAAATTAAGTACCAAATGGTGCCCAAGAAGGGTGTGAGATATAAATCTCAGTAGGCTGACACCCACGATGTCTAAGATGATCCATTCTGTGTAATAATGAAATAAGTTTTGTACCATAATAGTAAATATAGAGCAAAGAATAAATAAAAAATAAACATCTCAGACCAGGTTCCTAAATGGACATCCATCCAAAATCACATGATTCGGCCTAATCCAGAAGTCTGGAGAGGTACCTATGAAATTCATTGTATACACACAAGGTAATTATGAATTGAATCAATCAAAAAAATAAATAAGACCCCAACCTTGTGCTTTATCTTGGAGGTCACATTTTCCATTTCATCATATAGGCATGCCCATAATGTAAATGTAAAACATCACATGTGCATAAGAAATAAATCAATCCATAAAATCCATTAGTGGAGTCCTGATCCCATCCAAGGTGATCTATATAGAATCCTAAGGGTCACTATGAGTGTCTTTAATATAACAAATACCTATGAGACTATCTAAGAAAACCCATATAATGTCCCTTGTATCACTTAAGGTATGGTGAACTCTGAGTCCATACCAAGTATCTCACATAGGGGATTGGGTTTCACCCGAGGTATGGCATATCCATCTTACCAACAGGTCCATCCTTGATTGATCCCCTAGAGAACCAGTGTCACTCATGTGTATAAGTAAACCAGCCAGAGAGAACATATCTGGAAAGACAAAGTATCACTCTCGGTGCATCAATTGGATCCAATTGGGCATGGTGAGTCCATAAATGGCATCCTTAAATCGGGACCCATGTTCTCTCCTGGCTCATAGCAAGTGATCATGAAAATCAAGGAATATTTCATAAGGAATAACATTTATATAATTTCGTGACATCAAATAAACATATCATGCCAAAAGATAACAAGATATTAATGTATCATACTTCATACTATAAAAAGTCATAAGTCATTAAGCACATGTTTAAACTCTAGGATACAAGATATGGTTACTAGGAAACATACATTAAGTACAAGCAATATAATACAAGCATAGGTGCATGGAATCAATATGCCTTTAAACACATGTCATCCATGACATCTCAATAGCCCAAGTTATCAATCTTAAAAATAATATCATATGATTCAATCCAATCAATTTTGGAATAAGAAACAAGCATAAACAATGCATATGCACAAGGCACAAGGCATAACATGAAGGTAAGAAAATCATATGGAACGAAGCAAGGTATTCATCCAACTTGAAAATGAGAAATTAAATGTGATGCATATGGAAATTAATGGTAAATCATCAACATGAATTTAAATATAAGGTGTGACACATTAAGCTTAAGGGAAAATCTATTTATTCCAATTCAAGTTACGTAATTAAAGCATTTAACTAAGGAGCACTCACACTTGGTTATTTACCATTTAAGTCATAAGAAAATGACCATTTAAGATGGGAACACCCAAAGGGGTGGCCAAAAACCAAGATAATGACCCAAATATTGGTTTCACCATAAGGAGAGGTCACACATTACATATTAAACCATTTTAATTAATTTATTAAGCAAGAAAGAAGAATCACCAGAAGGGTTAGATGCATGGAACAATGAAACATCATTTAAAAAGTGTGGAAACTATAGGAAAGAGAATAAACCCCCTTCCTCGATGTAGTAACACTCCACTTGTTTGTTATCAAGGCTTGATTCAAACTAAAATGAAAGATATCAAAGGATTTTTAAAACACTCAAAAAAAAGGAAAAAAAGAGTCCCACAAAAATAGTGAAATAGATAGAAGAAGAAACTTGAAATAGATTAGAGGGGAAGAACGAGATTACTAAGATGGATCTAGTGCTACTAATGGCGAGCAATTTGTACATCAGATGAGGAAGATATCTCAAACCCTATGAAGAGGGGAGGATGAGACCCACAAATCAAGGGGGAGAAGACATCCGCTAGAGGATAGGAAGGAAGAAATAAAAAGGGACAAAGGTTTCATTAAGGAAAAGGGTAATTTTACCCTTAATATTGGACCACATGGTTTGGCCAAACCACACACTAACTGTGTGGCTCCTTTTTCTTAGGAACCCACCTCATGCAGTTTTTCCCTCACGGTTAGCCTAACCACGTGCTAACCGTGTGATGGATAATGTGAGGGTACTACCTGAGTGGTATTAACCATGTGGGATAGACACATGGTTTGGGTAAAGTGTGCATAGACTGTGTGACACCTTCTGCTCCACTGATTTAGGCTGCACGGTTTGCTGTTGGGGGCCACATAGTTTTAGACAAACCATGTGCCCTGTACAGACCACCCTAACTTGAGATTTTTAGGAAAAGGTGCTCTCAAAACTCAATGAGACACTTGGGGAACCTTCAATGAATTTTAAAAGGTCTAAAAAAATACATTGAAGTGTTCCAAACCTCATAATTGAATTTATAATCCTAGTTTATAAAATGAACCATCCACCAAATGCTAGAAATTCAAATTGGTTCGCAGTCTGATGATTTTTTCATGCGGTGGGCTCGAGGCGATTACACACTGGCGATTCCCCTTTATTTTCACTGCTGTTTTGAAATCTGCTATTATATTTGTAATCTATCCTTGCCCTAGTTTTGGTATGTCTGAATTTGATTGTGAGGTTCCCACTTCTCCATAAAGTGGTTTATTCTGAAAATGAAAAAAGTGATTTCAAGTTTTAGAAGTTCAAATTCATTTGGATTTCATCTGGTCCAAAAACATGGTTTATTCCAACCTCCCCACCTTAGAACTTATCTTCCCAAATAATCCTTGGGTAAAAATGAATAGAGCATCACTCGAACAACTCGGGTTGTGAAGTATTTTTCAAACAGTCGTAGTGTATTTCCAAATACCCAACACACCTTCAAGTATCACCTTAACACGTGGCACATAAAAAATAGAAACTCAATCCAATGCTTGTTTTAGATCTAAAACCTTGAGATAGAGCATACTCGAGCCATCCAACCAAAGATACGATCATGTCATCATCTATTCAACCAACCGACCTATGGTGTGGCCACCATAGGTTCAGTTATTTAATGACCAACTCCAAATCATGGTATATATACTGTAAAAATTTCCTTTTAAGATGTGCCCATAGTATTTAAATGACATTGAAAACATGAGATATGATCTGATCAGAGGGTTGACTCTGAACCAACCCATTTAAACTGATAACGCTGGCCTTTCCATTAAAAATTGTAATCAAAATCAACCTTACACCCATCTTACCTAAAAAGGTCAAGAAGAAGTTCCTCACTAACTGCATACGATAAGAGAGGGGTATCAAGTCACACCATCCTTGGTCGACTACCCTTGAGGCACCTGAATTAGAAGGTTGGTGAATTTCAAAAGACTGATCTGATGCCTTTAGATGAAGAAACCTCAGAACTTCTTCAAGAATGATCACCATGGCCTACAGCTTGTTTTTAGTGATGACTCTAGCAAAAAATTATCATTTAAACTATCATTCCCCAACATGAACATGGAACAAAACTCAATTAGACATATTTGGACCATCATGGTAAAACACCCCCTATGATCCCGATATAAAAATTGGGGTAACCTCAGAGTCAACAACTGGAATCCAAGGATCTTATCTAAGAAAAAACCACATTCAGTGCTTACAAGTGAGACATTTTTACAAGACAAACGTCCATATAATAAAAAAACTGACTAACCCCAATGTGGAATCCACCTAGCTATCAAATCCAAGGAAATAGCTAGCGTCCATTAGTTTGAACAAGGTGTTCCTTCTTGGGAACCCAAGTATCACTCAGGACTAACTAATCCTTGAGAACAACCATTATTCTAGAGTGAAACTTTGATCAAAACCACCAAAAAAAGCCTAATGACTTAATTTTTTTTATCATGGTGTAATAAAAACACTCTCTCAATGTACTCAAATGATACAAAGATTGGGGACATGGTCACCCTAAAGATGAGATTTCCTTAATAGGGTTTTAACGATCTACATTAAGGATCTAAGACACTTTCTCCATTAAGAGGGTGGAGTTCCCTGTATGTTTTCAAAAAAACCTTGACCGTAGAAAAGGGGGAGGCTGTTGAGCCATTACAGTTTAAATTCCTTAGAAGAGCTTGACTATATCCACCAAAACATTAGTATTACCCAACCATGATTCCTTTTCCACAAAATTCATCCCATGTTCACCAAGAAAAACATCATCATGCTCTCAAGCATGCATTGAATTGAAAAAAATAGATTACCATACACATGTAGTTTTAGGAAGTAACTACCATTTTCAAATAGTCTTTCCATGGTTGTGTTCCTTATACTTGTAAAGACACATTTAACCAAAACTAAAATGACACTACCTACCTTAGAAAAAACCTGGTCATCATTCACTGATAAAGGGGACTCAAAACACACTTCAATGAGTGTCTAACCAGAAAGGAAGATAGGCTATCCATTTACAAGAACACTTGTCCAGATTTACCCTGGGCGTACATATGGAACTCCACATGATTTATGACCACATGTGAAAATATACAAAACATTTTTCATAAGAGCCCAACTGAATTGATTGACATTTCATCACCCAATCCTTAACAAGATGTTTTACCAAACACTAGAACACTCAACCTCCTAGAACCAGGTAACAATACTTTGGAGGTGACCTATAATGAATAATAACAATAAAAGGATTAAAGGAGAACTACTGTGCATAAATGGTTCATGGAAATATTTAACAATACAATAGGTACCGCGTGTATCAACGCATACTACCCTAAGGTTTTAGGAATAGAAAGACACAACAATAACACTTACCATATTCATAAACAACCATACACACTTGAGCATCAGAGGGGATATGCATAATATTAAACTAGAAGTCATATTACATCATATGACTATTAACTTGATTGATCTCATATCAAGTCATCCATATTTGAAAAGGAATGAAAAGAGGTGTCTCATGACCTACCAAGCGGATGAACATGTCCTTGGAATGTTCATCTCACTAGAACTGAGCATTTTGAAAAGATCATACTTATAGAAATAATCAAACAACACACGACCAACTATAAAATAGGGAATCATTTAAAAAACTAAGAGTCCTACATGGTACTATGGCACCCGAACAGTACCACACAAGAGAAACTGCTCGTAAGAAACCAAAAATATCTTTAAAGAGTCTGAGGACACTACCCACAATGGATAACCCCTAACCAAAATATAAAGCATTGACCCTACCAAGGGACATCACTGAATAAGGTCACTAATCTAAAAAGTAAACAACGCTTAAGCCTAATTTATAGGAAAGAGGCCTACGGGTAATGCTCATGCACCTGTCTCAAGGTAGAAGGAAGGAAGGATTTAAACTACCCTTACACAAGGGTTATTCCAAAACACCATTTAAGGTTCCATATTAAGGCATTAAAATAAAACTCATTTAACTATTTAAACATTAATAGGTTATTTTTAAAGAAAAACCAACTCTAGACACAAGGAAAAATAGGAAAGGTATTTTAAACCACATTTTAATCATTATTATTTAGTGGAATCCTACCATAATTAGGTTATTTTATCACATAAACCCCATTTTAAACACCATTTATTCAATTATAAGGCATCATACAAAAATGTATCAAATAAGATAAAAAGGGTCCTTTTTTTAATTAAGGAGGTACTAGTCAAAAGGAAACCACGCTACGCCTACATGTGATGCCATATAGGCGGCTATGGGAAATTTTAAAGTTCCTCCATGCAAAGCATAAGCACATCCCTATGAGTTTAATCACTAAGGCATACCAAAAGAAAAATAAGACCTATACGGGTCCCATTTAGCCATTTTGGGTTCAATAAAAAGAGACCTGAACATTTTGAAAACTAATATTTTAAAAGACACCCATAGAGGTTTTAATTTATTAACAACATTCCCCAACTAACCTTCTTGGGTCAGTTTTACATTTTTAAAACTTAGTTATATAGGTCATTTTCCCAAATAAAATATATACAATCCTTATAAAGGCATCCAAGACATTTATGGTCGATATTGAATGAAATTTATATTTAAAACAATTTCTAAATAAGATTCTCATAATAGACGGTTCAGTTTTATGGGTTACTACATCAATTCATAAAGCACCCATACACCTTACAAGTTTAAGTTTTACCCCATCTGAATAAAACCATTTCATCTAGATTAAAATAAGTATTTAAATATTTGGAAATTTTAAGAAAAATAATTTAAAATATAAAAGGTTCATCTATTACGATTCGATTATATGGGTCACCCTATTCCAATTCATGAAGAATCCATACACTTTACCAATTGTAAATTCATTCCAATTTAACCACATACAATTCATTTAGAAATAAATGAAATTTTATCAGCTTTAACATGTATACAAAATTCATTCAAGTATATTAAGGGAATTAAAAATGGTTTGGTTATGTGGGTCGTAACTTTCCAGCTTATATAGTGCCCATACACCTTATGAATTAGAACTTGAATTCAATTTAATCACAACCTGAAAGTTTCATCCAATTATAAACAACATAGAATAATGAAAATTTAAAACAAGAACACTAATAATTCACCTAAACATGGTAAAAAATTAGACATGCTAAAAGTATCACTAAGCAGGCTAAATAAGAATAACCAAGAAAAATAAGCATGGAATACTGCCATGTAAGAAAGGGGAACTGAAACATGTAATATAAGATAGCATGATGATTTAAATTAAAGAATAATGTAACACAGTCAAACATACTAAGTAAATCACACACATCATGTTACATAACAAGCAGGCACAAAACTATACATGCTACTAAAATACATAACATGGAATTCAACAGGTAAGAAAATAAATACACAAAGCACATCAATAACTTCTAATAGACTATCAATGAAATCTACATGGCATTGAATATTCATGGAATGTGAATCCCTATATGCCTATAATGAATCAGGTCATGTTATATTATTTCTATACCTGGCCAAGGGTAAATTCTATAATCTCATAAATTTATAAGCATCAGAAAGTACTCTAATCACTCAAGGTGAAATAAAAATCAATTGTAATATCGAACAACACAAAAAACGATCCCATCCCTGACCACTTGGAATTTTAATCATATGTGGTTTGATCTCTCTTAGGAATGACTATTTACCAAGTGTCGACACATTCTTAGTCTCCTATCAACCAGCTTAAAACAGTAATACAAAAAGAAAAATAATGTCTCTCAAACTACTTTATGACATCTCATCCCAACTGAAGGATCCATACTGGTGGGTCACATGACCTCAAGCATGCCTCCCTAAATTCTGGAGGTTTTCGACTAGAAGTGAGGGCCTTGAGTATGTTTGTGGGGAGAGTATGACCTCATAGATTAGAGTATGCACACTGGTAAAAAAGGGTAACAAATAGAAGAAGCAATACTAGAAATAGACATTAGTGTAAGATCATGTAAATAAACCAAGTAGAATAACTAAAGAACTGGAAGAAGTTGAATAAAAATAGTAATATATACAAAACTATGATCATGATGTCATGTGTCTATAAAAAAATGAGAGCACTAGAAAAAAGAAGATACAGGAATATACTGCATTCTATCAAAATATATAGAAAGTCCAAAAACTTCTAAAATAACATCTCGAGCATAATCTTAATCCTCTGCTCCCAAATTACATCCCTAAGCAGCAAAACACTCAAGCATTGGAAGCTTCATGCTTCCATTTGTCCATACCTGCAATCAATAAAGTCTACTCAGGTACAAAATGGTGCTTGAGTAGGGTATGAGATATAAATATCAGTAGGATGGTACCCATGGTTTCTAGGCCGATTTATTCCATGAAATAATGAAATAAGTTGTGTACTATAACAGTAAATAAAGAGAAATGAATAAATAAAAAAAAAACATCTTGGATCGGGTTCCTAAATGGACACCCATCCAAAATCAACTACTTCGGCCTAAGATGGAAGTTTGGAGAGGTACCTATGCAAGTCATAATATATACACAAGGAAATTATGAATTTAATCAATCAAAAAATAAATAATACCCTAATATTGTGCTTTATCATGGAGGTCACATTTTCCATTTCATCATATAATCTTGCCCATAATGTAAAAGGAAAACATCATATGTGCATAAGAAATCAATCAATCCATCAAATCCATTTGGTGGAGTCTTGATCCCATCCATGGTGATCTAAAAATAATCCCAAGGGTCACTATGAGTGTCTCCGATATAATTAATACCTTCAAGTCTGTCCAAGGAAACCCATACAACATCCCTTGTATTAGTCAAGGTACGGTGAACTCTAAGTCCATACCAAGTATCTCACATAGAGGAGCAGGTATCACCCGAGGCATGGGGTATCCATATTTCCAATGGGTCTATCCTCTATTGCTCCCATAGGGAACTAGTGTCACTCATGAGTATAAGTATACTACCCGAATATCCCGTACCTAGAATTCCAAAGTATCGCTCCCAGTATGCTAATTGGATCCAACCGGTCACAGTGTGTCTATCCATGGAATCCTTAAATCGGGACCCATGTTCTCTTCTAACCCATAATAAGTGATAATGATAATCAAGGCATATGTCATAAGGCATAAAATTTATATAGTTTCAGGCCATCAAATAAACATATTATGCTAAAAGCTAAAAATCTATTCGTGTATCACACTTCAGACTATAAAAAGGCATAAGGAATTAAGCACATGTTTAAACTCTAGGATACAAGATATGGTCACTAGTAAACATGAATTAAGAATGAGTAATAGAATACAAGAATAGGATCATGGAATTAATATGACTCTAATCATATTTCATCAATGAAATCTCAATATCCCAAGCTATCAAGCTCGACAAGCATTTCATATGATTCAATCCAATCAAATTTTGAATAAGAAATAAGCATAAACAATGAATAGGCACAAGGAACAAGGCATAACATAAAGGTAAGAAAAGCATATGGCATGAATCAAGGTATTCATACAAATTGAAAATGATCAATTAAATGTGAGGCATATGAAAATTCAAGGTAAAGTGTCAATATGAATTTAAATATAAAGTGTGTGGGATTAAGCTCAAGGGCCAATGTATTTATTCCAATTCAAGTTAAGTAATTAAATTATTTAACTAAGGAGCACTCACACTTGGTTATTTACCATTTAAGGCATAGGAAAACAACTATTTAAGGTGGAAAAAACCAAAGGGGTGGACAAATACTAAGAGAATGACCCATAGATGAGTTTATCCATAAAGAGAGGTCATGCATTTCATAAGAAACCATTTTAATTAATTTATTAAGAAAGAATGCAGCATTGTTGGAAGGGTCCATCACAAAGAACAACAATGCCTCATTTAAAAAGCATCAAAGTGATGATAAAGAGTATAAAACCCCTACCTCGATGTAGTAACATTCCACTAACCCTTTATCGAGGCTTGATTCGATCTAAAATGAAAGAGATAGAAGGTTTTTTCAAACTCCTTGAAAAAAGGGGAAAAGAGTCACACCAAAATAGAACAATGTATGAAATAGGAACCTTGAAATAAATTATAGGGGAATAAGGAGCTTATTGAGATGGATCCAATGCTACCAACGATGAGTGATTCAGACATCGAAGGAGGAAAATATCTCAAACCCTATGAATATGGGAGGAGGATACCCATATCACAAGGGAGGAGAAGACACACTTTTGAGGAGAGGAAGTAAGAAAGAAAAATAGATAAAGGTTTATTTAATGGGAAAAGGTTAATTTTACCCTCAATACTAGGCCACATGGTTTGTCCAAACTGTGTGCCAACTATGCAACTCTTGTTGCTTAGGAACCCACCTCACATGGTTTTTACCACACAGTTATACTAACTATGCATTAACTATGAAATGAATAGTGTGAGGGTACTTCCTAAGTGGAACTAACCATGTGGTATAGGTGCATAGTTTGGGTAAACCATGCACAGCTCGTGCGACACCTACTGCTCCACCGATTCAGGCTGCACAGTTTGCTACTGGGGGCTATACAATTTCATACAAACCATCCACCCTATGTAGACCACCCTTACTTGAGATTTCAAAGACCTGATGATCTCAAAACTCAACAAGACACCTAAGGAACCTTTCATTCCTTTAACCAAGTATAAAAAAACACATTGAAGTGTTCCAACCCTTGGAATTGCATTCCGAAACTTAGTTTGAAAAATGACCCATCCACTAAATGCCAGAAATTCAAATTCCTTTGGATTTTCATTTGGTCCAAAAACATGGTTTATTACACTTATATGGCATGAACATTTACAAAAATATATAAAAAATTTCAAGGCATTGAATATGATGAAACCTTTTCACAAGTTTCTATACTGAAATCCATTAGAATTCTACTTTCCATTATGACTTTCCATGACTATGAGATTTGGAAAATGGGTTTAAAAAAAGCTTTCCCGAATAGAAACCTTCATAAAGATGTATATATGAAAGGGTTTTTGACTAAAAAAGATGCCAACAAGGTATTAAAATTGAAAAGATCCATTTATGGATCAAATCAAGCATCCAGGTCATGGAACATTTAGTTTGATGAATCAATATTGATATTTGGTTTCATAAAGAACTAATGTGAACCTTGTGTCTATAAGTGGTTTAATGGTGGTTATATTATTTTCTTAATAGTATATTTTTATGATATAATAATTATTAGAAATTAAATACCAGACTTATAGTCGGTTAAAATCTAGTTGAATAAATGATTATCCATTAATGAATTAGTCTAAGAAACATATATTCTTGGAATCAAAATCCATCGTGATATATCCAAGATTCTTCTTGGTCTAATTGAAGGTATATACATTGAAAATATACTAAAGTGGTTCAGTATGAAACAATACTAGAGGGGATTGTTTCTAATGTCACATGGAATTCATATTTTTAGGAAAATTTATCCTCATACACATAAAGAAAGATAAAGGATAACAAGAATTCCATATGCATCTGTGATTAGGTCAGTCATGTATACTATAATATGTACTAGGCTAGATGTCACCAACTCCTTAAGTATGGTAGGAAGATATAAAGATAACCTAGGTGACTACCATTGGATGGAAGTCAAGACCATATTTAATTATCTGAGGCATACTGAGGACATGTCCCTTTTTTATGGAGGAGACAAAGAACTAGTCATCAGAGGATATGTAGATGTTAGTTTCCAAACATACCAAGATGATTTAAAATCAAATATGGAATACATATTCATTCCAAATGGAGGTGTTGTGAGCTAGAAAATATCAATGTAAGTTATGGTTGTAGATTCTACAGTAGGGTATGAGTATATTATAGTTTTTTAGGCATCTAAAGAAGAAGTTTGGATATGTAACTTTGTCTAATATCTTGATGTGGTATCTATTAGTAAAGATCCAATTACACTCTATTTTGATAATACTATAGTGGTTTCTCTCACAAAGGAACCAAGGTCATATTAGTGGACAAGGAACATACTTCGTAAGTATCATCTCTTGAGGTATTTTTATCAAAGAGGTGAAATTACAGTGATAAAAATATCTACGGAAGACAATGTGGAAGACACCTTGACTAATTAATTAACTTAGTGGAAACACAGTCATCACTTGAGGTCAAGTAGACTGAAATTCATAGGAAATTGGCTCTATTTCAAGTGAGAGCCTATTTGTAACATCTCGGCCCAGGTGCCACACACCGGTGACCCGAATCGGTTGGCCACATAACCTCAAGTGTGCCTCCCCATATTCCATAGGATATCGACTAGTAGTGGGGGTTTGATAAGTCGATAATGGGGATACTATACCCTCTTTTATCAGAGTAATATACTAGCAGAAATAAATAACAATAGAGGAATCATATATAACTAAAAATAATAAAAATATTTCAAGATAATCAATGTAGGAAATAAAATATCCAACTGAAGCAGAAAACATTCCATGTCAATGTATGTGTCAATTATTTAAAATGAAACACAAAATAAAGACACTAAAAACTCCCAATAAGGTCCTAAACCATGTCCAATTACCTAAACTAATATCCATCCCAACTATTCTATCCAACATGGGAACCTTTCCCTTAACCTATCTTGCATCCATGAAATCTTTTCTTCTATCGATCAAGAAACCTGAGTAGGGTGTGAGTACAACTCAGTAGGCCACCATTAGTAATTTCTAAAACAAATACAACAAATAACAAGTGTATGTAGTTGTATAATGAAATAATTACAATGAATAATTAAACAGTAATCTCATTATAAATTAATATTTATTAAACCAAATAGACCACCAAGTTCCCAAGGACACTCGTACCTCAATACCTACTCCGAACCATGCTGGATTTGAACCATGTTATATATTCAATTCACATTTCATTTCAGCATTAGGGATTTAATTAACCATTTATTTTTAAATTCATTAGTACGAACACTTGGAACCATTTTCCAATACTGATTTAATGTCTCGTATTTTCCGTTTATTATTTTTAAATATTATATGGAATTATTTCGAGACCGGGTGCGAAGACGGCACATCATTCCAAGGTCCAGTGAGCCCGGAATGGTGGTTTGAACTTTTTTTTAAGTCAAGTGAGTTGGTGCTTCTACGCGGTTGTGGAAGTTTCCAAACAGATTCCTGGATTAAAAATATGAGTGCACCGTTGCATCCGGGATGATGACTTTTCCTAAGAATGACTCTAACCTCAACTGGCGCAGGTCGGCTGCAAAATTTAATTTGGGACGTTTTAAAAAGGAAATCTCTTTGGAGGGAATAAAATAAATTAATAATTTATTTTATTATTTTAAAACATTTCCTTTTTTTTGAGCACGACGTAATCCTCCCCTATAAATTCATCCTTATGGAAAATTCGTAGGGTTAGCCTCATAACCCCGTGGGTTGAGAAAAAGAGAGAGATTTCTCTTGGAGCTTGGGCGGAGGAGGATGCGTTAGCGAATGACGACGGATCGAAGTTGAGAATCGATACGCCAACAACGTTGAAGGATCTCGACGGCAATGGCAGCGCGGCTCCTTCGTCAGTGATTGATCCTTTCAAAAGGTAGGGGTTGTTGTTTTGATTTTATTTTCCCCGTATTTGAATTTAAACGACGAACGCGGATCAACCACGAACAAGTTGATCCGCAGATTTGTACGTTCTTGCGGGAGGGTTTTCTTTAGTATGATTTTGGGGAATTAATCCATGCTTTATATTCATGTTGATATCTTCTCCGTTTAAACCTATCAACGGGAGCAGATAAACGCCGTGACGAACGACGGCGGAGGTTCGTTCCTCATTTCGTTTATTTGGATCTCTTCCTCCTTTTTCCCCGTGTGTTCTTCGCGTTCTTCGCGGGGTGATGAACAATGGATCGTTGTGCATCCTTTCTACGATGAAACGATCCCAAATAGAAGGTTCGACAATGCAACGACCTTGTGAAGGTGCGGCGACGATGGCGGATGATGAATCGGACCAGATCGAAAAGAGCGTTCTTCAAGCGTTCTTCGCGCGGGAAGATCAATCATGTTTTCAGAGCCGATCGGAGGCCCAAAAATTATGGAAACAACTTCGTGGTGTTGAGGCGACCAAAACCTGAAGGTTTCGTGGTGATTGGACGGTCGAATCAATGATCAGAGCACCACGGGAGGCGCGACGGCGAAGGTCCGCGTTTCTGGAAATTTCCAGAATACACGGCGTGTACTTCCGAAGAACATGCCGTGTAGCTATGATGGTGGAGGATAGGGTTTTGGGGTCAGAGAAGGATCACACGGTGTGTGACCCTGGTTACATGGAGTGTTGGACCTTTCCCGAAGCTCGACGTGTACTTCGGGTGGTACACAGACACGAGATTCTCTACACGGCTTCAGGCAGCATGACGTGTACAGCTCGACAGAGGCGGCTACACGGAGCTCATCGTGTATCCCGGGGATACAAAGACATGGGATGGAGTACACGACCATGTACTCCATCACCCAGCCAGGCGAGGTCACCAGTGCAGGTGACCCTGTGTGCAGATTGCACGGGTTGGAGTACACGGGTTGGTGACCATGTACGTGCACATGGCCAGAGTACACGGAGCCAGCCCCAGTGACCCAGACACGGCGTGTACTCCGTACTACATGACGTGTATAAAGTTTTCTACATGACCAGCCTCACAACACGGGCCGTTGTACACAGGCAGTACCCGGGGTTGGACAACACGGCGTGTATCATTTCTACACGCTGTGTACTTTTTGGAGAACGGCTTGGTCCTTTTGTTCACCGTGCCTTGAAAATCTTTCATTTGGGTTAGTTCCCCTTCTTCTTTTACCCTGAAGGTCAGGCATCATTCCCTCATGCCGGATTATGATCCCTTCAGCAGTACTTTTCTATGATAGAGTCAGACATCCATCCGAGAGGCCTGGATCGAGATCCTCTATCCATTCCAGACCCTAGGTAGAGTCAGGCATCGGCGTGACCAACTTTACCGGGCGTTGATCCTCTACCTAGCAGGTGAATTCCGGATGAGTCACGGTATCCGCCATGGCCCTGGTAGTGATCCTCATCTGTGTATCGAGATCTTTCCCACTCAGGAGTGTGTCTCCCGTAATGAGTTCTTCTATCTATTGTAACCCTTCCACTCAGGAGTGTGTCTCCCATAATGAGTGTAGCTACATCTCGTGATGGTTCCCAATGAACATCACTTCTCGGACGGACGTCATCAGAACTATAAGACTCATGGAGTGTGTTCTCCCGGAACGAGCGCATCACGAAATCTTCAAACGGAATCCCTTGCGGGGGTATGCGGTTGAGTGACTTGTCTCTAGACCAAGGGTCTGGGTTTTGAGTATATCTGGTTTGTTTTATAAGTTCAGTAAACATATATTATGCATAACTGACTGTACCTTTACTTTGTGTACTGCTTTGTGGTTTTCGGGGTCCTCTACTGAGTATTGTTATACTCACCCCTACACGGGCTTTGCCCATATTCTGGTGTCTTGTGCAGACGAGCAGACTTTTGACAGAGTCCAGGGTGGACCAGGATAGGACTGAGCTTTCTGAGTTTCCTACAGGCCGAGGAATTCCTACGGCTACGAGCAGCAGTCCTAGTACCTTTGTGCTTACAGGTTGGACTTTGCAGTTTTTCAGACTCTTGTTTTTGGTGGGCTTGTATTCTGGCCTAGTTTACCTTTATAGTACTCTACCTTTCGTCGTGCTCTGTTGGTTGGGTTTAGTTGTATGCATGCATTTTTGTTCCTTAGTGTTTTACATTTCATAATTTGTGGGCTTGAAGATGTGTGTGTGTGTACAGGTACTTAGGAAATGCCTCCCATGTTAGTGACATGCCTACTCGGTGCTAGTCACCAGCCCCTGGCCTATTGGAGGCGGGATTGGGGAGTCACAACACGGGCCCCATCGGGACAGGTCGTGACAACTGATGTTTTGGGTATAGAACTCCATGTTTAGTACCCTAATTCTCAATTATACACATTTATCATTATAGTAGAAAATCATGTATATCACCCAAAATCTCCATCAGACATATTGATTATTGGTGTAGAACTCCATTTATGGCACCCCAAATCTCAATCATGCATATACATCATTGGTATAGAACGCCATATCTAACACCCCAAATCCAAATCATATAGATATATCCATCATTGGTGTATAACTCCATTTATAACACCCAAATTCTCAACTATGATGATACATCATTGGTTTAGAATTACTTGTCTAACACCCTAAATATCAACCATTCATTTATATCATTAATTATTGGGCTTAGGTCTTCATGTAAAATACCCCATTTCACAACCATGATTAAACAACATTAATACTCTTATCACAATTAACAAACACTTATTCCATTAATTAATACATAAATTAATTAATCTAAGTCCGTTAATTAATTTGACAATTAATTAACAATGTCAATTTCTATTAATCAATTCAAAAAATAAATTAGTCATTTCACAATTTCAACATCCAATAATTAATTCATCAATTAATTATTCTTAATTACAATTCAACAATTTGATAATTAAATCAAAAATTAATTATCCCAATTTCCAAATCATTACATTGATAATTAATTCACCAATTAATTATCCTTATTTCACATTTAATTACTCAATTCAACCATCTCAATTCCATCATAATTAATTCCCACAATTAATTATCAAATAAAAAATCCCAAGATCTAATAATTAATTCTCTAATTAATTATCTTTTTCATCAATCCCTAAATCTCACAATTTCACAATTTTATAAATTAATTAATTTACCATATTAGTTAATTCAATTAGGGATTTAAATTGCTAAAAAACTCTAGAAATTCTACAACTTTCATATACAAAATCAAAAGCACAAGTATGGGATTTAGAAATTAGACCACCTACCTTGATTTTTTGATGAAATACCACCCAATGGAAATCCCCAAAATTGAGTTGCACAATGAATTAGATCGGATCCAGATCTATTACCATAAATCAAGATTTAACAAATCAATATCTCTTAGATCTAGATATAGATCCACAAGCCTAGATCTAGATTTATCAAATCTAGATCTAGATCTATCAAAAATAGAATACTTCATCCACCAAAATAAAGAGAGAACATAGGTGGATGAATGGGACAAAAACAAGATAAGATCCACTTACTAGGAGAGGAGAAGATCTTTGATCCGAGAATCAGATCACAAAAAAAAAGTTCAGGAGGGCTTAGAATTAGTTTAAAGAGATCCAAAATAATGAAAGACTACCTAGTGTCAAATGGGGGTTGACTTGGGGTTAATTAGGGGGTTCAAGAAAATTTTAAAATAATTTTAGGTCTAATTTAATTCACATGCATAGTTTCCTTGGTTGGGGCACAAATGTTTCCCAAACCGTGCTCCAATCATGTGCCTGCTATTTTTAGGGGTGCATAGTTACTCCTAATAAGGCACATGATTTTCCAAAACTGTGCACTGGCCATGAAAATCCCCTCTTCCTGGGTTTAAATTATTAGCTAGGTTGGGCACACAGTTTTCCCTAACTGTGCACCAACTGTGCACAACCCCTCTTTCTTCAATTTTTCTTAATTTTCACCCAAACACACACCAAAGTAAAACCCAAACAAAAAGTGCTCAACAAATGGAAAAAAGAATACCTAAAATCAAGTTCTAAGTCAACTATAGAAAATGTTAGGATATTATAATATCCCCACCTTATAACAACTTATCCTCGATCTAAACTCCCAATATTCCCAAAGATTCTAATCCAAAGAGATCGGGACACTGATCCTATATATGTGATTCCCTTCCCCATGTTTCTTCCTGTACATGCCCATGTTTCCACAATACATGAACTATCGACACATTCTTTCCCCACAACACTTTCTCACTATGATCCAATACATGAATTAGATGCTTCTCAAAGGATTTATCTATCTCAAGATCAACATAATCTACAACGATCACATGAGAAGGGTCAAGGTGATGCCTCTATAGTTGTGACATATGGAAAAAATCATGTATAGAACTATATTTATATGGAAGATTCAATTAGTATTCCATCAGCTTGATTCTATCCATAATGTCAAACAATCCTACGAACCTGGGTTCCAGCTTTATCTACCTCCACATCCTACAGTGACCCAACCTAGGTGTCCCCTAAGGAATACAAAATCACCCTATGTAAACTCTTGGGGTTATATCAATCTATTAGCATATGACTTATTCATACTCTGATCCATATCCACATGTTTTTGAATCAACTGAACATGATCCAATGTCTCCTTTACAAGACTCAGTCCCAATAACTCTAACTCACCTTCCTCCATCCAATATAGCAGTGATCTGCATGGCCTAACATAAAGATCCTTGTATGGTTCCATCTATACAGTTTCCTGATAACTGTTGTTATAGGAAAACTCTACTAAGGCCAAGTGCATGTCCCAATACCCACTAAAGTCAAGTACACATGCCCTCACTTTTATAGCATGCTTTGTATTCCTATCTGTATGTGGGTGAAAAACTATACTCAGTAAAACCTATGTATCGACTGCATTCTGAAAATACTACTAGAAGAATGAAGTAAAGCGCAGATTGTGATATGAAACAATAGTTCGTGGCACCCCATACAGATGGAATATATCTTAAACACAAACATTTCCCAGTTTCTCCACTGATAAAGTCTCCAATATAGGCAAGAAATGTGCTACTTTCATCAATAAATCCACAACAACCCAAATAACATCATTATTCCTTGGTGTTTTCAGAAGAACCACCACAAAATCCATTTTCACATCATCCCATTTCCATTCTAGAATGGGAAATGACTATAGAAAACCTCCAGGTCATTTATTCTCAGACTTCACCTGTTGATAGGTGTAGTATCATGTCACAAACCCTGTTATCTCTGTTTTCATGCCCAACCACCAAAATTGTCATCGTAGGTCTCGGTACATTTTGATCACACCTGGATGTATCACCCACTTTTAGGCATGAAATTCCCACATGAGCTCCTCTAACATGCTTGTAGGTACAAAAACCTGATTCTTGACATAAAATATCTCATCCTCATCTCTAATATAATTTGAAGGTGACTCCCCACATTCAAGGATTTACCTCAAGGTTAAACACTCAAGATCCTCATAATGCTTGTCTTAGATCCATATCAAAAGTGTAGACTCCACAGAAAATGATACCAGAGTCATCTTTTGCTAACTCTCCTGAGCCACTACATGCATCTCAACTAACAAGGCCATCATCTTCCACTCAGTACTAGATTTATGAACCATATGAGTCTAATTTTTCCTTCTCAAGTCATTAACCAAACTATTTCATTTCCTAGGCATATATGATAGCTGAAAATCAAAATACTTTATATGCACAACCCATATCCATGGATGAATATTCAAATCTCACTGTGAGAAGATATACCTTAGGCTCTTGTGATCTGTATACACCATAAACTTCTCATCCAAAAAATTGTGTCACAAACACTTCAAAGCATAAACCACTATAGCTAGATCAAGGTATTGCATAGGGTAGTTATGCTCACGTGGTCTAAAATTTCAGAACCCATACACCATGAATCGTTCTACTTGCATCAATATAGCTCCAAGTCTGATCCCAGAAGCATCACAATACACCATGTACTACTCATAATAGGGTCAAGATCTGGGAAAATGTCAAATTCTTCTTCAACTCCTCGAAGGTCTTTTCACATGCTTCTTAACTATAAAACTTTATACCCTTTTTGGTCAATCCAAAAAGTGGTGCTTTCAAACAAGAAATTTATTAGATGAATATATAATAATATCTTGATAACCCCATAAATCTATGGTTATTGAACATTTTCTTGGGATTCTCCCAAGAAATCACTCCCTGTACCTTCTCTTGGTCCACTAACACACCTTCCCCTGAGATGATGTGCCCCAAGAAGTGTACCTGGTCAATAAAAAATAGACACTTAGATAGCTTGTAATATAGATGATTCTCTCTTCTTGTACTCAGGATGATGTCAAAATGTTGGAAATGATCGTCACGAGTCTTGGAGTACACTAAGATGTTGTCCATGAACACCACCACAAACTGATCTAGGTACAAATGTAATATTCTGTTAATTAATTTCATAATCACTACTAGTGCATTCATAAACCCAAATAGAATTATGAAGAAATCATATAGGTCGTATCTTCTTTTTAAAGAAGCCCTCGGTATATCAAAAGTCACGATTCTCAACTGATGATACCCTGACCTCAATTCAATATTCGAGAACACAAAAGATCATCTCAAATGGTCAAATAGATCATTGATACATGGAAGAGTATATCAGTTCTTTATAGTCATTTTTTTAACTTTTTATAATCGAAACACAAGAACAAACTCCCATCATCCTTCTTTGCAAACAATACTGGTGAACTCCAATGTGACATACTAAGTCTAAAAAACCCTTCATCCTCTTAATATTTTAGCTGATTCTTGATCTATTTAAGATATATTGGTTCCATTTTATATGGTGGAATAGAAACCGGATCAGATCCAGGCATGATCTCAATAGTGAATTCCATACATCTTTTAGGTGTAATCCCTAATAAGTATTTAGGAAAAACATCCAAAAACTATTCCACCACTGGTGGAAAGACATCATACTTTACACCACCATAATCTAGGAATAAAATAGTAACCTGGGCTGTGAGATCTCCCAGTTTCTATGTAATTGGACCTATTCGTCCTGCATGGATATCCCAATCCCCATGGTGAATATACTGGTTACCCTTAAGAGATATAAAAGTCACTCTCCTTTAATAATAATCTATGTGGGATCAGTATTCAACTAGCTTGTCTATACCCATAATTAGGTCAAATCCTAACATGTCAAGGAGATTGAGATCCCACAAAAAATGATACTACCCAACTTTAATAGAAAATACCTTGTACATATATATGTCTCTAGACTATAATCCTAATGGTGTATCTATATTAATTACCCCACTAACAAACTCCACCACCAGGATCAAACCATTAACAAGTTTTAAAAATATAAAGGAATGAGAGGAACCCGTATCAAATAAGGCACTCGCTAAAGTAGAAGCTACTAGAATAATACCTCTCACTGTCGATGGCCTAGCCTCCCTCTCCATAAGTGTAGGCTACACCACATGAAACTATCCTACCCCCATTCCTTTTGATGTCGTTTGGCTCCCTTGGTTTTCACCACTATGATGATATGGGTACTCTTTCCTAGAAGAACCACATCTACTACCTCTACCTCCTAGGCCAGTAGAACTCTAGCTTCTAGAATGATATGGTTAAGAAGATCCATTCCCAGCACACTGTTTCTATCTAGATCCTCCATCACTAACTATCTATCTTGGGTTCCTAAAGAAAATATGTAGATGTACCAACTTTTCGTAAGATCAACACTCCATTGGTGTTTTGGGACAATGTTTATGAAAGTGTCCCATCCTACCACATTAGTGGAAAAGCACATGGGTAAGATCCTGAGTAAATGATCCCCCTGACTGGCCACTCTACTTCCCACTGCTCTAGATAAAGTTCTCATAACGATGCTTCCTAATCTTAGGGTAGGTACCTCTATATTTTCTAGAAGAAACTACCTGTCTACCACTTGAAGCCTCCTTTAGGTTCCCCTTCAAGATGAGAGCCTAATTCACCACTTCTGAAAACTTTTTCAACCTAAATATATTCACTTGGGACTTAATTTCACACTTAAGTCCATCCTAAAATCATTTTTTGTAGTAGACTCATCTTATACCAATGCTGGTGCAAAGCAATACAAATCCGTGAAGCATCCAACATAGTCCATCATAGACATGCTCCCCTGAGTCAATCTCATGAACTAAGATGCTCTCTCCTATCTCAATGTCTCTGGTTGAAAGTTCTTTGGGAACTTCTCCAAAAAGTCCTTCTATAGAATACCCTCAACATTTCCAGTTCATGCATGAACATACCACCAGTTCTTCACTAATCCTTGTAGAATATAAGTAGCCAGCTCGACCCTATTCTTAGCAGGATTATCCAAATTTTCAAGTATCATCTCGATAGACTCAACCCAAAAATCAGCTCCCTCATGTTCATTATCTCTAGTAAAAGTATGTGGGTGATGCAATGAAAAATACCTCATCAGGTTAGACACAATCATCTCAACCTACCCTATGTATCTTCCCATGAATTTCATGGAGCAAGTGAAGTTCTGTTAGAACTTATCCCTTGCTTCCTCACCAGACACTATCGGCGCCTCAGGTTCCACTACTGGTAAATCATCTCCAGCCATATCCTCCTGTCATCCTCTCAACAAGCATCATCATGGAGGCATAACTATACAATAAAAAACACACTTATTATTACTCTTAACACAACCTTATCACATTTACATTAGAAGAAAATTACAACAAGCCATAACAAGTCTTTTTCCCAAATCTCTCCACATGGTCAAAACTGAGGCTCTATCATTACCCTTAACTATCATACACCTAGGTCTTGGTTAACAAGGGTAAAAAAATTCTCATAGTCCAAGTTTCTCATTTAGAAACCCATTATTCACATTATTTCATCATTTCACCACTTTCAATTTCATATTAGGCACCTTTTTCAATGCAATTTCATAATCTAAGAAAATAGTTTAAGTTAAATTACTTACCAAAAACCCATTTTCCTGTGCATGCCTAAAATGATGCATGTTCACAAAATAATTCTAAGTGCCTAGAATGAATCTAGAAGACTAAACTCTTGTTCCATTCAGAGCCATGAGTAAATACTCAAAAAATATCAAAAAAAATATTCACATCACACAAAAAGTGCATCACCCAAGGCAAAATAACATTAAACTGTAACAGTAAACAACAATAACAATAATCCCACCCTAGGTACTTGGGTTTCCCCCCATACATGGGTTTTAAACTACCATGAATGAGCTCATTAATAAGGCCCAAATATTCCTATTCTCCTGTCTACCTTTCCCAAATAGTAATAAAAAATAAAAAGAAAAGAAAATTAGGCTCTACTACCACTTTGTAACGTCCCGGCTTGGGTGCCACACATCGATTCCCCAAACCGGTTGGTCACATGACCTCAAGCGTGCTTCCTCGTATGCTATAGGCCACTGACTAGTAGTGAGGGTATGATAAGTTGATCATGGTGAGACTATACCATCTTTTATCATAGTAATACACTAGTGTAAATAAATAAAAATAGTAGAAGCATATATAATTAGAAACAATACAAATAATTCAAGATAATAAATATAGGAAATACAATATCCAACTTAATGAGAAATCATTCCATACCAATGTATGTGTTAAGTGTCTAAAATTAAACCCAAAAGAAAGACACTAACAACTACCAAGTGGGTCCTGAACCATGTTCGGTTCCCTCAACCATGATCCATCCTGAATCAGCCAACTAACATGGGTCCCTTTCCCTTAACCTGCCCTTCATTCATGAAATATATTCGGGTACTAATCAGGAAACCCAAGTAGGGTGTGATTACAACTCAGTAATCCATTACCAACGATTTCTAAAACAAATCTAGTCAATAATAAGTGTATATAGTTGTATAAAGAAATAATTAAAATCCGTAATTAAATAGTTATCTCATTATCAATTAATATTTAATAAACCACATAGACCACAGAGTTCCTAAGGACACCCATACCTCAATACCTGGTCCGGCCCGCACCAGTTTTGAACCATGTTACATATTTAATTCACATTTAAGAAAAATAAGGCTTTCATTAACTATTTCTTTTGAAATTCATTATTACATCCACTTGGAACCATTATACAATGATGATGTTTTGGGTATAGAATGCCATGTCTAGTAGCCCAATTTTCAATTATACATATTTATCATTGGTATAAAACTTCATATCTAGCACCCAAAATCTCAATCATACATATTTATCATTGGTGTATAATTCCATGTATAACACCCCAATATAAATCATGCATATACATCATTGGTGTAGAATGACATGTCTAACACCCTAAATCCCAATCATATAGATAGATCTATTATTAGTCTAGAACACCATGCCCAACACCCCAATTCTCAACTATGCATATATATCATTAGTACAGAATTCCATGTCTAACACCCCAAATCTCAACCATTCATTTATATCATTAATTATTAGTCCTAGATATTCATTTCTAATACCCCATTTTACAACCATGATTAAACAACATTAATCCTCTTATCACAATTAACCACTAATACTTACATTAATTAATTCATAAATTAATTAATCCAAGTATGTTAATTAATTTTTCAATTAATTAACAACATAAATTTCCATTAATCAATTCAAAAATAAATTAACCATTTAAAAATTTCAATATCCGATAATTAATTCACCAAATAATTATTCTTAATTACAATTCAACAATTTGATAATTAACTCAACAATTAATTATCCCAATTTCCCAATCATTACATTGATAATTAATTCACCAATTAATTATCCTTATTTCATATTTAATTACTCAATTAAACCATATTAATTAAATCATAACTAATTCACACAATTAATTATTAAATAAAAAATCCCAATATCTCATAATTAATTATTTAATTAATTATCTTGTTCAACAATCCCAAAATATCATAATTTCACAATTTTATAAATTAATTAATTTACCACATTAATTAAATCAATTAGGGATTTCAATTGATAAACAAATCTAGAAATTCTATAACTTTCATATATGAAATCAAAATCACAGCTAAGGGATTTTGAAATTAGACCATCAACCTCGATTCATTAATGAACAATTTCCCAATGAAAATACACAAAATCTAGTAGTAGAATGACATAGATCAGATCTAGATCTATTAACCTAAATCAAGATTTAACAAATCAAGATATCTTAGATCTAGATATAGATACACAATCCTAGATCTATATTTATCAAACCTAGATCTAGATCTATAAAAAACAAAAGCTTTCATCCACCAATATAAAGAAAGAAAATTAGAGGATGAATGGAAAATCAATGGGATAGGATCCACTTACCAAGAGAGGACAAGATCTTCGATCCGGGATTTAAATCGTGAAGAACAGAGGTTGGGAGGGATTTTAATTCATCTAGAGAGCTCCAAAATCATTAAATACCACCTAGGATCGAATGGGGGTTGACATGGGGTTAATTAGGGGGTTTGGGAAAATTTTAAAATAATTTTTGGGATAATTTAATTATCATGCATGGTTTTCTAGGAAGGGGTGAACATTTTTCCCAAACCATGCACCAACTGTGTGCCTGTTATTTTTAGGGGTTCATGGTTACTCCTAAGAGGGCACACAATTTTCCAAACTGTGTTCCAAGCATGCGAATCCCCTCTATCTGGGTTCACACCGTTAGCTGGGTTGACTGCACAGTTTTCCCTAACAGTGTGCCAACTGTGAAAAACCCATATTTATTCTATTTTTTTTTTCAATTTTCACCCAAACACACCCCAAATTAAAACCCAAATGAAAATTTCTCAACACAATGAAAAAATAATACCTTAAATCAAGTCCGAGTCAAATCCAGAAAAGTTTGGGATCCTACACCGCTGGAGTTGGATTTCTAGAAATAACTGTTTATATTGTCGATTATATTTTTATTCAAAGAATTAAATATTAATAAAAACATATTATTATATATTTTTCAATATTTTTATGACTTTAATATAATAATTTCCTAGAGTATCTATCACATTGATAAAGTCATAACAGTTCCTCACTATTATGAGAACCTTGAAATTCCATGATGATATTCTTAAATATATTTCTATGGTCAAATAATATATTATAATAGGACACATATAATGATGAATTTATGTTGAGAGTACTCATAAGTAGATGAGATTTCTTCTCATGAAGTTCACACCTGGTAATGTCCAAGATGAGAGATTATGAGAACAATCCCACCTGTAGGAATTATGCATGTTTATGTATCATTAGATATTCCTATCCACATGAATTTATAATGGTGATTAGACTTTGAGATTATTATTAATGGATTTAATGACTTGAAAACTTATATTTATTTATCTAAACCATAATAATAACAGTTCATTTTCAAGTTGGGTACATTGGGTGTGTCACAAATGGCATGTTTTTTGGCACCAAATTTCGCATGAAGCCGCAAACGGTTGGCTTTGGGTAAACTAAATCCTTATTCGACTTAACAGAACATTACAAAAGCACCAAGGAAGGTGAAAGAAACTTTAGAGGAATGCACACAATAATTAAATTCACAATGAAGTCTCTTATATTCCAAATATTATATCAACCCATCTCCTTCCGTGAAGGTTGATCAAATGGAAAAGGTAGGATCATTCAAGATAGTTACATTGTGCAGAAGCACCCTGATCCACATACAATATACTTATGTGTCAAATACGAAGTCAATCGGTCCCTTACACACTCATCCAATATAGAAAAGGGAGTTAGCTATGCGTAAGACCTCTTCTGTGACCAAAGTCTTGTGTTCCATTGCCAAATATTTCAGCTATAAGAAGAAGGCTACCCCCATTCTTTAGGGTGATCCTTCGGAAGTCGAACCGCCACTCTGTTGTGTGTAAGAATGATCTTCCATGACATCACCAAAGTCATGAAACCATCAAGGAATATATATTTCATTATAGGTTCCCCATGGGTCCTCCCTCAAGTGTACCCACAATTGTGTAATAATCTCCCAACCTCTTCAACTAAAGTTCGGTGTGCACAAAGGCTCCTCTTGTACACACCCTTGAACTTTCATGCTGACCCCATTCCCACGTGCACCCCCTGGACTTGCACAGAAACTTCCAATATTGTGTGCACCCCCTCTTTGAAGCTTTATGGATTTACTTTATGCTAAAGCACCATGTTTTAGCACCTCTTGTGCGCAACCCCCATGACTTTCATGCACCTCTTATGCGAAACCATCCAAACTTGCATGAAACAATTTCTTGGTCCCTTGTGAGGCGTCCTCTATGCCCTTAGTGCATGTGATGGAATACCTTTTTCTTCTCAATATAGGCATGATAATGTGTCTTAATTCTCAGAATAGAGATTCTAACTTGGACCTCATGATCGAACACTCCTCCATTCCATTACACTTTGTCATTGCTAAATCTATTCCCCTCTCAAAGGCACATGAGTTGCGGTTATGTAAGCCCAAGGGGAGAAGAGTGAGTCCCCCACATCTGCACTGAATGATGTAAAACTGTCTAGCACTAACATCCTCATCACATGATGTTAAACTATAGTCTTACCCCATGCAATGCACACAAAATTCCCCATGTAGAATCATAATGAGATTCTACCTTCTCCCACTAAGGGACACATGGACACTCTCATGGGTAGCTTAATGCGTAATCCCGAAACTATCCAACTAAGAGAAATCCTATTGAAAAGGGAAGCTTCCATGCATAATCCCCACACCATATCTTGTTAATGCATCTTCTATAATACAAATTTCGAGACTACTACTTCCTCTTTTTTATCATACTGAGAATGACTCATGTGGGTTAGAGGATAACAGTGACCATGACACCAATACACCTCCACCGATGGGAATCCCATATGGAGTAAGCCCCATATTTAACCTTCCACTAGGGAATATTTCACATGTAATCCCCACACCATACATGATCCATGGGAATCCTCCTTAGGTGTAATCCCCATCATTTCCCCTTATCCAGGAAACTTCCATGCATAAGCCCCAACCATTTTCTCCACTTCCAAAGGCCTCATCCTCAGGTGTAATCCCCAACGCCCCTTCTCTAACTACATGGGATTTGATTCCCAACTAATTGGGATATGTAGGAATCCTCACTAAGGTCCAAATCCAATATTCCATTCACTCCATCCACTCAACCCTAAAATAAACATTCCATCCACATCCATCCTGATTTTACTTGGTCTACCACATCCCGATGAGATCATTCCACCCACTCGGACAACTTTCACATGTAATCCCCATCCAAATCATCACTAATTCTTAAAGCACCCAGGGAGCTCCCATGGTGTGTACACATCCTGTATATTAATATACATGGATTGTACTTTTGTTTTTCAATTTTCTTTATTTCCTCCACCATACTTATTAGACCTTGAATAATGAATATTTATTTCATAAGTAAATATCACTTCATTATTAACAAATAAATACATTATTTCACCAATTATATATTCTCTCGAATAACTAGGGTCAAAATAAATGCAATCAGGCATATTTGAATAATTATTAAACCAAAATCAAGAATAATATTTATTAAACTTGTTAAATGAATATTTAACTAAGATACTTTGTAACACCCCAAGCTTCTACGGTACGTTTCCCTTCGAATAATGCGATAGCGTGTGTTGTACGCAACCTCGAGTTCTAACACACACCACAACTAATTAAACTAGCCGTTGTGAATAGTAATACCTAATTTTTGAAATTATATATATTTTATATTTGAAAATGGACTTCATTTTTGGACTCGGAATATCGAATTTAGCCTAAGGTGAAATTTTGGTACTTTTCGGATAACTTTCATATTTTGATGAATAGTGAAAATTACTAAATTTTAATTAAAAACAACTTTTTTAATAAAAATAATTAATAGTGATAAATTATGAATTTTAGTGGTTTTAAAGTATATTTAGAATATATTTTTACTATTTAATATAATGTTGTTCATTGGACATAATTTTACAATTAAACCGAACATAAACAAGTGTCAATCTTTTGATAGTTATTATCTCTTAAAAACACGCTTTTTGTTTTGACAGCGGGAATTAATTTTAAATTAATTTCTGCCACTTACGTGTTTTGAATTTAGGAAAATGGATTCCATATTTGGAATCAGGATGTCCAAATTATGTAAATAGGTAACTTTTATTTTTAGACATTTTGAATAATTACTGCGGTAAATATTTTATTTACCATGGTTAAGGGTAAATCCGGTAAATAAGGGTTAAAAAATAATATTATAATAATACAAAATTACCCTAAAACGTGTCCTAACCTTATTGGTGTACACATACCCGACCATGGGCATCCTTGGGTCAATTTGGGGACCCCTTGGAGCCACTTGTAAGTGATAATGACACATTATATTAATAAAGTTAAAATAAAAATAAAAATGGCATAAGATTACATCTTTTAGAAGAACAATTTTTACATAGGGTTATAGATGTTGGATTTTCGATTATAAATATTAATTAGAAAGCTAAAACGATTTCCTACATAATGATATTTTATTTATAATTTTTAGACATTAAATAATTTATTTAATTTATGACACAATGATGATGCAGTAATTACTATAATAGTGAAAAATTAAAATAATTGATATTATAAATACCCAAATAAATATAATATGAAACTTTTAATGAATTAAACTAATTTTATAGGATAATATGATATATTAGGATTGATTTAATTGACTTTGTTCGAAGTAATAAATCTGTTATGAGTTTCACAAAAATCAACTATTGAATAGTGTCAAAATTGACATAAAAGAGTTCTTAAAACAAATATTATATTATTAATTGATATTAAATTCCTAAAAATCTAAGGTTCGGCCAAGAGACTTATATTATTATAGGTTAATTATTAATGAACCACTTGGAGGTCGCTTGGATGTATATAGTAAGTTTATTAACCATATTATATAAAAATACAAAGAGACATTGTAAAAGTGAAACTAATTAACTTAGAGTTAATACTTAAAGATAAGGTTAATATAAGTACCCAAACCTATCTAAATTCTATTGGATGAGTTGTTTTCGACCTATCCCCACCTCATCCTTTGAATAGTCAACTTTGGAGCCTTTGGAAACCGAATATGAATTTATTATAAATTAATATTTCTAGCTTTTCCAAAGGTGCCCCTCACCCCTCTTATAAAAGGGCACTCCTCCTTCTCATTTATTCACACCTTCAAAGCCTTTTGGTTCGGCCAAACTCTGCCCAAATACTCTCCCAACATTCCTCACTACAACCTAGAGGCCTTAGTTTGATCAGAAAGCCAACCTAAGGAGCCCTTTTGATCAAATCAAAAGGAAGAACCCGAAGAAGAGGTAATGATTTCACCACCCTTTTCTAATTTCCATTCTTCTTCCACTTCCTCTTTCTTTGTTCTTACCATTCTAAAATAATAACTCCAGTATCTCACATATACTGTGATGTTATTATAAATATGGTACAACCATATTCAGTATTCTATCCACCCTTTGAATAACATGTCACCATACGTGCGTACGTACGGCTTACCGTCTCCACGTCGTGGTGTAATTGTTATTCAATATATTATTATTTGGATGGGTATAATAATGATGTGTAACTCATGTAAATAATAAATATAACATGTTAATGATTCTTTATATATGATATACCATACATTTATATATTATTTTAATATCAAAAGAATGATATTGTCGCTCATGCGTACGTACGGACTACCGTCTCCACGAACGCGATGAGATTCATTCTCCATCGTATCCATTCAAGTATAATTATCATTTGATGATTTAAAAATGATGTTTAAGGACTTGATATCATTCTGGATATGAATAATATACAACCTATCCTTTACAAACATGTCTTACATAACAAAACATATAAAAGAAAACAAGTAAGTTAACACCCGAAACGACGATAATTCTAAGATATTATTAACAAATCAATGTTAAAAGATCATATATGATATCATATTAATATATATGATTCTTGTATAATTTAATAACAATTATTTCACCATTATACAGGAGGTTAACCTACCCCAACCAAGGAAAAGTACAAGGTAAGGGTTATTTCACAATCTCTTCATTATCTGAGGTTGTATATACGTAATAATCTACTGGGATCTCTTTATCATCCACATCCATGTTTTCTTAAAAATGTTTTTCAAAACATTTTTACTATTTACAAGAATATGGGTTAAAGTCATTTATACCTTTTTTTGACTTTTTATAAGAGGTTTATAAAGGAATCTTTCCGTCGTTTTCAAAACAATGTCCTTTTTAACCTTTTCGACAGAATTAAGGTAAGAATGTTTTTTTTAACTTATACGGCGGGTGCGGTTATTTTCCGCCGTTATAAAATCGTCGAAGCTTTCCATACAAGCTTATAAGAATATTTTCAAAGAAAATGTTTTATTTTATATGGATCTTAAATGATTTCAAAATAAAAGGAGATACTTCTTTAAAAAGAATTTTGATTTCATCTATGTCAACATCCTTTGATGGATTTTAAGATTATTTGAAGTTGATTTATAATGATACAAAACTTCTATATTGTATTGAAGGTTTTGTGATATGTTTGACTGTGGATGTGCTATTTTTATACCATTCATAGTTTATGGTGAAATTATTGACATTTCGTATGCTAGTTTTAATACAAATGTTTATGTTATGTTTAAACCTTTTCATATGGGAATGCATTGGACTTAATAAGTGACGGGTGGAGCCCGCTATAGCTCCTCGATGCATCGGTAGGTCTCATGAGACAAACTAGTGTCTTGGCACAAGGCCTTGACAAAATCTTATTTGTAGTCTTGGCACGAGGCCTTGGCTATGTGGTTATGATAGTCTGGCATTATGCATTCCAACATTATGAAAGTGGTTATTGATTTTTGCATGTGATTATTCGATTAGTAGAATATCCATGTGAATAAGTAAATGGCATTATTTCATTTTATTTATGCCATACCATGTTGAAAGTTCATGTTTAAAAGGCTTTTGTTTTAGTTATACATTGCCTTAAATGTTTATTATTATTGATGAAAGTTTCCGCTATATTGTTATCCTTACTGGGCATTTGAGCTCACCCCTTTTCTATGTTTTATTTTTCCCAGGTAGTGAAGAAGTAAATTATGAATGACTTGTAGGGATATTATGAGGGGTTAATAGTGTGGATATGAAGACTTTGTTGTTGTAGTAGTTTTTTTTTCACTTTGAAATGTAATGTAAAACTTTATGATTATATCTAGTGTTTCCAAGGCTACTAAACCAATCGGTCTTTCGGGATTTGATCTTTCTTGTGATCATGCCAATGTTATGTAATTAATGCACCGACTCTGGGCAACTGGGGTCGGGGCGTTACAGTTGGTATCAAAGGAAGTTTAGTACAAACCTTGGAAGCTAGATTTAGATAAACTCTGATTAGAGCACGTAGACCTAAGATGAACTTTGAGGATTAGTATAGAAGAACTTCCTAGAATTTTGGTATTGTAGAGATTTTGTGAGTTTTCCGAGCAATACATCCCTGTCTGGATACGAGCAGGTAGAGGCGGCTCTGGCACAGATGTACCTAGGGGTAAAACCCGAAAACACCGCTTTGAGCTAGACTCGAACGGGAACTGGTGCACGACAACGGGCCTTGCTGCACTCTTGGTTACGACACTCCCGGGGGATATGCTTAGGATAACTCTCACTATCTTTACAAATCATTATGAAGGGTTTATGAGTATATAATTTCTCAAAGAAAACATTTTTATGATTATGGATTATATCCATAAATAGTTCAATTCATGCTAAGTGTTTTATAAGTATGGGATTATGTATTTTGATTCATAAACTGATCTAGTTTATGCCATTGTTTAGAAATGGCGCCTAGTGGAAGAAATGGAAACCGTATCAATGCACGCACTCCATGTAGGGATTGCCCTCCTGCTCAAGATAATTATAGTGGGGCTGGTGATGCAACTGGTGCTGATCAGCTAATCACCGTACTGGGACAACTTACTCAGGTTATGAATAATAACCTTACCCGTATGGAGCACCCTGATCCGCAGCGTGGAGGATCAATGTTAGATCGATTCATGAGACAACAACCACCAACGTTCAATGGGAGTACAAATCCCTTAGTAGCTGAGCAATGGATATTTTCCCTAGAGAAAATATTTCAGGCTTTGGGGAGTAGTGAAAGGGAAAAAGTTACCATGGCAGTTTACCGCCTCACTGGAGATGCTGATCAATGGTGGTCATTGATTCAAAACATGAAGGAAGATGATGAAGTATCAAACATGGAATGGAGGGAGTTCAAAGATCTGTTTTTAGAAAAATACTTTCCTCGCGACCATCGAGCAGATATGGAAAGGCAATTTCTGAGTCTGAGACAAAAGGAGGATGATAATGTCACAAAGTATGAGGCTAACTTTACAAGGTTAGCGAGGTATGCTGGAGATTATATTCGCAACCCAAGAAGTAAGATTGATCGTTTCTTTGATGGGTTAAAACCATTTCTCCGTCGAGCATTAGTCTCACAATCCTTTTCATCGTACGAAGACATTGTCTCATGTGCTATCAAGACCGAAAAGGAATTCTCTAAGTCTTATGACTTTAAAGCAAAGCAAGAGAAGAAGAGACCTGCTGATCAATCTGGGAATGGAAATAAGGGGAAGAAGGGAAAGGTTGAATATCCATCTTGTGGTAAATGCGGGAAGAAACATCCTGGTACTTGCTTAAAGGGAATGGGAGTCTGTTACAAGTGTGGTGAAAAAGGCCACCAAGCTCATGATTGCAAGGGGAAGAAGGAAGCTACCAACGTTCAGTGCTACAATTGCAGGGAGATGGGGCATTATGCAAATGCATTCCCTAAGCGTCAGGAGAACTTACCTCAGAAAAGGCCAAGGGATCAAGGCCAGGCTTATGCTATCACTACTGCTGAGGTAGAAGCTCCGAAAGACGTGGTGGCAGGTAATTTAATGGTTTCCTCAAGTTTAGCAAATGCATTATTTGATTATGGATCATCGCATTGTTTCATATCTTCCCAGTTTGCTAAGAAAATTAGATATTTCCAATTTGATTTAATAAGGGAGTTGTCTGTTAAAACTCCTAAGGGAAGTATCGTTGCAACAAAGTTTTGTGAATCAGTCCCCATTAGAGCACATAAATTTTCTTTATCTGCTGATCTCATCGTCATACCTATGATTGAGTTTGATATAATCCTCGGTATGGACTGGCTTTCGGACTATGATGCGAATATTTATTGTAAGAAGAAAGAGGTTACGATTCTTGATGATAATGATAAGGAGCACCTTATTTTTAGAGCAGAATCGTCACCACCTAATTCTTATTTAGATCCACCCCCAGTAGCTCAACTAAATTCAATTATTGGGGAGGAAGAGAATGAAGTAACTATCGGTGAGGAAAGGAATGTTCAAATAGAGGATGTACCTGTTGTGAAAGAATTTGTGGATGTATTTCCGGAAGATTTACCTGGACATCCTCCAGAACGAGAAGTTGAGTTTTCTATTGATTTGATTCCTGGATCAAGGCCTATATCGAAGACCCCTTATAGAATGGCCACTGTAGAGTTAGTCGAACTGAAGAAACAACTAGAGGAACTGAGTAATAAGGGATTTATTCGCCCTAGTGTTTCTCCATGGGGAGCCCCTGTTCTTTTTGTTAAAAAGAAAGATGGATCTATGAGGTTATGTATCGACTATAGGGAGATCAATGCTATAACGATAAATAACAAGTATCCCCTACCTCGTATTGATGATTTATTTGACCAACTGCATGGAGCTCAATACTTTTCAAAGATTGACCTTCGATCTGGATACCATCAGTTGTGTGTAAAGAAGGAAGACATTCCGAAGACAGCATTTCGAACCAGGTACGGGCATTACGAGTTTACTGTAATGCCGTTTGGATTGACTAATGCACCCTCTGTATTCATGGATCTGATGAATAGAGTTTTCAAGGAGTATCTTGATGAATTTGTGGTGGTATTTATTGATGATATCTTGGTATACTCCAAAACCTACGAAGATCATGAAAATCACTTGCGCATTATCTTGAAGACTCTGAGGAGGCATGAATTATATGGGAAGTTTAGCAAGTGTGAATTCTGGCTTCAGGAGATTTCTTTTCTTGGCCATATTGTCTCTAAAGATGGAATCTCTGTTGATCCTTCTAAGACCAAAGCAATCCAAGAATGGCCAGCACCTACGAGTATAACTGAGGTACGTAGTTTTATTGGTTTGGCAGGTTATTATCGACGTTTCGTCCAGAATTTTGCCCGATTGGCTAACCCATTAACGAAGCTCACACGTAAAGGGGTTAAATTTGTTTGGACAAAAGAGTGTGAAGAATGTTTCGAAGAACTGAAGAGAAGATTAGTCAATGCTCCTATATTGACTCTACCATCGGGGAATGATGGGTTCGTTATTTATAGTGATGCATCAAAGAAAGGACTTGGTTGTGTCCTTATGCAGAATGATAGAGTTATCGCCTATGCATCACGACAGTTGAAAATTCATGAACAAAACTATCCTACTCATGATCTCGAGTTAGCAGTTGTAATATTTGCTTTGAAGATATGGAGGCACTACCTCTATGGTGAAAAATGTGAGATTTATACTGATCACAAGAGTTTGAAGTATATTTTCTCACAAAAAGAACTCAACATGAGGCAAAGGAGATGGCTTGAATTACTCAAGGATTATGATTGCACGATACACTACCACCCGGGGAAAGCAAACAAAGTAGAAGATGCTTTGAGCAGAAAAGACCATGGAGTTCTGAACATGATGAGAATTGAAAGGGACCCAATTTTCATGGATCTAGAGAAGATGGACATGGGAATAACCAGGGAAGGTGAAACATCAATGCTTTTTCAAATGGTTGCCAAACCATCTTTACTAGAAATGATTAAGAGTTCTCAGACCGATGATGAAGAATTCCAAAAGAAGATTAAAGCTGTGAATGATGGGAGATTGAGAGACTTTGTGTATGAAGATGGAATTTTGAAATTCGGGAAGAGACTTTGTGTTCCCGATTTACCTGATCTAAAAAGGGAATTGCTGGATGATGCTCATAGTTCCAATTTCTCTATACACCCTGGGAGCACCAAAATGTATAGATATTTGAAGGAACATTTTTGGTGGGACAACATGAAGAGGGAGATTGCTGATTTTGTGTCAAGATGTATGGTTTGTCAACAAGTCAAAACTGGAAGGCAACAGCCTGGAGGAGTCATGCAACCTCTTCCCATACCAGAGTGGAAATGGGACAATATTACGATGGACTTTGTCATGGGGCTACCAAAGACTCCTAGAAGGAATGATGCAATATGGGTTATTGTTGATCGTCTTACCAAGTCAGCACATTTTCTTTCTATAAGAGAAGATCTACCCCTGGAACGTCTAGCAAGACTATATATTAATGAAGTTGTGAGACTTCATGGAGTACCCTTATCAATTGTTTCTGATCGTGATCCCCGTTTTACTTCAAGATTCTGGAAAAGTCTTCAGAAATCCCTGGATACTGAACTTCATTTGAGCACTGCTTACCACCCTCAGACAGACGGACAATCAGAACGGACTATTCAAACCTTAGAAGACATGTTGAGATCTTGCTCACTTGATTTTCAGGGTATGTGGGATCAATATTTACCACTAGTAGAATTTTCCTATAACAATAGCTTCCATTCGAGTATTCAGATGGCACCATATGAAGCGTTATACGGAAAGAGATGTCGTACACCAACCTGTTGGGATGACGTTGGTGAAAGAAAACTTGTAGGCCCAGAACTGGTGGAGGAAACGGTGGAAAAGGTGAAGGTAATCCAAAATCACATTAAAGCAGCTCAAAGTAGGCAGAAGAGCTATGCCGATAATCGAAGGAAGGATTTGGAATTTCAAGTCGGTGATCATGTTTTCCTGAAGGTATCTCCGTGGAAGGGAGTCATACGTTTTGGTAAGAAAGGTAAATTGAGTCCCAGGTACATCGGACCTTTCGAAATTCTAGAACGAATTGGGGCTGTAGCTTACCGATTGGCAATGCCGCCAAGTCTCTCCAAAGTTCACGATGTGTTCCACGTATCTCTGTTGAGGAAATACATGCCTGACCCAACGCATGTACTCACCTATGAGGAATTAGAACTGGAACCCGATCTGTCTTATTGCGAAGAGCCCGTCAGGATTCTTGATACAAGAGAACAAGTACTGATAAACCGGACGACGCGTCTGGTAAAAGTTTTGTGGAGAAACCATAAGATGGAAGAGGCAACGTGGGAACCCGAGGAACTTATGATGAAGAACCACCCGAGTCTTTTTATGCATTAATACCCTAGAAATTGCGAGGACGCAATTATTTGAAGGAGGGGAGAATGTAACACCCCAAGCTTCTACGGTACGTTTCCCTTCGAATAATGCGATAGCGTGTGTTGTACGCAACCTCGAGTTCTAACACACACCACAACTAATTAAACTAGCCGTTGTGAATAGTAATACCTAATTTTTGAAATTATATATATTTTATATTTGAAAATGGACTTCATTTTTGGACTCGGAATATCGAATTTAGCCTAAGGTGAAATTTTGGTACTTTTCGGATAACTTTCATATTTTGATGAATAATGAAAATTACTAAATTTTAATTAAAAACAACTTTTTTAATAAAAATAATTAATAGTGATAAATTATGAATTTTAGTGGTTTTAAAGTATATTTAGAATATATTTTTACTATTTAATATAATGTTGGTCATTGGACATAATTTTACAATTAAACCGAACATAAACAAGTGTCAATCTTTTGATAGTTATTATCTCTTAAAAACACGCTTTTTGTTTTGACAGCGGGAATTATTTTTAAATTAATTTCTGCCACTTCCGTGTTTTGAATTTAGGAAAATGGATTCCATATTTGGAATCAGGATGTCCAAATTATGTAAATAGGTAACTTTTATTTTTAGACATTTTGAATAATTACTGCGGTAAATATTTTATTTACCATGGTTAAGGGTAAATCCGGTAAATAAGGGTTAAAAAATAATATTATAATAATACAAAATTACCCTAAAACGTGTCCTAACCTTATTGGTGTACACATAACCGACCATGGGCATCCTTGGGTCAATTTGGGGACCCCTTGGAGCCACTTGTAAGTGATAATGACACATTATATTAATAAAGTTAAAATAAAAATAAAAATGGCATAAGATTACATCTTTTAGAAGAACAATTTTTACATAGGGTTATACATGTTGGATTTTCGATTATAAATATTCATTAGAAAGCTAAAAAGATTTCCTACATAATGATATTTTATTTATAATTTTTAGACATTAAATAATATATTTAATTTATGACACAATGATGATGCAGTAATTACTATAATAGTGAAAAATTAAAATAATTGATATTATAAATACCCAAATAAATATAATATGAAACTTTTAATGAATTAAACTAATTTTATAGGATAATATGATATATTAGGATTGATTTAATTGACTTTGCTCGAAGTAATCAATCTTTTATGAGTTTCACAAAAATCAACTATTGAATAGTGTCAAAATTGACATAAAAGAGTTCTTAAAACAAATATTATATTATTAATTGATATTAAATTCCTAAAAATCTAAGGTTCGGCCAAGAGACTTATATTATTATAGGTTAATTATTAATGAACCACTTGGGGGTCGCTTGGATGTATATAGTAAGTTTATTAACCATATTATATAAAAATACAAAGAGACATTGTAAAAGTGAAACTAATTAACTTAGAGTTAATACTTAAAGATAAGGTTAATATAAGTACCCAAACCTGTCTAAATTATATTGGATGAGTTGTTTTCGACCTATCCCCACCTCATCCTTTGAATAGTAAACTTTGGAGCCTTTGGAAACCGAATATGAATTTATTATAAATTAATATTTCTAGCTTTTCCAAAGGTGCCCCTCACCCCTCTTATAAAAGGGCACTCCTCCTTCTCATTTCTTCAAACCTTCAAAGCCTTTTGGTTCGGCCAAACTCTGCCCAAATACTCTCCCAACATTCCTCACTAAAACCTAGAGGCCTTAGTTTGATCAGAAAGCCAACCTAAGGAGCCCTTTTGATCAAATCAAAAGGAAGAACCCGAAGAAGAGGTAATGATTTCACCACCCTTTTCTAATTTCCATTCTTCTTCCACTTCCTCTTTCTTTGTTCTTACCATTCTAAAATAATAACTCCAGTATCTCACATATACTGTGATGTTATTATAAATATGGTACAACCATATTCAGTATTCTATCCACCCTTTGAATAACATGTCACCATACGTGCGTACGTACGGCTTACCGTCTCCACGTCGTGGTGTAATTGTTATTCAATATATTATTATTTGGATGGGTATAATAATGATGTGTAACTCATGTAAATAATAAATATAACATGTTAATGATTCTGTATATATGATATACCATACATTTATATATTATTTTAATATCAAAAGAATGATATTGTCGCTCGTGCGTACGTACGGACTACCGTCTCCACGAACGCGATGAGATTCATTCTCCATCGTATCCATTCAAGTATAATTATCATTTGATGATTTAAAAATGATGTTTAAGGACTTGATATCATTCTGGATATGAATAATATACAACCTATCCTTTACAAACATGTCTTACATAACAAAACATATAAAAGAAAACAAGTAAGTTAACACCCGAAACGACGATAATTCTAAGATATTATTAACAAATCAATGTTAAAAGATCATATATGATATCATATTAATATATATGATTCTTGTATAATTTAATAACAATTATTTCACCATTATACAGGAGGTTAACCTACCCTAACCAAGGAAAAGTACAAGGTAAGGGTTATTTCACAATCTCTTCATTATCTGAGGTTGTATATACGTAATAATCTACTGGGATCTCTTTATCATCCACATCCATGTTTTCTTAAATTTTTTTTTCAAAACATTTTTACTATTTACAAGAATATGGGTTAAAGTCATTTATACCTTTTTTTGACTTTTTATAAGAGGTTTATAAAGGAATCTTTCCGTCGTTTTCAAAACAATGTCCTTTTTAACCTTTTCGACAGAATTAAGGTAAGAATGTTTTTTTAACTTATACGGCGGGTGCGGTTATTTTCCGCCGTTATAAAATCGTCGAAGCTTTCCATACAAGCTTATAAGAATATTTTCAAAGAAAATGTTTTATTTTATATGGATCTTAAATGATTTCAAAATAAAAGGAGATACTTCTTTAAAAAGAATTTTGATTTCATCTATGTCAACATCCTTTGATGGATTTTAAGATTATTTGAAGTTGATTTATAATGATACAAAACTTCTATATTGTATTGAAGGTTTTGTGATATGTTTGACTGTGGATGTGCTATTTTTATACCATTCATAGTTTATGGTGAAATTATTGACATTTCGTATGCTAGTTTTAATACGAATGTTTATGTTATGTTTAAACCTTTTCATATGGGAATGCATTGGACTTAATAAGTGACGGGTGGAGCCCGCTATAGCTCCTCGATGCATCGGTAGGTCTCATGAGACAAACTAGTGTCTTGGCACAAGGCCTTGACAAAATCTTATTTGTAGTCTTGGCACGAGGCCTTGGCTATGTGGTTATGATAGTCTGGCATTATGCATTCCAACATTATGAAAGTGGTTATTGATTTTTGCATGTGATTATTCGATTAGTAGAATATCCATGTGAATAAGTAAATGGCATTATTTCATTTTATTTATGACATACCATGTTGAAAGTTCATGTTTAAAAGGCTGTTGTTTTAGTTATACATTGCCTTAAATGTTTATTATTATTGATGAAAGTTTCCGCTATATTGTTATCCTTACTGGGCATTTGAGCTCACCCCTTTTCTATGTTTTATTTTTCCCAGGTAGTGAAGAATTAAATTATGAATGACTTGCAGGGATATTATGAGGGGTTAATAGTGTGGATATGAAGACTTTGTTGTTGTAGTAGTTTTTTTTTCACTTTGAAATTTAATGTAAAACTTTATGATTATATCTAGTGTTTCCAAGGCTACTAAACCAATCGGTCTTTCGGGATTTGATCTTTCTTGTGATCATGCCAATGTTATGTAATTAATGCACCGACTCTGGGTAACTGGGGTCGGGGCGTTACATACTTGGATACACTTAATGTGTGACCCTTTATGCCTCTTTTTTTGTGGCATTAGGCAGAGCCTACCTAAAGTCCAAGATTAGCATATAGAAACATGCCAAGTAACTCATAGAGAAAGAAGTAAATGCCTCAATGACGTGTCACCTCATACAAATGATTATCGTGTAATGTAATCCCTTTATCTCAATATCTTGAATCAAGCGGGTTTCATGCTAGTGTCATCATCCCATGTGCTCAATTACTCTTTCTTGGACCACCCAAAATTGAACTTTCCCATTCCTCACCATGGAAATGGATTTATTTAGGCTATATCAATTCCATTAAAGGGCCTCAGATATAAACTTCCATTATGGAACAAAGGGGAAAAATCCTTTCTCACATTATCTATTAATACAGTATTACTCATGACACACCCAACATATCGTACCTCACTATAAATAGTGTATTGTCATAGTTTTCTTCAATACATATAAGTGTGAGAGTTTTAATACCTATTAATAATAATATTAAAGTCTAAGGACTAATAGAAACGTCCGTAGATAGTAACATCCAATGACACTATGAAATGTGGATTTCCTACCAGCAGGTCTCATTCTCATAATATCCTCCTGGATATTACCAAGGGCGCACACCATGAGAAGGTTCCTCAAAGTTGTATGACTCCTCACCCCTAATGGACTATATTATTTGTGTCCCTAAAATAACATCATCTGGCCATAGAACATATATTCAAGAATAGTGTTATAGAACTTCCAGGTTCTCATCATAACAGGGATCTATTATGACTCTTTAATGCAATAAATATCCTTAGGATATTATCACATTCATTTTCACGTAGAATAATAATCAAGATGTGATAAGGTATTTATTAATATTAAAATCCATGAATACAAGTTTATCATAAATTACAAATTAGTTGGTTTTAGGCCACAAATTCCAATAGTAGGGACCCATCAATGCTCTGTTGGGATCAAGACCTCATCCTCCTTACAAGAATACTGGGTTAACTCTATCAACTGTTGGCATCATTAGAAACCACTATGGACCGATCTATGATGATGAGACTTAGTAAGAAGGCCCTACCCATACTGTCACTAACAAAAGAGAAGGAACTCCCTCCTCCCACACTCGACATGGAGGTCCTCCCCATGTTCCCAACATTGGTCAAAGTAGAGGTTCTCCCCACTTCATCGATATACAATGTAGAGGTCCTCCCCATATGTATTTTTCTCTATGTAGAGGTCCTCACCATGTCACAAACCATCAGTGCGAAGGTCCTCCTCATGCCATTCCAAGATCAAGAAGAGGCCCTCCTTTCTCCATCATCAATCAAAGTGAAGGTCATACCCACTTCATCAATGATCAGTACGAAGTTTGTACTCATTCCATCACTACCATCCAACACAGAGGTAATCCCCATGCCAAACCAACCAGAGCGTAGGTCCTATCCACTCCTTTGATGGTCAATATGTAGGTCCTCCAAATGTTTCAACCATCCATAATGGAGGTACTCCCCACACATCCAACAACTATTATAGATTCCCTCCCTGTACTTGTGCTCCTCAACATGGAGGCCCTACCCATGTTCAGTTTTCAGTACGAAGGTCCTCCTCGCACTTCAACTCACCAAAGCGTAGGTCCTACCCTCTTTCACAACTATAATGGAGGTCCTTCCTATGTTCCTAGTGACCAAAGAAGAGGTACTCCTTGATATGTCAGTAGTCAGAGTGGAGGTTCTCTCCACTCCTATGGAAATCCAAGTATAGGTCCTCCCCACTCCAAAAACAATCAATACAGTGTCCCTACCCATATTCCAACAAATCAAAGAGAAGGTCCTCCCTATGCCATCACCCACAAACATGGAGGTCCTCCCTTTGTTGTAGAACTTACATGCCCTAAAGAACCATCCCGGAGAAAAAGGGAGAATCACCACCACCAAAGGAAAAATTCCAAGAATCGCTAAGTCATTTTCAATCCCATTCGTTTCTCAGATTTTGAGGCTAAATGAGATTCAATGATAGAAACTTCACCAAATTCACTGTATTAGAGTCTGGGGACAGATACTGATATGTGATATTCATCATCCCATAAGGTGATATCTATAATATTTGTGAATCCCTTCATAAGTACATGTAGGTGGAGGAAGATTTTTCTCCCTTCCAGGGTCTAATGGTGCAGTCATCTCTGTCATCACCGATTTCATTCTCTACCTCTATTAGAGATCATAGAGAGTTATTATGAAGTATGATAGATGGAAATAATCTAGTAGAACTGTCAATGACTACCACCACCATCACACATGTGGTAGTGGTAAACACCTAGTCCTATAGGGACGCGATGATGCAGAAGGTACCTCCCTTGAGAGATGAACCAAAATAAAATGATTAATACACTCATGCAATAGTTCCTCCACTAGCTAGTCCACCTCCGCACTGACCCACATTAGTTCCACCACTAGTTTCTCTACTAGCATTGATCAAAGTTTGGGCTAACCAAGAGTTGGGCCCTTCTTCTGAACAAGGAATCCTTTGGGACACTATGGATGCTAATTAGCCATCAGTGGTGTTCTAGACAAACACGGATCCCAACTTTGACATACTAGGATCAATCATTGAGGATTAGGTCATGAAATTCCTCCAAACTATGTAGATGACATTTTTTCACCTCCGTGATCATTATTTGTTCTATATAGGAATCCAAGAGAACTTTGATGAAACTGAACAATAGTGTCACATGGTTGAGATGGCAACATTCCTTGTAAATTAGCACCCTGTGTCTCCCGGCTACCATCAGACCCTTCAACATAGATGCATCAAGAGCTTAAGTATACTCTGCAAGAACATTAAAGAAACATCTCCACACATGGAGATTTGTGGATGGGGGTAGTATGTTGTTTTCTATTTCAACCCCATCCTGCATCAACCAGATCTACCCGGTGATATTAAGGATATGCCTTCAGGTGCTATTACAGTGAATATGGAAGATCGTGGTTTGTCTAAATACGGGGACACTAGAACATGGTCTAATAAGGACAACCCACCCACTGGGGAAATTAAATATCAGGTGGATCCTCACACGTGTCCTCACTCACTAAAAAAGTTAGGAACTCAGCCTCAGAGAACCCTCCACATCACTGCCCACTGTTAAAAACATCGACAAGGGTAAAGATTAGATTGGGACCTCTAAGACATATGAACCATATGATATTGTGAAGAAGATAGAGGTTGATCTAGCTATCATTGGACTTCTTTGACAGGTCACAGATTAGAAGAGGATCATTGATGATCTATGTTTTGAGAGGTACCTAGATTATGGAACTCCTCGATAGGATATTGTTCCTCCTCCATTGGGGAAGAAGGGGTATCCACAATCACTTCTCATCCATTTTCTCCCAATTGAGCCTGGTAATCCCATGATTTCCGATAGGGTAGAGAATAGAGTGTATGGAAAGCGACCATGGCATGCATCACCAAATCCACCCAAGAAGTGTGATGATATACCTCGAGACCTAGATTCAATTGCTCCAAAAGCCTCTCCACAGATCACTTCTCAGGACACCAAGCCTACTTACCATGTTGATGAGCCTATCAATTCCTTAGTGGTCAGGAATAATCATCAAGACAAGAATCTCTGTAACACCCCAACCTTCTATGGTACGTTTCCCTTTGAATAATGCAGTAGCTTGGATTGTAAGCAACTTGGAGTTTTAACACACCACGACCAATAAAACTAGCCATTATGAATAGTAATACCCACTTTTTGAAATATTATAAATTTTATTTTTCAAAATGGACTTCATTTTTGAATTCAGAATATCAAAATTAGCTTAGGGTGAATTTTTAGTATTTTTCTGAGAGCTTTCAATTTTTAATGAATAGTGAAAAACACTGCGTTATTATTTAAAACTGAATTTTTATTTAAATAATTAGTTATATTATTTTAATTTATTTTAGGTAAAAATAGACACATAATAACTATATGTGTTCAATTTAATTCATTTTAGTCATTTTATAATAAGTTTAGATATATAAAATTTTATTTAACTTTTTACCGTTTTTTACCAACCTTCTAGGAGCATTTGCAAATTTGCATAAAACATAATTTTATCACTTATGTGAGTTTAATTTTAAAAATCTGAGAGACAAATTTGATATCAGTAAGTAAAATGTGGTTCAATAAGATGAAAATAATTTTTTGTGAAAAGTAACTTTTGACTTTTATTTACCATGGTTAAAAGTAAATAGGGTAATTAAGGGTAAAAATGATATTATAATTACCCGAACACATGTCCTAATTCTATTGGATAAGAGTAATTCGACCCAAAAAAACCTTATGAATAAAATATGATCCTCTTTGGTCCACTTGGATTAGATTAGGACATTTATTATTATTTTATTTAAAGAAGAGTTAAAAGAGTTAAATTCAAAGTTTAATAACTAAACCATTTTTAATATAGGGTTACACACAATATAAATTCGACTATAAATATTAATTAGAAATATGAAAATATTTCCTACATAATGATATTTTATTTATAATTTTTAGACATTAAATAAATTAATTTATTTATGACACAACGATGATACAATAATTACCTTAATAATGAAATATTAAAATAATTGATATTATAAATATCCAAATAAATGTAAATTGAGAATTAAAATAAATTAAAATAATTTTATAGGTTAATATTACATGTTTGGGTTGATTAAATAAATTTTATTCGAATTGATAAAGTTTTTATGGCTTTCAAAATAAAAAATAAAATACTAAATAGTGTCAGAATTGACATAATTGAGTTTTTAAAACAATACTATATTATTAATTGATATAATATTCCTAAAAATATAATTCTCAGCCAAAGGACTTATATAAGGTTATATATATTAATAATGAACCACATGGGGTTCTCTTGTCTTGTTATAATAATTTTATCAACCATATAATATAAAAATACAAAGAGACATGGTAAATGTCAAACTCTTTGACTAAGAGTTAAATCTAAAAGATAAGTTTAATATGGTGACTTAAACCTTTCCAAAACCTATTGGTTGAGAGGTTTTAAACCCATACCCACCTTATCCTCTAAATAAATAATTTTTGAGCCATTAGAAACCGAAATTTATTTTATTATAAAATAATATTTCAAGCTTTTCCAAAGTGACCCTCACCTCTCTTATAAAAGGTACTTTCCATTCTCTTAATTTCACACCTCCAAATCCATTTGGATCGGCCAAAACCTGACCAAATATCCTCCCAACTTTCCTTAATTCATCATAGGGGCCTTTATTTGGTCATAAAGCCAACCTAAGGAGCCCTTTTGATCAAATCAAAAGGAATAACCAGAAGAAGATGCAAATATTTCATCACCTCTTTCAAGTTATTTTCTTCTTCCACTTCCTCTTTCTTTGTTGTTTATATTATAAAATAATAAATCCAGTATCTTATATATACTGTGATGTTATTATAAAAATTTTACAACCATATTCATTATTCTATCCATTATATGAATTAAAAAGTCACCATATGTGCGTACGTACGGCTAACCGTCTCCACGTCGTGGTGTAGTTTGTTATTCAAACACTTCATTATTTGGATGGGTATAATAATGAGTATAAATGATGTAAATAATAAATATAACATGTTAATTATTCTTTATATATGATATACCATCCAATTACATATTATTTCACCCTCAATATAATGATATTGTCGCTCGTGCGTACGTATGGATTACCGTCTTCACGAACGCGATGAGATTAATTCCCCATCGTAATCATTCAAGAACAATTTTTATTTTATGATTAGAAATAATATTTATGAACATAATATCATTATGTATATGAATCAAATACATCCTATCTAAAACAAACATGACTTACGTTACCAAGCATATAAAGGAAAACGAATCAGTTAACACCCAAAACAATGATACTACTAAAATATTATTAACAAATAAATATTATAAGATCACATATGATATCATATTTATGTATATGATTCTTGTATAATTTAATAATAATTTTTTAACTATTATAAAGGAAGTTAACATACCCTCGACCAAGGAAAAGTACAAGTTAAGGGTTAATTTCACAGTCTCTTTATTATCCGATGTTGTTTTTACGTAAGTATCTACTGAGACCTCTTTATCATCCACATCCATGTTTCTTAAAAATGTATTTCAATTTTTTTTAATATTTACTAGACTATGGGTTAAATTAATTTATACCATTATCTTACTTTTTATAAAATGGTTTTAAAGGAATATTTCTGTCATTTTCCAAATAAGGTACTTTATGACCTTTTCAACAAAATTAAGGTAAAAATGTCTTTTTTAACTTATACGGTGGGTGAAACTATTTTATGCCGTTATAACATCGTCGAAGCTTCCCTTACAATATTATTAGAATATTTTCAAAATAAATGTTTTCTTTTATAATTATGTTACTCTTAAATGATTTCAAAATAGAAAGATATATTTCTCTCAAAAAGTTTTGATTTCATCTATGTCAACATCCTTTGATAAAATTTACACTTGTTTGAAGTTGATTCATTATGATACAAATATTCCATATTGTATTTAAGGTTTTGTGATATGTTCGAATGTAGATGTGTTATTTTTATACCATTAATGGTTTATAGTTAAAGTATTGACATTTCGAATGCTATTTTTAATATGAATGTTTATGTTATGTTTCAAACTTTTCATATGAGGAATGTATTGGACTTAGTATGTGACGGGTGGAGCCCACTAAAGCTCTTCGGTTCATCGGTAGGTCTCATGAGACAATTATACGTGGAATTAGTTGATGCCTTTCCTAATTTGATTATTGGTTTTGGCTGAGGCCTAAATCATTTTTAGACACCGTGGCCGAGGCCTTGAAAAGATGTTTCAGAAAGTCCAAAATTATACATTACCTCATTATGAAAATAATAATGATGGTTCATGTGGTTATTTGACTAGTAGAATACCCATGACTATGTTTTATTATGGCATTATTTACTCATCTCATATTCCTGCCATGAAGTGTTCATATTTATTATTTGTAAAGGTGTGTGTTTTTAATTATTCACCATGACTAATGTTTATGTTATCTTCCACTGTATTTATTACCCTTAATGAGGGTTTGAGCTCACCCCTTTCTTATGTTTCATTTTCCAAGGATATGAAGAAGTTAGATATGAGTGACTTGCATGCATAATCTAGGAGGCTTGGATGTTTCTAATGGAATAAATTAGTGTTGTATTTCTTTTCATGTTGTAATTTTGAACTTATGTATATATATTATTTCCAATAATACTAAAATGATCGGTCTTTCAGGACATGATTCCTTGTATCATGCCAATATTATGTAATAAAGCACCGACTCTCGGTAACTAGGGTCGGGGTGTTACAATCTATACCAAACAAGATGGATTCTCTTATCTCTCTCCTTGAAGACCTATAGACATGACTAGTGGAAATATCACCTCATGACAATCCATATCTAGAATGAGTGGATAATATGTGAGAACCCCTAGATTTTGGGAATTCTACCTTCACCCCTTCAATGGGATGGGTGACCCACTGCAACATCTGGCCCACTTCATCTCCTGATGTGAGATCATGTTGGGAACCACATAGTAGCAGGGGAACACAAATCTCTAATAATTCATTTATATATTGGAAGGTCCTGTGTTCGTTTGGTATATCCAATTACCTATAGGGTCCATCATTGTTTGGGAATAACTTTTTAGGAAATTTCCCTACAAGTTCATCTCTTCCACATGCAAGAAAAATATTGGCAACCTCATTAAGTTAAAACAACTACCATATGAGAACATCACATACTTTATTGTCTGGTGGAAGGGCCTCATGTATTCACTATAGGTTCCGGGTGCAGTAGAAGCACGAGATGGATGATGCTCAAATTTTCTTTTTTCCATTATCAATGATTAATTTGAGATTAATAGATGATGAATGTTGTGATAAAAAGATTTGAATCAAAGAACAAGTAAGGGTTATTAACCGGGAACCAAGAGAGATGAGATCAACACATGTTGTTTATAATTAATTTAATTCAATAATAATTACCTACAAGGTTATTATTTCATCGTTGATTCATCTAGAAAAAGATCTGTAGTGAACCACCATTGCATTTTAGAATCCAAACATAGGATTCCTCTAAAGGTGATCTACACATGCTCTACAAATATTCAGACATCGCTGAAGGAGTCTCCAGGTGCTAGCGTGAAAAATCCTTATGCTTGAGACGTCTGCCTTCGACCGCCTTGAGAATCGCTTCTAAAGTGTTCTTCTTAATCTAGTGAAGGAGGATATATCTCGTTCTTGAGAGTGTTCTTAGAGAGGGATGAACTCTCTAGGATTGAGGGATTTTCTCCAATTTGTTGTGCTAGGATTATGATAAAATAATCATAATTGGGTATTTATATAACTAGGGTTAAAATAACATAATTGAAAAAGTGACCTTATTTATTTTATTAATCCTAGAGAAACCCCATGTTAAATAATAATAATAATAGTATTATTATTATTATTTCTTGGCACATGCCTAAATTGTGAATTATAATTAACTATTATTTGATAAAATAATATTCAATATTATTATTTATCACTGGACACTTGAAATCAGTCCGCAAATCCCCCACCATATTTATTAGACCTCGAATAATGTCTATTTATTTATCAAATAAATATCACTACATTATTCACCAATAAATATATAAATATTATATTAACTAAATAGAAAATAAATATTTATTAAATATTCTTCCCATAATAAATTATCTCGAATAACTAGTGTTGGAATAAATGTGATCAGTAATCCATGAATAATTATTAAACCCCAACCAGGAATAATATTTATTCAACTTGTTAAATAATAAATAATATATTATTTAACTGAGATACTGGACACACTTAGTGTGTGACCCTCTTGGCCTATTTCTCAATGGCATTAGGCAGAGCATCCTAAAGTCCAAGTTTAACGTATAGAAACATGCCAAAGCACCCATAGAGAAAGAAGTTAATTCCACAATGACATGTCACCTCATATGAATATTTACCATGTAATATAATCCCTTTGTCTTGACATCTCTAATCAAGTGGGTTACATGCTAGTGTCATCAAACCATGTGCTAGATTTATCTTTCTTTAACTTCCCAGAAATTGAACTTTCTTATAGAACACTATGTCTATGGATTTATTTAGTCTATATCATTTCCATAAAAGGGTCTGAGGCATCAAATTTTGTTAAAGAACAGAAGGAACAAATCCTTTCTCGCATTATTCATTAATGCATTATTACTCGTAACACACCCAACATATCCTACCTCACCACAAACATATATCATCATAGTTTTCATTAATACATCTAAGTTCAGGAGTCATAATACTCATTAGTAATAATATTAAAGTCTAAGGACCAATACACACACGTAGATAGAAACATCCAATGACACATAGAAATTTGGATTTTCTATTGGTGAGTCTTATTCTCATAATATCCTCCTAGACATTACCAAGGGAGTACAACATGAGAAGGTGCCTAAAAGTACTATGAGTACCCACCCGTGATATCCTGTATCATTTGTGTCCCTCAAATTATACCATCATGCTATAGAATATATATTCAAGAATTTTGTCATAGAACTTCCGGGTTCTCATCACGGTAGGGATCCACTATGAACTTTTAGTGCAACAACTACTCTTAGGATATTATCACATTCAATGTCACAAATAAGAACAATCATGATGTGATAATAAATTTATTAATATTAAAAACCATGAATATAAGTTATCATAAAGAACAAAAAAGTGGGTCTTAGGGAACCAACTCCAACAAAATCCCACTGAAACTAGAGCCAACTGCTAATAACATTTAGTCCGCTAGCTCTCACATGATACTCATGCTTCTACTAAGATAAGAATTTTATCAAGGTGTCTACCATGTTATATTTTGTGGGTACTCTACTCATTGCAAATTCACCCCTCCGATAAAAATCCCTCAAGAGGTATGTTCTTTGTCTGTCAGTGTGACCTTGGATATTTTGAAAGATCCACCAATGTAGTAGTATCACAATACAATGTGATAGTGTGTTTACTTCTAGGTACCAAATCAAGATCATGGGCAAAGTTCTGAATCTAGACGACTTCATTGGATGCATCAGAAGCTACTGTATACTCGAAATCCACCATAGAATCATCTACAACTATTCGCTTTGAACTCTTCCATATCACAGATCCTCCATCGAGATAGAAAACATATAATTATTGTGAGTTTAGATCATTATGATCTATCTGAAAACTAGAATCATCATACCCCCTAATGAAAAGCTCCTCATCTATTCCATACACTAGGAAAATATCCTTATTTGTTCTCAGATACTTAAGGATAATATTAACAATAGTACAATGATATTCTCCCAGATCTTCCTGATATTTACCTTCCATGATCAATGTATAGGAAACATAAAGTATAGTACGTAACATGGCATACATGATTGATCCTATCGTTGAAGCGTATGGGATATTACTCATTCTATATTTCTCATATTGTGTCTGGGGACACATTTTCTTAGAAAGATCTAAACCATGTAACACTATAATCAATCCCATCTTGAATTGTTCTATACTAAATATATTTAGTATCTAGTTAATATATGTATTTTATATTAGTCCAACCAACCTTTTGTATCTATCACGAGTGATCCTGATCCCTAAAATGTAGGCTTCTTTGACCAAGTCCTTCATGTAGAAGCACTTGTTTAAACAACACATAGATGACTGTAAGACTAGTATGTCATTTCCAATAAGTAATATGTCATCAACATACACTACTTGGATAATGACTGTATTCCCATTAAACTTTTTTTCAACACATGTATCACATTAATTCTCTATAAAACCAAATTCTCTTATGGATTTATCGAATCAAATGTTCCATGACCCGAATGATTTATTCAATCCATAAATGGATCTATGAAACTTGAAAACCATTTTAGAATCACCTGGTGTCACAAACCCTTTTGGTTGTGTCATATAGACATATTCTTGAAGGTTCCCATTAAGTAATGTAGTTTTGATATCCATCTTCTAAATCTCATAGTCATGGTAATCTACTATGGAAAGTATGATTCTTTTGTATTTAAACATGGAAACTGGAAAAAAGGTTTCATCATAGTCAATTACTTGACGCTGTTTAAAAAATTTATCCACTAGCCTTTCTTTATAGGTACTTACTTTACCTTACATGTCCAATTTTCTCTTAAATACCCATTTACACCCAACAGTCTTTACATCAAATGACACATCTAATAGAACCCAAACTTGGTTCTGATACATGGAATTCATTTTAGAATTCATAGTTTCAAGCCATCTTGTAGCTTCTGATATCTCTACTTCTTTCTTGTAGGAGATAGGTTCATCATTGTCCAAAAATAATGAGTCACCATCCTCAGTGACTCAAAAACCATATCTATTTGTTTCCATTACCTATCTTACACTCCCACACACTACTTGTGTCTCATGAACTAATTATTCCATGGGGACCTATAGAACTTGTTCCTATACAAAATTCCTTGTATCTTGAGCATCAACTTCTTTGAAGTCAACATTGCTCCCACTATCCTTTTTAAGGATATGCTCCCTCTTAATAAAGATGGATTGTTTGGAGATAACCAATTTATTCTCTAAGGGGTTGTATAGGTAGTATTCCTTTGTTTCCTTAGGATACCCTATAAAGATACACTTTGTGCCCTAGGGTGATAGTTTGTTTTCTAAGAAGGCCTTAACAAATGCATCGCAACACCATACACGTGTATGCGACAAAATGAGTTTCTTTCCACTCTATATCTTGAAGAGAATTCTGTTTTTTGCTTTAATTGGTACTCTGTTTAATGTGTATCCTGTAGTTTGTAATTCATATCCCCAAAAGGATAATTAAAGATCTGCATGACTCATCATTGAACGCAGCATGTCCAACAAGGTATGATTCCTATTTTCAATAACACCATTCCACTATGGTGTATAAGGTGGAGTAAGTTGGGATCGAATCCCAAAATCTAATAGAAAATAAATAAACTCTTGGTTAAGATATTCTCCACCTTGATCCAATCGAAGCTTCTTTATCTTCTTACCAAGATGATTCTCTGATTCATTCTTGAATTCCTGTAATTTATTAAAGGACTCAAAATTATACCTCATTAAGGAAATATATCCATATCTACTCAAACCATAAATAAAAGTTATGATGTAAGAACATACACCTCTAGATTCTATTCTAAATGGTCTACACACATCAATGTGTACCAATCCTAGAAGCTCTATGGCCCTTTGACCTTGTCCAGCGCATGGTGGTTTGTTCATTTTTCTTTGTAAACAAGCATGGAATCTATCAAGTGGTTTTATCTTAGAAGATTATAAATAGCTATCTTGATAGAGATTTTTCAAACTCTTCTCATTTACATAACCAATACGGTGATGCCAAAGTTGAGTGTTATATGAGTTATGTGAATTTGATCCATTATCAATTAACAACACATGGTTTTCATAATTTAATACATATAGACCATTATTTAAATTTTCTATACCACAACACATGTTGTCCTTATAAAAGAAACAAATTTTATTTCTGAACTTGAAAATAAACCCATATGTATCTAAAATTGATATAGAAATTATGTTTTTGGTAACAGTAGGTACATAATAAAAATCATGTAAAACCAAAATCATTCCCATTGGAAATGAAAGGTGATAGTCACCAATGGACAAAGCAACCATTCTTGCACCATTAATAGCTCACAGATCCATATCTCCTCTAGAAATCTTCTGGAATCTTCCTAGTTCTTGTATTTGGATACATATGTGAGCACCAAAATCTATATCTAATAACCAATGTGTAGATATGGAAATATTTCACTTGATAATGAATGAACCTTTAGCTTTCCCATGCTTTTGGGTGAAGTTCCTCTTCTAGTGGTTTGACTTTACACATGCAAAACACACTACCCCCTTTTCCTTTACCTACCTCTGGATCTTCTTCTTTTTGGAAGGATAGTGCTATGGAGATTTAGACTATTTATAACTCTTGGTCCCCTTTTCCTTGTACTTACACTTCTTATTCACCATAAGTACTGTAGGTGTGTCATTCCCCACGTCCTTATCCACTTAGAGAATCAAGGTCATAAGTTCTGATAGACTCTTCTCATTATTTCTCATATTATAATTCACAATAAAACTCGAGAAGGTTTTGGGCAATGATGAAAGTATGAGATCTATACGCAACTCATATCAGAATTTAATTCCTAAGATGTCCATGCATTCAAGGTATTCGATAAGCTTGACTACATGAGGCCTATCTGGCACAAACTCTCCATGTTTAGTTGTGAAAAAATCATTGGAGATATCATACCTCTCTTGTCTTTCCTTCTATTGATATAGACCCCGAAAGTGAGACATCATGATATAGGCTTCCATATCCTCATGTTTCTTCAAGATCTCATTGGACATGGATGATAACATGAAGCAAAAAATATCTATAGAATCATTCAGATGTTTCTCATAGAGATATAGTTCTTTATAACTTTCCTCATTTATAGTCAAAACTGGTAAAGGTTCTTCCAACACATATAATTTCATTTCATAAAAAAGGATGACATGTAAATGCCTCTACCATTCCTGAAAATTCATACGGGTGAAAAGGTTTTCCTTCCCGAGTATGGATCACAGTGATATGTTTTGGGTCATTTTTAATGATTTTTCTACAAATAAGATAATTATAGATTTAGTAATTTATATGATAAATTTAGACAAATAAATAAATATTATATTTATTAGTCTCCCACTATTTTATCGAAACCCAATAGCCTTTACCATTGGCTTCAGAATATCCTTTTTCTTGTATATTCAAGTGGAATGGATCCATATTACCCTTCTCATTACCCCAACTTTTGTTGTTCAAGCAACTTGAAAGGTTTTAGGTAGGAATTTCCAAATTCCAACTACATTAACCCACAGTTCCTTGATCCATTGAGTGGACTCCCCAATCCTAAAATCCTTTAATTGGATTTCTTCAACCTTTTCCTCTCAGTTACACCAATTCCTGCTTTGGCAGTCAACCCTTGATATAAACCAAGTCAAGTCAACCCAAAACCTAATGTTAGACTTCCCTAATAATTGAAAGCACCCCAAATTTGACTGGTCAAGAACTTTGAACTGTGGTTCGATTTGAACTGAAGTAAGGGAATGCTATACCAACTTAATATTTTATTAAGGGATTTTATCCTTTATGCATATATTTCCAATTATTATCTTTATCACATGATTTTTAATATTAAGTGGGATTACTTAGGTGATTAACCATGTCATTATATAATATTTTCACATAATATAGTTTATTTTAGTTCCACCTTGCTTGCTTATTAATTCCTTAATTATGTGATCACAACAAAACATCCATAATGAATAATCATGCAACTGATAGAAATAAAATAAAGGTTATGATCATGAGATTTTTCTAATGGTTAGTTTATCTATCGGTTGATAAACTAATCACTGGCCTAGGGGAGAAACACCTTGAACTAATTAGGTTTGTGTTTACATCTTTCCACTTGTCCACCTTTGTATCTCCTTGGATTGGTTTTGCCTCACCTCCAAACTTGAACCACCTCCACTATCCTGGGAGCTCCATCTATTACATATGATTTTACTCACACATAGGTGAGGGGTAAAAGGGGGTTTACATAAAAGAAACCATGATCATGCATGACCTATATATTAAAGAGGAGATAAGTCATACATGACAACAATTTAATTTAATAATAAATTAACATGAAACCAATCACATACAAAGGAATGGTCTAGCTCATGATCATCCACTAACATGTAATGAATTATGAATTTAATAAAACCAGCATTCAGTTATTAATCATTCTTATTTAAGATAAATCATGCTCGAATTGATTAATTATTATTTTTAATTAATCAATAATTTTATCTTAATCCTTATCTGAATTTCCATAATATTCTCATCCTTTATAATTTTAAACAAATTAAGTAAATTCATTTAAAATTAACTATGTACATAAGTTATACCTTGGAGTTAACCTAGTGAATACCTGTCCAAATCTACCCAACATGTATTATGCTTGTATACACTATTCTTTGTGACATATAGCATGCACAACTTATCACGTACTTTCATGACATGTACTTTACGGATGATTACATGAATTACATGATTTTTTGGTAACATGTCATGATTTAATGCACGAAGAATAACAACTATAATACAACTCATACATGACATATAGATCTTTAACATTAAACATATATTAATTTTTTTTTAATATTTATGTATATTAAACCTATCACATGGCATGTCCTATCTTTACAACTACATGAAAGTACATGTCTCAAGGTTTACATAGTAAAATAAATAAATTTTAAATCTATGTAATCTGGTAAAAGTACACGATGTGTAGATCTGATATACATGGCATGTACACCCTTCATCATCTATCTGAAGTATATGCCTAGGGACTCAGAATGTGAGGCATACTTTGGAAATCTTGGAGTACACAACATGTCTAGTGGGCCACATGCTATGTCGACTTCGTGTTACACAGTCACCAATCAGGTAGGCCATGTATGGAATACATGAACCAACCCCTAACCTAAAGGGACTATATACCATGTCTAGTGAGCCACATGGTGTGTAGTACAACTGACCGTGCGCTAGTTAATTCTGGTCAACATGTGGTACGGTAATGGTGTAATTAATTCCTCAATCAATGCAAAATCTCGAATTGATTTCCAAATCAATCTTTATGTGTTGAGCATGACTAAATGGTGTGTAATGAAGATTACACAACATGTAGTATCATGTTATATAACTAGGATCCTTGACACCTTCATATGAGATCCTTGATTTTATTTTAATCATAAAATTAATCATTTTTGTTAGATTTTCAAGAAATGATAGCAGAAGAAATAGATCTCTTAATTCATATTTAAAGAAATATTAAACTCAAATTAAAAAACTAAATTATGAATGTATAAATTACCTATGAAACTAAATAATTATAAACAAGGATGTACCCCCTTTGATACCACTTGTAGGCTCTAAGCACAGTGGAATCGTTGGAGGGACCGTGCCCAACCATTATTTTTTCCATTATCAATGATTAATCTGAGATCAAGTGATGATGAATGCCATGATCAATGGATTTAAATCAAACAACAAGCAAGATTTATTAACTTTAAACCAAGAGAGAGGAGATCAATGCATGTTGTTTATAATTAATTTAATTAAATAATAATCACCTCCAAGGTTATTCTTTCTTCATTGATGAGTTTGACTATAGATCTGCAATGCACCACCATTGTGTTTTAGAATATAAGCATAGGGTTCCTATAGAAGTGATCCACACGTGATCCACAAATATCTGGACATCACCGAAGGAGTCTCTAGGTGCTTGCGTGGAAGATCCCTGCGCCTGCGATGTCTACCTTCGATCGCCTTGAGAACCGCTTCCAAAGCACTCATTGATCTGGTGAAGGAGGATCTCTCTTGTTCTTGAGATGGAGAGGGATGAACTCTCTAGGCTTGAGAGATTTTCTCCAATTCGTTGTGCTAAGGTTATGAGAAAATAATCATAATTGGGTATTTATATATCTAGGGTTAAAATAACATAATTGAACAAGTGCACTCATTTGTTTTATTAATCCTAGAGAAACCCCATTTCAAATAATAATAATAATAATAATATTATTTATTGAAACATGCCTAACATGCGAATTATAATTAAATATTATTTAATAAAATAGTATTCAACATTATTATTTCTCACTGGACCCTTGAACTCGGTTCGCTAATCCTCCACCATATTTATTGGATCTTGAATAATGTATATTTATTTATCAAATAAACATCACTTCATTATTAAACAATAAATATATAAATATTATATTCACTAAATAACAAATAAATATTTATTAAATATTCCACCCATAATATATTCTCTCGAATAACTAGTTTCATAATAAATGTGATCATACATCCATGAATAATTATTAAACCACAATTAAGAATAATATTTATTCAACTTGTTAAATAATAAATAATATATTATTTAACTAAGATACTGGACACACTTAGTGTGTGAACCTCTAGGCCTCTTTCTTAGTGGCATTAAGCAGAGCAGCCTAAAGTCTAAGGTTAGTATCTAGAAACACACCGAGGTACCCATAGAAAAAGAAATTAATGCTTCAACAACATGTCACCTCATATGAATGTTTACTATGAAATATAATCCCTTTTTCTCAATATATCAAATCAAGCAGGTTTCATGCTAGTGTCATCAACCCATGTGATCGATTTTTCATTATTTGACTTCTTGAAAATTGAACTTTCCTATAGAACACCATGACCATGGATTTATTTAGGATATATCATTTCTATAAAAGGGTCTAAGAAATTAACTTCCGTGAAAGAACAGAAGGGAAAAATCCTTTCTCACATTATTCATTAATGAATTATTACTCGTGACACACCCAATATATCCTAACTCACTGTGAACATATGTAATCATGGTTTTCATAAATACATCTAAGTGCATGAGTAATTATACTCATTAATAATAATATTAAAAACTAAGGACCAATACACACGTCCGTAGATAGGAACATCTAATGACACATATAAATGTCGATTTCCTACTGGTAGGTCTCATTCTCATAATATCCTCCTAGACATTATCAAGGGCGTACACCATGATAAGGTGCCTCAAATTCCTATTATTATCCACCCCCAATAGCCTATATCATTTGTGTCTCTCAAATTATATCATCCGGTTATAGAACATATATTCAAGAATAGTTTCATAGCACTTCCGAGTTCTCATCATAGCAGGTATCCTCTATGACCCTTTTTTTGTGATAGCTACTCTTAGTACATTATCACATTCAATGTCACAAAAAAGAACAATTATAACAACCCACACTTTACATAAATTGTTAATACTTCAAAATTGAAGCACACTTATTACAACATATGACAAAACCACAAAGGACCGTATAGGTATAGTGTCTTTAGAAACTGGGAAACATAAACAACTGGTTCATAAATCTTCTACAGTGTCTCCCATTTATTTCATCATATCTAGGGTCCCTTTTAGCATATTCTACTTAATATCCATCTTCCTGACCTGGGGAAAAGAAAACATAAAAGGGTGAGCTCAAATGCTCAGCAAGGGCAAATAAAGGAAATAAAAATCATATCATATCTTTATCAAAACCTGCAAAAGAGATCATAATATCTTAACATGGAATAAATCATAGAAGTGAAAATGAGATCCCCATAATCATAACATAAAACTTGAAACTTTGTGGCATGCACACATAATCATGGAAAATCATTTCTTGTTAGTCATGACTCATTGCCAAGACTATCTTAGTGGACAAAGTCCCTTTCTGAACCGAGTTCACTCCTCGTTTCAGTCTTGTATCACTGAACCGAAATAACCTTCCGTTCCAGCCATGTCTATCTCATGAGATATAAAATCTTTACCCAATGCATTGGAGGGATATATAGGTCCCACCCATCTTATAATGAATCCTTTCTTATGTGTGCCACATAATCATAAAACATACATCATCGCATAACACATATAACAAAATGGGATTCTTGAAACATCATGACATCATAAATCAATTCATATATGATAAAGGAATTCATAAACATAATTCCATCACAACATAGTCAAACCAATGTAAAAATATGGATAGAAACAGAACCCTTTATTATCTTAGATGGAAAATAATTTTGATAAAACACTTGAATTGAATTCTTGAGGAAAATATCCTTTCTTCTTCAAAAACATTTTTCCTTTCATAACATGTCATACAACTTTAAAATAAAAGAAGTTGATTAAAAATAAACTTGAAAACTTGTAAAGGAAGCTTCTTTGAAGTAATTTTTTAAAAATCCATTCATGCCGTATAAGTTAAAAAAAACATTCTTCGTACTTTTGTCGGAAAAGTCAAAAAGTTCCTCGTACGGAAAAACGACAAAAGATCCCTTTCATATTCTTTACTAAAAACTCACCTAAGGGTAAAATTGGATTTAAACTATTTCAAGTGGATGGAAACAATATTAAATATTGAGGGAACATGGATGTGGATGATAAAATACACCCCAGTAAATACTTACGAATAAACAATCTCGGATAAAAATGAGATTGTGATATTTCCCTTACCTTAGGTCCAATTTGCTTTGTTCGTATCCGAAGCTCCTGTATAATGGTTTAAATAATGTTATTGACTTATTCCAGAATCATACATATTGATATGAGATCATATATGGTCATATTATTAACTTCTTGTTAGTAATATTTTATTGTTACTTGTTACTCGGGTCTTTATAACTTTTTGTTCTTATGCGTGTTTTGTTGAATAAATTCTTATCTTTAGGTTATAGATAATTCATTTCCAGAATGGTATTAGTGTAGTATATACCATATTCATTCATTCAATTCATTTATATAATCATTATGAAATGAAGATCATGTAGAACGAATCGCATCACATCGTGGAGACGGTATTCCGTACGTACGCACGAGTGATGATATCGTTCCTATGATCGTGGAATTGTATTGGAGTATATATATATTATTTCAGTATCAATATTACTTAATAATAATCATATATAGTTACTCATTACACCATTATACCCATCCTTGTAAGGTGATGGTGGAAAATAGATTACACCACGGCGTGGAGACGGTATTCCGTTCGTACGCACGCGCGGTGATTTCATTTTTCCGTAGGATGGATAGAAGGTGAATTAGGGTTGTTTCATATTTATAATAACATATCAGTATGTAAGTAATACTGATGTTATTACTTTATCATGAAACAACTAAAGAAGAAGAAGTTGAAGAAGAAAGAAATTGAAAAGATCGGTAATGGATATTACCTCTTCTTTGGAACGCCTCTTTGAATCCTCCACTTAAGGAACTAAGATTGGTCTTTGGAGAAGACCAGGACCTCTAGGATTATTCTAGGGAAGTGGAGAGGAGAAAATGGCAGGGGTTGGCCGAGCTTGAGTGCTCAAATTGGTGTGAGGAGGAGGGGGAGGAGGTGCCCTTTTATAAGGGAGGAGAGGGGCACCTTAGGAATATCTCAAAATATTATTTTATATTAAAGTCAAAATCGGTTTATAATGGTTCCAAAGGGTCTTATTTCGAAGCTAAAGTGGGGATGGGTCGAAATCCTATCAACCAATAGGATTTAGACAAGTTTAGGGTATTATTTTAACCTTATCAATTAGATTTAACTCTAAGTTAATTAATTTAACTTTTACCGTGTCTTTTTGTTTTCTTTCACTATATGGTTAATACACTTACTATAACATGCCAAACGAACCCCAAATTGTTTATTATTAATATATATTTCCTTATCTAAGTCATTTGGCCGAACCTTAGATTTTTAGGAATAAAATAACAATTAATAATATAATATTTGATTTAAAAACTATTTTGTGTCAATTTTGACACTATTTGATATGTGATTTTTGTGAAAGTCATAACAGAATTATATGTTCGAACCAAGTTGATTAAATAAACAATAATATATCATAGTAACCTATAAAATTAGTGGAATTCATAAAAAGTCTCAAATTACATTTATTTTGGTATTTATATTATCAATTTTGTCAATATTTCATTAATAAGATAATTACTGCATCATCTTTGTGTCATAAATAAATTAAATTATTTGATGTCTAAAAATTACAAATAAAATACCATCATGTAGGAAATATTTTTAGCTTTCTAATGAATATTTACAATCGAATTTATCTTATGTATAACCCCATATTAAAAATGATTTACTTATTAAACTTTGATTTTAACTATTTTAACCCTTCTTTAAATAAATTAATAATAAATGTCCTAATCTAATCCAAGTGGGCCTAAATGGTCATATTTTATTCCTAAGTTTGTTTTTGGTCGAATTAAACTTGTCCAATAGAATTAGGACATGTGTTAGGGTAATATTAATATCATATTTACCCTTAGTTACCCTATTTACTATTAACCGCGGTAAAAATAGTAAAAAGTTACTATTCACCAAAAAATTATTTTTATCTCATTGAACCACATTTTACTTACTGACATCAACCGTGTCTGTCGGATTTTTGAAATTCCATTCACAGAAGCGGTAAAATTAAGTTTTATGCAAAATTCAGTTTTTAATCTACCACTTAGTGGTTTCACTATTCATCAAAAATTGAAAGTTTTCAGAAAAATACCAAAATTTCACCCTAGGCTAATTTCGATATTCTGAGTCCAAAAATGAAGTCCATTTTGAAAAATAAAATTTATAAAATTTCAAAAAGTGGTTATTACTATTCATAACGGCTAGTTTTAATAGCATATTGTTGTTTAGTGAAACTCGGTATTGCGTACGACGCAAGCTATCGAGGAAGGTCGCGATTGCGTGTAAAGCAAGCCAAGCAAGTGTTGTGTAGAAAAAGATTCCTTTGATGATTTATATAACATAAAAGTCTCGGGTGTTACATTCTACCCCCCTTAAAAAGAATTTCGCCCTCGAAATTCGTCACTTTGTAACAAACAAATGAGGATACTTCTCCCTCATCATATCCTCAAGCTCCCATGTAGCTTCTTCAAGTTGGTGGTTCCTCCATAAAACTTTCACCAAGTGAGTGGTCTTGTTTCGTAGGACTTTTTCGCTACGATCCAGAATCTCTATCGGCTGTTCTTCATAAGAAAGATCTTGCTCCAGCGGTACAACTTCTGAGCTGAGTACATGTGAAGGATCTGGTATGTACTTTCTCAGGAGAGATACGTGGAACACATCGTGAACTTGAGAGAGATTCGGTGGAAGCGCCAATCGGTAAGCTACCTTCCCAACACGATCCAGTATTTCAAAAGGACCGATATATCTAGGGCTCAACTTCCCCTTCTTTCCAAATCTCATAACCCTCTTCCAGGGAGATATTCGTAAGAACACTTTATCGCCCACTTCAAACTCTAGGTCTTTTCTTCGGTTGTCGGCATAACTTTTCTGTCGACTCTGAGCTGCTCTTATGTGTTGTTGAATAGATCTAACCTTTTCTGCCATTTCATCAACGAGATCAGGTCCTAATAGCTTTCTTTCCCCAACTTCATCCCAGCAAGTTGGAGTCCTGCATTTCTTTCCATAGAGAGCTTCATAAGGAGCCATCTGAATACTGGAGTGAAAGCTATTATTATAAGAAAATTCCACCAAAGGTAGGTGTTGATCCCAACCTCCTTTGAAATCCATAGAGCAAGCTCTCAACATATCTTCTAGGGTTTGAATTGTTCTCTCAGACTGACCGTCTGTCTGGGGATGATAAGCAGTGCTGAAACTCAACTCTGTATCCAGAGTATGCTGAAGACTTTGCCAGAACTTCGAGGTAAATCTCGGATCTCGATCAGATATAATAGAAAGTGGTACTCCATGCAATCTTACCACTTCTTTTACATATATCCTGGCAATATGATCTAGAGAGAAATCCTCTCTAATAGCAATGAAGTGTGCAGACTTTGTAAGACGATCAACTATGACCCAGACAGCATTATTGCCTTTGGATGTTTTAGGAAGTCCTGTGACAAAGTCCATAGTGATGTTTTCCCATTTCCATTCGGGTATGGGTAATGGTTGTAACATCCCCTTAGACTTCTGTCTCTCAGCTTTAACTTGTTGATAAACCAAGCATCGAGAGACATATTCAGCAACATCTCTTTTCATGCCATCCCACCAGAAGTACTCTTTCAGGTCCCTATACATCTTCGTGCTTCCAAGATGAATAGAGAATGAAGAACTATGAGCCTCATCCAGCAGCTCTTTCTTTAATTCGGGGATGGGAGGAACGCAAACCCGATTCCTGAACTTTATTATCCCATCACAATCAAGGTTGAATTCAGGAACATTTCTCACCTTCTTTTGTAACTCGACATCTTCTTTCTGTGCCTCTTTAATCTTCACATGTATAGATGGTTGAACATTCATTTGAGAAAGATAAGATTTTCCCCCTTCCATTATAATTCCAAGATCCATCCTTTGTAAATCCATAAATATTGGATCTTTTGTGATCCTCATCATGGATAAACTAGCATGGTCTTGTCGACTTAATGCATCTGCCACCTTGTTTGCTTTCCCAGGGTGGTAATGGATTGAGCAGTCATAATCCTTAATCAGCTCCAACCATCTTCTTTGACGCATATTCAACTCCTTTTGTGTGAAAATATACTTTAAACTTTTATGATCAGTATAAATATCACACCTTTCACCATAAAGGTAATGCCTCCAAATCTTTAATGCAAAGATTACCGCAGCCAACTCCAAATCATGTGTTGGGTAATTTTGCTCATGGATTTTCAACTGTCGTGAGGCATAAGCTATCACCATATCATTTTGCATAATAACACACCCCAATCCCTTCTTGGATGCATCACTGTAGATCACAAACCTTTCTCCACTACAAGGCAGTGTGAGCACAGGTGCACTGGATAACCTTCTTTTCAACTCCTTGAAATTCTCTTCACATTCCTCTGTCCAGACAAACTTAACTCCCTTCCGAGTCAACTTGGTGATTGGATTAGATAATCGTGAAAAATATTTTACAAAACGTCGATAATATCCATCCAAACCAAGAAAACTTCGGATCTCAGTTACTGTTGTTGGTCTTGACCATCTTTCGATAACCTCTGTTTTTGCTGGATCCACAAATATCCCCTCTTTTGAGATTATGTGACCCAAAAATGCAACTTTTTGAAGCCAAAATTCACACTTGGTAAATTTGGCATAAAGCTTCTCCTTTCTCAGGGTCTTCAATATAATTCTCAAGTGATCTTCATGCTCTTCCTTGCTCTTTGAATAGACAAGAATATCGTCTATAAAGACTACCACAAATTGATCAAGATAGTCTCTAAAGACTCTATTCATTAGATCCATGAAGATAGCAGGGGCATTAGTAAGACCAAATGGCATCACTATAAATTCATAGTGTCCATACCTTGTACGGAAAGCCGTCTTTGGTATATCCTCCCTTTTGACCCTTAATTGATGATACCCTGAATGAAGATCAATCTTGGAAAAGTATTGAGCCCCGCGTAGTTGGTCAAATAAATCATCAATGCGTGGGAGAGGATATTTGTTCTTGATAGTGATCTTGTTAAGTTCTCGATAATCAATGCAAAGTCTCATTGATCCATCTTTCTTCTTTACAAATAGAACAGGTGCTCCCCAAGGTGACGCACTAGGGCGTATGAATCCCTTATAAAGATTCTCTTGGAGTTGCTTCTTCAATTCCTGCAACTCAATTGGGGCCATTCTATAAGGTGTCTTTGAAATAGGCAAAGCACCCGGTACGAGTTCTATTGAAAACTCAACTTCACGATTTGGTGGAAGACCCGGCAATTCCTCCGGAAAGACATCATCAAACTCCCGTACAATGGGAATATTCTTAATCGTGAGTTTCTCACCAACCATTTGAGATAAATAACCTTCATTTAGTGGAATCAATACCCATAAGATGGAAGAAATTTCCACTGGAAGGTTATGTTCATCCTTGCATTGGTATACGATCGTAGATTGATCTGGAATATGAAATGTGACTTCCCTTCTTTGGCAATCGATATGAGCTCCATGTAGAGAAAGCCAATCCATGCCAAGAATCACATCAAATTCCACTAAGGGAAGGATTACAAGATTTGCAGGAAGCACTTTCCCACAAACTTCGATCGGAGAAGAATTATAAACTTTTGATGCGATTGATGTGCCATTAGGTGTTGTCACAGTTAACTCAACATCTAATTGTTGAGGTAATACGGTGATACCCTTAGAAAATTTTTCAGAAATAAAAGAGTGGGTGGATCCAGAATCAAATAAAACATTTGCTACTTTAGAGTGGATGGTAAGTGTACCTTTCACCACATCATTATCGTACTCCACATCGCTGATAGAAATTGCATGTGACTTTCCTTTGTCTTTAGCCTTAAGAGTTTGTTGACGTCGACCATCATCATCAACCCTTGGATTTGGGCATTGATTGGCATAATGCCCCATCTCCTTGCACTTGAAACATTGAAGTGTAGCAGGTTAATTCTGTGTATCCCTTCCTTTGTTTGCATCATTAGACATCTTCTTCCCATTATCACGGCATTCAAATGCCCGATGACCTTCCTTTCCACATTTAAAACATTTACTTGTCCCTTTAAGACAACTCCCTCCATGTTTCTTTCCACACTTTGAGCATAAGGGAAAGTTCATCTTCTTTTCCGTGTGCTCTTTAGATTTTTCTTTGAATTCCATCTTCCTCTTCTTATCAAACCCATGTGACTGATGGGTTACTCCAATCTCCATCTCGACTTTGAGAGCACATCGAACGATTTCTTCGTAGCTATTGAAGTCCCTTATGGCTAACGCCCTTCGAAGACTTGGTTTTAAGCCACTAAAGAATCGATCGATCTTACTCTCAGGTTGGATAATAATACCAGAAGCGTACCTTGCAAGTCTTGTAAAATTTGCTTCATAGGTACTAACAGATTCATCATCCCTTTGCTTCAGTTCAAGGAACTCTTTCTCCATCTTTTTTCGGAGAATACGAGGGAAGTACTTATTGAAAAATAAGTTCTTGAACTCGTCCCATTCCATAGACTCAATTTCATCCCTTTGCCTCGTATTCTTAACAAGATTCCACCATTGATCCGCATCTCCTTCCAAACGATACACTGCTAGGATGACTTTATCATGCTCAGAACATTGAAGAACTGAAAATATCTTTTCAGTAGTACTAATCCATTGTTCAGCAACTAATGGATCAGTAGACCCGCTGAAAGATGGTGGACGCTGCCTCATGAAGGATTCAACATAATGTTGCTCCCTCCTTTGTTCGTTTGGAAATCCTGCATGATTCATAGCTTGAGAAAGTTGTGTGAGCATGGCTACAAGATTTTGCATTCCAGCTCCCATATCGTTTGGTTGCTCAGGGGGACAATCATTGCATTGCCCATCGCATTCCGCATTAACACGGTTCCTTCGGGTTCCAGCCATTGACTAAAACCAAGAATAATAGTGTGAGCAACACTAATTATAATAGGAAACCACATAATTCAAAAAAAATTTCATGCTTATGGTCTTATCCTAGGTTATTCATGGCCATTTCTAAGATTGTGTTCTATGCTTAGACTTATCCTTAGGGTTCTTACTAAGGATTTCACATCCTAGTTTCCAAAGGTTGACTATACCTTTCCTCTGATACCAACTATAACAACCCACACTTTACATACATTGTTAATACTTCAAAATTGAAGCACACTTATTACAACATATGACAAAACCACAAAGGACCGTATAAGTATAGTGTCTTTAGAATCTGGGAAACATAAACAACTGGTTCATAAATCTTCTACAGTGTCTCCCATTTATTTCATCATATCTAGGGTCCCTTTTAGCATATTCTACTTAATATCCATCTTCCTGACCTGGGGAAAAGAAAACATAAAAGGGTGAGCTCAAATGCTCAGCAAGGGCAAATAAAGGAAATAAAAATCATATCATATCTTTATCAAAACCTGCAAAAGAGATCATAATATCTTAACATGGAATAAATCATAGAAGTGAAAATGAGATCCCCATAATCATAACATAAAACTTGAAACTTTGTGGCATGCACACATAATCATGGAAAATCATTTCTTGTTAGTCATGACTCATTGCCAAGACTATCTTAGTGGACAAAGTCCCTTTCTGAACCGAGTTCACTCCTCATTTCAGTCTTGTATCACTGAACCGAAATAACCTTCCGTTCCAGCCATGTCTATCTCATGAGATATAAAATCTTTACCCAATGCATTGGAGGGAGATATAGGTCCCACCCATCTTATAATGAATCCTTTCTTATGTGTGCCACATAATCATAAAACATACATCATCGCATAACACATATAACAAAATGGGATTCTTGAAACATCATGACATCATAAATCAATTCATATATGATAAAGGAATTCATAAACATAATTCCATCACAACATAGTCAAACCAATGTAAAAATATGGATAGAAACAGAACCCTTTATTATCTTAGATGGAAAATAATTTTGATAAAACACTTGAATTGAATTCTTGAGGAAAATATCCTTTCTTCTTCAAAAACATTTTTCCTTTCATAACATGTCATACAACTTTAAAATAAAATAAGTTGATTAAAAATAAACTTGAAAACTTGTAAAGGAAGATTCTTTGAAGTAATGTTTTAAAAATCCATTCATGCCGTATAAGTTAAAAAAACATTCTTCGTACTTTTGTCGGAAAAGTCAAAAAGTTCCTCGTACGGAAAAACGACAAAAGATCCCTTTCATATTCTTTACTAAAAACTCACCTAAGGGTAAAATTGGATTTAAACTATTTCAAGTGGATGGAAACAATATTACATATTGAGGGAACATGGATGTGGATGATAAAATACACCCCAGTAAATACTTACGAATAAACAATCTCGGATAAAAATGAGATTGTGATATTTCCCTTACCTTAGGTCCAATTTGCTTTGTTCGTGTCCGAAGCTCCTGTATAATGGTTTAAATAATGTTATTGACTTATTCCAGAATCATACATATTGATATGAGATCATATATGGTCATATTATTAACTTCTTGTTAGTAATATTTTATTGTTACTTGTTACTCGGGTCTTTATAACTTTTTGTTCTTATGCGTGTTTTGTTGAATAAATTCTTATCTTTAGGTTATAGATAATTCATTTCCAGAATGGTATTAGTGTAGTATATACCATATTAATTCATTCAATTCATTTATATAATCATTATGAAATGAAGATCATGTAGAACGAATCGCATCACATCGTGGAGACGGTATTCCGTACGTATGCACGAGTGATGATATCGTTCCTATGATCGTGGAATTGTATTGGAGTATATATATATTATTTCAGTATCAATATTACTTAATAATAATCATATATAGTTACTCATTACACCATTATACCCATCCTTGTAAGGTGATGGTGGAAAATAGATTACACCACGGCGTGGAGACGGTATTCCGTTCGTACGCACGCGCGGTGATTTCATTTTTCCGTAGGATGGATAGAAGGTGAATTAGGGTTGTTTCATATTTATAATAACATATCAGTATGTAAGTAATAATGATGTTATTACTTTATCATGAAACAACTAAAGAAGAAGAAGTTGAAGAAGAAAGAAATTGAAAAGATCGGTAATGGATATTACCTCTTCTTTGGAACGCCTCTTTGAATCCTCCACTTAAGGAACTAAGATTGGTCTTTGGAGAAGACCAGGACCTCTAGGATTATTCTAGGGAAGTGGAGAGGAGAAAATGGCAGGGGTTGGCCGAGCTTGAGTGCTCAAATTGGTGTGAGGAGGAGGGGGAGGAGGTGCCCTTTTATAAGGGAGGAGAGGGGCACCTTAGGAATATCTCAAAATATTATTTTATATTAAAGTCAAAATCGGTTTATAATGGTTCCAAAGGGTCTTATTTCGAAGCTAAAGTGGGTATGGGTCGAAATCCTATCAACCAATAGGATTTAGACAAGTTTAGGGTATTATTTTAACCTTATCAATTAGATTTAACTCTAAGTTAATTAATTTAACTTTTACCGTGTCTTTTTGTTTTCTTTCACTATATGGTTAATACACTTACTATAACATGCCAAACGAACCCCAAATTGTTTATTATTAATATATATATCCTTATCTAAGTAATTTGGCAGAACCTTAGATTTTTAGGAATAAAATAACAATTAATAATATAATATTTGATTTAAAAACTATTTTGTGTCAATTTTGACACTATTTGATATATGATTTTTGTGAAAGTCATAACAGAATTATATGTTCGAACCAAGTTGATTAAATCAACAATAATATATCATAGTAACCTAGAAAATTAGTGGAATTCATAAAAAGTCTCAAATTACATTTATTTTGGTATTTATATTATCAATTTTATCAATATTTCATTAATAAGATAATTACTGCATCATCTTTGTGTCATAAATAAATTAAATTATTTGATGTCTAAAAATTACAAATAAAATACCATCATGTAGGAAATATTTTTAGCTTTCTAATGAATATTTAAAATCGAATTTATTTTATGTATAACCCCATATTAAAAATGATTTACTTATTAAACTTTGATTTTAACTATTTTAACCCTTCTTTAAATAAATTAATAATAAATGTCCTAATCTAATCCAAGTGGGCCTAAATGGTCATATTTTATTCCTAAGTTTGTTTTTGGTCGAATTAAACTTGTCCAATAGAATTAGGACATGTGTTAGGGTAATATTAATATCATATTTACCCTTAGTTACCCTATTTACTATTAACCGCGGTAAAAATAGTAAAAAGTTACTATTCACCAAAAAATTATTTTTATCTCATTGAACCACATTTTACTTACTGACATCAACCGTGTCTATCGGATTTTTGAAATTACATTCACAGAAGCGGTAAAATTAAGTTTTATGCAAAATTCAGTTTTTAATCTACCACTTAGTGGTTTCACTATTCATCAAAAATTGAAAGTTTTCAGAAAAATACCAAAATTTCACCCTAGGCTAATTTCGATATTCTGAGTCCAAAAATGAAGTCCATTTTGAAAAATAAAATTTATAAAATTTCAAAAAGTGGTTATTACTATTCATAACGGCTAGTTTTAATAGCATATTGTTGTTTAGTGAAACTCGGTATTGCGTACGACGCAAGCTATCGAGGAAGGTCACAATTGCGTGTAAATCAAGCCAAGCAAGTGTTGTGTAGAAAAAGATTCCTTTGATGATTTATATAACATAAAAGTCTCGGGTGTTACAACAATCATGATGTGATAAAGAATTTATTAATATTAAAAAACATGAATATAAGTTATCACAAAGCACAAATAAGTTGGTTATAGGGCACCAAATCCAACATTCAGTTGATATGCTGCTGACCCAAGAGAACCTTCTTACGATGTGTGTAGGTAACGTTAAGACTGAGCTGGTCCCCACCCTCATCACTCAGAATTTCCCAGGCTGTTTTCAGGATTTCCTTGATAAGGATTAATAACTAAAGGAAGCCTTGTATCAAGCCAAGAAGGCACATCCATTGCCTATTATATCTCATACAAAAAGAACTACTAAGGTAGAAACTGCCGTCACTGTACAAGTAGAGGCCCTAGATCCACTAGAGCTATTGCCAGCAAAGCCTCACCAAGCACAAGCTCACTGAGGAAAGTAGCCTCATTATGCTCAGCCTATCCTAGTATATAATTGTAAGGTACCTCCTCATCATGTGCCACCACCTAGATAATAGAATTTGTAATATTCTCATTGTTAGGCTCTAGCCCCTCATTAGGGCCACGCTCCCCAAGTTCCCTTCCTAAACAGGAGAAACAAAAACTATTCCTTTTAGAAATCCAAGGTTCCTATTTATTTACATAGTGCCCTAGAATAAGGGATTCTAAAGCTTCTAGAATATAGGAATCCCCATGAGTATAAACTTACTGACTGACCTAACCACTATCCTTACCACATAATCCTTGGACATACCATCAATTAATACTATGTGTTCAAGGATTGGTTCCAGGAATAGGTGTAAAATGATGTGGTTAAGTTGGGTGAAGTCCTGACATATGTGAATTATATCTATGTTTATCCTGATAATGAAAATGAGGTTTCCAGTGAATGGAAGTAGGTTTCCAACCATAGTTATCATATGTATTATGACTCGTTATCTCGTTGGGTATTCACTTGCACCCACAACGTAATTTGTTCCCACCTAAGACAGTCTAAACCTCCTAAATTAATTGCGCCTTCTTTTGATACCACTTATTCATCCACATAGTATCCTTATATGTCTCAGAAGATTAGGTGCCAAAAACTAAAGGGAAAGTAAAGTTCCCCACTGGTGCCTAATCCTTCTCATACCCTCAGAGAATTCATGCCTATAGAGATGGGAGTTGCACCCAGGGTCTGCCCAGCATTGGAAGACTCCTATGAAAATGTCTAAGAGTATGCCTCTGTGAATAAAATAGAGTTAGTGGACCCCTACATGGTCCCCGACAATGGGGAATATTAGGAAATCCCTTAAAATTTCCCCAGATGACGCCATCGAAGAAGAAGTCAAGAACATGCAAACCACCAAAATGCTTAGTCTAGTGCTTCAAGCTAGGCTGTGCATGAAACTGAAACCAGATAGCTAGTGTTGCACCAAGATCAGTAGGAAAATTCCTCTCATCCAACTATATCAAGTGCACCACCATAGTTGACCATACTAACTGACCAGGAAAAATAAAAATGACCACATCGTGATTGGTGATGTTCAACTAGAGCCAGGCCTCAACCAACTGACTGCCAGCCAATAGTGGTTCTGGAAAGTTTATTTGATGAGAAGCATGATATTTCAAACACCATCCAGGATCTAGTGGTTCAACCAATATTTCCTATTGTACCTTTTTCCAGAGAGAAATCCCCTATGGGAAGAAATGTGTGCCTTTCATGTAAGTACGATGTAATGAAGAAACTCACCAGTATACTTTAAAATATCTTGATTCTCAAGGCCCTCCATATATCAAAAGAAATGTGTGAGTCCCTTTCAAACGTTTTGAAAAGATCCCTCCAATTCGAAATAGAGGTAGTAGTTGAGGAGACCTTCTACACTGTGGAAGTAGAGTGAACAAAATTCCAAACCATCATCTCTTTCTCTAGAGATGATAAGGGATCCCATGTACAGAGGAACATCTACCCATTGTACTCACAAGTCAGTTCAATGGTGTGGAGGTTCACTACTATCTAGTGAACATAGGTTTCAAGATCAATCTTATCCCAACCCGAATGCTTTGTATGATAGGACTAACTGAAGCATATCTGAGCCCCTATGATATAAAGATTCAGGGTTATGATAGGACTAAGCATAAATCATGTGGAAGAATCCATATAAAGACCCAGTTTGGTGGTTTTGTAGCAAAAATTGATTTCATGTTTGTATCACAGGATACCACCTACAACACATCAATGGGTAGGCCCTGACTGCATCTTCATAGGGTAGTTCCCTCCTTGTATCACTAATGCCTGAAGTACTCCATCAACGGTCGAGTGGGTATACTCTAGAAAAAATCATCTCCCTTTAACTCATATGAATCCCACTATATGTATTCCAACTATTATAAGAGTAAGGATAAGAAGTTTTAGACCAATGAGGTCAATCACAACACCGTCACAACCAGCCCATGGATAGATTTGGATGATGCATTTTTCCTCTCAATTCATGGGTTGGAGGTGATGACACTGGATATAGGAAATTACTTTTTCATTTCTAGGAGGAAAGGGAGTCATGTATCTAAATACAAGGAACACCAAAAGATTAACTCATACTCTTACACAGGCCAGGCTCAGGTGATATTAGAACCCCCTACTCCTTTCAGATATTGAGACATTCACCCCATGGCTATAATTGTACGTCAGAACTGCTTTTTCCACTAGTTTGGGTTATACCAATACAAACCAACCCACCACCATTGATTTGATATCAAGCATGGACCCCATGGTTGAAGGCCTAATGGAATTGTCATGAAATCATCAATTTCCATGATCTCAATAGAGTAGGAGTTCCCCAGTGAGGAATCCATGTCCACTCAAGCATGCACCAACATTCCCCCATGATTAGTCGGTCCGGATGAACTATCTCCCTCTTCTAGTTCCCCTACATTAGAAAATGAATAGGATCTATAAGACACTCCTCCCTCATTTTGAGAGGGAGTCTCCACCACTATAATGATATGATTCATGTGAACCTTGGAACTGAGGTAGATTTAAGGCCAATGCTGATCAGTGCAACCATGCCTCTAGAGGAACACAAAAAATACAAGGATTTACTAAAGAAAAATCATGATTTATTTTCCTAGTGTTATGAAAATATGTTAGAAATAGACCCTCAAGTCTCTATCCACTATCTTGGTCTTCTGGTGAGTCATCACAAGTTCAAGTATCCTACCATAAAAATGAACCCTTATCATGGTTCCATGGTCAAGGCTAAAGTTGATAATCTTATCAAGGCTATATTCATCAGTAAGGTTCAGCACCCCAAGTGGATATCCAACATCATTCTAGTTAGGAAGAATATTAGGTAGATCAGAGTCTTTATTGGCTTATGAGATCTCAACCACCACTATCCAAAGGATGATTTTACCCTTTTAGTGATAGGGCTGTTGATCAATACCACAACTGGGTTCCAAGATATGTCATTCATGGATGAATATTCTAGGTACAACATGATATAGATGGACCCAAATGATGAGGATTATACCAAATTTAGAGTGTCTTAAGATACCTTCAGCTATCAGGTAATGCCTTTCACTCTAAAGAATATAAGAGCTACCTGTCTGTGGTCCATGAACCACATATTCAAACCAATCATCAGGATTCTAGTGAAATGATATGTGGATGATTTGGTGGTCAAATAATATCAGTATCATAACCATATCATAGATATTGATAAAGTGTTTGGATTCCTCCACTCCTAATAGTTGAAGATGAATCCCTTGAAGTTTGATTTTGGGGTTACCTCTAGAATGTTTCTCGGCTTTGTTGTCAGATACAAAGGCATCAAGATTGACCTAGAGAAGATCAAGTCCATCGTCTAGATTCATCCTCTAAGAAACTTCCAGGAGCTATGAGGCCTTCAAGGCCACTTAGCCAATATACTTAGATTCATCAAAAATTTATCTGTCTAGTGTAAGCTATTTTCCAGTCCCATGAAGAAAGGTTCCATATACTAGTGGGATGAAGAGTGCTAGGCCATGTTTGAGAAAATAAAGCACTATTTTCTATAGCCACTAGTTCCAAGGCTACCCATATTAGGGAATCCTTTTGTCCTTCATGTGACTAACCTAGAATGATCCCTCAAAACCCTTATCACTCAGAATAATAATGAAGGTATAGAGGAAAATTTATACTATCTTAGTCATATTCTCCTCAATACAGAGACTGTAAATTCTTCCATCGAGAAGAGCTGCCTCGTACCGGTCTTTTTTATGCAGAAGTTGTGGAATTATTTTCAGCATCACGAGATACAACTGGTGTCCCATATGGATCCACTAAAGTATATCATGAATCTTCCTATGTTTATGGGATATTTAGCATGATGGAAAGTGTACCTTCAATAGTTCAACATGAGGTTCATTATGTGGAAGGATCTCAAGGGTCAAGCATTGATAGAATTTATTGCTGGCCATCCAGCTCTAGAAGAATATCCTATAGATATTGATATCCTAGATGAGACCACACCTTAAGTGGATTAGGATGTTCCATGCTGGAAGATGCATTTTTATGGAGCCTCCTAGAGCCCAACCGGTAGAAGGATCAATGACCCTAATCTCAATAGAGTAGGTCTTGGGATTGTATTTATCACCCCAACACAAACTATCCTACTCTAATAATTCATATTATTAAAAGGTTGCACAAAAAATTAGTAAAAGTGTCAGTATTTCATTAATGGTATCATGATGGACCTCAAGATTGACGTTCCCCACCTGCATGTGAAGGGAGAATGAGGTCTAGTCATCAAGAAAACCAATGGTGATTACGTCATCAGGAAGCCAGAGCTCATACCCCTTCTCAAGAACACTCGCCAGATGATGACCCAATTCCCTTATCATCTAGAGGTGACTCATGTTCCTCAGTCACAGAATGGTTGAGCCAAAACCTTAGAAAGTATAGCCACATATCTTATAGAGCAACACCCAGAAAATCTATTCATTCATATGGAACATTTAAGGGTAATCACTCCCATCATTTCAGAAGATGAAGAAACCCTATAGATAAACCAACTAAATTCTAGTTCTTCCACATTGGGACATTAAGATCCTCAGAAAATAGTGGAAACTTATGGTTAGACAACTTCTTTCATTGAGTACCTCCAGCATGGCATCCTCCCACTGGATCGAGCCGAACATGAGAGAATCTGTCAGCGCACAATTTAGTTCACACTCTAAAGTGTCCCCAACCTTTATCAGACTCTTTATAGACATGATTTTTATGGAATTATCCCCCATTTTATTCAAGGAGATGATATTACTTAGGTTATTCAAGAAGTTCATGCTGGTTTTTATGGTTATCATCAAGCAGGGTTGAAGCTCTCCCACTAGATTCAAAGGTTGGGATACTTCTGGACAACCATGGTCCATGACTGTATAAAGTTCTCCAAGAGGTACCATGCATGTCAGATCCATACCAACTTTGTTCATCAACCACCAGATCACCTCCAAACAACCAAGTATTCTTGGACCTTCATAGTTTGGGGACTCGATGTTGTGGGACCATATCCACCAGCGACAGCTCGCCAATGCAGGTTCATTCTGACCATGAAGGATTTATTTTCTAAGTGGGTAGAAGAGATTACTCTTAAATAATTCAAGGAACAATCATTTATTGAATTCATGAGATCCAATATCCTCTATAGATTCAGAGTTCCTCATGCCATTCTCATCAACAACAACACCAAATTCTGGGCAGTTGAGCTGAAGAGGTTGTACGACAAATAAAACATCTACTCCAACCATAATTCTTGCTACCATGCATGGGAAAATAGAAAGATCGAGGTGTTCAAAAATACCCTCTCCAACATTATATAGAATATGGTGGGACATAATAAGAAGATTTGGCTGGACAATCTCCCTAACACACTCTGGGCTTATCGAACGATGACTCTAAATTCCACCGGGTGACTTTATATTCCTCGGGGTATGAAATAGAGGTATTCCTTACCATTGATATTTAGTTTCATCACTTTGAACAACTTTCTATAAACATAAGATTCCATACAGAATGGTAGATGTCCATCTAGCTGAGTTAGAATCCTACAAAGAAAACAGGCTCCAGGACTTTCACAATCATGAGAGGCACCGGGACAAGATAGCCAGAGCATTCAACTAGAAGGTTCACCTTTGATCCTTCCTCCAGGGTGACATGTTACTAGCTCTCAAGACACTGATGATACCCAATAGAAATATTCCAAAGTTAGAGCCAAAGTGGTAATGTCCTTACATCGTTCATGTGGTCTATTCCAATGGTGTACACTCTTTAATAACTATAGTTGAAGAGAACATAAATCATCCAACCAATTCCAAGTTTATCAAGAATTAATTCATGTAAGGCTCATATAGTATGAATTTTATGACCTTAAGCTATATATCCCTAGTCCAGGTATCATGATTTTAAACTATGTGTGAGCTCTTCTCAGGAGTGTGTTGTGCGGTGCTGGGCCTGCTTTAGCCTCATTCACATTGGGTTTTTCATGAAGATTCATTACACATATCCACTTTAGAAGCATCATATTAGGTTCCAAAATATATAACCTTAAACTAAGAGTCGATGGTCTAGAAAATATGGCCTTAAACTGCATGAAATAGCAATCCTCCTCGAAAATGTGTCATGCAACATGGGCCTTCTAGGCCTTCATTCACATCGAGTTATCCCTGATTTCCCCACATATCTCTTTTAGTTGAGATGCTTCAATTGAAAGTACAATCATCATGAATTTAAATTGTATTCAAGTCTCCCTTAAGAATGTATGGCATGACATGTGATTTCTTAGTCCTCATTCACATTGGGTTATGATTACTGCACCATGCACTTCCCTTTTGGAGAACCTTCCCTCATAGTCATCCTGACCATATGATGATAAACTACACTACAAAATAATGTTTTCACATGAGAGAAAGTTACCCTTGGTATTGTTCATATACCATTCCATATTCAATAATTCAGTGTGGCTTGATTCCCATCCTTATGGGATACATAGCGACGCCCATACACTTCATCTTATGGCACAGCCACAAATCAACTAAACCTTTTGGTCCCTTGTTCTAGTATTCATTAGAAGTGTGTGGTGTGGTGTGGGACCTTCTTGGTCCTCATTTAGATTAGTTTATAGCTGTCACATCATAAAAATTCCCCTTTTAATTCTTTCATTCTTCCATCCCAGTTGCATGACATTAAACTGCGTAACGACCATCATCATAGCTGTATGATGATAAACTGCAAAGTGCCATCACATTCTTACATGAGAGGATTTATCCCTTATAACTAGTCATCTACCATGACATTTATCAAGAAATACATACGTCTTGATTCTTATTCTCATAGGATATGCAACAATTCTTGGATTTTTATGTCACAATTCAGACACCCCGAAAGAAAATCCCCCCTCTCTGTGTATGGATCAAACCTATGAAGGGAAATTTTACATTAAAGTACTACGTGTGGCTTGATTACTATCTTTATGGGATATGCAGTGATTCTCAGAATTCTCATATTCAGGCCCAGCGACAAATCCATCAAACCTATGCCCCCTTTCAGCAAGCTTAGTCCAAGCATCACAACTCTAAACTGTATGCAAGCCTCCTCATGAATGCATATGTGGTATGCGAGACTCCTTCATAACTATAAATTTAATTATTTGTGATGGACCATTTGTGATAGGGTCCCATTAAAAATGGACCTTAAAAACATCACAAATATATTTTTTTGTGACGGAATGTCACAAAAAAAACTATTTGCGACGAGAGCCCTTCCCATCACAAATATTTTATCCCAATTTTTTAAAACCCTTTTTCGATGGGTGGATGTACCCGTCGCAAATAATTATTTGTGATGGGATGATCCACCCATCGTAAAAAACTTAAAAAATTAAAAAATAAAATAAAATAAAATAATATTAATAAAATTTAATAAAATAATAATAAAAATAAAATCAATAAAATCAATAAAAATATAATAAAAATAAAAAAAATAAGAAAATAATAAAAAACATAATATTTATGACAATATAAAATAATAATAATAATAAAATAATAAAAAAAATTAAAAAACAAGAAAAATAAGAGAAATAAGAAAATAAAAAATAATAATAAAATAAGAAAAATAAGAAGAATAAAAAATATTCACAACAATATAAAAAAAACTATGTATAACTGTAAATATATGAATTAAAAACATATTACAAAAAATATGTATATTCAAATGTTTATAAAACAATACATAAATCTCTGAGGGGGAGGGGGTCATCTAGAGGTGGTGGTGGATGGAAATCCATCCCTAAACCATAATTCAGATGTCGCATGTACTCCATCATCTGCTCATGCTAATATTTCTTCCATTGATGCATTTCCTCCTTCCGCTATTGTTACTATCGATGGAGCTCCTCCTGCTCCCAATGCATAGTCTCTATAAGCTCACCCTAAGCTCGCAGCTACTCTTGATACTGTACAACAAATGATGATGAATCTCCATGAGACCCCCTCTAGCTGGAAGCTGACATCACAACGATACCATAATAAATCCCATGTGTCAATCGATAGTCGATACCAACTACCCAACCTTTCTCGAAGGCATACTGAGTCGCTTGCATCCATGTTGTGTCATTAAATACTAATGCATTGGTGGTATGACCCTCGGTCGCAGCCTAAATCTCATCCTGTGTCTGAGAAGTCACGACCTCATATGACTGCTTCAATTTGAATTTAAAATTATAATAGTTAAAATATTATTTTTAGTTAATTTTAAAACTAAAAAAATTATATTGACCACAATATGCCACTAGAAATCACCTATAATCTATCCAGTGACAGGATCGCTATACATTCTCTTATAATTGTCAAAATCTATAATATCAGGATGTTTGACCACCTATATGAGTATAAAATGAAAAATTCACATTTAATGTTATATAAATTATTAAAAAAATTACTTACCATATATCATGGATGCGTACTGAATGTACAACTACCAGCTCGATGCGTCACTTCCAGCCTCCCTCGATTCTGTCGACCTAATGATGAATTCCTCTAAAAGGTATCTCCCATCTAGTATGAATATAATGCATCCCAAACTTGAGATGAGATATAATCTGGTCAATGGACATAGAAATACTGATCAAAATCAGTGACTCCCACTTTTCGCATGGTTGTCCTCCTCACATTATACAAAAACCAATGGCAACACTCACGCATATAGATCTCCCATGCCTCCTAGACAGATTCCCTCATGCTATCATCGACAGGATACTATAAACCCTATAAATAATTAATAATATCAGGTTACTAACTAAATAAAGTTCAAAATAATTATTATTCATTTACATACCATTTGATGATCAAATATGAGTGATGAACATCAATGGGAATATGATACCATGTCACCGATGCTTCAGAAAAATAATTCCGCAATATAGAAATCCCCTATACAACAAATATATGTGAAAATATGTGAAAAAAATGAACTAATAATAAAACAATTAGTATATAAAATTAATGAAAACTAATTAAAATACACTACTAAACATACCTCTGCATACATGGATCAAAATAAAAATGTGGACATCACTTTGGGATGGGGTGAGGAATCATAAATCTCATAAGACCATGACCCCTATGAGTAATCACTGTACCTCCATTAGTCTAAGGGTTAGATGATTCAACATCATGCTTGTTACCATGTAGATCAGTCTCCTCTAACTCACAGAATAGATCACATAATCTTTCATCGGCCATCTGAAACACAAAATTACTATTATTAGAAAATAGTTGAAAACAAATATTATATATAGATATATATTATATATAGATATATATTATATATGATTATAAACAGAATTTAACTATATCAAATTTCATATCCATCTTCATCTTTGTATATGACGGTTTCAATATCTTCATATTATTCCTCAGTATCATCAATTTTTATAGGAGTTTCAGATTAATCATCTCTTTCTATTTCAAATTAATTTGTTACATCAATAACATCATCATCATAATCGACCCATAACTGTGGGGTGTAATTATAGATATTCATGTCTCTTTATGGAAAATATGAATTTGGATTAGTCTCTTTAAAAATTTCAATTCTTTTCATTTCAATAGAACCACATTCACTTTGGATAAAATGATTTTCTGGAGATTTCATTTTTATTATACTATGCCAATCACTCAATTCTCTTGAATCAACAAAATAATTTTCATAAAAAATTTGATGTTCCTGATAATATAATAAAAATAGTTCATTTACTACAAAAAGGATTTTATATTTAATATCAATGATTCCATAGCTCAGATGAACATGCAAGCCTCTCTTAGTATCCAACCAATGACATTTAAATATCATTATGTAATACTGTACCAGATAACACAATTCAATTATTTCTTCCAACATGCCATAAAAGTCAACTTCACTTTATCTATGATGAGATCCTCTCAAGAAAACACCATTATTCATTGTTTTTTTGATTCCCCATATTCACATGTATGAAATCGAAAACCATTCACCACATATGCATTATAAGATTTAACCATTTTGGATGGTGGGTTACTCAACATACATAATTGATTAAAAATTTTATCAGTATGTTGAGATAACTAAAAATTTAAAAAAAAAATTATCAATATAAAAGTAAATAAATTGATTTTATATGTTAAATGATAAATAATTTACATTACCAATTTCTGAAACTAGTAGAAAAAATTATTTTTCTAAAATTCTTCAGGATCAACTGCTATAATTTGTGGAAAATGTTTCTTTATATGATTATCATATAATCTAAAAATAAAATAATATGAATATACTAAAAAAATTATAGAATTAGTGATAGTATAACTCACAGTAAATATGGTTTCATTTCTTCATAGCTGAGCAGTACATATATAGGAGCACTGTGATGTTCATCATCTAAATACATCATTTATGAACTCCACCAAATCCATGTTTAGAATGATTAAAAATTGATAATTGATTATTCATTTGATTTTCAGAATTTCCCTCATTAAAACCCATGCAGTTATGTTTTGAGGTATATTTAGATAGAAAATAATTAGAGTAGAAAAAAGAAATTTCCTCATGCAAAAAAGCTTCTTCAATTAATCGTTCAATCGATCCTTTGTTACATACATTTTTCTTCAATTTATGCATGCATATATTTAATGGGTACACCCATCAGAACTGTATTGGACCTCCATATTTTTATTCATGTTCTAGATTTAATATAAAATTTTCCATTGAATCAAAGAAATCGATGAGAATATTTTTTCCAATTTACATAAAATGAAAACAACATCTTCTTGCAGTCTACTTAGTGCATCATAGTATGTTGTATCCACACAAATGTCTTAAAAAAAATTAATATATTTCTATCATCTCATCAAAAATCATATAATTCAACAAACCTATAAATCCTATTGGTATAAGTCATTCTATTATAACACGACAATCATGACTTTTTAAAACAGTAATATGACCATTTTTCACATATCTATCCAAATTAGAAACATAGCCATTCGAAAGCCTCAAATCTGTAATACACTAACAAAATAATAATCGAATTTAGTTAGAAATTTTATATGATACTTTTGGTTTCATTAACTTCTTTAATTTTTCATTTTCAAATAGTTTAAGTTCTAGTCACCTGCAAATTTGGAAAAGATCTAATCATGCCTATACATTATCTTTTGTCTTACCAGGTGTTTCCAAAACTATAAAAAATATATTATCAAAATAGTACTTCTCAATATGCATGAAATCCAACATGTGATAGACTAAAAAATCATACCAATACGACAAATCTCAAAAAATACCCTGTTTTATCCAATTTCATTCTTTCCCAAAACCACATATTTTTTGTAGGTTTATAGTATGTCCAAAGGTAGTGAGAGGCAATGAAGATATAATATATTTTAACTCAATATATGATATCAATTTTTTTGGTCCATCTATTTTAATTGTACCTTTTCTGAAATGATATATGTTCCTCTTAAAACTATGATCAGTAGGAAGAAATCTTCAATGAAAGTAGAAGAAACAAGGTTTTCTTCCACCGAAGAACATAAACAATTTATAGTTTCTCATATAGCATGGACATGATTTTGGACCATGTGTACTCCATCCTGATAACATTACATATGTTGAAAATTCACTAATTGTTCACATCAATGAAACTTTCATGAAGAATTTTTGTTTCAAAATAACATCATAGGCACTAACACTATTACTCCACAGTAAATTTAACTCGTCAATCAATGGTTTCAAATAAACATTGATATTATTTTTTGGATGTCCCAAAATTAATAAGGTCAAAAATATATATATCTCATTCATCAACATCCAAGGAGCTATATTTTATAGAGTTATAAAGATGGGCCAACAAGAATATTGACTACTGTAAGACCCAAATGGACAAAAACTGTCAGTAGAAAGACCCAATCACACGTTTTGAGCTTCTGAAGCAAAATATTGATGTAATAGGTCAATTTTTTTCCATAAATCACTATCAATGAAATGATTTAAGCCTTTACCAGTTGAAATATTGGTTTTGTGCCATGAAATCAATGACGTTGTGTTCTGAGATAGAAATAAATGCTGCAGTCTGGGTGTACATGAGAAATACCTCAACTGTTTTATAGGAATCAATCCATACTTACATAGTTGAGCCTCTTTGTACCTGGATTTTGCACATGTAGGATAACCAACTAATGAATCATTTTCACCATAATATAATATGAAATCATTTGAACAAGCATGAATCTTATGATAACCAAAACCCAAATTACTAACCAGCCTCATTCTCTTATAGAAATTTGTAGGTAAAAAATTTACTTCTGGTAATAATACTTTAACCAAAGAGAATATCCGATCAAAATATCTATTTGACATTTCATTATCTAATTTAATAGCCATAAATCTTGAAACAACTTCAAATTTTATTATCTTTCAACCATAACATAAATCATCCTCAATAGAATTCAATAACTCATAAAATTAGGATGGTTTAAACTCAAGAGTTTACTCAATATCATCTTAAGTTTTATAATTAATGTTATGTTTCAAATTATTGTTACGATTTTATAATTAATGCTATGTTTTAGTTATTAATTATAATTTTAAATATAATTTAATATAAAGTAATAAAATATATTATAAATTACTAAAAAGGTGTAAATCATAAAATTTTCAATTTTCAGGTCATGATAAATGACCAATTTGGGTCAACCATATCCAAATTTATCATTTCTCATGACTTGAAAATGGACAACCTATTTCATTTTCACTTTTCAAGTAATTTATAAAAATTTATATTATTTCATATAAATTTACAATAAATTATACTAATTTATATAAATTTACTGTAAATTATATTAAATTAAATATTTATACAATTTTATATAAATTTATTATTAATTATATCAACTTATTAATTACCACTATTTTTTATTCATTATTACTATTTTTTACTAATTACCCCTAATTTTTACTAATTACCCCTAATTACTACTAATTACAACAAATTACCATTAATTATTGCCAATTTCCACTAATTATCACTAATTATTACTAATTACAAAAAATTATTACTAATTACCACTAATTTTTACTAATTATTACTAATTTCCCCAAATTATTACTAATTACGCCTAATTATTACTAATTACCACTAATTTTTAATAATTATTACTAATTACCACTAATTGTTACTAATTTCCATTAATTATTAATAATTATTACTAATTATTAATAATTTTTAGCAATTTTTAGCAATTTTTAGTAATTTTTATTTTTTACTAATTATTACTAATTATTACTAAATATTACTAATTTTTACTAACTAAAACTAATTAATAGTAATTACAGCTAATTATAACAATTTGTTTACTAATTATTACTAATTATATCTAATTATTACAAATTATTACAAATATTTACTAATTATTACTAATTATTACAATTTTTCACTAATTAATACTGCTTATTACTAATTACCACTAATTTTTACTAATTATTACTAAGTACCCCTAATTATTACAAATTACCCTCAATTATTACTAATTACACCTAATTATTACTAATTACCCCTAATTATTACTAATTACCACTAATTTTTACTAATTATCACTAATTATCAATAATTGTTACTGATTATTACTAATTATTACTAATTATCACTATTTTTCACTAATTATTACTAATTATTACTAATTATTACTTATTATTACTAATTATTACCATTATTACTAATTATTACTAATTTTTAATAAATATTACTAATTAGTACTAATTTCCACTAATTACGACTAATTACCACTAATTATTTCTAATTACCACTAATTTTTTCTAATTACCACTAATTTTTAATAATTACCACTAATTAGTACTAATTATTACTAATATTACCAATTATTACTACTTATTACTAATTATTACGAGTTACCATTAGTTATTACTAATCATTATTAATTTTTAATAATTATTACTAATAATTACTAATAATCTCCAATTATTACAAATTTTTACCATTTTTTACTAATCTTTACAAATTATTACTAATTACCACTAATTTTTACTAATTAATACCAATTATTATTAATCATTACTGATTTTTACTAATTATAACTAATTATTACTAATGATCACTAATTTTTATTAATTATTATGAATTAACACTAATTTTTAATAATTTTATTTGTCCATAACAATTTGTTACTATTTTTTTACAATTTATTACAAATTATTACAAAATACCACTAATTATGACTAATTACAACTAATTATTACTAATTACCACCAATTTTTACTAATTTCCCCTAATTTTTATTAATTATTACAGCTTATTACTAATTAATACCAATTATACTAATTTAATTTCTTTATTAATTTATAATAAATTATAATAATTTATAATAATTTATACTATTTTATAATAATTTATTAATAATTTTTACTAATTAATTACTAATTACTGCTAATTATTACTAATTACAGATAAATATTACTAATTACTGCTAATTATTACTAATTATAGCTAATTATAGATAATTATTACTAATTACTGGTAATTAAAACAAATTATTACAAATTAAAACTATTTAATTTTAATTAACAGCATTTCTAACAACTAAAACTAAATATTTTTAAAAAGAGTTATTGAAAAATAAGACTAATTAATTCTAATTTAATCTAATTAATGCTAATTAATAATAATTATTACTAATATTAAATAAAATAAATAAAAAAATAAAAAAAAATAAAAAAATAAAAAACAAAAACAAATAAATACCATGAAACTCAATCTTTTAGTGGATGAAAAGCTTGAATGTTGATTACCTATAATGTTTAAAACTCTAGAAAGTTTAAACTAAAAAATATGAGAGGAGAGAAGTTCAAAGAAGTTTAAAGGAGATGAGAATGAAAACAATTCGGTGGGGGTGTATATAGGTTAGATCATTTGCGATGGAATTCCCATCGCAAATAGTTTTGTGGTTTTTAATTGCAGCGGTGGTAAAAAATAGTATTTGCAACGAGACCCATCACAAATACCTTTAGGCGACATGTTTTTTTGCGACGGGAGAAAATCCCGTCACAAATAAGTTAACACGATGGATAGTATTTGTGACGGGTCCAATCACAAATACTATCCCGCTGACACTTTTTTTGCGATGGGAGTAAAATCCCGTTGCAAATAAAAAAAAGCAGGATGAGTATTTACAACGAGGGTGTATCCCCCATCGCAAATACTGATCTCGTGATTTTCCACACAAGGCGCGCCAAAGGTATTTGCGACGAGAATAACTTCCCATCATGAATATGTTTTTTATCGACTATTTGCTGTGGGAAACGATTCCCATCGTAAATAGTCTATTTTAACATATTACTTGCGATGGGTCCTACACCCATCACAAAAGCCAAAATTCCCATAGTGCTTGGCCCTCATTCATGTTGGGTTTCTCACCCCGCCGCATATGCCCATTTTGTAAATCCTTCTTCTCTTTGTCCAAACTCTACAACCTTAAGATATAATTCTATGTCCATACATGACTTTAAACTATGTGTGAATCCTTTTGGGGATGTACGGTGTGGAATAGGCATTCGTGGTCCCCATTTGTGTCGACATCCGTCTATTTCCTGGTACTTGTGTGGTACACAAGCCTCTTTTAGCTCATTCATGCGGGGTTTACTTTTTTCGTGTCACACAGGTACACTTGAAATATACATTTATATGGTCCAAACTCTATGACCCTAAACTAAGATCCCAAGTTCTAGGCATATGACCTTAAACTATGTGCAATTTCCTGATCACATGATGTTAAACTGTGAGATGCATCCTGATCACACAAAGCTAAACTGTACAATGCATCTTCCTCACCGTACGACGTAAAACTGCATGTTTACCATCCTCAGTTGCATGATGTAAAACTACAAAACATGCCAGGCCCTCACTTGAGAGATCCTCTTCACCGGTGTTTACCATCTACCGCATTGTTCATATCCTCATCTATTGCTCGACATCCGAGATAGTGCTCCCCTAGAATATGGGTTTGATCTTTGTTCAGACCAATACATCTACACCAATGTGTTCTAAGCCACGACAGTGTAATTATGCGAGTTTTGGAATCCATTCGAACATTCCATCACTCCATTTCCACACTTCACATGCCCCTCATTTGGATCTTCAACCTCTTCCATATTTGAAGGGGCCCCTTAATGGTCTATCCTCATGCCATTTTCATCTCACCTACTATCCTCATCCAATGTTCCTGAAGACTCTAGATGACATTTCGAGACATGTTCTATGTTTTAGAACATGGTCGGCTGTTGACCCTCGTTAGTTTGTCCCCATTCCAGGCTAACGGTATAGATGTTGTGTTTTGAATATGGCCATTAGTTATCCTATTTCTACACACCAGTCACCTTGTGTTCTAGGTTTTGGGCATTATGATTCACACTTTTCATTCCCATTTGTTCGGATAGATTCCAATACCTCTGGCGTTATCCCATTCGTGCATCGCACATGTTGGAAAAGCAAGTTGGCTATTCTAAGTGCCCTGTTCTCTAGCCACAACCTATATTATCCCAAAAACTCTTGGTGTTCAATCAATAATAAAAGACCCCAAGTGTTTGATGGTTATCTGACACTCACATACAAATGAAAAACCTCGTGGTCGCCCCTTGTTTCTCACACTGGGCATGACCCACATGAGCTTAGGGATTGATGATTAGTTGTCTCATGAATATGATTGAAGTGGAATAATTAAATCATTAAAAAGAAATGTGTCCATGAACATAAGAAAATTTTAAAGTAAAAAGTAGGTTATGGAAATAGTAGGGTACATCCACATTCTAGAGCCTTTTATATTTTCTTTGGAAAAATTGCCCCTATAGATCTGCTCTAGTGATCGAACGTTGTAGCTCCGCCAACCTTTGGCATGTTGCCTCCAGGGTCTGATTTTACTTCCTGAGATCCGCTTCCACATTTTCACCCTCCAAATGAATCTGATCAACACTGATCTTTTCCTGGTCCCAATCATCTTGAAGATTATCTACTAGATATGCCGCCTACCTTATCTACCCCTCAGCTTCCTCCAACTGAGCCTTCAGTTGAATAATGAGTTCCAATTGAGTATTGATGATGGAAGAGCACTCTTATTCTTGTTTTTCTAGGTGTTTAATCTCTTGGTTTACCTCTTGGATCTTGCAGATGCTGCTGGACTTATCTTGATTCTAGGAGACATCCAGATGTTAACTCCCTTAATGCATCTTTTCGACAGGAAATTCACAGATCAGTGCATGAAGTTCGTGTGCATTTTCCCCTCCTACACATAGTTTTCATAGCCAATGGTGAAGATACCCCATCCAATCCACAAATATGGTTCCAAAGTATTCTTGATAAAGCGTTTAATGCATTTCCATGCCTTGCGCTAGATTATGTGGTTCTCTTCAGTCGCATCAAGTTCGGAATCTTCCAGCTCTTCAGGATCAGTAGACTCATACTTAAGAAGGGCCTCAAGAAGTTTAGTAGTAGGATATTCCTATGGTATCCTCTCCGATGGGCTAGGATCCAGACCATGAGGGAGGTCATTATTTCTTGATTCTTCCTCAATAGCTTCTCCCCTTCTAGCTTCGAGTTCCGCCCCACCATTGGTGTCACTCGCAGCTGCAACCACCTGTTCATTTAGATCCACCAAAGCTGGATCTTCTTGGACAACTAGCTCCTCATGAATAGACACAACCATCATAAGAGATTCACCAAATTATAAATATTTATCCACCCTCTGACCATGTAACCTCTCAATCACTGCTTGGAATGAGGATGACTCAGTCAGTCAGATTAGAAAATGATAGGTATAACTTTATGAGATGAAAGGATTATGAGAGCTGAGCATCGATAGGTCAAGTTCCCGAGTCACGACAGGATCTTCCACTGTGGATGACCCTTCAACACTGGTTATTTCAATAATTTTCACTAGTTCCCCTCATGTCATTTGAGACTAATTTGTGTGGGATAGGAAAACACATTGATGATAAAACTTCATGAAAATCTTATTATCACTGAATTCAAAACATGATCTTACCTTGAGGGGGAGGGATTTCGATGATAAGCCTCCTCAGATGTTCCGCATCCATAGAAATGGGTTTCACTATGAGTATATTAGGTCATGGTCCTCCATAGATGATGAGGAGGGCCTAAGACTCTAAAGGTTTCACCCCAGGCATTTAAACCTGGAACAGCTAACCACTTGCCTTAGCCCCTGGTTTAGGCCCCATAGCACACTCCTTCACACCCATTGGCACAATTTCCACACTTGTAGTGGGGACCTCTTTCCCCTATCATGATGCTATTGCACAAGATAAGTTTTGGTTAGTCTATATGAGTATTTGATGGGAGATATCAATTAATGATATGGGTAAGTTAATCTTACCATAAGATACTCGACCAAATACTCTATAGAGTCTATAATCTTGACACTTTCTAGGGAACTCCCTTGATAAGGAGCTGTCCCCCAGAACCACCCATCACCAGATTACTCCTCCTCCTCCTACTCCTCTTCTTCTTCATCATCTTGTTCCTCAAGTAGCATCTCCTCTTGACCTTATTCTTGACCAAGAATCACTTTTACCAGGGTATAGGATACTTCATAATACCCCCAATGGCATGTGTAAACATCCATAGCTATTAGATATGCATACATTTGATGTAAATCCACCTTATACACAACTTGAATGTTCCCAAAATCAGAAAATTTAATTCCATCCCACTTCATATTCTACCATAGGTCCTATGTCGACAGTGACGTCTGTAATGTACTCCAAGAGGACCGTATGGGGGGAAAAATAGCATCAACACGTAGTTGAAGAAAGTACCTTAAATTCTTCCCAGGAGCCTCCCTTATCAATCCATGAGGTTTCTTTCGAGACTAGTACCATCCTGGAGGTGGGGGTGCAACCACACCTTATGACATCCCCACCACTACGATTCTAGCTTGAGCTACCCCAAATGCATGGACCACCCCTTGGGGAGAAGCCTGCTCGCTTTATTACTTATTTGGATCCCTGATCTCTAGATCAATATTCTAAATCTGCTTCTATAGGATCCCCTACAAATATACTACTACCTAGTTTCTTGCATATTCTATCGACAGGCCTACGTCAACATTGGTTGGTGGCAGCACAATGGTTTCTCTAGAGCCCATAGTCACTAGCATGCAACACAGTTGGATAAGGATACAAGGGTTCCGATCTTCATAGACCCCCATGTAAACTCTCTTCTCCACTCACTAAAGGGACCCAAACCACCTGACAAAGAGGTAAAACATGTGTGAATCATAGTAAACTTCACCATTGATATGAGCCACCAGAACTCCAACCCTAAATCTTTGAAGATAACCTCTTTACTCCCATGAACCTTGTAGGTTTTTCACCATCAAACCAACCAGACTTGTAAAAGGGTGGAAGTTGAATTTTATATGGTTTCTAATACGAATTATTTTCTTGGATTCATCAAGAATCATTTTCCAAACCCCAAAAACGTTCAACAATGATATCCTCAGATTGATATTTGGAGGGCTAAGGGAATTCATGAATTCATAACCCTCAAAATGTGATGCGATCCAACTATGCAGAAACTAGAATGGACTGTAGATCCTCCTAGGTGTGTTTCCTCTTGAAACATGGCCCAATATGATGTAAATCCTAGACAACATGGGCACTCCCAAGTTGAATCTATTTCCAAATTCTAGGATTGACACTATCACCAACATCCCTAGAAAAATCCCCATCCATGTTTCCCTCACTAGTAGTATCCACCTTCTCAGAAAGGTGGAAAGAAAGGAAGCATACCAAACCAATGGGTTCCAACCTCCTACCATGCTATATCCCCATGTTTGGTATTTTAATTATTCTAGGATTAACTAGTATGATCTTGCCTTCCCCCTCCATGATGAAACTAGAAAATGTTTCCATCAACCCAACATCGTCACCTTTTGGTACTTCCTAAGGAATAGGTCAAACCATGCATTGAACAGAATATCCTTCTAGAAAATGGGTGTAAATTTCAACTTCGGATTCACCATGTCCAAGAGATGTTGCTCCAAGATAGGAGTCCACTCACTATTCCTACAAGTATTCTTTATCAAGAGGAACTCATCGGATTAGAATCCTTCGAGTGAAATTCCCCTGATACAATGGATATCCCAAAGACTAATGTCGAATTCTCCATTATGGAGATGGAATGTGTTAGTATCTAGGGACCATCAGCTGAGGAGATCTGACACTATCTTTTGTTGGAGGTAGAAATGGAACTACGATGTCCATATCACTTCATATAGCCTACTGATACACAAATCTGACCTATAATCTTAGCACATGTAGTACACCTAGTACACCCATGTCCACTTTCTAGTTAAGTTTCCACCAGACCACAAGTCCCAATACTTCTGTCATCCCCTGTTATTATCCTTCATGCTACTTTGGTAGGTAGTATCATAGTGAGAAGGGAACTCTTATGCCTATGGATGGTCCCCTAAGACCATCCTAGTCCTCCCATTTAGTACATAGACAACCATTTCCCTATGATATTTAGTGGCATAACTGTGGATATTAATGTTACCACACTGAATATCATCTTCCCATGTGAACCATGATTGCAGTGAATCAACCCCAAACACTGGGATGGTCACTTCATAAATTATCCCAAAGTTCCATAAGGGGAGGTAGTCACTCATAGGATAATCCTTATGTGACTAAGTCAGCATTCCCAAGAGCATTTGGTTGTCAGATACAATCCTCCTTGCTTGGAAAATCTGAGAGTTTCAAGTCATTTTGGCCATATGAACGGCAACATAAGACTTAATATGAGAATCATCCTAGTGATCAACCATTTTGAATGTGTTTTAAAGTTATAAGGATAGAGCACACAATATTTATGTTTTTTCATGAAAAGTGTGGTGCTGTGTTCAGGATCAGACAATAGACGAATAAAATATGATTTCTCACAAAGTCTAAATCATGAAAGAAGTAGGAGATGTGCGAAAAATATGTTAAAGCTCAATGTTTCACACATAAGGTTTCAAATTACATTCATGAGGAAAAATTTATTATCGTGTGGAAAGTTAAGGTGCCATACAAAGGCCCCTCCACTTATTTATAGGTATAGACCCTACCTTTTTCACCCACTAGTGAGTTGTGTACACACCCGTGAGATTCAAACCATTTCTTTAACGTTCCCCTCAGAACCTGACCTTCTGGTAACCTTGAGTGGGACCATAGTTTTGTAATCCTCACCCAACCACTTTCAACTGAATTTTGATGTATGCAAATGATCCTCTTGCATGCACCCTTGACCTTGTGCACCGACTCCAATCCTACACACACCCCCTGGCCTTACGATCAAACCTAAAATCTTGCATACACCTCTTCTTTGAATATCCATGATTTTCCTTTATTCCAAATCACCATATTTGAGTACCTACCTTATACTTTTTAGCATAGGGATTATAATGTAGACCTCATGATTGAACACTTCTCCACACCGTTACACCTTGACATTAATAATTCTATTCCCCTTCCAAATGTGCATGAACTACGATTATATAATACCAAGGGGTGAGGAGTGAGTCCCCATGTTCACACTACATGATGTAAAACTACATGGCACAAACTTCCTCAGAACATGATGTTAATTTGTAGTATTACCCCATGTAATGCACATGGGATTCCCCATGTAGTGAACATGGGATGACCCATGTATGATCATCATGGGATACCACCTCCTCCCGCCAATAGGGCATATGGACACTTTCACGGGTAGCTCAATTCATAAGACCCACACTATCCAACCAAAAAAAATCCTCTTACAAAGGGAATCTTCCATGTTTAAGCCCCACACCATCTCTTGTTAGAACATATTTCATAACATGAGTGTTGGGTCTACTATTTCCTCTTGTTTCTCACACCTAAAATGACTCACATGGGCTTAGATGTTAGTAGTGATCATGAAACCCATCCAACTCCACTGATGGGCATCCCTCCTAGAGTAATCCCCAACTTCTTCCTCCCATTAGGGTATATTTTACATATAGGCATCACACAATACATGCTTCATGGTCATCATCCTTAGGTGTATGCCCTATCATGTCCCCTTATCTGGGCTTCTTACATGCGTAACAACCTCCATTTTTTGCACTTCCATAGTCCTCCTCCTCAGGTGTAAGCCCCAACACCCCTTCTTGAACTACATGGTCTTTTATTCCCAAATAATTGGGATATATAGGAAGCCCCTCTGATGGAAAAAACCAAAAATCCATCCACTCCATCCAATCCACACAAAACTCAACATTCCATCCTGCTTTTACACAGGATGCCACATCCTAGTGAGATCATTCCACCCACTCAGGAATATTTCAATCGTAAGCCCCATCCACATCATTACTACTTCTAACAGCACATGAAAAAATCCCATGAATAATCCCCACACAACCCAACTAAGAGAAATCCTCTTGTGAAGAAAAAATTCCATGCGTAATCCCCATAAAATCCCTCACTAATTATCCTTTCACATCATGAGAATCCCAACCACATGATGTTAAATTTCACAAAACGATCCTGTCACATGACCTTAAACCGCAACATAGAACTATGTGGGTTTTGATCCCTATCCTCTAGACATGGTATGTAGGACGCTTCTCTAAGGTTCAGTCCCAACCAATGGTAAAACTTAGTGCCTACTCATAAGGGTGAACCTCCCCGATCCACCTAAAAGAGTGTTATGATCAACATTCATGGTGTAACATCTTCCCTTTATGGGAAAAAACTCCTAGATCCCCATCTACATGGAATTATGATACATCCATAAGTAAACCACTCTGGTGTTCCCTCCTAGGGAAGTAACTCCTTGATCCACCTCTATGGGGTGTACTAATCAATCAACTTTGTCTTCACAAGGTGTTAAACCCGAAATCTGTCTCATAATGATACCACATGATAACATGGGATGGATATGGTGAAATAATTGGAAGATATATGCCTATGGAGTCAAATTTCTCATGCTAAACATGGGATTCCTGAGGTGAAATCCTTGGAAGATATGCCTTTGGCATCAGATACCTCGTGAATGACACATGATGCCTCAGGTTCTGTGCTAAAAGGTGCCTCTATGAGATGAAATCCTATGACAAAGAATACAGGGGACCAATGTTCTAGAATCTAGACATGCCAAAGATTCCCAATGTGACTAATCTCTTGACTGATGGTTGATACCCTATCAAGACCCCTTGAAATGTTCAGACAGATGCAAAATAATTAACAGGTGTCCAATAAGTGATGACACCAGGAATGAGTTTCACTAACACAACTTAATCTATGAGGGAGACCTATACTAGGTGATGGGTTCCAAGGAGGAATCCATGGAAGGATGAAACAAAATCCCATCATCTTGTTTTGATCATGAAGCATACACCACCGATGAAAGTGATGAATATTGCCTACCTGTGGAAAGTGGGAATGTGGGGTAATAATGTACACCAATTCACAATAACACGTAGGCATGCACCCCAACGAATGTGTAAAAAATAGTGTTATTAATTAATAAGATGATGAATAATGCATCCCCTCGATATTTATAGAATATTATATCTCAAACCTTTGATTGAAATGGAACCACAACATTAAATGTGACACCCCCAGTTTTAGGTACTTTACCCCTTTTTATGTAATTTAAGATTATATAATGATTTAGTTAGGTTTTGGGAGGTTTGGGGAGGCTTAGTCATGTTTTGGAGGTGATTATAGAGGTTCACAGTTTTTGAATGGTTAGTAGAAACCACAAAACAGCTCTAAGAAACCATGTAAAATGTTTTGGGGGTTACTGGGAAGGTGCACATTTAGCATAAAGTTTGGACAAACTGTTTGAGTTCCTAGAAGAAACTATGTAGAGTGAAATAGATAGAAATGAATAGTTAGTGCATGGTTTGTCTAACCATATGATCCAACCATGTAAGGGGTTGTCTTTAGGTAGTATCACTATGCGATTGGTGCACAATTTTCCAAATAGTGCAACTTAACCATGCGATGAGAATTAATTAATCTAAAAAATTAATTTTAACCAATTTAATGGTCCAAAACTCTAATCCTTCCCATATTCTTCTCAGGTATCAAAATATCATCCACCCCAATGCTCCTTTGATTATTCCCTTTGATTTAGGGTGATATTTTATCAAATTAAAGTGCAATGATGATTTGGATTCATTGATAAGTCGTCATTTTCCCCTCTCTCCTGAGATTTTCTTGTTTTCTCTCACCCAGATTATTAGATCTAGTCCACTATGGATATATCTATATTCCATATTTAAGATGTTAATAAGATATTGTTGGATATATTAAAATAAATATGATCCAAGGATGGATCTAGAATATCTTATTACCATTCTTCATTTTCGCTATCCGTTGAGCAGTAGGTGGCTTCTCTCTCATCTCCACCATTCTTGATCTTGAAGGATTAGTTTGTTAAATTGTTTTGATTGATATCATTTTTGGAAACATGGTGTAATTATTGAAGGAAAATATGCCTTCTTTATGCATTAGGAATTTTGAAAATTTATGCCTTTGAAAAACCCCTTTTGTTATAATTTTAAAATGATAGTTTTAAAATTATAGTATTGTTTTGATGCACACAAATTGTTTGATGAAATGTTTTCAAAAAAAGAATTGGTTTTATGTGAAATGGAATTTGTAATGTAATTTGGAATACATGGTTGGTGTTTGTTCATTGTATATATTTGAACCTAGATAAGGGGTGTGTTCCATTAGGGCACCTGGATATTGGTCACCTTGTGATGACTTGGTGGATCAATTAGAGACCCCTCATGAGCATGGAATTGTCACTTGTAATGAATGGGTGTGTTTGTGTGAAGAACATGAGAATGATTATACCAAATGATGAGAAATGTTTTAAATTATTATTATTATTATTTTTCCATGGAAATTTCTTATGGTTTCAATATGAATTGTTTTAACTGCTTAAATCATATTTATTTTGATAAAATGTTTTGGTTTTTCTCAATTGGATTTCTTTTGTAGCTTATATAAACTATGAAATTTTTTCTCAAATAACTTATATAAAATTTTCTAATTGGTTTTTATCCTAGTGGTGTGAGTGGAAAGTATTTGGGGAAATCCTAATAAGTTTACTCACCCCCTTCTTGGGCACTTCGATTTGTTTGGAGATTTCATCTATCAAGACATATGAAAAGGAAAGTTATCATATTTATTTAATGATTCATCTTGATACTATGGGTAGGGAAGTTGGTGTTGGATCTTGGAGTTGGTTTGGTATTTTCTTGTGAGGATACTACTTGGGTGTCTTTGGTTTTTTTTTCTTTATTTCCTTGTCAGACATAGTCTTTTTTTTATCAATATGATATTGTTTTTTTGTTGGTTTTGACTTTGGGTCACATTACTTTACTAAAACATCATATTGGAGGATTGGATGTTTATTATTTAGTGTTGGTAGTTTATTTTATCCTTTAAGGGATAAATTAACCCTTTTAGAATGTTTCTAACCCCTTGGAATTTATTTCCATCCTTTGGTATCTTAGGGATGTCACCTAAAGCTAGTGGTACCCCATCAATTATCAAACTAATGAGGAGGGGTGAGATATTAAAAATGTTATCAGATATAGCTTTGTTCCTTGAGTTAGAAATAGTATCAGCTTTGTTCGGTCCTTGAGCTAGAAGTGGTATCAGTTTTGGTCAGTCCGTTTGTCTCTTAAGATGGTATCAAGGAGATAGGATTGTCAGAACTTGAAATGTATATCATAAAAATACATATATAACCTTTTAATTATTAAATTCAAGTTACCATAGTGGTTTAGGTACAAAAGTATTCTAAGAAAACTCTAGGTATGTTTTCACCTCATCATCTTGGTTTTAATCGATGAGTGTATCATATCATGAATTAGTATTGATACTTCCCCCTAGGATTACACTGTTTATTTGGTATTTAAGGATTTATGGAAATTGGTTAACATGGTAACAGTAGTTGGATTTTGAAAAGGAAACATGTAATTAGTTTTTTCCATATGATGATTTAAAATATTATAAGCCTTCAATTACTAGTGAGTTTTGACTAAGAGATGTTTTTTTATGGTTATTAAAATGGTACCCAGTAGATGTCATAGGAATAAACTAAAAGTGACAGATAGAAATGTGGTTGTACCCGAGCTACATGTGAACCTAGTGTTGGTTTAAAGCATTGTTTAGGATTTTAAATCCATGGATAGAGGAAACTGGAATAATAAACCTTGACAGGTGGACCACTCAATTCAGTTTAAAAAGTAGAATCCAACCATTTGGGGGATTCAAAACTTGATAAAGTAGAGGGATAGATGAATAAGATGAATAAAATCTTTTATTTCCTTGGAACACCAGCTAATTTTAAAGTCAATTTGGAAACATACATGCTTCAGGGCCTAGCATGATAGTGGTGGGATTTAGTAGTTTAGGCTAATGCTGACCAAGGCATTACATGGGAGGATTTTGATGAAATATTCAACAAAAAACTATATCCTAAAACTTTTTAGATTGTGATAACAACATATTTATTCATATTTAATTAATTCTCTTAGTGATAGAATATGAAACTATGTTTATGAACTTTGTTCACTTTGCACCAAAAGTAGAAGAAAGTGTGTCCTTAAAGGAATAAATTTTTGAATCAGGTATACGACTATAAATTCACATGAATAATATAGTCCTTTATATTATAGACTATACATAATTGGAAAATCCATAAATAGTGATAAAAATGGATATTTATAGGAATATAACTGGAGAAAGTGTGTTTATCACCATAAGAATAAGTGGGAAATTCAAAGCTGGGAATAAGGGAAATATGGACACATATTTCCAAAGTGGTGGAGAATCTCAAAACCATACCATAGGGTCTATTAATTTTCATCCACAACCCAAGAGTAATCTTGGGTGTTTTAGTGTGGTTTCGTTTAATATATCAAGTGGGATTGTATGGAACCACCTAGAGCATGTCAAAAATATAACCAGATGGTACATATCCAGCATTATTGTCATAGTAATCCAAGGTCTAGTGCTGGAAATGGGTCACATGTTTCTCATACATCATATTATTCAATGAGGTGATAACGTCTGAATAAAACCCATCCTTAGAACCAATAGGGTGAAGGTGATTATAGGAACAACATGAATCCTCAATAAAGGAAATTCCAATAGGGAAATAAAGAGGAAGATAAAGTGAGTAAGAAACTATATGGCGCTGAGAAGGTGATCACGAATGACCAATATGGTCTTTTGAAAGTGTGAGATATGATTCTTGTGAATTATACCCTTATGTAGGCTTTGTTTGATATGGGTGATTCCAACTCTTTTATTTCTTCCCATGTTGTTGATCTTTTGGGTTTATATGTTGAAATGATGCTTTCTGTTTTGAAATTGAAAACTCCCCTTGGACAAAAATATTGTCAAGATTTTAAGTTTGAAACATGTATAATGTATTTTGATGGGGAAAAATTGGAATGAGTCTTATCTTTCCTTGAGATGGAAATCTATGACTTGGTGGTTGGAATGGACTAGTTGATTACAACCAAATCCCATATCGACTGTAATGCCCATCAAGTTAGATTCACTTCTTCCAATGGTGTTAAGAATCTCTTTAAAGGATATTGGGAAGTGAATGATATAATAGAAGGACCTTTAGTACTAGTGGTTGGAATAATCTCTTACTAGTTGGTGGTAGTTACTTTAGAATTAGTGGATGAAATCAGAAATAGGGATTTTACAACCATATTTGAAAAATTCCCTAATGTTTTCCTTGATAATTTCCCTAGACTACCACCCAAAAGTGAAGTATAATTTATGATTGATCTCCTACTAGGGAAAAATCCTATTTCACTTCCACCTTATAGGATGACACTAATGAAATTAATGGAATTTAAAGTTTAGTTGTATGAATTGGAAAACAAAGGGTTCATTTGACCAAGAACATCCCCATGGGAAACATTATCCATTTTTGTAAATAAGGAAGACAAAACTCTTAAACTATGTGTGAATTATAATAAGATCAATAAAGTTATGATAAATAATCAGTATCAAGTTCCCTAAATTTATGATCTATTTGATCGTTTAATGGGTTATACATGGTTCTAAAAAAATTATTTATGATTGGGGCATCATCAACTTCAAGTTCAGAAGGTGGATATTCTGAAAAAATCTTTACATGTTTTCTATGAAAATTATGAATATGTGGTTATTACTTTTGGTCTTATGAATTCACTAATGATATTTATGGCATTTATGAATTAGATATTTTATAAGTATCTAAACTATTTTTTGGTGGTGTTTTTTTGATGATATTATGGTGTATTCTAGGACTATTGAAAATCATGAGGAAAACTTAGTTATAGTGTTGGGGATCTTGTAGGAACATCACCTTTATGAAAATATTTAAAAATAATATTTATAGATATAATAGGTACATTTCCTTGGTCATGTTATCTTTGAAAGATGAGTTTCTATAGATCCTAAAAATATTGAGGCTATTATCTCATGGAAACCATTGAAGAATTTTTTTTCAAATACACAATTTCCTTGGATTAGCAGGATACTATAGAAACTTTATTTGTGGTTTTTCATGTATTGCCTCATTGATGATAACTTTGACTAGAAAAGGTGTTTCTTTCTAATGGAGTAGTGATTTATAGAAATCATTCTAAGAACTCAAGGTTTTCTTAACTTCAACACTATCCTTATATTTTGTGAGTTATTAAAAGGCTACATGGTCTATTGTGATGCATAGATATCAGGTTTGGAATGAATTATCATGTAGGGAGATTATGTTGTCGTTTATAGCTCCTGATAGTTATGAGTGCATGAGAAAAACTACCCGAAACATGGTTTGGAGTTAGATGCTGCAATCCATACTTTGAATACACGGTGTCACTATATTTTTGGTGATAAATTTATAGGTGTTACCAATCATAGTAGTTTCATACACATTTTATCACAAAGAGACTTAAACTTAAGGTAATGAATATGGATGAAATATCTTCATATGTTTGACTTTGAATTGTTGTGTATACTCACTAAGGGGAATTAAATGGAATATAAATTGAGCATAAATTTGTATCACTAATTGTCTAAAAAAGATTTAGATCAATAGAAGAAAATGTCAGTTATAACTGAAATGAATCTGAATTTTGTAGAGAAAGATGATGCTATAGTTTTTTTAGTCTCTTTTGTTCCTGATTTAGTTGCACAAGTAGGGGATATTTAGAAATCTGATCCATAATGTCTGTCCATGACACCAAAACTCAATACTGGGGATACCATTTAGGTATAGACACTATATGAGAGTTCTATGATACAATTTAGAGATCATATTTTGGTTCCTATAAGTTATTAGAAACAATTTATAAATTTATACCACCATTAAAAATGGGTTACTTATCTTGGTATCCATAAAATGCACAAGGAGTTGAGAAATTTTTTTTGGTCAGTTGGAATAAAGAGAAAATATGTATATTTTTCCTCGGTATTCCTAACCTATTATCAAGTTAAGGAAGAGAACTAATTTCCAAGTGGCATGTTTCATTATTTATGGATTCCTATGTGGAAATGAAAAAAAATATCTATGGATTTTGTGATAGGTTTTCCAAAAATGATTCAAAAACATGATTCCATATGAGTGATTATGGATTGGCTCATAAAGTTGGAACACTTCATCCCTATTCATGAATCCAATATGGTGGAATATTTTTCCAAACTCTACATTTAGAAAATTGTAAAGATTCATTGGGTTCTAGTTTTAATTGTCTTGGATAGGGACCCCGGGTTCACATCTCAGTTTTGGAAATCCTTGAAGCAAGAAATTGGAACCCATTTGACTATGAGTAAATATTATCATCCTAAAACAAATGGAAAATCATATAGGATTATCTAAACATTGTAAGATATTCTTATGACTTGTTTGATGGATTTAGTGGATCATGGGGAGAGTACATACCGTCTGTCGAGTTCTCATACAATGATAATTATTAGGACTCGACACATATGGATCCTTTCAAATCATTATATGGTTTTACTTGTCATTTAAAACTATTTTGGTCAGAAATAGGTGATAATTTACTTATCAGGCCTAGTCTTGTGCTATAAACAAAAGATAAGATTCATATGATCATAAAGAGAATGGCAATGGTTCAGAGTTTTTAGAAATCATAAGTGGATCACTATCATCGACTATTATCATTTGGGGTGGGTGGCCTTGTTTTCTTGATAATATCTTTAGGTATTAGACATCATTGTATTGGTAATAAAGGAATGTTTTATTTTCAATACATTTGCACTTTTGAGATACTTGAACCAATTAGAGATGTGGATTATCAGTTGGATCTTCTGACATGGTTTAGTTTAGTGAATAATGTGTTTCATGTATCTTAATTAAATAAGTACCAACCCAATCATGGACATGTGATTTAATGGGACTATGTTGATCTCAAACTGGATGCTACGTTGATTCATGTGCTGATATAGATTGTGGATTGAAAAAAGAAGATATTTCATGGGAAAGTCATCAGTTTGGTATGGGTTTTATGCTAGCATGGTCAGAGTTAGGAAGAGACATGGGAACATGAAAAGGAAAATTTAGTACAATGGACTGAACTTTTCCTAAGAACCACGAGACTATTTATTTATAAGGATGGAAAGACTAATGGTGGGGATAAGTTGACACCCCTAGTTTTAGGTACTTTACACTTGTTTTATGTAATATAAGATTATATAATGATTGGATTAAGTTTTGGGTGGTTTTGGGGAGGCTTTGACATGTTTTGAGGTGTTTTTGGAGGTCCATAGTTTGTAAACGGTTAGAATAAACCATGAACAACCTCCAATAAACCATGAGACATGTTTTGGTGGTCACTGGGTAGACACAAGTTTGGTGTACAATTTGGCCAAACTATGAAAGTTCCAAAGAGAAACTATGCAAAGTGAAATAATGGGAAAAGCATGGTTGGAACATGGTTTGTAAAACTATGAAATCCAACCAAGTAAGGGGATGTCTTGAGTTAGTAGCACCACACAATTGGTGCATGATTTTTCAAACCATGTATCCTAACCATGTGACAAAAATTAATTAATTTTAAAAATTAATTTTAACCGATTTAAGGCATTGAAACCCCAATTATTCCCCTATTATTCTAGGGTCTCAACCTTCCCTCCCTCCCAAGGATAATTTTGGATATTCCCTTTGATTTATAGTGATTTTTTTTCAAATCGAAGTGTGTTGAAGATCCACATTCACTATTAAGTCATCATTCCCCACCTCTCTCCTCAGATCCTCTCATTTTCTCTCACCAGGGTTATTAGATCTATTCCAACATGGATATATATTTATTAATTATTTAATATATTGATAAGATATTGTTGGATCTATGTAGGGAAAGAAGATCAAATTTTGGATCAAGAAGATCTTAGTACCATTCTTTGTTTTCACCATCGATTGATAGGTAGGTGCACTGATATAAATTAGATCTATACTAATGGAACTCTACCAACAGTTTGGATAAAACTGTTGGTATAGGTACCATAGAGTTACCTTATACCAATGGTTTGAAAAAAACATTTTTTAAGTGACAGATATACCAATGGTTTGGGTAAAACTGTTGTTATAAGTACAATAAAATGACCCTATTCCAAAGATTTTGGCCAAAATGTTAGTATAGGTGATATCTATACCAACGGTTTGGACAAAACCATTAGTATAGATACCATAAAAAGACCCTATACCAACGGTTTTGAAAAAACCATTGGTATAGGTCCCAAAAATCTAAATACCTATAACAATAGTTTTGGAAACCGTTGGTATAAGTATTCATATTTTTTATGATTTTTTTACCAAATAACATTTAAAACATAAAAATTTAAATTAATTTTATATATATATATATATATATATATCATATTATGTTCACAAAAGTCATTGTAGCTTAGTGGTTAGGTTGTTGAAATATTAGTTGGTGGTGCTAGGATTGAAATGAGTCAAGATTTTTTTTACATTACCTATACCAACAGTTTTCAAAACCAATGGTATAGGTATTTCATATGACCTATAAAAATGGTTTAGGAATGATTGGTATAGCACACCTATACCAATGATTTCCAAAAACCATTATAATTCCATTAGTATAGGTCTATACCAATGAGAGATAAGCCAATGGTCCCCAAAACCATTGGTATAGTCTATACCTATGGTTTGGGAGCCTATACCAATAGTTCCAAACCATTGTTTATTTTTTAGTAGTGGTGGGGTTTCTCTCATCTCCACCATTCTAGATTTAGAAGGATTAGTTTATTAAAATCTTTTTCTTGATATCATTATTGAAACATGGTGTAATTATTGAAGGAAAATATTTTTTCTTTATGCGTTGGGAATTCGTAAAATTGATATCTTTGGAAAACCCATTTTTTTTATAATTGTAAAATGATTATTTTAAAATTATGATATTATTATGATGAACACAAGTTGTTTGATGAAATTTTTTCAAAAAAAATAAAATAATTGGTTTTATGTGAAATCAAACTTGGCATGAAATTTTCCATGCATGGTTGGCGTGAGTTCATTGCTTGGACGTGACCCTAGATAAGGGGTGTGTTCCATTAGGGTACTTGGATATTGGTCACCTTATGCCCACTTGGTGGATCAATGAGATATTTATCATGAGTATAGAACTGTCACTTTTCATTCATGGGTGTGTACATGTGTGGAACATAGAAATGGGTATACTGAATGATGAGAAATGTTTTAATGGTTTTGTTTATTATTTCCATGGGAATTTCTTGTGGTTTCTATATAAACTATTTTCACTACTTAAACACTATTTATTTTGTTAATTTTTTTTTCTTGGATTTATTTTGTGTCTTATATAAACCATGAAATTGGTTTTTTACTACCATATATAAAATATACTAACCAGTTATTGTTCTAGTTGTGAGAGTTGGGAAGTCTTTGGGAAAATCCTACTGAGTTTATACCCACCCCCTATCTAGGATCTTTGATGAATTTATATATGTAATATATTTGGATGTGGTAAAGAGAAATGTATCATATTTATATAGTGATTCACTTTGATACCGTGGGAAAGGAAGGCAGTGTTAGAGTTTGGAGTTGGTTTGGAATTTACTTATGAGGATAACACATGGGTGTCTTTGGGTCTGTTGTCATTCTTTCCTTGTTATATGTCAACTTTGTTTCCATTTTTTTTCATATTTTTTTTGGTTTTGAATTTGGGTTGCATTAATTTACTCATGCATCATATTGGAGGATAGATTTTTATTATTCAATGTTAGAAGGTTATTTTATATTTTAAGGGATAAATAATCCCCCTAACATGTTTCTAATCCCTTTACATTTATTTAAATCCTTTAGAGTCTTGGGGATGTCACCTAAGGCCAATGGAGGCCCATCACTTCTCAAGACAATGAGGAGGGGTGTTATGTTACATTAAATTCTATGACCACAGTTTAACAATGTGTTTATTTCCAATAGTCAAAGAAAGAAATATCAAGAATATAGGTTGATGAAAGATATGTGCAACCTTCTTGATGAGATATTGATAAAAATGTATTATATTACACAACTAGAACACATATGTGTTTTTCGAAAATGTTAAATTAAGAATTACACAACATTTTTCACTAGTGTTGGCAGGTTATTTTATCCTTTAAGGTATAAATTATCCCCCAACATGTTTCTAATAACTTGGAATTTATTTGATTAATTTGGTATAATAGGGATGTCACCTAAATATAGTAGGAACCCATCACTTCTCAAGCCAATGAGGAGAGGTGGGACATTACAAATGGTATCAGAGCCAGCTTCACTCCTTGAGTTAGAGTTGGTATCAACTTTGTTCTGTCATTGAGCTAGAAATTTTATCAGTATTGGTGGGTCTATTTGTCTCTTAGGATGGTATCAAGGATATAGGATCATCATAACTTGATATTTATAGAATAAAAATACATATCTAACATTTTAAAGATGAAATTAAAGTTACCATGGTGGTTTGGGTACAAAAATATTCTAGGAAAACTCTAGGTATGTTGTCACCTAATTATATTGGGTTTAACTTATGACTGTAACATATCGTGCATTAGTATTGAGACTTCCCACTAGGATTGCACTGTTCATTTGGTATTTTATGATTTATGAAAAATGGTCATCATGTTAAAAGTGGTTGGATTTTGAAAAGGAAACTTGTAATGATTTTTTCCATATGATGATTTAAAATTCTATAAGCCTTTAATTACTAGTGAGTTTTGACTAAGAGATGTTTTGTTCTAGTTATAAAAATGGTACCTAGTAGACTTCATAGGAATAAAACAAAAGAGGCATCTAGAAATGTGGTTGTACTTGAGCCACATGTGAACCAAGAGTTGGTCTAAATCATTGTTTAGGATTTTAAATCCATTGATAGAGGAAACTAGAATGATAAACCTTGATAGGTGGACCACTCCTTCAGTTTCAAAAGCATAATACAACCATATTTTTGGGGGATTCAGAACCTGATAAAGCAGAGGTATGGATGAATAAGGTGAATCAAATATTTTATTTCCTTATAACACTAACTAAGTTTAATGTTAAGTGTGAAACGTATATGCTTGAGGATTTGGCATGACAATAGTTGGATTTAGTAGTTCTGGATAATGATGACTGATGTATTACATGGGAGGATTTTGAAGAATTTTTGAACAAAAAATTATATCCTCAAACCTTTTAGATTGTGAGAAAAACGTATTTCTTCATCTTAAATTAATAAAATCTCTCAGTTATAGAGTATGAAACTATGTTTTTGAACTTAGTTCACTTTATACCAGAAGTAGATGCAAGTGTGTCCTTAAAGGCATACATTTTTGAATTTGGTATACGACTAGAAATTCACTCGGATGCAATCCTTTGTATTACATACTATAAATAATTGGTAAATCAATAAACAATGACAAAAAGGGATATTTATAGAAATATTTCTGGAGGAAGTGTGTTTATTACCATAGGAACAAGTGAGAAATTTAAAGTTGAGAATAAGTGAAAGATGGACACATACTTCCAAAGTGGTGGAGGATATCAAAACCAGACCATAAGGTCAATTAATTTTCCTCCACAACCCATGAGTTAGATTGGGTGTTTTTAGTGTGGTTTCTTTGAGTATATCTAGTCGGATTTTATGGAACCACCTATAGAATGTCACAATTGTAACCAGATGGGACATATCCATCATTATTGTCATAGTACTCCAAGGTATGGTGCTAAAAATGAGTCACATGTTTCTCAGACATCCTATGCTTCAATGAGGCGATCACATCTAAATAAACTCGATCCTCATAACCAAGCAATTCAAGGTGATTATAGGAAAACCATGAATACTCATCAAATGAAATATCAATAGGGAAATAAATATAAAGAGATAGTGAGTAAGAAAATATATGGTGCCGAGTAGGTGATCACGGATGATCAATATGATCTTTTTATAGCATGAGGTACGATTCTTGTGAATTCTACCCTTATGCATGATTTTTTTGATATGGGTTCTTCTCACTCTTTTATTTCCTCTCGTGTTATTGATTATATGGGTTTGTATGTTGAGATTATGCCTTCTATTTTGAAATCTCCTAATCCTCTTTGATAACAAGAGTGTCGAGATTTTAATTTTGGAGCATGTATGGTGATTTTTGATGGGGAAAAATTGGAACGAGACTTCTCTTTCCTTGATATGGTAATATATGACTTGATTTTGGGAATGGACTAGTTGATTACAACCAAATCCCATATCAACTATTATGACCAAAAAGTCACCTTCAAATATTCCAATGGCATTAATAATTTATTTAAAGGAGATTGGGAAGTGGATATTATAAGAGAAGGACCTCTAATACCAATGGTTAGAACCAAATCTTACTAATTGGTAGCAGTTACTTTTTCATCAGTGGATGAAATCAAAAATAGGTATTTTTCAACCATATTTGAAAAATTCCCTAATATTTTCCTTGATAATTTCCCTAGACTACCACCTAAAATTGAAGTAGAATTTATGATTTATCTCCTACTAGGGACCAATCCTATTTCACTTATACCTTATAGGATGACACCAATTAAATTAATGGAATTTAAAGTTCAGATGGAAGAATTGAAAAAAAGGGTTTATTTGACCAAGCACATCCCCATGGGTAGCACCAATCTTTTTTGCAATGAAGGCAGATAAAACTCTTCAACTATGTGTGGATTATCATAATATCAATCAAGTTATGATAAATAATAGGTTTAATATTACCTAAATTTATGATCTATTTGATCAATTGAGGGGTGTCACGTGGTTCTAAAAAATCGATTTATGATTGGGGTATCATCAACTTTGAGTTTGGAAGGAGGATACTCTAAAAAAATATTTAAAAATTTGATATGACCATTATGAAAATGTGGTCATTCCTTTTGGTCTTATGAATGCATCAATTATATTTATGGGATTGATGAATAAGATATTTCATAGTTATCTCTACTCTTTTGTGGTGGTGTTTGTTGATGATATTACAGTGTATTATAGGACTACAAAAAATCATGAGGAAAACTTTGCTATAATGTTGGGGATCTTGGAGGAACATCACCTTTATGAAAAGATTTAACAATGATATTTATAGATATAAGAGGTATATTTACTTGTTCATGTCATCTTCGAAAAAGGATTTTCTATAGATCCAAAAATGATAGAGGCTGTTATCTCATGAAAACCACCAGAGAATGTTTTTGATATACATAGTTTCCTTGGATTAAGAAGATACTATAGATTCTTTGTTTGTGTCTTTTCATGTCTTGCCTCACCGATGCAAACATTAACAAAGGAAGGAGTTCATTTCCAATGGATTAGTTATTTACAAAAATCCTTCCAAGAACTAAAGTTTTGATTAATGTGAGAAATTATCCTTATATTTCTTAAGTTATTACAAGGATAAGTGGTCTATTGTGATGCATTGATATTTGGGATGGGATTCATTCTCATGTAGGGATATAATTTTTTCACTTATGACTCATGATAATTATGAGTGCATGAGAAAAAATACCCAAAACATGATTTAGAGTTAGCTTCTATAGTCCATACTTTGAAGACTTGGTGTCACTATGTTTTTTATGAGAAATTTACATTTTTTACAAATCATAATAACTTTATACACATTTTATCACAGAGAGACTTAAACTTAAGGCTATGAAGATGGATGTAATATCTTCATATGTTTGAATTTGAATTGATGTGTAAAATCGGTAAGGGGAATTCCATAGAAGATGCATTGATCATGAAGTTGTATCACTAATTGGATAAATAACATGTAGATTAATAAAATATAATATTAGTTATAGCTGACATGAATCTAAATTGGGCAGAGAAAGATAATGCTACAATTTTATTTCCAGTCTATTTTGTTCCTAATTTGGTTGCACAAGTAGGGTATGTTCAGAAATCTAATCCAGAATATATGGCCATGAGGTCAAAACTCAATAGTGGGGAGAGCATTTATGAATATACACTAGACATGAGATCTATGAAACAATTTATATATCATATTGTAGTTCCTATAAGTTATTAGGAACAACCTCTAAATTCCTACCACCTTTCAAAATGGGCTATTTTTCCTGGTATCTAGAAAATGTACAAGTATCTGAGAACACAATTTTGGTGGGATAGAATGAAGAGAATACAAGTAGAGTTTGTCTCAAGATGCCTCACCTATTAGCTGGTCAAGGTAGAGAACTAATGGCCAGCTGGAATATTGCATTATTTACCGATTCCTATTTTGAAATGGGAGCAAATAAATATGGATTTCATGACATGTTTTCAAAAAATGGTTTATAAATATGATTACATATGGGTGATTATGGATTGTATCATGAAGCCAGACTAATTTATCCCTATTCATGAATCCAATATGGTGGAATATTTTTCCTAACCTTTCATTCAATAAATTGTAAAATTCATGGTGTTCTGGTTTTTATTATCTTCGATAGGGACACTAGGTTCACATATCGATTTTGGAAATCCTTAAAGTAAGACCTTGGAACCCATTTGAATATGATTATAACTTATCATCCTCAAACAGATGTAAAATACTATAGGATGATCCAAAAATTGGAAGACATTCTTAGGGCTTGTGTTATTGATTTTGGTGGCTAATGGGAAGAGAATATACTATTAGTCAAGTTCTCATGTAATAAAAGTTATCAAGACTCAATACATATGGTTCCTTTAAAATCATTATATGGTTTTATTTATCGTTTTAAACATTTTTGGGTAGAAATAGGTGATACTTTACTTATTGGTCCTAGTATTGTGCAAGAAAAAAAGAGAACATTCAGATGATCATAAAGAGAATGGTGATGTTTCAGAGTTATTAGAAATAATAATTGGATCATCATCATCAAATGTTATCATTTGGGGTGGGAGACCGTGTTTTCTTGAGAATATCTCCATGTCTTGAAAATCATGGTTTTGGAAAGAAAGGAAACTTTTATCCTCAATACATTAGACCTTTTGATATACTTGAATGGGTTAGACATGTGGATTATTGGATGGATCTACTAACAAGGTTCAGTTTAGTGTATGATGTGTTTTATGTATCTCAATTAAAGAAGTATCATCCTAATCATGACCATGTGATTTAATGGGACTATATTGATCTCAAACTAGATGCTACATTGATTCATGTGCTGATACAAATTGTGTATAGGAAAAAGAATATATTTTATGGGAAATGGATCAGTTTGGTATGGGTTTTATGGAAGAATGGTTAGATTTTGGAAGAGACATGAGAGCATGAAAAGGAAATTTTAATTCAATAGACTGAACTTTTCCTAAGCACCACTAGACTCTTTATTTATTAGTATTGTAATACTAATGGTGGGGATAAAGTGACACCCATGATTTTTGTCACTTTAACATTTTTTTATGTAATATAAGATTGTATAATTATTGAATTATGTCTTGGGTGGTTTCTAGAGGTTTTGGAATATTTTTAGGTGTTTCTGGAGGTTCATGGTTTGTAAATGGTTAGTATAAACCATGAACCACCACAAATAAACCAATAAACATTTTTTGGTGGTCACTGGGAATGCACAAGGTTGATGAACAGTTTAGCCAAACCATGTGAGTTCCTAGGGGAAACCATGAAAATTAAAACAAAGAGACAAGCATGGTAGGAACATGGTTTGTCTAACTGTGAAATTCAACCATGCGAGGGGTTGTCTTGAGGTAGTATCACCACATAGTTGGCCCATGGTTTTCCAAACTGTGTGGCCTAACCATGTGATTAGAATTAATTAATCCGAAAAATCAATTTTAACTGGTTAAAGGCCCTAAAACCCAAATTCTCCCCCTATTATTCTAGGGTCTCAACCTTCCATCCCTCCCAAGTCTCATTTGGAGATTACATTTGATTTAGAGTGATATTTTGTCAAATAAAAGTGCGTTGAAGATACATATTCACTGGTAGGTCATCATTCCCCCCCCCCCTCTCTCCTTAGATACACTCATTTTCTCTCACAAGGGTTATTAGATCTAGTCCACCATGGATAGATATTTATTACTTATTTAATACCATGATAAAATATTGTTAGATCTATTTAAGGAAATAATATCAAAGGATGGATCTATAAGATATTATTACCATTATTAATTTTCACCATATATTGAGAGGTAGGTGCACTACTATAAATTAGAGCTATACAAATATAAATATACCAAAATTTTGGCTAAAACTGTTGGTATAGAAACCATAAAGATACCCTATACCAATAGTTTGGCCAAAATGTTGGTATAAGTGATATATATACCAATGGTTTTGGTAAAAATACTGGTATAAGTACCATAAAATGACCCTATACTGATGATTTTTTCCAAACCATTGGTATAGATACCATAAAAGACCCTATACCAATAGTTTTGTAAAAACCATTGGTGTAGGTCCAAAAAATCCAAATACCTATACCAACAGTTTTTGAAACCATTGGTATGGGTATTCATATTTTTAAAAAATTGTTTTATTAAATAACATTAATTTTTTTACATTACTTATATATATATATATCATATTATTTCACAAAAGTCATTGTAGCTTAGTGGTTATGTTGTTGAAATCTAAGTTAGAGGTGCTAGGATCGAAACTAGTCAAACTTTTTTTTACATTACCTATACTAATGGTTTTCAAAACCATTGTTATAGGTATTTCATATGACCTATACCAATGGTTTGGGAACAATTGGTATAGACCACCTATACCAATGATTTCTCAAAATAATTGGAATACTATTGGTATAGGTCTATACTGATGAATGATAAGACAATGGTCCCCAAAATTATTGGTATAGTCTATACCAATGGTTTGAGGGCCTATACCAATAGTTCCAAACTATTGGTATATGTTTTTTTCCAATAGTGGTGGATTTTCTATCATCTTCAACATTATAGATTTTGAAGGATTATTTTGTCAAATTGTTTTTCTTGATATCATTGTAAAAATTTGGTGTAATTCTTGAAGGAAAATCTTTGTGCTTTATATGTTGAGAATTGGAAAATTTTATATATTTGGAAAATACATTTTGTTATAATTTTAAAATTATTATTTTAAAATTATGGTATTGTTTTAATGAATTCAAGTTGTTTGATGAAATGTTCAAAAAAAATAATTGGTTTATGTGAAATGGAACTTGGAATGAAATTTGGATTATATGGTTGGTGTGAGTTCATTTTTATATGGCACAGTTCAACATTAGGTTTAATATATTATTTAAGAGATGTTGTACAATTAAATAACATTTTAACCTAAAACCTAACTTTATAAATAGATGGTTATGTGTATTGTGTAGGGTTAATAAAGAATTGAGAATCATTGCGCACAATATACTTGTCTCTCAAATTCCACCTTCTCTCATCCTCTCAAGAACGAGAAGAAAAATAAACAATACTTCAAGACTAAAATAATTGTAATAGATCAAGACAAAAAAAACCGGATGATATATCCAACACACTAGAACCCAACATTCAATCAGTGTTGTTTTAAGATCAAAGGAGCACGTTTGGATCCCCTATAGAGGGATTCTACACTTGAATCCTAAATGATAAATGAAGATAATTTAAAGAAGGGGTTTTTTGGATGATAAGCAACATTAAAATTAAATAAAGTTTCTAAAATGAGGTAACCTTTATTCAATTCTAAATTAAATTAATTATAAATTTAACATACATAAGGTCCTCTCTATATGTTCCGGGCTTTTCTATGTCAATATTCAGGGGAAAAATGTCATTGGTTATGACATTTATATCTTGGAAAATTGGAGAATGATCCATCAATTCTATCAAAACCTTTATGGTTATCCACTCTCTAGGAACTTTCACTATATTTGAAAACTTCATTTGTGACACATATTGTCTCTTGATATTTTTTCTTGCCCAATTTTCTAGGATGACGTGCACAATTTTTGGGTTTGATTGAAAACTATGCTCATTTGGAAATGATCCTTAATGTTTCTATTTTTTCTCCAAAACCCCTAATTCATGCCAAATTTGAGAAATTTTCCATTATAAACCCAGTTTTTATTATAAAAACATGTTAAGTTCATAAATATAATGATGTAAAAAACAACCATTTTCAAGTGGAATTAATTGTGAAACCATACTATGCACCATAATGCATCAAACTCCCCAATGTCGGATTGATTGTTTATCCTTAAACAATTACATAGACGATAATTCAAAAGAGAAAACCTAAGAAATAGGTAGATATTGAATGTTATAGGTGTATTGGAAGTACCTCAGTGAGTGATAAACCATAAAGGTTTTATCGATTAAGTGGATCATTTGTAATATTATGTAAGATGTGAACACCATGACCAATGATATTTTTCCACCAAATATTGACATAAGGAAAACCCAAAACAGAGTGGGGATATTTTGATGTTAAATTTATACTTAATTTATTACAATCATAATAAATAGTTACCTTATCAAGGAAATTTATTCAATGATGATATTGATCATATGTAAACCCTTCTTGGATTACCTTTGTTGTGTTAGGGTGGATCCTAGTGTAGAATACCTCTAAAGGTGATCCACATGTGCTCCTCTGATCTTTGAGCGATGATAATTTATTTTTCAATTGCTAGCATGGAAAATCAATTATCTTTCATTGTTTATGTTGATCTATTCTAGTTTCTTTGAGCTTAAAGGAATATATCTAGAACTTATCATTCTTGATAGGAAGAGAGGAGGATGAATAGATAGATAATTACATTATGCACAATGATTCTCAAATATCATTAACCCTACACAATAGATATAACTATATATTTATAGAGTTAGGGTTTAGCTGAATAACATTATTTAATTACGTAACAGTCCTTAAATAATATTATAATATTTAGAAAAACCTATGACATATAATAATAATAATAATATTTTATGGTGTGTGCTAGATCACACAATGATAAATAATATTTACTAGATTAAAAATAAATATTCATCACCAGACACAATCTTAGTCTACTCTAACCCCTTGATATTTATTGAATAAAAAAATAAATATTTAATTTAATATTTCATTAATCAATAAAATTAATATTTTATTCAAAACCCAAAAAAATAAATATTTATTAAATATTCATGTAACTAAATAATTTATTTTTTAATGAATAAATAATAATTTATTACCTTGTAAATATTAGTGATAAAAAAATTGAATAAAATTATTCCATGGTCTTGAGAATAATATTTATACTAATAATAAATTCAAATAGAATTTAATAGCGATCAACTAAAAAACTTAGTTTGTGACCCTCTAGGATTATTTCTCATTGGAATTAGGTTATATTGTCTAAATTACAAGATTACTATCTTGTAACAAGTCAAGTAACCCAAGATAAATAACTTAATTTCACAATGTCTATAACCACTTACGAATGATAAATGTGTAATATAATCCCTTTATCATAATATATCATCAAGTTGATTGCATATTTGTTTCATCAACCTATATGATTGTATGTCTTTATTTGACTATATGAAATAAACACCTCGTTATAGCATGTCCATGTAATTTAATGAACTAGTTCTGTTCTAATCAAAGGGATAATATATCAACTTTCATAAAGATGGAAGGGACAAATAATTCTCTGAATTATCTATTAATAACATGTCACTCATGATGTAGCCAACGTATCCAACTTCATCATAAACTATATAATCAAGGTATACGAAATATATTTAAGTGAATGAGTCACAAAATGAAATAAAAATAATCATAAAGTCTAAGTACTATTACACACACTCACATATAGGAATATCCAATGACACCAAAACATGAAAAATTACTACTGGAAGGTATGTTCTCATAATATCCCATCTTGTAAATTACTAAGCGTGAAATTCATGAGAAGAATTATCATCCTTTTATGAGTACTCACACATGATATTATACATTCTATGTGCCCTATCATATTATGTTATCTAATAGTAAAAAATATTTAATAATATCATTATAGCATTTTATGGTTCTCATCATAGCAGGGAACTGTTATAACCTTGTCAATGTGACATATACTATAGGAAATTATTAAATTAAAGTCATGAATAACTATGGATAATATGTAATAATATATTCTATTAATTTTCAAATATTTAAATACACATGTAATCAAAGTACAATCATTTGGTTCTTGAACACCTACTCTAACAACCCCCACACTTGGACAAGAGAAAATTGCCTATGACTTTCACTCCGCTAAACCTCACATGATAATAATGTTTTTAAATAGTTAAGGATTTAGTAAATGGGTATTCCATGATATCTTATATAGAAATTATTCTGAGCGTGACTTCACCTATGAGAAAAATCCCTCAAAATATGATACTTATAAAGTATATGATTTTTTCACTAATGTGACCTTGACTCCTTTGTAAGAGCCGCCAATGTAGAATTTTCCTAATAGAGTGTGATAAGATCTTTAATTCTTGGTACCACTTCAAGATATTGTAAAAATATACATATCCAAACTGATTATTTGTATACCATAAAATCTATAATATACTCAGAATATACCTTATAATATGTGACCACAACTTTCTTTGAGCTCTTCCAGCTCATATCATCTCCATTCAGAGTGAAGAGGTATCCCGCTTGCAATTATATATTATCATGATTTGTTTGGAAAGTATAATCTATATATCCTATGATGACTAGTTACTGATACCCTCCATAGTCCAGGAACATATCCTTATCATTCCATAGATACTTAAGTATAATCTTTAATACCATCCAATAACGGCCATCCGAGCCATCTTTATATCTTCCCACCACACTCAAAGAATATTAAACATCTAGAATACTACATTACATAGTATACATGAATGATCTAATCACTGATGCATATGGAATACTTAACATACTCTCTCTTTCCTCATGTGTATGAGGAAACATTTTCTTAGAAAGATGAATTCCATGAGACATCAACAACAATCCCCTCTTGGATTATGTTGGACAGAATCTCTTCAGTATCTTGTCAATATATGTACCTTGACTTAGGCTGAGAAGCCTCTTTGATCAATCATAATGGATATTGATCCTGATAATATATGCTACTTCACCTAAGTCCTTCATAGAGAAATATTTATTCAACTGAGATTTAATAGACTATAAGACTAATATTTCATTTCCAATAAGTAATATTCCATTGATATATACTATTAAGAGAAAAATGCACTCCTAGTAAATAGCATATTGACATAAGTCTCACATTCATTATTTATGAAACAAAATTTAATTATGTATTCATATAACTAAATTTTTCATAACCTAGATACTTTATTTAATCCATAAATGGATCTTTTCAACTTTCATATCTTGTTGGAATCCTTTAGAGTCACAAACCCTTCGGGTTGTGTGATATAGACATCTTTATGAAGGTTCCTGTTAAGAAAGGTTATTTTGAAATCTATTTTTCAAATCTCATAGTCATGGTAAGACACAATAGAAATTATAATTCTATTGTATTTCAATATTGAAACTGATGAAAGGGTTTCATCATAGTTTATTCATTAACATTATTCAAACCCTTTTTCTACCAGTCATGCCTTACAAGTACTGAATTGTACATCTATGTCTAATTTCTTATTCAATACCCATTAAAAACCAATGAGATTTACATCCACTAGATTATATATCAAAATATAGACTTGATTTTGGTATATGGAATCCATTTTAGAATAAATTGCTTCTTTCCACTTAGAAACATCTATGCCACTTACTTCTTTTTATAGGTTATAGGAACGTTATTATTAGATAATAATTATTCACTATCCTTGATGAATATTAAAACATACCATTCTAGTTCTCTAACATCTGTAGTAATACTACACAATATTTGAGTCTCTAAAACATTTTATTCCATGGGGATTTTTGGAATTTGTTTCTATGCCAACTCTTGTGTATATTGAGTCTGGACTTCATAGAGCTCCATCTTTCTCCCACTAACTATTTTGGTGATATTATCCTTTTAAAGGAATATGGGATGCTTGTTAACCATAAAATTTTTATTTAATGTATATTATAGGAAATATTCCTTTATTTTTTAGGATTTCCTATAAAGGTACACTTTGTGCATCAGGATGAAAATTTGTTACTTTAAAATACCTTAAAAAATGCTTCACATCCCCACACATGTAAGTATGATAACACATGTTTCTTTTCTCTCTATAAATAGTACATAATATCACTTTCCACTTTGGATAGAAATCAATTTAGTATGTATACCACTGTTTGTATCGTGTATCCCAAAAAGGATAATAAAATAATCACTTGACTCATCATTGATCTCATCACGTCTAGAAAGGTTTGGTTCCTCCTTTCACTCACACCATTCCATTAAGGTTCATAATGAGTAGTGAGTTGATATAGAATTCAAAAATCATAGAAATAATCAATTAAGTATTGATTAAGATATGTTGTACCATGGTTTTAGTGAATTTTATTAATCTTATTACAAATATGGTTATCAAATTCATTTTTTTATTCCTTAAATCTATCAAAAGAATCCAAATTATTAATCATCAAGTAGACATATCCATATCTAAAAAAATCATTAGTAAAAGTTATGAAGTATGAGTACCCACCCTTTTCTTCAACTAGAAATTATATACACACATTGGTATGAATTAATTAAATAAGATCATTGTACCTTTCACCTTTTACAATAAATATGGATTTTTTCATTTTGAATTTTAAACGTGCATGACATACACTAAGTGGTTTTAGTTTAGAAGAATCTAAATATCCATCTTGGTGAAATGTTTTCAAATGTTTTTCATTTACATGACTTATCCAATGATTCTATAGTTGGGTGTGGTATGATTTATCTGATAATTTTTTGTGATCAATTTCCATTAATTGGTTTATGAAATCTAACACATAAATATTTTTATTTAAATGTGCCTTACTATAACAAATTAAACCCTTATAAAAGAAGAAACATTTATTCAAAAATTTTAAAATAAATCCATACATATAAATTATGGATATAGAAATAATGTTTTTGGTAATGAATGGAACATAATAAAAAACTTTCAAAACCAAGATCATTCCTGTTGGAAATGTGATGTGGTAGTATCTGATAGCTATAACAACATGTTTAACTCCATTAGAGGATCATATATCTACCTCTCCTTAGTCAAAATTTATAAATCTACTTGGTTTATATATTTGAATACATATGAGAGAACCAAAATATGTATCTAATGCCCAATTTATAGAGACAAATACATTTAACTAAATACAAAATGCACCTAAATCTTCCGCTTGTTTCTTTATATGGGTGTAGTTTTTATTCCAGTGGCCCTTCTTACCACTTGTGAAATAGATCACATCCTGCTTCTTAGCTTTCCCCTTGATCTTTCAATTCTTGGAAGAGAATTTTGAATGCATTAGTCTTAGATATCTTCACTTGGCCTTTCCATTTATTCACTATAAGTATGGAAGGATTTTCATTTTTCTTCTCTTTATAAAATTGGAAAAGAATAGTGAGAATATATGGGAGTGACTTCTAAATGTTGTATATTTTAAAATTAACAACAAAGTTGGAGAATTTATGAGGTAGAGATGCAATAATGAGATCATTGTACAGTTCATCAATGAGTTTAGACCCTATAACCTCTAGGAACTCAATGTATCCAATGATATTAATGATGTGAGGCCCAATTAGTGAACCCTATCCAAGAATACTCTGAAAGAGTTCCTTGGAGATCTAAAACCATTATTATATTTTTCTCTCCTTGTAAAGACCATAGAGATGCTCAAGAATTCCATAAACATCAATGTTTTCATGTGAATTCATGAGATCACTAGATTTAGATGATAACATTAAACATTTAATGTCAACCACATTATTCAAATGATTTCCATTGAAAAATAACTCTTCAACACTCATCTCCTTTGAAGGTGGATCATATAATGAGGATTATAGCACATATGATTTCCATTCACGGTACAACACAACATGAAGGCATTTAAACCATTCATGGAAGATGCTTATAGTGAGTATATTTTCTTTATCCAATATATATTATAGGTATAAAATGGATGAAAATATTTCCATTATTATACAATTATAAAATATAAAATTATTATTAATTTAATTGATTACAATTCATGTGAGACATAATGAAATTAATTTTTATTAAGTATCTCACTATTTTACCAAGTATCAACAACTCTCACTATTAAACTTGGAATGTACCATCACACAATACATTATAGTGGAATGAATATATATTTCCCTTATTAATGATCCATACTTTTTACATGAAAACCACAAGAAGGTATTTAGGTAGGTGTCCTTTATAATTATGGGCTTTAGTTCCTTAATTCATTGAGTGGACTCCCCAATCCTGAAGTCATAAATGGGATTTACTTAACACTTACATCTAAATTTTTATTGAACATACCTTAGATATTAAATTCAATGAAAATTTGGCTAAGTCAACCCACTATCCTATTTAGTATTTCTAGAAAATTAAATGTGCACCCAACATTGGTCGAAACGAAACTTTAACTATGGGTTGATCTTAATTAAAATGATGAAAGTTATAATATCTTAATATTAACTTGAAGGATTTTGTTTTATTATTCATAAAATATCTTATTTTATCTTTTACATGTCTTGTTAATATTAAATAGATTTTAATTAATTGATTAACCATATTCTGATAAAACATCTACACATAATCCATTTATTTAAATTCTATCATTTGACATTAGTTCATTTATTTATGTGATCAAGGTATTGCATTTATAAAATAAAAAATGCATAGGATATAAATAAATAAATAAATATATGACCTAATAATGATCTTTTTTTTTCAAATAGTTGATTGATTGAGCAGACAATAAATCAACCTATGAACTAGGGGAAAACTCCTTGTACCAATCTTGGTATGAGTTACAACATTACACTTGTCCACCTATGTATCACCTGGGTTGGTACTATCTTGGTTCTATCTTGAAACACCTCTACACACATATAGAATATCCATTTATTACATATACTTATAACTCATATACAGGTGAGGGAACCAAAGGTTTGGTTAAGGGGAATTACATAAATTACATTGGACATGTAGGTCCTACATAATAAAGGAGGGAGGAATGAATCAATTGGAAATCATTTTAATTTAATAATTAATAATTAAAAACCCATGAAATAAATTAAATTAAATAAAACCAACACATACACTGGTCTTGGTCAAGCATTGGAACAATCATACAAATGAAATTAATACATAAAAGTAAAACTAGTTAAGATTTGTTTCTATTCATTATTTATTATCAAGATAAATACACTTGAATTAATTGATTAAAAATTGAATTTTTATTATTTTCATACACTTTTAAGGAAAAAGTTAGAAATATCACAAAGAAAAATCACAAACCATCATGCACCATAAGCAGTCACCAAACCACTAAAATCAAGTTTGAGCCTATTAAAAGTATCATCCTTATATAATATCCAATAAAGACCAGTTATCTTTGTATTATGGTCATCCTTGAGAAGGTATTAAAACTAATAAGCAATATTATCTCACATTTTAATGAACTCATCCACATTTATCTTCCACTCATTGAATCCTATTTAAAAAATAAGTCCTTACTTGTTGATCCACTCACACCTCGCTTTTTTTGGTATCCACTAGAATCAATCTCTCACTCATCCATTTTTCATTCTCTTTGGAGGCCTTCATTCAGAAGGCCTGCTCCAAAATTTATTCCTCAGAATGTATGATAAGAACCCATATTGTCCCCCTAATTGTATCCTATTTACCCACCTACCATTGCTTACTAGCTAAAAAAACCTTCATGGTAACATCCAAAGTAGTGGTTCCATAACTTTTGTCACAATATTCCACCATATAGCCTCTATGCATTGGGTTAAAGTCTTCTATCACACCACTTGCCTTCTCCTGTTCATTAAAATCCCTATATTCGGGTTCTTTTTTTATTATAAGTGAATATAATTTATATCTCCTTGGGTCTCAAATTCATGATAGATCTTTTTTCCATGGGTTTGGGAGAGTAATAGTAATCTTTCCACCCTTTTTATTTCTTCCCCTTGACTATAATTTAACTCCCTAAATCCCGATTTTTTGTTTGCTCCTTTTTACTCACTGGGTTATGAAGCCTTCTACCATGGACCTCCTCTACATCATCTCCAGATAATTTTCTAGTTACCTAATTTATTGATTCTTCCCCATATATTCCTTTTACTTCCTTGAATATCTTAGCCCGATCAAGTACTCTTTGATCCAAAACCATCTCTTTAGCTCCAAGGCCTTTAAATCGGTTTCCTAGTTTTATAGATGACATGTTCCTTCTTAAGCTGGAATCATACACTTATTTCACCCTACCGTATGAGCATTTAATTGATTCTATTAGTCCTTAAAACCCATTGAACCTCCCTTACTTTCCACTTGAATCACCAATTAAAAATTATGTTCATTTCCAGGTCACATGACCCCTGCATAGAAGAAAAAATTCAAAATTTTGAGGTTAGGTTCCCACAAATCAAAAACACCCACCTCCTCGGTTCTCACTGACCCCAAAGGAGCATGCACTATTTACTTGGTATTAACTAGATTTTTCCTAAAATGTTTGAAAATTTCAGTAAACTTTGGATCAACATTCCTGAATCTTGCTTCTTTATGAATAGGATTGTCTATATCTCAACCACCATTACCCACATGGTCTACTATAAGGGCAGTGGAATTCTATATTCTAGTCAGATGAAGAATCATTGAATTAGGTATCCCATGTCCCCCTTTTTGGCCTTAATGAAATGTTGAAGGAAGATGGACCATATGCTTACAAGACACACAATAATCAATCTAGGATTCATAAATCAAAACTTCTTTGCATCAAAACTCTTCCCCAATAGTGATCCAAACCCAGTCTAATGAAATATTGGAGACATTAACTTCAACACATATACGATGAGAAATCAGATGACAAACCACATTTATTATTCTATCTGAACATGAATACTAGACAACTAAATTTCCAAGAAAGTGGATAATATATGGATTTTTAAAAGGCAACTGAAGTTCAGGGAAACTTACCCATAGATCTATGTTAGGAGCATACCGCTTCATGTGAAATTCATAGGACCATATAAATAGATAGAAATGGATCCCATTAAAATTTCATAGAGTTTTGTACCAAGCGAGAATCAGGTCGTTTGTCGAAGAAAAATGAATCATAATATGCCATTTATCAAGAAGTCCAACAATCAATCATTCCTTCAAACCCTAGGATCCAAAGATGAACTTGTCAAAGGTATCAAACAAAGGCCAATGAGATATGAATCAAGACACCATATTCATATCCATAAGGCCCAAGGATTCTATGAACTTTGAGGTCAAAAGTGAGATCTGAGGCGAGCCATCGAAAATATCTATAACCTTAAGAATGATCGAAATAGCTAGAATGTATTGTAAAAAAACAGTATTTGAGAATAGAGTAAAGGGGCATGACCCTTTTATCTTAATGAACTTTAAAATTCTATTAGAGATACCCATCCTAAATGCATTCAGGAAAAATAAATGGTAGAACCAATAATCATAGATAATTACATTAAATTAATTGAGAATTTAATAATTATTTAAAACCATTATTAAATTTTCAAACACAATAGGTTCCAATCAATATAACATGGTTTCAATACCACAATTATCAATTTAATGTTATTTAATTCTATTCTTTATTGGGAGAATACACAGAGTGTGCTTACAAGTTACATGCCATGTAACTCGATCATTTTGTACCTGGGATACACACTTGGGGCTTCGGTGTGTGCCTCAGCTGGACTACATGACATTTACAAGATAGATACATGTCACGTATCACTCTTTACACATGTACTCTTGACCCATCAAAGAAATCTATGAGTACTTTGGACACTGGACCACATGATGTGTATATCTATCTATACACCTTGTTTTTTGTTAGCCGTGTTTCTGTTTGACTCACTGAATGGCTCAGCATATACTTCAAACATGGGAAATACTGAACTACATGCTATGTACACTGGATATATTCTGTTTATGCCATTATCACTCAAGGTTGTGAGTCTCATGCAGTTTTGACCTTGTATTTGACCACACCGTTTGCACTAATTTCTCCACTAAGCTGTGTAGACTAAACGACGTGTATTCTAGCTACACACTATGTAATATGATAACTCATGTGTTAGGTTGGTCCAATATACACATGGTGTGAAATAAATTCACCACATGTAGTAACTACTCAGTGGTTTTTATATCCCACAACATGGAGAGGTTTAGTGAACTTAGGTACACAACGTGTACTCCAACTACACACTGTGTAATCCAATGCTATCCAGCCATAATCCTTGACACTTCTTAATGACATCTCAAGTTGTTCTTCATCTATTCTTAGTTATTTAAGAAAGTGAAACACTGAACGATGATGATTAATATATATAAATAATGTTAATTAATAAAAAATTAATGAATGAATAATTCTTGAAATGAAAATCTAACCACTATTGTGCATATAAATCAATAATCAAAGAAATAATTATAAATTTGAAATGAAACCTCCCTTTGATACCACTTGAAGGTTCTGTGCATAGTATAAGTGCCTTTGTGGGTGATAAACCATGAAGTTTTTTTTTGATTCAGTGGATAATTTTCTATATTGTGCATGACATAAACATCACAACCAATAAAATTTTTCCATTGAATATTGAAATAAAATAAAAATAGAGAACCTGATGGTGATCTTTTCATGTTATATTGATAAATAATTTAGAATGATTATAAAAAATGATTACCTTATCAAGGAACTTTCTTTGATGACGTTGTTTATCATATGTAAACCCTTTTCAAATTACCTTCGTTGTGTTAGAGAGTATCGAAGTGTAGAATCCCACTAGTGGTGATCCACACACGCTCCTTTGATCTTTGAGTGATGCCAATTGATTTCTAGGTGCTAGTGTGGAAAATAAATCATCTTGAGTTGTTCATGTTTATTGATTCTGGTTTTTTCAGACTTTAAGGAATATATCTAGTACTTCTCATTCTTGATAGTAAGAGAGGAGGAGGAATGGAGTGAGAATTCTATTTTATGCAACAATTATCAGATCTCAATTAACCATACACAATAAACACAACCATATATTCATTGAGTTAGGGTTTAGGTTAAAAATATTATTTACTTTTTCACTAACCCACAGATAATATTATAATTCTTAGCAAATACCATGCCATATAATGATAATAATAATATTTTATGGTGTGAAAAATAATAAATATTATTTACCGGCTTGTAAATAAATATTCATCACCAGACAAAATCTTTGTTTGATCTGACACCTCAACATTTATTGAATACCTAAATTAATATTTAATTAAATATTTCATTCACCAAGAAAATAAATATTTTATTCACAAACCCAAGAATAAATATTTATTAAATATTCACATAAGTAAATAAATTATTTTTCAATGAATAAATAATTATTTATTACCTTGTGAAATTAATGATTAATAAAAATTGAATAAAATTATTCCTTAGTATTGAGAATAATATTTATTCTAAAAATTAAATTCAAATAGAATTTAATTGAGATCAATGGAAACACTTAGTGTGTGATCCTCTAGAATTATTTCTCATTGGCATTAGGCGGACTTATCTAATGTCTAATATTACTATCTAGCAATGGGTCAAGGAATCCAAGATAATGAACTTAATGTTGTAATGTCAAAAACCACATATGAATGATAACCATGTAATATATCTCCTTTATCATAATATCTTATCAAGCAAGTTACATGTAACACCCCAAAAATTCTAAAAGAATAACATTTTGTTCAATAGTGTGTATAACACGCAACACAAAGTGTAAAAAAGAATACAACATCCCAATAATTTATGATATATTTAATATTTTAAATAAATTAAATTTTTTATAGAGTTTTCTACATGGAACACTGATTTTAGCTTGTGTAACATGGAACAACAAGTTCCTTTGAAGGCTTACGTTACACGCAAGACCAAATTTTATCAAATACTATTAATATTAATATTATAAAATGTATCCTAAACATTAAATTTGTGGTTATGAATAAGATTAAATAAATTATTAAAATATATGGTTGAATTCATTGGTTACCAATTAAATATAAATGAATAGAAAAACCAATTGAATATAAAGGAAATTTTATTATAAAGAACTATGCTCTCGAAGGAGTTTTGTCTTAATAAGTTAAATTAATTAACATTAGTGAATGGTATTAATGAAATATATATATATATATATATTATATTCAGTCAAATATTTTTTACATTCCTTCAATTGATTTTATAGGCATGAGATAATAATAAATCAAATTTTATGCATAAAAATCTATATTTTTCTAAAGGCACTTTTGCTGCCTTTTAATAGCACATCTATTTTAATCCCAATTTTGAAATATTTTTAAATTATATTTGAAAAATAAATTTCATATTTTAATTATGAATGTAGAAACTGTATTTGGGTTATTTTTTGGTATTTTTATGAGAACTTTCATATTTTGATGAATAGGAAAAAATAGTGAATTTTAATCAAAAACCATCTTTTCATCAAAATAATTTATTATGTTAAATTATATAATTAATTGATTTTAAAGTATAATTAGATCAATTTTATATCATTTAATTGATATTTATTTCATTTTAATCATTATCATATTGATTTTAGATATAAAAACTTAGTAAAGTTTAGGACGTTTTCACTTTAAAAACCCACATTCCTGTCATGACTGCAGGATTCATTTTAAATTAATTTCTATCACTTCTGTGATTTGAATTTATAAAAATGGATTAAATATTTGGAATAAAAATAATTTATAATTTCTATTCATGTAACCTTAGTTTTTGACCAAAAATATTAGTGAAGGCAATTAAAATTAATTACATTGATTAAGGTGAAAATGAGTTTACTTAATAGTTAAAATTTAATCTTAAGTGGAAAGATGATCTAGAAACTTCTATAAAACCTATTTTATTGAAATATTTTTACCATATCATCCCTTGGATATAATTTTGTTCATTATTATAGGAACATGTGTAAAGGAGACCTCTTAATAGTGTTTACCTTTTGATATTTATAAGAATGCCACTCCTCCTCCACTATAAAAAGGCACCCATACCCACCACTTCATCACACCTATAAAGCCATTTTGATCATAAAAAACCCTCAAAAATAATATAAAAACTTCCATCCCCTAATACTATAATCCTCACTTTTGGAGGAATCTAACCAAGGATGTATTTTGGTAATAAACCAAAAGGAGTTACGCAAAGAAGAGGCAACGTTCTTCAACAAGAAATTTAGTCTTATTTCTTTCTCCACCCCTTAAATTATTTTTATAACTTATTTATATAATAAAATAAGTATTATAAATATAATAATATTTTATTATATTAAGGTAATGACCTACACCTATACACACTTCCATCAAATGGGATACACAATCATCGTTCGTGTGTACGACAGACTACTCCCTCCCGAACCGATGCCATTCTTTATTCCATTACCACCACTCAATACTGGGAATAATGATGTAATTAATATATATATATATATATATATGATATTTATAATTTCATTATGTTTATGTAATTATTATATTACAAATACCTTAATGCTTTCCATTTTGTGGGAATATGATAACAATGTTTGTGGATGAGTGGACTACCGCCTCCTCAAAGCAACGCGATTCATTTACATGTTACATGAAATGTATTAAAGATGGTTTTAATACAAATATGTGAAATATATGACATAAAAATTATACTATAATTATAATATACATATATACAATTTACTTTTCATTCTTTTAATATGACAAGAAAATGGAAACATCGTTCAAGCATATGTATGACCCACCGTCTCCATGAATGGTGTATTTCATTTCCTTTATCAAAATTTTATGCATTAAACTAAATTAATATATAATTTATATAATTTATATTTAAATAATGTTTTAAATTCTGTATATTATTAAATAATTATGTAAGTAATAGGAACAAAAACAACAAGTTAAACTATACTCGAAAAACTAGGCAATTAATACCTGAAATAGTGAAAATAATGAAATATTATTAACAAATAGGTAATAAGATGTTATAAAATAATAATATATGATATTATAAAAATTATTAGGATTATTTAAAAAGTTAGTAACATGCTTAAAGAATTATACAGGAGGTTAATGAACATTCAATCAAAGGGATGTGTAAGGTAAGGGATTTCATCTCAATTTCAATTCATTGAGGAATATTGTAATGTTGCACACCTAGTTCCTTTAATATGGTGTATATACTTCCCCTTTGAAATTTAATATCATTAATAATTCATTATTCATAGTATTTTGAGTTTCAATTTTAATTATTTCATCTAATTTTATTTCTAGTCTCAGTTTTATTTTTGCGAGACTTATGCCATATTCACCACTTGTTTATTTTGTATAGTGTATATACTGATCCTTTGGCATATAATATAATGAATTATTTATTCTTCATGGTATTATAAGTTTCAATTTTAATTATTTAATCCTATGAGATTTGATTTGAAAATTACGAATTTATTGTGAAATCTCACTTTCCATTGTGATTGTTAACTTTCTCTTGAAACAATCACTTTATTGAAATCATTTTCACTAGACATTAAATTTATCCAAAATATCCATACTATTTATCATGTATATGTTAATTTACTAAACCATATACCAATTTTTACACATGGTGTTTACTTTGATATTTATTTGATCATTTGGGAAAACATTGATAAATTCGTATTCTCTACTCAATACAGATATTTGATAAGGGACATTGTTTATTAATTAAATCGATTATTCGATATATGAGTAATGATTTGGAATGGTAGTGATGGGTGGGCCCCTGACTTTATATATCCCTTTGATGCATCAACAAGTTATCATGAGAAAAATCAGTTGTCCAAATTAAATGGGTTTCTACCTGTAGTTTTTAAACCATCTTATGAAAGGTTTTGACGGTATAGGTTTTCATGTAACTCAAAAATGATGTCTAATAATTAATCATTTACTTCATTCAGAATTCAGTTATTTTTATTATTATTTATCCATGAGATATTCTCTTTGAAATTATCTATAAATGTATTTCATTATTAGTTTATCGATTAAATTTCATGTGTTTTAGTTATTTACCTTTCTATATTATTTATAACTTATCAAATTATTCAAATGGAACACGTGATCAATTATTTACCTTTCCATATTGATTATTCTCATTGATTCATTATTACTTCCACTATAATTGATCCATATTGATCATTTGATCTCACACTTATTTTTTTTCCTTTTTCTAGGAGTCCAATAATTTTTCTAAGAAAGATATTCAAGGATATAATAAGTGAGAATAAAATTATTATTGAAAAAATACTTCGTTGTAATTAGTGATTTCAGTTTTAATGAACGAATCATGTAAGTATCTGGTTTACCAAGACTACTAAACTCTTCAGTCCTTCAGGATGTGAATCCTTGTATCTTATGCCAATATAATCATAGTAGACACTGGATCCAGGATTTTTGGGTCCAGGTTGCTATAGTTGGCATCAAAGGAAGTTTAATATCGACCTAAAAAACTAAATATTAGAAAACATAGATTAGGTAAGATAACCCTAAGTTGAATTTGAGAAGAAGTATAGAAGTACATCTTATTATTTTGATAAGGTAGAGATTATGTGGTATTTCCTAGGAATAAATCCCCATCTAGATAGTATCATTTCTTTATGAGTTTAAGATTTAAGATAATTTCAAAGACTAAAACAACTCTTTTCAGTTTTATGTAATGATATTCTACTAAGATCAAGGCTATTTTGGAAAAATTTATGGAAATTATATGTTCTAGTGGAAAATATACTTAAGAAATATGGCCTTTAAATTTTGTAGACATAATTTTAAAGGTATTAATATCCTTTAGGGTTAATATGATCATTAATTACACTTAAATAATGGTCAAATAATATTATTATATTTTGTAAAAAAATAATTTATATTGAAAACCCTAGTAAAATAGCTATTTAATGATTAAATTTCAAGAATGTCCATCATATTTTTGGAATTTTATTGAAATTATATTAATATAATTTATAAAAAGGACAACCCGCATACAAGGTGACAACCCATCACATCTAAAGAGGTAGTGGGTCTTGAACCCATGACTGAAGGATGATAGGGGTTTCACACCTACCATTGGCTTACATGATGTCCTGGTTAATATTTCTATGTTTTTATTAAAATAATTTGATGAATAAATATTAATGATGAACCTGTAGTGTTACTTTTGAGGTTTATAGATTAATGTATTAACCATATTGGTTTTGTAAAATAGTTAGAGATAGATATAAAGACTTGTTTTATAGATCTTACGATCCGTTAAAAGTGAATTTTAGTGCTTCAAGCATAATGAAAATTCATATTTGGGTATTCATTTCCTAGAGTAATGGAATTAATTTGAAATTGATAAAAGAAAAACTAAAGGAAGAAATTGCATTTATGAATTAAAAATATTTCAATTAAGTATATTTCTTTATATACTTAGGCATTTAAAAAATTACTCAATATTAGGAAAATGATCTAAAAAAATGTTATCCTAATACCTTATTTTTTTGAATTGATGGTCTTTAAATAATTAAGGATTTATGGCATTGAGGACGTAAACTTTACATTGATCATTAACTTGTTTGTGATAAATGACATTAGTCAATCCCTAAAAATATTTATGTTTTTCCTCCATTTCTATATCTTCACCTTCTACTGATGTTCACCTACTTGGAAACCAAATTATACGTTATTCCATGTGACCTTTGTACTTTCGACTATCTATTATCAAGAGGATGTTCTACGAACCCTTATAAAAATATAGGATTTCAATAAATTAATTTTAAAATATCAAAACATTGGTTACCAAGATCAATTTAAATTGTGAGGACTCAATTTATTTAATGTGGGGAGAATGTAACACCTTCAAAATTATAAAGGGATAATATTTTTTCAATATCATGTATTACACATAACACCAAGAGTAAAAGGGAATATAAAATCATGATACTTTATGACATATATAAAATTTTTAATAAATTAAATTTATTATATAGCTTCCTCTATATGGGACACTAATTTTATCTTGTATTACATGCAACAATGAGTTCCTTCGAAGTCTTGTGTTACACGCAAGACTAAGTTTTATCAAATACTGTTAATATTATTATTATAAAATGTCTCCTAACTATTAAATTAGTGTTTATAAATATTATTAACTAACTTATGAAAATATATGATTTAATCCATTGGTTACCTATAAAATAGAAATGAATATAAAAACTAATTGAATATAAAGGAAATGTTTTTATAAAGAACTATGCTACCAAAGTTGTTTTGTCTTAATAAATTAAATTAATTACTATTAGTAAATTATATTAAGTAAATAAATATATTATATATTCAATCAAATATTTTATACATTCATTCAAAATATTTTATAGGCATAAGATAAGAAAAAAAATCCAATTTTACGCATAAAAAACTATATTTTTCTAAAGGCAGTTTTACTGCCTTTTAATGACACACATATTTTTAAATAAAATTTTTAACCCTTTAATAAATTATATTTTAAGAAATAAAATTCATATTTTAATTATTAATGTAAAAATTATCCTAGGTTCATTTTTTGGTATTTTTATGAGAACTTTCATATTTTGATGGATAATGAAAATAGTGAATTTTAATTGAAAAATGTCTTTTCATCTAAATAATTTATAGTGTTAAATTATATTTTTAATTAATTTTAAAGTATTATTAGATCAATTTTATATCATATAAACCAATTTATATAATTTTAATAATTTTCATATTTATTTGAGATATAAAAACTTAGTAAACTTTTGGACATTTTCACTTTAAAAATCCACTTTTCTGTCACGCCTACGGGATTAATTTTAATTTAATCTATACCAATTATGTGATCGTAATTTGGAAAAATGGATTAAATATTTTTAATAAGAATAATTTATAATTTCTAGTAATTTAAACTTAGTTTTTTACTAAAAATATTAGTGAAGGAAATTAAAGTTAATTATACCGATTAAGGTAAAAATGAGTTTACTTAATAGTTAAACTTTAATATTAAGTGGCCAAATGACCTATAAACTCGTCCAAAAAATATTTTATTAACAAATTTCTATGATATAATCTATTTTATTGAATCAAGTTTATTATTTGAGTCACATGATGTAAGGGAGACCTCCCAATAGCTTTTACCTTTTGATATTTACAAGAATTCCACTCTTCCTCCACTATAGAAAAGAACTCACACCTCACTTATTCACACTTCTCAATAAATTTGTCTCATAAAAAAGCTGACCAAATAATATTTAAAATTATCTACCCTAATCCTAGAAGCATAAATTTTGGTATGAATCCAACCAAGGATGGATTTTGGTATAAACTAAAAGGAGTTACCCGAAGAAGAGGTAACATTCTTCAATGAGAACTTTAGTTATATTTCTTTATCCACCCCTTAAATTATTGTTATATCATTTTTATATAATAAAATAAGTATCCTAAATATACTAAGTTGTTACTATATTAAGGTTACTTCCAACAATTATATACACTTCTATCAAATGGGACACACAATCATCATTCGTTTGTACGGCAGACTACCGCCTCACGAACCGATGTCGTTTTTTCTTCTATTAACACCTAACAAGATTTAAAATAATGACATAATTAATATTTTTATATGATATATATTATATTTATAATTTTATTATTCTTTTTAAATTATTATATAACATATACCTTCATGCTTTTATTTTTGTGGGAATATGATAACATTGTTTGAGGACAAGTGGACTACCACCCCCTCAAAGTGATGTGATTAATTCTCACATTACATGGACTGTATTAAGGATGAGTTTAATAAAAATATTTTACATATATAAAATTAAAATTAAAATTTAATTAAAATTTACATATATACCGTTTACTTTTCACTCTTTTAATATGATAATAAATTGGAAACAATGTTCATGCGTTTGTACGACCCACCGTCTCCATGAACAATGTATTTAATTTACTATCTATAAATTTTATGTATTACTATAAATATATATATACTGAATGAATATAATATTTAAATCATGGTTTTTATTCTATATATAATGAAATCATGATATATGTATTAGGAACAAAAATAAAAAGTAAAAACATACTAAACAAACAAGGAAATTAACACCCGAAATAGTGAAAATAATGAAATATTATTAATAAACATGTAAAAATTTGTTATAAAAGAATAAAATATGATATTATAAGCATGTATATTTTTATTTAATAAGTTATTAACATTATTAAACCATTATATAAGTGGTTAAATAATGTTCAACCGAAGGGAAGTATAAGGTAAGGGATTCCATCTCAATTTTATTTCAGTGAGGAATATTGTAATGTTAAGAACCTAGTTCCTTTAATATGATGTATATACTATACCTTTGACATTTAATATCTTGAATAATTCATTATTAATGGTATTTTGAGTTTCAATTTGAATTATTTCATCTAAGGTTATTTTTAGTCTCACTTTTATTTATGCGCGACTTATGCCATATTCACCACTTGTTTCTTTTGTATGATGTATATACTACTCCATTTACATGTAATATCATGAATACTTAATTATTCATGGTATTAAATTTTTAATTTTAACTATTTCATCCAAGGGGATTTTATTTGATAATTACCAAGTTATTATGAAATCTCACTTTCTTTTGTGATTGTTAACTTTCCCTTGAAACAATCCCTTTATTGAAATAATATTCATTAGACATTACATTTATTTTAAATATATATAATATTCATCATGGATATGTTCATTTTTTAAATCATATACCAATATTTAAATATGTTTTTTTACTTTTATATTTATTTTATTATCTTGAAAAATATTGATAATTTCATATTCTCTACGCTGTATAGATATTTGATAAGGCATATTGTTCATTAGTTAAATCGATTATTCGATATATGAGTAATGTTTTTGACTAACAGTGATGGGTGGGGCCTAGAATTTATATACCCCCTAGAAACATCAATAGTTTCTCATTATACAAATCAGTTGTCTAAATTAAATTGGCTTCTACCTATAGTTTTTAAATGGTCTTGAGAAATGTCTTGACGGTATAGGTTTTCATGTGCCTCCGACATTAAATCCAATAATTAAGCATTTCCTTTATTTAGAATTTAGTTATTGTTATTATTATTTATCCATTATATCTTATATTTGAAATTATCTATAATTTCTTTTATTTATTAAATGGAAAGTGTTTATGTTATTTACCTTCCCATAGTGTTTATGCCTTATACAGTTATTCAAATGATATATTTTCCCAGTTATTTACCTTTCTATATTGATTATTATCATTGATTCATTATTTCCTCCCCTATACTTAACCCTTACTGATCATTTGATCTCACCCTTATTTTTTTACTTTCCTTAAGATTCTCAAAAGTGTACTAAGTCATATATGCAAGGATATTCTAATTGGGAATAAAATTATTATCAAAAAAAATATGTTAGAATTAGTGTATTCAGTTGTAATGAAATGATCATGTAAGTATCTAGTTTAACAATACTATTAAACTATTTGGTCCTTTGGAATGAGAATCCTTGTATCTTATACCAATTTAATCAAATAAAGATTCATGGTTTTTAGGGTTAGGTCACTACATTACAAATCAGTGCCATCAACCTATATGCTTGATATGTCTTTCTTTGACTATAGAAAATAAACATGTCATTACTTTTGGTATTTGTTTGATCATCACATGACCATTTGCAGTGTAAGACAACACAAACAAAGGATGATATATATTTGTGAATCAACACATTAATAAACTATATAGATACCTAGAAATTACCAATGGTAGTAGTATTCTTATTCTTTCCCAGTGAAGGAGAATGCTTAATGAAGTTCAAGAATCAATGAACAAAATCACTCCACCTATAAGGGGGTGAAATGAGCAATGGAACTATGAATGTATTGTGAGGATACCTAAATTCTGAAGGGGTTCTATTACCTTCATCTTTAATGATGAACAACACTATGGGAGGAAGATAGAAATGAGAGGCTTGCTCATAATTTCTTATTTCAATAAGAGGGATCACATCCCTTTATATAGCCATACATGATGTGTTTTAATTTAATAAAAACACATAGAACATATTCAATGTATCCATATACATTTATTCCCATAATTCATTGAATTCTTTTCAATGAGCATTCAATCCAATTATTCCCCTCATAACAGATTGTAACTGATAAAACCATTCAGGATAAATAAATATAAATCAAATATATATATTTATTATTTCATGTATTTAATACATGAATTATAATACACACATAAAACTCAGGTAATTCAATATACACTTTATATATATGATATAATATATATCATATATATATTAGTGTATATTTCAAAATCTCCCACTTGCACTAAAATCCCATGAGGATATTATGCATAACTTCTCAACTCTTTGTGAATCCATCCAAAATCTTATGGATATGATTTTTGATCAAAATAATTAAATTTTGAACAAACAATTGGTCCAAAATTTTATCCTTATCGAGGGGCCTAATTTTGTGACCCTTTGGGCCTTAACAACATTGAAAAAAACTATGAAATAACTATTTTATAAATGTAATCAAAGAGAAACCTCTAGAAAAACATAAATGCTACTCAAGTTACTAAGGGGTCTAGTGTGATCTCTATTAAACATAATAATATATCTATATGAATATATTCACCACAAGATGTATAATATACACTATATGTAGCTTATATAATCCTTTTTTTCCATGACATCAAGAAAACACTAGACATGGAACATATCAATCTAGTATATGCCTCTCATTGTTTTCTTGATTCTATGAAAAAGAATAAGAAAGTGGATAAATACATCACATTTCATTCATCTATTAGATAAGAACATCACATGTCACTTATCCAAGTAATTAAACACATCATATGTGAAACAACTAAGCATGGAAATGCATTTCCTCAATCTAATTAAATCACAGGACAAATGTTTTTCCTTATCATACAAGTGGATAAATATCTTCTTGGTTTTACTCCAACTGATGACATGATTAGTATCATACCCAACAATCCCCTGATTATCTATGTTCATATAGTTTATTGTGTAAGTAGGGTATCAAAGTATGATTTTTCTCATACTAGGTATCTCTCCAACCTCAAGTAAGAAGGATTGATAATTATCATACACCCCTAAGTATATGTATGACCGTATGATATTCCATGAGATATACTTTAGCATATCAATACAAGTAATAAGTATCTACTTATTACCTAAAGAATATATTATTCAATATCTCATATACAACCCCTTTCAATGGACATAAGAATCTATTCATCCTAACCTTTAAATATAATCATAACCCATTATACTTCATGATGATCATATATTAGGGATAAATAAATGTTTTTACTTTGAAGGGATATTTATCATTCGACCATTCATGTAAAATAAATTATATCACACATTAATGAATAATAAATAAATATTAACTTTATTATAACGACATTATACTTTTACAATCATTATAAAAAATCTCTTATATAGATATAACATGATCCTCATGCAGTTTCTCTAGTAATAGATTTATTTTCCAAACATCACATTCATATATAATTTCCATCACAGCCCTATGTGACAATTTGATAAAATACTCCCAATAACCACTTAGTGAGTGACATTTATGAAGTAATATAGTTTTAATAATGGTGATACATAAGAATCATATTCCTTAAGTTAAACTCTTTGAACTTATATTCAAACTCCTTAACCCCATAACATCAAATGTTATAATATTATATTCTATTGTCTACTTATAAATTTTTCTAAGTAAATCATCATCATCCTAGAAACACTTTCCATCAAACTTATTTCCTTGAAATATTTTATAAATAAAGTAACTATTTACATTATCACTTTACAAATATTTCCTAAAACTTTTAGTAAATCAAGTGAACTTTAATTTTTAACTAATCTGGAATAATAATGATATTAATTTATCACAGTAACTAAATGTAACTATTTCCATTTTTAGTTACTATCTCATAACCTAAATATTTAGAATATAAAGTGAAAAATCACTCAAAATCTTAATGGAAAAATATTTTATTTGTTAACTTTGAACTTATTTAAGTTCATAAATACTTCTACTATCCTATTAGACATCAAATTCTCTTTATAATATATTTCTAAGAATACTTTATGTTTTTTGGAAATAAAATTTATTTTCTTTTAGTAGGAATATGAACAAATCAATCTATTGTTTTGAAATCATAAATGGTATTCTATGTGTTTGAAACATTTCCTTTTGTAAATAATATTTTATTAAAATATATCATTGATGGATGGTGGGAACACATGCCCTCATATTTTAAAAAACATATAGATAAACACTTTCTACCCGGATGGACACTTTTATCCAAATATTATTCTAAAAAAATGTTATAGAAATACAATGAATCATAAACCATGTTTATTCATTTAATCATCTCATAACAACCCTTCATTTTCAAACATCCTTACTTATCATATAAGAGAACTAAGATGAAGATACACATTGTTTACTTAGATTCATCCAAGCTTGACACATTCCTTTAAATTCAAATCCTCGATGTAGTAAATATTTACTTCATATTTTGAATTAGAACTATAAGCTCTTTCAATTATTACTTTTCATTTTTAATTCTTGTATATTTTAAAAAATTTGTAAAATATACATTCGATATCACATACCCTTAAAAATCAAAGAATTAATTTCTATAACCCTTGTACCTAATATGGACATTCCATGGAGTTCCCAAAACCCCTCCAGGTATTCTAGATAATACCATATTATGGAATCATTTCCCCTTCCTAATAGCATCCTCATGTTTTAAGCTAATCATAAACCATGTGTAAAAATAACCATCTCATTTTATTTAAACAACCATTTTTACAAGATCCTCTAAAGAGCTAAATGATATATTATACACATATTATGATGAGTTTATCCAAGCTTGAAGCATCCAAGTTATCAATGTAGAAACTCCTTTACTCCATTACATAAAAAAATTGAAGCTTAAATTATTTTTATTTTTATAACCTTCTATAAATTTACAACACTTTATAAAACATAATATTGATATCATATATCTGTCAGAATAATATAATTAATTTTTTTTATAACTGATAAAGCTTTGAGGAAAATTTTAGTCTCACCAAGTCATTAATATATTCAATCATATTGAGTATCAACTGACATACCCAATCATATTGAGTATATGAGAATAAAATCATCAATGTAACCAATCATATTGAGTAAATGAGTAGAGACTAATATTCATTAAATTATTTGGCATCTAATTCCATTGAAACCTAAATAAATCATTCCATGCTTCCATAAGAATATTGATTTTCTTGCTGAGTAACTTTAATACTTTTTTTCTTAGGAAGGAATTATTATAACTCATAGAATATCTCTTTTTATCAAGAACTTTTCTTAACTTATAAGTCTTAGGAGTTTCTTACATTAAACTTCTTATTTCAAGGATTAATATAAAGTATATTTTAATGATGATGACACACTTATCTACAATAAAAACTTTTATCAGTAGAATATCATGTGTTATTTCTTTTATTAAGTACTTTTGATGATATTTCTCCCAATAAAATTGATGACCCCTTACATCATATCTATTTAGTGAGATAAGATCCATATTTCACTAAACTCTAGGCCACTTTAATGTTTCTACCATTACTTAGCTATTTAGTATGGGAATAATCCCAATCACAATAGTTGTGACTCTTGGATAGTTGGGTAGATAAACCTTTATCCAAATCCATCACATGGATTCACTCAACTCGATTCCTCCAGCAATGTAATCCTATTAGGGTCTCTCATCTAGTGTAACCCAAATAAAATGATAAAAACAAGATAAGAAAGGATGATCCATGGGCACCCATCATTAGCATGACCTCACCAAAAAATAATCCTGAGTCAATCATTAATTTCTTGACTTACACAAGATAACCCAGTGTCACCCAAATTTAGTATAACCTACCTGGTTGGATGATCGAGGTATAGAAAAGTGTCTCTTTGGAAACAATTTCACTTAGCATTTGTGGGTATTTATTTTAAGGTATCAACAATTAAATATATATCATATTCATATTAAATTCATAATTATTACATCATATGTAATAATTATCTTCTCATGTCTTATTCATTTTCATTTTATGCATTCTTCAAGTGATTTAGTTTTGGAATCCTTATTCCAACCACAAAATTAACGTGTTAACACCACATTAACGTTGTAACTCTTTACACAACCCAAAAGTTTGTTAATCACCCAAAAATAAAAGTTAAGTATATTCATACATATCCAAATTCATCATATACATAAGGTAAATGAACACTTCATGCAAAGGCATAGAGTTATATGAGATTGAAAAACTCCACATGTGTAAGACCAGAGCGACAAATAGCCTACCCCATTCAATTTCCTAGCCAAGGAAAGACTCTGGGAAAGTAGGTGGTTTAACCCTAAGTCCCTCTACCCGAGGATAATTTAATAGATATATAATTCAATTCATGAAAACCCTAACACCTAATATGTAAAAACTATTCCCAACAACTACTCTCAATATCAAAACTAAAATTACAAACTAAATTCAAGGGAGATGAAAACTAAACTTTATTATATCAAAACTAGCATGATATAAAAGGCTCTATCCTAGAATAAATTGATCATATAAATTTTGGCATACAGTTATTCATAATATAAACAATTTATAACTATGAATAAAATAGGTAATAATCTTTAAATAAATAAAAATTTCAAATATTTAATCATGAGGTAAGAATTTATGAACAATTTTGTAAATAAATGATAATTATAAAACCTTTTATATTTTCACCTTTAACATTATGCACATTCTATAATTTTGAATATAAATTCTTTATATTCTTTCCAATATGAATTCCTTCATATTTATCATAATATGGTGTTTCCCTTTTAAATATATAATATTAAATTAATTATAAACTATTTATAATTAAATTTCTATTATTTAAACCTTTTACATCATCTTGATACCATATATTTAATTATTATTCAAACCTTTATCATATCAATTATCAAAAAAACTTTTGATGCGGGTTAAATAATATCTAAATAAACCCCCTTTAATTTAAACAATTTCAAATTTATTAATTTTGTACTAAGCATGAATATTATGGAAATTTATTAAGTAAGTGGTTTATTTATTTTATAGAATATGATTCATTTATGATCTATTCATAAATAAATTCTAATTATAAAGTTTTTATAAATTATAAACAATATAATAATTTTATATTCTTATTAATATGAACCATTTCACATTTTATATTAAATGAAATTCATAAGATATTTCATGAATTATAAACAATTTATAATTCAATATCTATTATATAAACATTTTTATATAATCTTAATAAAATATATGTTAAAATTTATAAACTCTTTATAAATCACATTTTATGATTTCTAAATAAACCATTTATTTCTATATCATAAATCATGTCATTTAATTTGTCAAAAGGTATCTAAGAAAAATATTTATCAATTAACTATAAACATTTTATAGTTAATTAATTTATAAAACACTTTTTATAATTGTAAATAAATATTTCGAAATATATTTTCCATTATTTATAAAAAATTTATAAATAACATAATTAAATTCAAAATTGATTCCTCTTGATTAGAATAAATACTTTATTTATTTTGATTCATATTTTATGTATAGGCTAGAAAAATATAATTTTATAATTAAAATATATTGTTCAAAAAATAATAAACATATTGATTCATCAAATAACCCTACCCTTTGATACCATTATTGGGTTTTGTATAATCATCACATGACCATGTGCAGTAGAAGACAACCCAAACACAGAAAGATATATATTTGAGAGTTAGAGCATAAATAAACTATATAAACAACGTTTCTAGAAATATCAAATGGTAGAAGTCTTATTCTTGTTTCTCGGTGAAGGAGAATTATTAATGAAGATAAAAAAGTAGTGAAAAAAATCATCCTGCCTCTGAGTGGGTACACTAAGAAATATATCCACAATCGTATCATGAGGATACCCGAATGTTGATGGGGTGCTAGTACCTTCGTCTTTGATGATGAAAAAAAGTGTGGGAGGAAGAGATAAATGAGAGTCTTTCTCACCATTGCTTATTTTCAATAGAAGGGATCAAATACCTTTATATATTCATACATGAAATGTTTTGATTTAATGAAAATGAATCAGCCATATTAAATGTATCCATATATATTTATTCTCATAATTTATTGAATCATATTTAATGAGCAGTTTTTCTAATTAATCCATTCATAATAGATTGTAACTGATAAAACCATCCAGGAGAAATATATATATCAAATATATATATTAATTATCACATGTATTTAAAACATGCATTATAATACACAAAGAAAATTCATGCAATTAAATTTACATATTATATATATATATATATTAGATCATATTTAACAGTTACACCATGGACATAAAATTTAATGCAATAGTTCTATTCCAATCAAAGTGTTGAGATATCAACTTCTATAAATATGTAAGGGAAAAATCCCTCCTCAACTTATCTATTAATGACATGTCACTCATGAGGCACTCAATGCATCCAACATTTCCAGGAACTATATCATCATGGTTTATGAAATACATATAAGTGCATGATTTGTAATATGAATTAATAATAATATTAACATCTAGGGTCCATTACACATGCTCATAGATAGGAATATCTGATGACACCAAAACATGAAGAATTTCTACTTATGGGTTTATTATTATAGTCTCCCATCTTATATATTACCAAGTATGAACTTTATGAGAAGAAGTATCATTCTATTAGTAGTACTCGCACTCGACGGTCTACATTCTATGAATCATATCATAGTATATTATCTAACCATAGAACAATATTTAAGAATATCTTTATTGCATTTCAAGGTTATCATCATAATATGGATCTTCTATGACCTTATGAATGTGATGAATACTCTAGGACATTATTACATTAAATTTATGTATAACTATGAACAATATGTAACAAGATATTTTATCAATATTAAAATATTTTAATATACATGTAATCAAAGTATAATTAGTTTTTTTAGAAAAAAAACTTCAATAGAGATTTCAAAAATTATATAAAATAAATTAATATAAGTTATGTCTAAAAAATTATGGAAATTTATACATTTACCCTTCAAAACATACCAATCCTCAAAGAAAAAAAGAAAAGAAAACTCAATTTAAAATATTTAAGGTTCCATACATAAATCACTATTTTTATAAATCTAAAATTTTTCTTTCTTAATTTAAAAGAATGTCCCTCCATACATTTCCATCTAATCACAAACTTGAGTTTATTGAGAATATTATTTTCTTGACACAAAGTGGTGGGATATCACTTTTATAGGTAACATAATCACATTGGATTTATACTACATATAGAATAGGGTTATTATCATTTTGGGTACTTGTTTTCATATATTGAATATATCATTGGTTTTAGATACTAGAATTATATTTATTTAAAAATTCTTTCAAATGTCTCTTCTTGGATAATTGTTTAATTAAAACAATTTCTCTTGAAATTAAGATTGTTTAATAACGGTGTGTTCGTTATCAACAATTTAAAAGCTTCACTCCACCTTAATGCATAAGTTGAATTCCATTTTAAAATTTCCTTAATTTAAATTACTCCATCCCAAAATTCATCCATATACACAATTTTTTAATATAAAAATTTAAAGAACTCTCTTTGAATTTTCCCATCCTCAGTCACTTCAAAGACAAACATATAAATCCATGAATATTAAAAATCTTAAAATTATTCACCCACAACCATTTTAATTTAACTAATATAAATTTATTATAGTTATACCATCTCTTAATTGGTCACTAATAAAAACATTTCATCCATGTAAATATCAATACAATGACCAAATGGGGTGCCTAAAAATAAGGTACCCTCTCCCACACTTAATAATGAGCATATCCCCCATGATCATGTTAAGGTGGAAAAGAGTTGACTAGTGAGTCATGGGAAAGGGGATAGATAAAAAAAATAAAAAATTAAGTATAGTATGAAAGAGAAAAAAATACTTTGATTGAGGTGAAATGAATTTGGTGTGTGAGAGCTCACAAAGAGGATGAGTGTGATAGAAAAAAGCATAGAAGTTGAACTTCTATCCAAACCAAAGAAAGATGAGAACATGATGAAATAAAAATAAAATGGAAAAAAGGATTTTCTTTTGAACACACATTCACACCATAACATGAGAAAATATCATGAATAATATCCAGGAATAATAAAAACATTCAATAGTTAGTAAATGAAGCACAAATCTGTGAAAATAACATGAAGGGATATAAGAAAGTATAAAAGAGGTTAGTTCAAGACCATGGGAGGGATAATGAAATAAGGACCATGGAATCCCACTCAGGTTAGATCATCCTATTTCATATTTATACCAATAGGTTTGTAATAAATTCCCATTATGAGGGTAGAAGTATCCCCATCACCAACTGAATAAGAAGCACTAGTCCAGTGGTCATCGCCTGTACCCTTGGTTGTAGGATGAGTAGCTGCAGATGAATCTCAGGATGTGATATGATGAGTGAAACACCCACTATATAGGTAATGGGAAGGAGATTGATCATGTAGAGGTTGGTAATTGATTGGGGGGGGGGATTCCTGCATAATTATGTCTTCAAATTGAATACAACCTACCAGTCGAACAGAGTATACTGGTCTTGATGGAATTTCCATTTTAGGTTGAGGTTGGAAAAGGGGATCCCCTACAGGTCCAGGTCGGAAGGGTATGGGTATTATGGTGGTGAAAGTATGCTAGTGGAAGGATAAATTGGGTGTGATGGATCTGTAAGAGAGGGGGAATGGTGAATGTCCTTAAATGGGGTAGTGTGGTGGGGTCCCTTGGGTGGTGGAGTGAAATCTTAAGTCTTATCCTGGGCTTCATCTTAGGCACCATATAAACGGTACTGATTACTATCATATTCAAGCATCCAAATGCGTAATACCCTCATTATATCAAAGGGTATAGGTGATTATATCCCAACAAATGACTCTATTGAAATCTATTTTAAAACTCTCATCTAGGATCATGATGTATGGGCCTCCAAAAATTATCCCTTTTGAATTTATAAACTTTTGAAGGAGATATTGTGAATATAAAAATTCTAAGTTTATTGGAGGTCCCCTAATCATAGAATGAATCATAAATAGACCCCACTGAGAAATATTTCCCTCATTGTCTGATTTTTGGGAAAATCATGTGGTAAGTACCCGATAAAGGCCTAATGTAACATACTAGATCCAGATGCCACTCAACTAGTGACCCGTACCCGGTTGACCACATGGCTTCAAGAGCATTTCCCCAAACACCAAAGGCTACCAAAAAGCAGCGAGGGCCTAATGTGTGAGAGCAGGGAAACTATGCCCTCATTGGTAGAGTGTAACACAGTGGAATAAATAATAATTCAATAGCGAAATCCGTAAACAACATAAAACTAAAATAAATAGATGAATATTGATAAGATAAATAATCAATCATCATTCCATACAAAATATGATGCAACATGTTATATGTTTAAAGAAAGAATCCAAAAAAAGTAAACTTTTGTAATACACAATATATGTCTCAAAATCACAAAAGAAACAAAAGAGACTAGCAAGAATTGCAAGTCTCGGCTTGGTCCCATGATCTCCCCTTCCTAAGAAGCACATCAAGTACCTATAGTAGGGAACTTTCTCTGATCAACACCTATAATCATATAATCTGTTTGGTCCAAAAAACATAACCCAAACAAGGTTTGAGACTAAATACCAGAAGATAACCACCCAAGGTCTATGCCAATCTGTCAGTGAATATATATAACAGGCAGTGTACACAAGTGAAAGCAGTAAACCAGAAGGTACTCAAAAGTAAGCACAATAGATGTCTCAAAAGACAATGTAACCAAGTACAATTGAAGACTAAATCCAAGATTTTACTTTGGCTAGGAAAAAAAATCATTGGTCATTCTATTTCACTATTCAATTCCATTGGATTATATAAAATTCTCAAGGTCCGGCCTAGGATTGAAAACCCCAGTATAAAAGTAACCATCAACTTGTGACATAATAATCATTTAATCATCTGCTAATATATCCCGGTCTAGGTATCCCTCAATGAATCCGAGGTTCGTTCGACATTTTAAAGAAGAACCAATGATCCTAACCACTCTATACGTGGCTCACTCATAGTCTTTACTTAATTAACCTTTTGATCCCATCCATTTTATTTTAACCGAGACAATGGTTCACCCAAGGTATATAAGGTACAATTTGTCACATGATCCCAACCTTGTATTTTAACCGATACTGTAGATCTCTCATTACTAATTAATTATTATTTTTTCATTTATTTCAATTAAAAATTGCACCTAAAAATAATCACATGTGAATTAAACTATCACATGGATTTAACATAATCAATTCACATGGTCACAATTTACATAATAACAGACACATGTAAATTAAACTATTACATGAAAAAACAAGGATCACTCACATGGGAAAAACATATAACCAACCTATTGTGAAATTTAAACATTTACAAGGATTAACATAACAAGTATCTACCATGGTTAATTCATATAACGAGCAATACATTTTTAACAACCTAAGAATGGGAATTCAAGTCAAGAATCATAGGAATTCTTAAGAAAATGGCTATCCAAGGGAAATGAGCCCATGGGGTGTCTCTAAATCAATGGTCAAAACCCTAAAAATGCTTTCAATCATCTAATTAATTACCTAATAATCAATATGAAATAATAGGGTTCATCATTCAATCAAGGGACACCTTAAAAGTGGATGCACAACACTTCGACATATATAAACTTCATGAAAATTTGTGAAAGGCACAAGACCACCTACCTCATACTCGTACGACTCTCCTCGTCCAACTTCAAGCTATAATTATTTTTAGAAATAAGTAGATATAAAAAACAGTTATAAGTGATCAACCTTAAATAACCAGATCGAGAGAATAAATCAGGAAGAAAGGATCAAGTTGAATTAGGAACTCACTGGGAGGATTCCATTGTATCCAACGATGTTCGAATTGGAGATCGTACGATGAATCAAGAGCCAAACCCTCATTTAGAATTTCTGGGCGTGATGTACGTCGAAAAGGAGTCGTTTCTGTTCATATGAAAAAAAGATTCTATTGTTGACTTAATAATAAAAAAAATGCACATGGGTGTACTTGAGACTACACACCATGTCCGTACAACTACTGTCTAGACCATCACATGGCCGTGTACTAGGATTACATGGCATTCAACCCTCTGTATATTGCGTGTACATAAAAGTACATGGCGTGTAGTCCCCAGTCACATTGTGTAACATGCCTAAAGCCATCCCTCGACCTCTTTTCCCCCATTTTCTCAAGTATAAGATGAAAATAAAGATCCATACCTCAAAGGAAGAACTGAGTTCTTACAAATTTCTACCCTTAAAGCAAATTGTCCCTAAATTTCCCTTTCAAGGGTGATAAAGAGATATCTAAGAACAAATTCATCCACTGTGATCATACGTCAACCTCCCTCTCCCAAGTCTCATTCTGCACTCATCCATGCTTCCCTAGTACCCATACTAAAGGAATAGATCAGACATGAAGAACCTTCATGCTATAATCCATAATATGAACCAGATTCTCCTCAAAGGATGCATCTTCCTGTGATTTGACTTCCTCGGGTTGAAAGGTGTGAGACGGGTTCGAAAAGTAACATCGTAACTAAGAAATATAGAAGACATCATTGATAGCCCTGTACCTCTAAGGTAACTACAATCTATAGGCAACCAGACTGGCCCTTTCTAGAATCTCAAACAGACCGATGTATCTTTACAAAATCTTACCCTATCTCTTAATCCTCTTGTATACCAACCTTGGTGTGACACATAGGAAAACTCGATCCCCAACCTCGAAGTCCAAATGTTTTATATGGTGATTGAAATATGATTTCTGAAGAGACTATGCAGTATCCATCTACTTATGAATCAACTAACCTTCTCAGTGGTCACTTGAACAAGATGTGGTCCCAACATCGCTACCTCTCCTACCTCTAGACAAAACAAGAGTGATCTACATGGAATAATGTACAAAGCCTCATATGGCACCATATGAATATTATCCTAGAAGCTATTATTGTAGGCGAACTAGAAAAGGGGTATGTGTGTCTCCCAAGAACCCCTAAAATCCAAGATGAATGCCCAAAGCATATCCTCTAGTACCTGAATCGTGCACTCTGAATGGCCATCTGTTTGGGGGTGGTAAGCTGTGATCAGAAACACCTATGTACCCAAATCCCTCTATATCCCTTGAAAAAAATGAGAAGTAAAATGATATTTCCTATCTAAAATAATATAATGAGGAACCCCATGTAGTCGTAGAATCTCCCTAATGTATAACCTCCCAAGATCATCATCATTGAAGGTTTCCTTGATCGTCATTAAATGTGAAACCTTGTAAGCCTTTAAACCACAACTCATACTGTATCATTACCTTAGGGAGACCTTGGTAAACCCGTCATGAAATCCATCATGATGTCATTCCATTTCCATTCAGGAATGGGTAGTTTTAGCAAAAGTCTTTCTATCCTTTCGTGTTATACCTTCACCTGATGAAAGGTGGTACATCTCATGAAAAAACCAGCTACATCTTCCTTTATACCTAGCCACCAGTACCGATGATTTAAATCCCAATAAATCTCAGTGACACTAGGATGAACTGTCTAAACTGAAGCATGAAAATCCTGCATCATCTCCTCACACATGTCTACTGACACCCATACGCGACCATGTAACCGCAAAACCTCATCCTCTCCTATGGTCTAATCAGGAGGGGGGGGGGGGGGTCCTCTTCTGACATACTCTCCCATAGAACAAGGCATTTAGAATCTTATAGCTACCTCATATTCACTCTATCTAGTAAGGTATAGTTAATAACCAAGGATGTAATAAAAGTCTTTTCCTACCTATCTTGAACCTCTAGATGCATCTTAGAGAACAATGCCATCAGCTACCACTCACTACTGGCCTACTGCACTGTCTGTATTTGAGTCCTGCTGCTCAGTGAATTATCCACTACATTTCCATTCCCAAGTGTTTAGGTAAGATCAAATTCAAAATACTAAAGGTATTCCACCACCTTTGCTACCTTAAATTCAGATCACGCTAAGTAAAGATGTACATGATAATTTTGTGGTCTATGTACACCACAAAATGATCTCCCAATATGTAATGTTTCCAACAATGCAAGACATGAACAACTACGACTAACTCAAGATCATGCATTGTGTAGTTCTTCTCATGTGGCCTCAGCTGCCATGAACTATATGTAATGACTCGATCCCCCTTCATAAGCACTACTCCTAGCCCAATACCTAATTTATCTTAGTACACAGTATAAATCCTTCTAGGCTGTAGAAAAATAAGTATTAGTGCTGACATGTATCTCCCTTTCATATTCTAAAAGGCCTTCTTACAAGAATCTAACCATACACACTTCAAACCCTTCTTTTTCAAGACCTTCATCGGCACTACTAAGCGTGAGAAGTCTTGTATGAAATTCCTATAGTAACCAGCCATCCCTATAAAACTATTCACCTCAAAGATGTTTTTGGGATGCTTCTAGGTAACTACTGATTTCACCTTATCTGGGTCCACTGATACTTCTTTCTCTCGGATGACATGACCCAAGAAGTGAATCTAATCCATCCATAATTGGAACTTTGATAGATTATCATATAACAATGCTCTCTCAGTGTACTAAAAATGATTTCAAGATGTGTGGCTTGGTTGTGTTGATTATTATAATACACCAATATATAATCTACAAAAACTAAAACAAAAGAATCAAGATAGGGATGAAACACTCAGTTTATCAGTACCATGAAGACCACTGGAGCATTCATGAGACTGAATTTCATAACCACATACTCGTACATACCATATCTACTTCAAAAATCTATGTTTGGTATGTCTGATGATCTAACATATACTTTATGATAACTAGATCTCAGATCAATCATAGAGAATACCCGAGCTCCTCGGAGATGATCGAAGAGAGCATCTCTTCCCAAAAGAGGATACAAGTTCTTTACCATTAACTGGTTCAATTTCAAATAATCCAGGCATATACTGAGGGTACCATCCACCTTTCTTGAAAAAAGGACTGGTGAACCCCATAGAGAATTACTGGGTCATATAAACCCCTTTACCTCCAAATCCTCCAACTACCTCTTGAGCACTTTCAACTACATCATAGACATCCTATAAGGAGGGATGGATATTGGTGCAGCTCTTGGTACTAGATTGATAGAGAACTCTACCTCTATTAGCAGGGGTAAACCTGAAAATTCGTTAGGGAATAAGTCTTTAAAATGATCAACCACTGTTGGAAAGTACATCTGACATGTCCTATGGTCATCTAGATATAAATTGGAAATTTGTGCTGTCATCCCACTCAACCCACGATGCTCAGGTCTGTCTCGGCTCACCAGGACATCCCATTTACCCTTGTGTAGAAATGATCCACCATCTGGTGATGTGAAACTCAACCTACGGTGATAGAAATGAATTAAATATTGAAAATACACAAGCTAATCGATTTATATGATGACATAAAAGCCTAAAAAATCTAAGAAATAGAGATCCCAAACGAAGTGACAACCACCAATCTCAATGGATAACTCCTTGCACTATCTCACACCTACCATTATAATCCCTAACAAAGTGTCTAGTTTCATAACGTCATTAGAAGTAAAAATAAAGAGCCATAGGATCTCCACAATGGGAATACATATGAAACTATGTGAAGCCCCTATATCAAAGAGTGCAGAAGCTAAAACAGTTGTGACTAGAATAGTACCTCTGATAATAGAAGGTTTGGGATCTTACTCCTACCAGGTCTATTGTACTGCAAAAGTCTAGCCTGTACCATAGCCCTGCGACACTACCTGGCTACCCTGAGCTGACCCATCCTACTGTTGCTGAGATCCTAGGGTATTGATACCTCATCCATGACCACCGCCTTGGCTTGAACGGCTTGACACATTTCAGTTCCTTGACTGGTGAGAAGCTGCTAAACCTGCTCCTGAATGTGGAGTTGGTGAAGACCCTCTCTAACTAGATGATAGTGGAAATATCCTGCAGAAACACTGTAAGTGGCCCATCTTGCCACAAGATTGACACTCGACTAGGTCCATTGGGCACTAGGGTCTAGTATTCCCAATTGTTCTGTAATGGAAGCACCTCACCTTGATACTGGAAGATACGTTCAGAGTACTAGATTCACCTTGTGTAAGCTCTAGTAAACACTTCCTACTACTGGTTGAAATAGTACCTGATCTTGGTGCCGGACCGCCTCAGATCACACCTTCAGATTCCCTTTGATTCTGCTCAGTAATCAGCTCCTGGTTCACTCTAGAAGATATAATAGTCAGCCAAAATATATTCATCTATGAGTAGATGTCGTACCTGATACCATCCTCTAATTGCCTAGCCTTCGACAAATCTTCACCCATCAAAATAGGTGGTAAGTGATGGAACTCAGTAAATCAGGAAGTGTAATCCATAACTGATAGAGAAACCTACTCCAGATGCATAAACTCACATGGTTTGTTGGACCTTAGCATCTTGGGATATAATTATTCATAGAATATTGTCTAAAAATCTCCCCATGCCATGTCCCGTTGACACTCTATCTCTATGATAACATCCCAAAACCTCTTGGAAGAATCATATAGAATATAAGTTATAAGTTTGAACCTCCTCTCCAGAGGCATCTCAATATGATTTAAGATCAATAACATGGCCTCTATCCATGAATCTATAACCTATGGACCACATTCCCCAAAAAATGTGGATGGGATACTGCTAGAACACTTGTGTTAGTTCTTCCATAGACATGGTAGGCTTTGGTTATCCATGAAAGGTTTTCATAAACCTCATAAAACCTTCATGGAAAAGTGAATCATCACTTTCATCTGGTATAATAGCTGGTGATACAACTAGTTCAACTGGAGGATCCATTGGTAGCCCATGTCTTACCACCTCCGAGGTATGATCATCTCCACCTTCCTGGCATACTACTGGAGTTCGTCGTGATGTAATTGCTCTGTAAAGTCCAGAACATACACCTCAGTATGAGATTATTCATTAAGGTATGTAGTTCAAGAGTGCAACAACTAAACCTGAGAAGGAAAGCCTCAAAAGTTAACAAAATATGAGTACACAATGTGTAGGGACAATACACGATGTGTACACTTAAGCTCTTACATGGTCACGTACTCCTTCCAATCTGGTCATGTAAACACCCCAGGTACACAACATTTAGGGACCATACACGATGTGTATACTTAATCTCTCACATGGTCATGTAACTCTACCTACCTTGGTTGTGTAAACGTCCTGGGTACATGCCTTGTCAGGTTGATACATGGTGTGTACTCAAGTCTTTCCTCTTGGCCATGTACTTTTACATGGCCATATCCACACAAGTCTGCCTATGTAAAACTACACAGGGTGTACATAGGGTACACAACGTTTTATGATCAAAAATCAACAACCCATGATATCTCTCACACAACCATACACTTGGTTAAAAACCACATGATGTGTACTCAGAGTACACATCATGTACTTAAAAGTTTATATTCTTCTTGAATAGAAGAACACATGGTGTGTGTTCATAGGACCACATGTTGTGTTGTCCAGGGTTTTGGACAGTAAGCCTCAGAAACTTTCCCAAAACCCATGTTTTTTCAAATTAAAGCAACGATGTGCCAAATTACAATCTGTGAGGGCCCATACTCCCCACGGATCAAATATTGGAATCCACTTATAGCACAAAACAACACAATCCATATCCCATGTCCAAAATGTGATGCACAAAATTCTGATCCAAGAGGGCCCATACTCCTCAGGGACCAAAGTTTGGTGTCCATCCAATTCAACCATAACATGTACCAATAAACATATCCCAATAGAAGGAATATCTATCATAGTAGATATCACAACATCATGCATATCTAGCACAAAATCTATCAAAACAACATGAAATCAATAATTCGCTCCAAATGGCATGGAAAGAATGCATGGAATACAATTTATAACAAGTTCCTATATGATGAATGAGATGGAATGCCCTCATATCATCGGGTTTCAATAAAATAGAACCAAAATGATATCAATAGTAACAACACAAAACAAGTGAGTCACCCGATAATGAAATCAAATCAACTATAATAGCTCAAAATCAAAAAATTACAATTTCATTCGAGGTAATTTGGATTTTCCCTGTACACAAGGTAGCTACTCCCAGGAACAACTAATTACCAAATTACATTTCACTAATATCTTTTCCAAATAGTAAAGAAAACTTGAATATGATACCACTTTGTAAAGTCCCAGATCTGGATGCCACTCAACTAGTGCCCTGTACCTAGTTGGCCACATGGCCTCAAACGCATTTTCCCAAAAGATGATACAATATGTAATATGTTCTAAAAAAGAATCCAAAATAAGTACACTACAGTAATACACAATATATGTCTCAAAATCACAAAAGAAAAAAAAGAGACCAGGAAGCATCACAAGCCTTGGATCGGTCCCATGCTCTCTCCTTCTTAAGAAGCACATCAAGTACCTGTAGCAGGGCACTTTCCCTCATCAAAACCTGCAATCATATAATCTTTTTGGGCCCAAAAACATGACCCAAATAAGGTATGAGACTAAATCCAAATTGGAAACCACCAAGGTCTATGCCAATCTATCAGTGAATCTATATAACAGGAAGTGTACAAAAGTGAAAGTAGTAAACCATAAGGTATTAAAAAGTAAGTACAACATATGTCTCAGAAGACAATGTAACCAAGTACATGTGAAGACCGAATCCAAGCTTGTCCTTCATCTTGGCAGACGCGTCATTAGTCATTATATTTCACTATTCAATTCCATTGGATTATATAAAGGTATAGAGGTCTGGCCTAGGCTCGATGAACCTCGTATAAAATTAACCGTCAACTCATGACATAATAATTATTTAATCATATTCCAATAGATGCCAGCCTGGGTCTCCCTCAATGGATCCTAGGTTCAATTATAATTTTAAAGAAGACTCAATGAGCTCAACCACTATATATGTGGCTCGCTCACGACCTTTACATAATTAACTTTTTGAACCCATCCATTATATTTGAATCGAGACAATGGTTCAACCAAGGTATATAAGGTTCAATTAGTCACATGAGCTCGAACTTGTCTTTTAACCAAGATTGTGGCTTGCCCATTGCTAATTAATTATTTTTATCATTTAATTCAATTAAAAATTCCACCTCAAAGGCAACACATGTTAATTAAACTATCACATGTCTTTAACATAATAAAATCATGTGGGCACATTTTACATAATAACAGACACATGTAAATCAAAATATTACATGGAAAAACAAGGATAACTCAAATGGGAAAAACATATAACTAGACGATTGTGAAATTTAAACACTTACAAGGCTTAACATAACAAGTATCTCACGTGATAAATTCATATAACGAGCAATAAATTTTTAAAAACCCCATAATGGTAATTCAAGTCAAGCCTCATAGGCATTTTTTCCCTATGGAAATTGGGATGACCTTGTTTATTTAAGGTTCAAACATTCCAATCGGTTTCTAACGGGTCTGTTTGTAGAACCAGAAACATTCAATGATTCTATATCCATTTGGACCTACTTTCCAAAGTTAGGTGCTCATTAGTTGTGGACCGATGAGGCTTAAGAATTTGCATTGGTCGAGAGGATAGGAGGTCGGACTCATCACAACTTTTTTGGGGGAATTATTGTCTACTCTGGGACTCTCTTTATAGATTTAATTTATATTAGTGAATCCTTATTAAATTACCAAGTATGAAAATGATCTTTCCTTTATATCTGACAATCAATGATTGATATGTATGGGATTTAGAGAGTCTTTTATATGTAGTTGAGGTTCTTCATCGATAGGGAATAATCTGTATTTGTTATAGATTCTTAGTCAATGGTATCCTTCAATAAATTATATAGAGATATCTTGGTCATTATGATAACCATACTAGTTTTAAAGCCACTCAGCGGGGTACTTGAAATTTATTTTCGTTCAGAAAGACATGGATTATTTCATAGTTGGGATCATACCCGCAGATGGGCTACCTACGTATCCTTGTTTAGAAAAGGAATCAGAACCTACGTAGTTCAAGTAAAGAAGTATGAGGTTTATTTATAATTGAGGACCCAAAGAAAGATTTCATGATTACTTTTACGCTCTAAGAATATGTGATTCATGCTCGGTGTGAGAAACAAGAGGTATCAGTAAAACCTGAAGATTGTGCCACGAAAGATGAAATCATAAGGAATGATGTGGGGCTTATGTATGTATGACTGCCCATATAGATTAAGATTGGGATTTACTTCAAGGAAGAAACATGGGAACAAGGTCCATAAAGGTATATGTGCTTTATGGAGATTTGCATACTTAACTTAGGACTTAATCCTGATGAGGATGCCCAAATTAGAGGGGACTTATGATTGGGTTTTATTCCTGAGAAGGAAGACCAGATCAAGAGAAATTAAGAATGATTAAGAGAAATTATGACTAGGGATTATTCCTGAGAAGGAGGCCCAGGTTAAGGGGAATTTAGAATCTGGGGATTACTCCTGAAAAGGAGGCCCAGGTTAAGGGACTTGGGGCTTACTACTAAGGAGGATGCCCAAATTAAAGAAGCTTATGACTGGAGATTATTCCTGAGAAGGAGGCCCAGGTTAAGAGGACTTGAGACTTTGGGGCATATTCCTAAGGAGGAGGCCCAGTTTAAAAGAACTTGTGACTGGGGCTTACTCCTGAAAAAGAGGCTCAGGTTAGGGAACTTAGGGCTTACTCCTAAGGAGGATGCCCAGATAAAAAGAAATTAAGACTGGGGCTTACTCCTGAAAAGGAGGACCAAGTTAAGGGGACTTGGGGCTTACTCCTAAGGAGGATGCCCAGATTAAAAGAAATTAAGACTGAGGATTACTCCTGAAAAGGAGGCACAAGTTAAGGGGACTTGGGGATTACTCCTAATGAGGATGTCCAAATTAAAGATCTTCTCATCTTATAGGATGAGGTTGAATGAATTAAATCTCTAACCTTAGTGACATAAATATATGTAAATCACTAGGTTTTAAAAGATGTTCCATAGAATTCCTTTCAGATAAGGAATCCAACAGAGGAATCATGTCATAAATGAATTTTAATAGGGTTTTTAAGGCTAAATCTTTAAGAGGAGAGGTGGATAAGCAGGAGAGGCACCCAAAATGAGGTAGGCGTACAAGTCCTGGTGGGGCGCGCAAGTCCTGGTTGTGCAAGTATACCTGCGCGACACTTGGGTACTTGCGTGCCGGTCAACCCATAGGGTAATACTTGGGCGAGGTTTGGATCAAGCCCTTAGTATTATCCCTAAATAATTCGAAATGAGTGGCGTGCAGGTTCTGTTGAAGGGATAAGGTGGTGCACAAGTGTGACCATTTACCTTAAGGGTTAGACACTTAGGCGCGCAAGTGCTGATGAATTTAAACACTTAGGCCTTGTTCCCCCTCTTTATATCTTCCATTCTAGGTAATAAATTACCTTTGAAGTGTTCAGAAGACTTCAAGAAGAGACTTGGGCACCGGGAGCTCAAATCTGACTTTTGGAAATTTTCATCCCTAAAATGGGGGGCCCGCAAGGGGTATTTATAGGCTACTGAAGACCCTGGGCGAAAATAAAATAGGGTGCACAAGTCACCTGCGCACCCAATATGTGGCACACATGTATACTTGCGCGACCAACTTGGAACTTGCACGACCCATGTTGAAGAAATCCCTCTTCATGCCTTTGTCGATTTTTGATGTTTCTTCAAAGGTTGAATCACTTTGTGCTTAAGGTATTCCCCTTTTCATTCATTCGACTCTATGACGGAAAGGAGTGTAAAAAAAAGCCCCCCCTTAGAGTTGGATCCAAAAGGATGGAGGATGTGACTCTGAGGTAAAGGAGAAAAGGAAGGAAGGGTGGCACACAAGTTTTGAGCGCGCAGATGGCGGCCCACAAGAGTGATCCGCACAGGCTGCGACGCGCAAGGGTGTGGCCTTGCCTATAAATATGCGCCCCATTATCGCGCAAAGCACCCGAATCTCAAATATTTCCACTCTCACCGTGAAAGTTTTCCTTGTCACGCAAGTTTCCAATTTTCCGCGGTTTCATTGCTTTTGTTCGTGTCGCACTTCTGCAGAGGTATTTGGACCTGTGCGGTGATACCTGCATGCCAAAACTTGTGCGACACAGTTACACTTGCACGCCAACATTGGACTTGTGCGCCTTAATTCCTTAGCCATTTTTTCCATTTTTTCTTCACAAATTTTATGAAAAACCAACTTAATTAAGAGTTAATTATTCGCCCTTTGTGCAGATTCAATGGCTCCTAGAAGAATCGGAATGACTGATGAACTGGCTAGCAAGTGGATTGATGACATGATGAATGTTGTTGGCCATGATTACTATGATATCTGCGATATAACTCTTCCATATTTGGCCAATTATTTGAAGAAGTATCATCTTAACTTTCCACAGAGCATCTACTTGCCTCTATATGGGCATGGTCATCTGTAAGAAGTCAATATTCCAGAGGCAAAGAATTATCTCCCACATTCTTGGTTTTAGAATTACCCAAATTTTTCTTCAGAAAATATCTCAATTGGAGGATCATTTGTTAATACTAGAATAGTGAAGAAGGCCTACATAATGCATCATAGACCTTGTTCCCCAGATCTGAAACCTCACAAGCCCGAGCTGCAACCCCATTATTATCCTTCAATATTCCGAAATTCTCAGATGGATAAATCCAAAGGCTAGAAGAAGAGTTGGGACTTTTTTCCTAGAGGAGGTGTGAAGCCAACTTGGATGTGGGCATATTGGGTGCGATAAACTTGTGCAGAGTTTGTTGAGGATTTGAAAGTAGCTGCAATATATGAAGCCGTCTGGGCTGGGCAGACATATGTCTACAAGAATGATGACTTTGTACCGGAGCTAATCAGCCACTGGAGCCCAGAAACCAATTATTTCCATCTGAATCATGGAGAAGTAGGAATCCGTTTGTGGGATGTCTACAAGATCTCGGGGGTCCAATTTTGGGAGATATTTATGATGAATTCATCCCCCCAAGGTGACTTGGAATGCTTCGGAGAAGACTCCGGCCTTGGCTCAGGAGTTATTGAAAATATTATACAAGATCAAGAATTCAAAGACCTCCAAAACTCATTCCAGAAAGTATATTCATCTAGAGGAGTGGATGGATATGTTTCTTACCAGGAAGGAGGGAGAGTGGCCCAGCTGTGCTCGTCCTACTATTTTCACCAGAATAGAGAAGAGGGGTGCTTCTGGAACATTATGGCCGACTCTAGAAGCAGGATAATTTGATAAGTGGGGGTACTAAGTGGATCAGAGAATCCCAAAAAATACCCATCTGGTGGGCCTATTAGCCTTGTGGATTGGTGTTTATCTTTTTCCATTCAGGGATTCAAAGGGAGGCGTCAGACCAGGGACCTTCGTTGTGGCAGCCAAGTTGGTTGAGAAGAAAATGGTTGGGTTGGACACCCCCATTTTAGCGAAGATTCACAGGAGATTACTCCATGTATTTATGGGTAAGTCTCCTTTGAGAATAGTGAGAACATTCTAAGTTTTTTGGGGGATGGATCGCCACTCATTTCAGGACATATGCTGTACAGAACGGAGTACAGGTTCCTGGAAGATCTTTCAAGCCATCAATGCAAGCATTTTCTGGAGTTGCTCTGTTAGATATCAACATCTATGATATGAAGGTGAGGCTGAGCATGTTAAAGGAATTCAATTTATTTCCTTATGGAAACCCTCCAACCGGGCGGTTTGTTGATGATGGAACAACCATCCTAGAACTGAGGTCATACATACTGGCTTGCAGAGATGGTGTACTGGCAACCAGGATTGATGGAGAGATTATATGAAAGGCCTATGATCTATACATATTTTCACGCCAATTCAAGTGTCTGTAGCAGACTGTTATATCCCCTCCTGTGCATTTCAGGTTAGAGAAGCATCTGATGGTTGCCCGACAACTATGGTTGTTGACATATATGGAGAAGACCAGGGTAGTGTTTAATCTACCAGTTGATAAAGCGGTGAGTAATTTGACTACATGGTATACTGAGAACTGGATAACATCATACCCTGAAGGGGTACTAAATCATTCGGTTCATTAGGTGGGGAAAAAGAAAAGAACTGTAGAGAAAGAAACCCTTCATCTGGAAGGTGATGCTTCCCCACATGGAGCTGATTCACCAGGTTCCTCACCTAGGGCTGACTCGCTGGATTCCCAAGATGGGTATGATGAGGAACAACATGCGGCAAAGCAGCCTCATGTCAGATATAATCCTCCTGTCAGAATCAAGAGACCCACTACATCGATTCCTAGTGAGTTACTTAATTGAGGCAATTTAATTGCCATTACTTTATAAAGCAACGAGTCTGATTTTCTTATCCTTTATCTGTAGTTGTAGGAGCTGGGAAGAAGCTGAATTCTAATATTGTAAGAACCTCCTCGTAGCCTTCTGGTACACACGTTGAATATCTACAACCAGAGGCTATACAGACATGGTAGAGTTTATATTGTGATGCTGAAACTACCTGGATGGATCTGTGCTAGGGGCTACACATCCCTGGAATAGGGAATCTTCGGGCCTACACCGATATCCATTTCGAGGATGCCCCCGATGAAGTGCGGGCTTACATCAGAGAGCTGGAGATGCTCATATATTCCACTGATGATTCCATTCCTATCACCAAGCGTGTGAAGGAAATGATAGATCGTGGAACCACTAAGGGGATTGGTGCTTTCGGAGATGAGGAGTGGCACGATTACGTGGATCCTGAAGATGTAAGTCTATTTTCTTATTTTTTTTGCAACTTGATTTCAGTTAAATCTTTGTTACTCAAGAAAATTACTTTCTTCATCCTGAAGCTTGCAAAGGAAGGAACTGATGAGGTTCCTTCACCACAGTATAACCCTGGTGGTATTGCCATCGGGGCTAATGAATCTCCTCACAAGCCGGGAGAGGTATCTCTAGGCCAACATGCCATGGAGGAGGAGTTAGACATGGATTTTCATTCTCTAATTCCTATATTTAGAGATGATGATGTCATCACTCCCAAAAAGCTAAAGAAGGAAAGGCATCGAAGGAAGAATTCCACATCTAAATGCTTCATCAATAGTGGTAAGTCCTTCAGATAGTCACGAGTCTTAACCCATGAAAAGATTGCTCATACTTTTTGGGATTGCAGGGGCTTCTTCAGTTTCACCTTTTAGGGAGAGGACTAAACCTCCTCTAAGAACGATGGAGGGTGCTGGTGAACAATCACAAGTTCATGCTGGCTTGGCTGCTGTTGAAGAGGAACCGGCGTCTGTTCCCAGTACCACTCTTGCGGATACTGTAAGGAGAGAAGAGCCTGCTTCTGGTAATTTACAATGATTCATAAAATGTTGAATGAAAACATCAACTAACTTCAATTCTGTGATACTTTTATGTTCAACACCTACAACAGAGCATTTGGCTGCCACTGCAACTACCTCTGTAATTTTATCTAAAGAAGCTGTCCGGGGTCAGAGGCTGCAGGATGAGGGTCACCAAGAAGATACATCGAATGCTCTCACTGGTGAGACTAACCAGGAATTTGAGATATCATTAGATGAAATGATGAAACTTGGTGCATCTTTTGAAGACATTTTAGATCAAGTTAAATTACTATGTAATTTAGAAGATTTTGGACGTGAGTGTTACCCTTCATCCTGTGAAAATAACTTCTTATTATATCTCTGACCATGATTGGTTAAAATGTGCAGTTCCATCTGAGCAAGCTTCTAAATTTCCAATGCCTGAAGGGGGTACATACAACCCTACTATTGCAGAGACAATAGTTCAAGTGGAGCTTAACCCGGAAGAGCTTCCGGAAATTCATTCTGAAAATCCTGTTGAAGCTAGGAAAGACGGGGAGGAGCCTTCTCATGTTGCTGATCTACCGTTGGGTAAGGGATAACAATATTTGTGACTGTACTTAATTTTCAAGACAGCCAATCAACTTTTTTTATCCTTTGAAACTAACCAAATCTTTCAATTGAATATGTAGGGAAATCAATTTCAGTGGCTAGATCTGGAGGTGAAGCCTCAACCTATTCCCCAACGGGAATAGAAAGTGAAGTAACAAGGGTTAGGGGGAAGGAAAAAAACAGGGCACTTCTTTAAGTGCATTAATTCTAGATTATATCCCCCCCTGTGACAGTGATGCTGAGTCAGATCCGGAGGTACAAAAGTCACTCCAGTTTTCTTGTTGCAAGGAATGGCAGAAAATATGGAAGATCATATCTGAAGTGCCTCTAAAAGAGCTATCTTCGAAGATCCCATGACTTTCATCCATGTTCATCATGTTGGGACTTGGTGGTTTTAGATATCAAAATATCCATACCGCGGTGAAACAAGTAATCTTAATAAGGGAGAAGGAGTAAAAGTACCATCAAGATTTGACCAGGGTGAGGCTGTTGACCAATGTCAGCAAATTTGAGGCTACGGTGTCCCAAGATGAGGCTGATCATGCTGCCAAGTTAAAGGAGCTGAAGTATAAGATCAAGGAGAAATTCGTCCAACGTATGCACCTTCAGAAACAGTTAGATTCTATTACTAGGGAACTTGACCAGCTTAATAATTCACTGGAAGGAGTTCAAACGAATGGTATGAAAACCATTGCAGATGCCAAGAAAGCACCCCATCAAGCTGAAAAGAGTGAAGCTGGTCGAGTGCATGAGCTTCAAGTGGCTGCTGATGAAGCTCAGGATGCTGTGAATCAAGTGAAGAGTTATGTTGACATCCTTTTTTAATTCTTGGAAAAGAGAAGAGACTCCAGTCTGTGGATGTCCTTCTAACTCTTGTGTATCAACTAAAGAATACTTTCATCTTCAATCATTTGTTCCTGCATTCTTTTGCTACCTGCTTTAAATTTTTACCTAATCCAATGGGCCTAGTAAGCATAGTTTGATTTTTTCTAGTATTATTATAAATAACCCTAAAACTTTGAATCTTTTTATTTCTCAATATTACCTAAATCATACAAAATATATGTTTAGTGAGCTGAGACTTTGAATTTTGTTCAGAGTTCCTTTGTCTTTTGTGGGCAGTTTAAAGTCATACACGTCAAACATAAAAAGGCTAATGTTTAAGGTCGAAATAGCTTTGACCTAATGGATTAAAATTGAATCAATTCCTTGACAATTTATCTGAAAACATATTACCACACTCAAGTATAAGAGAAAATATGTAAACTATGACTTAAGAAATTTAGAATCTAAGGAATGATATGAAAAAATGACTAAGAGGAATTAGAAGGAGTATTTCCTAAGAGTGAAGTTACCATTATTTAACAAACCCGTTAGGGGGTTGAATTATGCAGGGCCACCTAAGGGAATTGGCTTCATAGTCAAATAATAGCATCTTTTGGATGATAGGTCCGTTATGTAGACTACTTATACAAGGCCGCCTAAGGGCACGTGATGCATAGTCAGGCAAAAGAACTCTAAGAAATTTTACTTTTCTACTGCTAAAAAGTCAGTGTAAGTTTATGAAGATTCAAATTTTCCAAAGCATAGAGTTTTCTATATGGAGATAGGTACTTGAACATGGAGAGGATATTTCCAATCAAGATTGTCAAAGAATTGGATGAATGTCACTCCTGTGAAGGTCTGAACCAAATGTAGGGAAGGGAAATATAAACCATAGACTTAAATACTTTCAGATCATGAAAAAGAGTATGGGACAAATATGTTAAGGATGGATATTTTTGCGGATCCCTACATATTTTCATTAGGACAAATAAGGACAAAAGAGTTTTTCCTCTCAAGAATGAAGTTACCACTATTTGACAAACCTGTTAGGGGGTTGAATTATGCAGGGCCTACTAAGGGCATTGGCTGCATAGTCAAATAATAGCATCTTTTGGCTGACAGGTCTGTTATGTAGACTGTTTATGCAAGGCCACCTAAGTTCACATGCTGCATAGTCAGGAAAAAGAACTCTTAGGTATCAGATATTTTGTGACCAGAAGTCAAGAAAAGGGTTATGAATATCTGAAAGTATTTAAGGTTAGGAGTATGACACATCAAAATTGGCATTGTCCAACGTATGTAAAGATACACATGACAATTCTAAACATAATCATGTTGTGGATGGGTCCTGAAATGAGGTGCTGGACTTCACTATGTATCCCATGAGGATGGGAATCAATCCATACGTAGTACTTGAAATACAGTTTAACATCATGTGGGATGAGAGTGTAGGAGATCTTAGTTTAGGGTCATAGAGCTCGGACCATAATAATGACTACACAGTGTGTGTTTTATAAACCTGATGTGAATTAAAACCAGGGTTTTCATACCACATTCATGTTTTCACATGGGGACTTTTCAGCCAAGGGACTGAATGTGAAATTTGGGGTTAGGCCCAAAGACTTGGGGCTGGATTCGAGGGATGCTCGAATGTTCCTATGTATCCCATAAGGATGGGAATCAAGCTACACGTAGTTCTTGATATACCCTCTATACAGATTTGGTTCGTATATATGAAGGGTGAAAGGGGAATTTAGTGCAATGATGGTTTGACCCAAGATTAAAGGTTCAGGCATTTCCATGTATGCACGTAGTCTTTGGAATATAACATGATTGGAGATCAATGTAAATAATGATTCCATATCAGGTGAGGGTTTCAAAGAATGTTGTAGTTTATTGTCATACAGGACAAAAGTGCTAAGATTTTAACGTCATATAGCAAGGATGATGGTGAACCAATGTAAAAAATATTGGTTCTGGGGGTGGTTTCAGGAATCAACATCGTATGAGATAGAGGTGAACCAATGTGAAGAGATTGGTTTTGGGCTTGAACCTCAGGAGGTTGCCTACATACCCAGCCTAGAAGTCAAGGATCAAAGTCCACGTATTTCAATTGAAGAATGAACTGGTGATCAAGTTGTTCTTGAGGAAAACGACCTAAAAAATGGTGTTGGGACTTACGCATGGCTAGCGGCCAAGAGTGGGTTTTATGGTTGAAGTTTAATCTAAGATCATGTGAGTCATACTCAGTGTGAGAAACAAGAGGTAGCAACAACCCTAATAATGCACAGTTTAATGTCATGTTGGACATATAAGGGACTGAACACAGTTTAATGTCATTCTGGACAATGAGGGACTATGAAGTTTAATGTCATGCAGTAAGGACAAAAGAGGGGGCTGTATAGTTTAACGTCATATAGCTAGGACGAAAGAGAGGATTATGTAGTTTAAATTCTTGCAGTAAGGACTTTGGGGACTGTTCAGTTTAATGTCATGCAGTAAGAACAACACAGTTTAACGTCATGCTGGACGAAAAGGGGACAATACAGTTTAACTTCATGTTGGAGAATGTAGTGTTGTATAGTTTAGCGTCATGTAGCTAGGACGTATTTGGGACTTTTTCACAGTTTAACGTCATGTGGGACGAAGAAGTACACAGTTTAACGTCGTATAGCTAGGACGATGGTTATGTAGTTTAATGTCTTGTTGGATGTAAGGGACTTCTGTATAGTTTAGCGTCATGTAGCTAGGACGTCACAGTTTAACGTCATGTTGGACGAAAAGGATTGTGCAGTTTAAAGTCTTGCAGCAAGGACAACACAGTTTAACGTCATGTTAGATGATAGGGTATAACACAGTTTAACGTTATGTTGGAAATTGGATTATTTGTGTTACAAAAAATACTTCTTCAATAATCTGGCATTGGTTGGAGTCGTGATGAGTTCTCTATCCATTGAGATTAAAGAATAAGCTCCATTGGAGTAGACCTTATGTATTGAGTAAGGTCCTTACCACTTTGGATCAAGCTTGGGAGGTTTCTTTCCTCGTATCATTGGAGTTCTGAGAACCAATACCAATTCTCCCTGAATGAATGAACGAAGACGAACTTTTTTGTTAAAAGCTCGTGCTATTCGATTCTGATAGACTTCCAAATGGTGCAGAGTACACTATTTTCTCATCTAATCATTCCAATTCATCCAATCGCTTTTGAGATTGTTCATCTGTAGATGACTGATCACAAATTACTACTCTGAGCGAGGGTAATTGAACTTCAATGGGCAAGACTGCTTCTGTTCCATATACCAATGAATATGGAGTTGACCGCGTTGTAGTGTGGGTGGTGGTCCGATAATCCCATAAAGCATGGAAGAGTTTATCAGGCCATGATTTATTATTTTTATCCACCATATTTTGAAGTATATTTGAAAGAGTCTTATTGAAGGCTTATATCTGGCCATTGGTCGCTGCATGATACCGAGATGAATGGTTGGATTTGATGTTGTATTCTTGATACAACTTCCTTACCTCAGATGAACAGAAGTTGGTGCCATTGTCCATCAATATGGTATGAGGGACACCAAATCTGGTAATGATGTTAGACTTTATGAAGCTAAAAATGATTTTAGAACTAACTTCTTTAAGATGTATTGCCTCTGCCAATTTGGAAAAGAAGTCAGTAGCAGTAAGAATATACTTAAACTGCCTGGATGTAGCTGAAGGGTAAGGTCCCACTACATCCACTCCCCATATGGAAAATGGCCACGAGTATTTAGCTGTATGAAGAAACTCTGGGGGTTGAAAAATGAAGTTGGCACATACTTGGCATGAATTACACTTCTTCATGAAATCAACACAATCTTGTATCATTGAAGGGCAAAAGTATCCAAGCCTTCAAATTTGATCAGATAGTCTATGTCCAGACTGGTGGGCACCACAGACTCCTGCATGTACTTCTTTGATGAAAAACATTGTCTCTTCACCATCAATGCATCTTAAGAGAACTCCATCAAAACCTCTTTTGTAGAGAATTTTTTCTAGGTGATCAGGGCTATTATAAAGAGTAAAATTGACCACACATCACCAGATTTGTTCTTTCTCGGCTCTATCAGGTGGGAGTGTTCAATTTTGAAGGTATTCCCTGATATGTGTCATCCATCCTGTAGTATGACCATATGGTTAAAAGATGAGACTATTTTCATTGATTTCCTCTATTCTGATTTGAACATAAGGTGAAATTGTATGATGGTGGGCAATACTGATGATTGTTTCATCCCGATTTGGATCTGCCAGAGCTGTGGCTATATTAGCCAATGCATCAGCTTGGGAATTTTGTGATCGTGGGACATAATAAAATGTCAGTTCCGAAGGAAATTCCACCATTAACTCTATGATGCAATCATACAAAGGAATTAACTCTTCTTTTTTGATGTCATAATCCCCATTGACTTGTTTGATTACCAGGTCCGAATCACATTTCACCTTTAAGTGATTCACTTGTGCCTGAAGTGCCAAATCCAATCCTGTGATGAGAGCTTGATATTCTGATTCATTATTTGTACCACCTTCCCGAAATAAGAAGGAATAAGGTAGCACTGCCTTTTCTGGGGAAATAAGTACAATTACTAACCCAACTTTTTTGAATTTAGGATCTTCCATTTTCTTCCCTGTTGGACTTCTGGAAGCACCATCAAATTACATTTCCCATGTTTGAATATTATCTTGAATAGAAAAGACTTCCTCATCAGGAAGTTAAATATCTAAAGATGTATCTTCTACTGAAGGGTGTTCAGCAAGGAAATAAGCTAGATCTTGGCCCTTTGTTGCCTTTTGAGACACATACTGGATATCAAATTGCTGCAAAATAACTGCCCACTTTGCCAGATGTCCTATAAGCATTGGACGCCTAAGGGTGAATTTGAGCGGGTTATTGAGAGATACCAATTGGACCTCATGATGTTGCAGGTAGTGTCTCAATTTTTGAACTACAAAGATTAATGCTAGGCAGCACTTTTCAATACTTGAATATTGGGTTTCTGCTTCAAGCATAGTCCGACTGAGATAGTAAAAGCTGTTTTCATTCCCAGCATCATTCTTCTGGGAAAGGAAGGCACCCAATGATCGCTCTAAATCTGTCACATAAAGAATAAGTGGCCTTACTTCAACAGGTGTCATTAATATTGGTGGAATCAAGAGATATTTCTTGAGAATATTGAATGCTTCTTGACATTCTTCAGTCCACTGGTAAGTGACTCCCTTCTTCATCAATTTGGTGAAGGATAAACTTTTGCCTACCAAATTGGCGATAAAACGCCGAATATAGGCCAAATGTACTTGAAGTCCTCTCAATTATTTCAAATTTTGAGGAGGTGACATACCAAGGATTGACTTTTTCTTCTCAAGATAGACTTTGATACCATGATGGCATACCACAAAGCTAAGAAATTTTCCTGAGGTTACCCCAAAAGCACATTTTAAGGGGTTCATCTTCAAATTGTGTTGTCAAAGTTTGTGGAATATGATTTCCAAATCATCAAAGTGATTAGAATGTTGTTTGGATTTAACCACCAAATCATCGACATAACATTCAACAAACTTCCCTAAAAAGGGATTGAAGATACGGTGCATGGAACACTGATATGTTGTGCCTGCATTCTTCAGGACAAATGGAATTACCCGATAGAAAAACACACCCTGAGGGGCTATGAAGGCTGTAGATTCTTCATATTCTAGATCCATTCAGATTTAATTATACCCCGAATATCCATCCATGAAGGAAAGTGCTTCATAGCCAGCTGTTGCATCAATTAAGATTTCTATTATCAAAACTGGAAAATCATCCTTAGGAAAATGTTGATTAAGATCCCTGAAATCAATGAAAACTCTAATTTTTTCCATTCTTATTTTTCACATGGAAAATATTATACAACCACTTGGGATATTGAACTTCTCTGACGAAGTTAGCTTTGATAATCTTATCCACTTCAGCTTCAATTTTGGAAGCATAAATTGGGTGTGTTCTTCTTGCAGCTTGCTTAAATCCTTGATGTTCTTCTGGAAAACCCAAACGATGAGTAGCAACATCAGGATCAAGCCTTGACATTTCTGTATAGTTCCAAGCAAATATATCTCGATTTTTCTTCAAAAATAAAATATAAATTTCCTGCTCTTCAAGAGTCATGGACGCACTAATTAAAGTGGGGTGTGGATCTTCTTTTGTACCCAGATTTATTTCTATGAGTTCATCCACAGTGGTAGAAATACCCTCTTCAAAAGTTGGAGGATCATCCTTGAGATATTCCTCTTATTCTTCAATACGTGTTATTTCTTATGTTTCTACTTTCATAGTAGATGATGAAGAAGAATTTACACAATCAAGAGAGATGTTAAAATTTGAACATCTTGAAGAAGAGACTTCCATTTCTAACCCTATTGATGATGAAGAGTCTTCCTTGGGTAATAAAGAGGAGATGATGGATTGAGAATCGACATCATCGTTCACCTCTGACATTTCTATAACTTATTATGGCCTATTTGGCGAAGTATAGACTTGCTAGATTTCAGTGGATGAAATGAAGACATCTCCATTTGAGCTTTAATCATTGCTTGGTGAATCACCAATTTCTCCCATGCTGTCTCGATTGATTTCCACAATTGACATTATGGTAGTTTCCATAAGAGTATTTGGATTTGGGTCTATCCTATCAATTTGAATGATAAGCAACACATAATTTTTACTCACATGTATGAATGGGTTTACTGGAATCTTTTCCAAACCATATGGAGCATTAACTTTGGTAACCTCCCTTGTTGTGTATTTCTCATTACCCTCCATGTGATAGAATTCTGCCTCAATGTATTGAGATTCACATGTTTTGAATGGGGATTTGTCACCATACAATGTCCCAATTTGACCATTGAAACAATATTTGAGACATTGATGGTATGATGAAGGGATAACCACATGTTGATGTAGCCAAGGTCTTCCAAGAAAAATGTTGAAAGCTACGTCATGACGAACAACCATAAAATCTGAATTGGATACAAGATCTCCAAACTGAGTTCTGAGTGTGATCTCGCCCAGAGGTTCTTGTTCATTTTTATCATATCCTTGCAACATCAAAGTAGAAGGAGATAAATCAGATTCGATAAGGCCCAATCGATGAAGTGTACAAATGGGGATTAGGTTGACTCCTGAACCATTATCAATGAAAGCTCTTCAGATGTCTACATCATTGAACTTTCTAGATAAATACAAAGGTCTAATATGTCCATGTACAACATCATCTTCATCTTCATCTGTAAAAGATATCACTGCATGGCATTCTGCAGGATTATTCTCTACATAGTAGAATTTAGCCACATCAATTTCAGTTTTGAATTACTGAGGACTTGACAATGCCTTAATGAGTGCCTCCCAAAGATCCTTTGATAAATTTAAAGCATCTAGAATTGACAACTTGGCTGGTACTTGGGCCAAATGTTTCAAGACATCATTTTTTTGATCCAAAGGTCTGTGTTTTCAAACATGAACATGTGGTTTTTCAGGTGCCTTAGAAGTTGATGCTTTGGAAGTAGAGGCATCTTGTATCAGGGTAGGAGTTGGAAATAGTCCTGGATTTGGAAGATTATACCGAATAGGTCTATTTACTTGCTGAGAGGAAGAAGGTGTAACCTATAACTGATCCTCCAGAATAATTGTGTCAGGACTGAATCTGCCTTGCATGGAAGAACTTTCTTGTTCTTGTTGAGCTCGCTGAAGGGATCTGCCACGAGTTTCTGCTGCATACACAGTTCTAGCAGGGGTAGAATTGGAATAGTGGCTTATGGGATATCCACGTCTTATTCTGTATCCCAGACCTCTGGAACTCCCTCTAATTCCTCTGTTTGATATAGGGAACTCAGGTTTATCAAGATCGAAACTGTGACTGGCATAAGGATCTGTTAAGTGAATCATGTTAACATAACCAAAGATCAACTCTTCGTCTGATGAAGACTATGCCTGATTAGCTAGTTTAGGTTGTGCCATTTGGTGGGGCGGTGCCCGTAGCTTTGAAGTAGATAGCATGAAATCTTCCAGAGTCAAAGACAACTTAGGCTTTGACACGATCTCATATTCTTCTAACTGCTCTTCTTTCTTTGAATTATGCCGTTTCTTTGAAGATTTTCCCTTTGATGAAGGGGGTTTTTCTGTGGCATTCATAGCAGAAGACACAATTGGTTTCTTCAATTTTGTTCGTAAAATGACATGAGTTCGGTTGATCGTTTTTCTGACCATTCATTCATCATATTTATGCACATTTTTTCTTTTGAATTCTTGACACCCGCCTTCTTCCTCTGGATCTGTAGTAGTAACACATGCTACCTGAGCTGAAGAACCTTTTAATTTTACTTGTCTTGAGTCCACCATTTTTTCAGGAGGTATTTGAAGACAAAAAACTCATGAATGGGATGCCCCAATATCTGATGAAATGGGAAATAGTTGGGACGGTCTTCATCTCCTTCCTTGTTCAGCCTTTTTGGCCTTGGAAATTGAACCAAATTATTTTCCAGAGCCGAAATGAAGTAACCAGGAACTTGTTCATTTAGGAAATAATAAACATTGCTCTTCAACTCCTAAATTTGTTTCCATATTTGATCTATTTGATCATCTTGATGAAACAGCCTCTATTGTTGATGCTCAGGAGATGGAGACCTTCAGAAAGATGAAGGTTTTGAAGTATAAGCATGTATAGGTTCTTGTTTAAGTGTAACTGTAGCAGTCTCTGCTCTACCCATTCTCCTTCCTAGAATTGATGGAATTACATGAGTTTTATCCTTAGTCTTCATAAGAGAGTCTTCAATTTTCTGATCGATCTAAGTAAGGTCTCGAAACCATTCTGTATATTTCACATGGATCAATGGTGTGTGTAACTCATCATGAAAATTTTCCACACAGATTGGAAACAATTCTTCTTGAGGGAGTTCTAAGCCTAGGGAATATATTAATACCTTCCAGCGAGAAATGAAATATGAAACCCTTTCATTGTCCCTTTGCTTACAATTTGTAAGATAAAAAACTGTTGTCTTTGGCAACGTTGAGCTGAATTGAAGAAGGAATTGTTGACGGAGATCCTCCCACCCAGTAATTGACTGGGATTGCAAGATTGTATACCAGACAAAATCAGGTCCTTGTAATGACTGTACAAAACACCTAAGCTTAACTTCTTCTTGTTACTGAGGGGTTCTCATCATAGGATCACAATGAGAAACAAAATGTATTAAGTGTTGCTCTGGGTCTCCAGAACCATTAAATATTGGGAATGTGGTACTTGAAAAATTTAATGGGGGAGGAATTGAATCAACCCATTCAGGGTAATCTCTATTTTTTGGTTGAACTAGTGCACACTTTCCTTCCATATCTTCCAACCGAGCTGTTAATGACTCAATGGTAGTCATTAATTTTTGAGAAACATCTGGTTGAACTTGGACTTGTGCAGGTGCAATAAATGGAGTTTGAATGGGTGTAGCAACCAGGACTGCCACTGATGGTAGTATTGCCAGTTGTTGTTGCGTATAACCCATAGGATTGGACCTGTGAGGGTGTACTGGTAAAGGAGGATATTCTTGATCCATCCCAGTAGCTGCAACGAATTCCCTTGACTGACTGACTCCAGCATGCTTAGGAGGAAGACTACCTTGAAGTAGTTCTGCATTCAACCTCCTTAACTCCTTCATTTCCACCTCTTGTTGTGCGAACCTTTCCTCTAATGAGAGTGATTGGCCTTCTCCAGAGGTAGGGGTAATCTGAATTTTTTATTTCCCCTTGTTGGACACCTTTTGGAGAGGGGGAATTTGGTTATTGGAAGGAATAACTAAATTCTGGGTAAGCCTTTGATTTCGTGTACGCACACCTTCTTCATTTTCCAATGTGTGTACAACCACTTGAGCAGGAACTTCTTCATCTGATCCCTCTGAGTGATCCTCATGTTCTGGAAGATCAGAAACAACATCATTGATGACATTTATTGATGCATAATGCATTGCATCCTTTCTATCGGCATTTCCGCAATACTGCCTTTTTCCATGTCCCTGATGAGACACTACCTTCTGTTGAGTTGACCCCTTAAGAACTTCTTGATGAACCATAATTTGGAGGGAATGTCCTGATAATTCGGCTCTGTTTTCCTCTTGTGGATTCTTCCCTAATAGAGAGAAGACTAACTTTCTCTGAGGAAGAGATTGGGGATTTGAAAAAGTCCCCAGTCCAGTGGACTGGTGCTGTTCCTACTATTCCTGATCAACTCCTCGAATACTATCTGTTGATCTCGAGGGTTGGGTTAAAATAGTCCCCAATCTGGAAAGCTGGGGTGGCTCTTAAGCTACTACATCTGAGACTTTCTTAAAAGCTCCCCTGATTTTGTGGACTTTAGTCAGAAAATTGGCTAGATGAATCAACCTAAATACACTCAAATCACCTGGCTCAAATGACCGTTAGATGATTTCTGACACTTATGTCACTTGATGTTGTGTCTGCTCTAAAAAAGAATCCTGTTAGATATTCTCATTTGCTTGATGAAAGAGTAATTCAACAACTTTTTCTCTGTATGCCTAATTTTGGGAAGAACTTGTTGAGGCCTGTTCCTGAGAAAGCCTTTGATTACACATAAAACCGATTGGATGTGTCCGAACATGTGCAATAACATTGCATGAGACCATTTTCAGAGGGCTTTGTTGACTGGAGAGTATAGTGAAATGCACTGCTCCATTAACACTCCATCCCCTGATATGAATACCAGATGGTGAATTGGAAATTAACTAGCACAATCTTTTGAGTGCATCAAGGCATGAACACTGAAGGTCTCTATGCTTCTTTTTAGCCTTCAGATATCAAGAAACTGAGAGAGATTCCAAATCAATTTGGCATTGTAACCCTTATATTATCTTGACATGATTTTCATATTCATCATAAGATAATATTTTCTTTTTCAATTGACAAAGAGTTTTCCACATGTTGAGACTAATATCGTGAATACAATATTCCGTCAATATCTCTATAATGTCATAATGAGAGTCAGCCAAAGGCCAAAACATGACTGACACTTCACCTTTCGCCAGTTGTTTTCTCATATTCAGCCCTTCCTCTTTATCATTCAATGAAGATTATTCTACCTGATTAGACCAGAGATGGTGCTTCCTTGTTGCTTCATCAGATTCAACAAGATTGGTAGAGAATTCAATTATCAAACTAGAATATGAATGACCCAGGGGTGGTTCAGAGAATGACCTACACCTCGGGAAATCTTTTGATTGAGAAATTATTTCACCTGATAGCGGTAAAGCATCATACACGACTGGATTCACATTTTCAAGTGACTCAAGATAATAGGGCTTTCTCGTCACTACATTTTCCATTGGAGAATTTTCCAGGAAATGTGAATTACTACTGTGGAGAGGACTTTCGCAGCTAAATTCATCATCATGGGGAGGACCTCCATGGTGGGTTACAACAAAAGATGAAATCTTTTGCTTCTTGATCTTCTGACCACACAGAGGGTTCTTGTGGATCTCATCTGAAGATGATACTTTGAGATTGATGAAACTGTCATGAAGAAATCCTTCATGAGGAAGTGTCTGATGCAGACCTTCGGAATTATTGTTCCCACTATTGGGAAATGAGAGAGTAGAATCTTGAGTTTCAAAAGACAAATTTTTGAGTGCTTCAAGAACTACAGCATCGAGCAAGGCCTTATTGCAGATTGGATCTTGATTTCTCGACTGTGCTGAATGAGTATTTTTCTTAGATGCCTTCTTAATTTACTTTAGGAATCACTTGTTGAAGAAAGTGGTTATTATGGGCAGGTGTATGTGCCTGCTCAGGAGAAATATTCAGGTTAGGCTGATTGTCTCCACTCAAATCAGGTGTATGTGCCTAACTTGGTTGTCCGTATGACATGAGGGAGTATGCCCCACAACCCTCTTGGACTGGAACAGAGGTGTGTATCTACTCCGGAGTGACATGTTGATGAGTCACTCCACTGGTAGGGATAGATTTGTATTTCTTTCCCTATGATGCTGCTGAAGCTGTTATAATATTCTGACAGGCATTTAGAATATGAGCAGGGATTTTGTTCTGCTCTTTCACCATTGTCAGAATGTTCTTGGTGACTTCAGATGCTGGAACGTGAATATACATCCATTATGTATCTGGAGTAGGTGTATGTGCCTACTCCTGTCCTCCTTTTCTTGTTAGTGAATTCTAACAGTACTCATGCATAGGGACAGAGAGTTGAGTCTGCTCCAAATTTTTCGTTGGGGCTTTCCGACTGACTTCTTCGGGTGCTACCAAACGACAATGTTGGTTAGCCTGATGAACATTGGAAGGTACATGTTCCTGCTGTGTATTCTTCGTTAAGTATGGTTGAATAATTTCCTTCAATACTGGCAGATGAGACTGCTGACAGAATTGTTGATTGTAAACAGGTGTATGTGCCTGCTTATCAGTTGCCACCATATTAAATTGGCGAGATTATTTGGGTGCAGTCAGACGAGCCTACTGACTAGTTGATGAATTATAAATAGGAGTATATACCTTCCTATAATACTCCACTAGAATTGCCTGATGGGATTGGTGAGTTGCTACCAGACGAGTCTGCTGGACAGTGGGATTAGAACGGACGGGTGTGTGTGCCTGTTCGTTGCTTGCCACCAAGTTTGGTTGGTGGAATTCTCCGGAGATGGCAGAGATAAGAATCTGTTCACTATTGACTAGTTGTCACCTCTGGTGGTTCGTCTTGTCTGCTCAGGTTTGAGGAACCTGAGCCGAACACTTGGAGACGACACCCTCATCATGTTGAGGGCGCACTACCACACGAGTCTAGCAACAATTGTTGGTGGGAGTCCTTGAGAAGGACTCCTGAATCCTTGAATGGAGGCCCAGAGTGACCTCCTTATCAACTTCCCTATAGTATGGGAGGTACTGGTTGTTAAGTTCTAGGGATAACGACCCGAAACTATTGGAGACAGTGGTTGGCACCGCCAGCTTCTTGATCGCTGGTCATCGCTGTCCGGACAACCAGGGTGAATTATTGACTTGGAGGGCTGGTCGAGAAGCCTCCGGAGTCTGAATGGTACCATGTTGATGGTATTCCTTAACCAGTGCATTTGATACCCAGCATTGAAGACACTAAGTAGGTGATGCCGTCCTCAGAGCGGACGAAGATCCAGTAGGAGTAGTGGTAGAGGAATTCACAGAAGAGGTATTCACAGGTGTGAACTTTAGAGAATCCATTTCTGTAATGCATAAAATCTTTGAAAAGAGTACCTGTTTTATATAATAGAAATAATCAAGATAATTTCGGAAACTACATCTTTTGGATGATCATATATGTTATTGATTGTTTTGTTGTCCCTCTCATTGAGTTTAAATAGGGGCCTAACAAATATGTAAAACATCATTTTAACTTGGTTAAGGATTTACGTCGGGTTCACCATTTTTTGTTTCCCTCTGGAAATGGGGATGACCTCGTTTATTTAATATTCAAACATTCCAATCGGTTTCTAACGGGTTTGTTCGTAGAACTGGAAACATCCAATGATTCTATATCCATTTGGACCTACTTTCCAAAGGTAGGTTCTCATTATTTGTGGACCGATGAGGCTTAAGAATTTGCATTGGTTGAGAGGATGGGAGGTCGGACTCATCACACCTTTTTGGGGGGAATTATTGTCTACTCCGAGACTCTCTTTATAGATTTAAGTTATGTTCATGAATCCTTATTAAATCACCAAGTATGAAAATGGTCTTTCCTTTAGATCTGACAATCAATGATTGATATGTATGAGATTTAGAGAGTCTTTTATATATATTTGAGGTTATTCATCGATAGAGAATCATCTGTATATGTTATAAATTCTTAGTCAATGGTATAATTTAATACATTATATAGTTATATCTTGGTCATTATGATAACCATACTAGTTTTAAATCCACTCAGCGGGGCACTTGAAGTTTATTGTCATTCAGAAAGACATGGATTATTTCAGAGTTAGGAACATACCTGCAGATGGGCTACCTACGTATCCTTGTTTAGAAAAGGAATCAGAACCCACGTAGTTCAATTAAAGAAGTATGAGGTTTATGCATAATTGATGGCCCAAAGAAAGATTTCATAATTACTTTTATGCTCTAAGCTCACGTGAGTCATGCTCAGTGTGAGAAATAAGAGGTATCAGTAAAACCTGATGATTGTTACACAAAAGATGAAATCATAAGGAATGATGTGGGGATTATGTATGTATGACTGCCCAGATATATTAAGATTGGGATTTACTTAAAGAAAGAAACCCAGGAACAAGGTCCATAAAGGTATATGTGCTTTATGGAGATTTGGATACTTAACTTAGGACTTAATCCTAAGAAGGATTCCCAAATTAGAGGGGAATTATGATTGGGTTTTATTCCTGATAAGGAACCCCAAATCAAGAGAAATTAAGACTGGTTAAGAGAAATTATGACTGGGGCTTATTCCTGAGAAGGAGGCCCAGGTTAAGGGGAATTTAGAATCTGGGGCTTACTACTGAAAAGGAGGCCCAGGTTAAGGGACTTGGGGCTTACTCTTAAGGGGGATGCCAAAATTAAAGAAGCTTATGACTGGGGCTTATTCCTGAGAAGGAGGCCCAGGTTAAAAGGACTTGAGACTTTGGGGCTTATTCATGAGGAGGAGGCCCAGTTTAAAAGAACTTGTGACTGGGGATTACTCTTGAAAAGGAGGCCTAGGTTAGGGAACTTGGGGCTTACTCTTAAAGAGGATGACCGGATAAAAAGAAATTAAGACCGGGCTTACTCTTGAAAAGGAGGCCCAAGTTAAGGGGACTTGGGGCTTACTCCTAAGAAGGATGCCCAGATAAAAGAAATTAAGACTGGGGATTACTCCTGAAAAGGAGGCCCAAGTTAAGGGGACTTAGGGATTACTCATAAGGAGGATACGCAAATTAAATATCTTCTCATCTTAGATGATGAGGTTGAATGAATTAAATCTCTAACCTTAGTGACATAAAGATATGTAAATCACTAGGTTTTAAATGATGTTCCACAGAATTCCTTTCAGATAAGGAAGTCAACAGAGGAATCATGCCATAAATGACTTTGAATAGGGTTTTGAAGGCTAAATATTGAAGAGGAGAGGTGGATAAGTAGGAGAGGCACCCAAAAAGAGGTAGGAGCACAAGTCATGGTGGGGCGCGCAAGTCCTAGTCGTGCAGGTATACCAGCGCGACACTTGGGTACTTGCGCGCCGGTCAACCCATAGGGTAATACTTGGGTGAGGCTTGGCTCAAGCCCTTAGTATTATCCCTAAAGATTTCCAAATGAGTGTAGAGCATGTTCTGTTGAATGTATAAGGTGGTGTGCAAGTGTGACCATTTCCCTTAAGGGTTAGACACTTAGGCGCACAAGTGCTGATGATTTTCAACACTTAGGCCTTGTTCCCCCTCTTTAGATCATCCATTCTAGGTAATAAATTACCTAAGTAGTGTTCGGAAGATTTCAAGAAGAGACTAGAGAGCTGGGAGCTCAAATCTGACTTTTGGAATTTTTCATCCCCAAAATGGGGGGCCCACAAGGGGTATTTATAGGCTACTGAAGACCCTGGGTGAAAATAAAATAGGGCGAGCAAGTCACCTGCGCGCCCAATATGTGGCGCGCAGGTATACTTGCGCGACCAGCTTGGAACTTGCACGACCCATGCTTGAAGAAATCCATGTTCATTCCTTTGTTGATTTTGGATGTTTCTTTAAAGGATGAATCACTCTGTGCTCAAGGTATTCCCCTTTTCATTTGTTCGACTCTGTGACGGAAAGGAGTGTCAACAACATTCTCATACAAACAACTATCTAAGGGAAACACACCCATGGGGTGGACCTAAATCAAGGTTTACAACCCTAAACACGCTTTCAATAATCTAATTAATTACCCAATCATCAATAGGAAATAACAAGGTTCATAATTAAATCAAGAAACACCATAAAAGTGGGCGTGCATAACTCTGACATATATAAAACCATGAAAATTTTCAAAAGGCACAAGACCACCTACCTCATACTAGTACGACTCTCCTCATCCAGCATTGAGATATAATTCGCCCTAGAATGGAAAAGATCTAAAAATCAGGTATAAACACTCATCCTTAAATAACTATATCAAGAGAGGAAATCAAGAATAAAGGCTCAAGTGGTATCGAATACTCACAAAGAGGATTCTGACGGATCTGATAGTGTTTGAATCGGAGATTGTATGACAAATCAAGATCCAAAACCTCGTTCGTATTTTCTAGGTGTACCGTACATCAAAAAGTAGTCATTTCTGTCTGTATGAAAAAATGACGCTATTGCTAACTTAATAATAAAAAAGTACACTTTGTGTACTTGAGACTACACACCGTGTCCATACAACTCCTGGCCAGACCATCACATGGTTTTGTAATGGGATTACCTGGCATGCAGTCCTCCATACACAGTGTGTACATAAAAGTACATGGCATGTAGTCCCCATTCACGTCGTGTAACGAGACTAAATCCACCCATTAACATATTTTCCCCCATTTTCTCAAGTATTAGATGAATGGAAAGATCTGTACTTCAAATAGAGAAACAGGTTTTTATAGCTATATTCATGGGGTGAATCAATTTGGATACATTGTTTTCTTAAGGGTTATAAGTAGTCTTGAGTTTAGTAATTTCCACATCAAAATACCAAGAATTGTTAGGTTCCCAAGTCAAAGATGATTTGGTATAGTCTACGCACTCCAAAAAATCCTTATCATAAATCTCATGGAAATTTTAAAAGTTCTTGATATAAAAGTTATATAATCACTTAGGAATGATGAATGTGAGATCACCTTCCCACTAAATAATCTAAATTTTTTCATTAGTATCATAGTGATCATGGAATCAAAATATAGCTATAAATTCTAGAACCAAATCATTATATATGGGATTATGAACTGAAAGATCTTTGATAAGTTGACCAATTTTAATATAGTTCCAGATCATAGCCTCGATGCTATGTGAGTCCAAATTATATGGTTAAAAATATAAGTGGGGGGAAAATTCTTGGGTAGAAAAGGTTAAATATCATTTTCTTTCTTCCATGTTGAAAAAAATATAAGTTAAGGGCTGGAAAAATATTTATAAGTCTATCCATGAGCTCTATTGGGGAATTTAATATGATGGTTAAGGGATTGGGAGAGTATCATATAGTTAATTGAATATAATAATATCTCACAAAACACACTAAAAAGGGTTTATAATTGAAATTAAAACATGCAGATCCTAAGAAGTTCTTATGTAATCTATAATTCTATGGATTTTTTAAAAGAAAATCTGGGGTTATTGATTTTTTTTGTGAAATGTGTATGCAATGATGCTTTTTATAAATTGGAAATATAATTCAATTAAAACGAAGGAAATAAGAATATTAAAATGAAAATTTATGGGGGGGGGAATAAATAGTAACCTAAATGGGAAAATATAGAAATAATATTAGAAGAATAGGTGGAAGATGAAGAAGATAGAGAATAATAATAATTAGAAGAAAATGAACGTACCTAGGTTTTTACATTCAGTTGAAGAAGATGAAGGAGGAAAGGTAAAGGGATGAATACAATATAGGAGAGGGATGGAGGATGGTTAGGTTTACATGATAGTGGGAAGGGGGGAAAGATTTGGGTGTTTTAAAAATAAGGTTTTTGTTAGATAAATTGAAAAAAGTGGGGAATTTTAAAAAATTTCATAGTTGTACCATGCTGCTTACTAAACCATGTAGTAACAGTGAATAACACCACTAGAAATAGAATTAACCCATTTCATGGTTACTTTTCATGGTTTGGTAAACTATACAAGGACTGTGATAATGATTATTCTTTTTTGTTCTATTTTGAATAGTTTTAATGCATGGTTTAGTAAACCATTCACTACCTATGTGGAGCGTTCTATATTTGAAATTTTAATTCTCATCCCATTTTTAAAATAAAATTTTCTCACTTAAGTTAAAAATTTTGTCTTCCAAATGATTTTAAAAATGAATTGAGGTTGATTTAATAATATCTTAAGACCCAAATAATGAAAATTCAATCATAAACCCATTACTAAATACTCACCCTATAAATAAAATACAGAAAAATGAATTACACTAATATAATCTCCTAATAAAACACAAAAAGGGATTTTCTATAATATTTTATAAAATTATAGGTTAACACCTGGTTAGTGAAACATTTAACATATTAATATTGATGTAACTATTCTTATTTATATTCAAAATGTATAGTTTAAAGTGTTCCCACCTTTTCCAATATCTAAAAGTATGACTTAAGGAACTGCCTATTGACCTTAAAGGTTTGTCCATAACTTATGATGATCTCCACCACACCATGTTGGAAATATTTGATCTATTTAAAGGGAACAGAGAATTAATACTTTAAATTTACTAAAAAAAGACTCAATCATGATTTAAAAAGAAATACCTTATCATTGGGTTGAAATTATTTTCAAGAGATCATGTGACTATGGAAGAACCTTTTCTTCTCCTAGTAAATTTAGAAATTGTTGTGTGCCTCCTTCTAAATCACAGTGAGCTCAAACAACTAAAACTTCCACATATCCTCAGTAGTGTTAAGATAAAAATTAAAAGCCTTAAATTCCCAGTATTCCCTGTGTAACATCCCTATTTTTTCATAAAGAGACATTATGTTTGATTGTGTATATAATACGCCACATCGAACTTAAGCGAACAACTAAATATTATTATGTTACCTTATAATCTAGCTGATAAAATGGCAGGAATGAAAAATATTAATTGATTTAGAAAAATATGGTTTACACATTTATATAATTAATTATTCTGTGAACAATTAATTATAAATGAAAATTAAACCCTTTTCAAATAAATGGAAATGTTTTTAGGAAAGCTATTTAAATGAAAATAAGTGAGTTTATAAAATAATAAATCACTATTGATGGATTTTATTAATGAAATATATATTATATATATTAAATTTAATTTTTAAAATTCATATTATATGTTTTTTACACATTATATAAGAAAAAATTGAATTTTTTCAGATAAAAGAAGTATTTTTCAAAAAAATACAGTTTTACCACATTTTGATGGAGAAACCATTTTAAATATATTTTTTGATACTTTATAAGTTTTATTTTATAATATAAACTTTTTATTTGTAATAGGGACCTAAAATTTTTCTTTCAATAATTTTTTGGTATTTTTCTTATAATATTCATTTTTATTGAATAGTGAAAAATAGTACATTTTAATTCAAAAATGATTTTTCATCAAAGTTTTTTATATAGTTAGATTTTCATTTAAATTAGATTTATAGTATATTTACATTATTTTTTTTATCATTTAATCCAATTTGTTTCATTCGAATCAATTTAACATTGAAATTGCATAAAAAATCCATGTGAACTTTTGAACGTTTTACTTAAAAAACCCATTTTTTTCCATCAATAGGATTAATTTTTAATTAATTTTTTCCAGTTATTTGTTTTGAACAAGTAAAAATGGATTACATTTTTAGAATTATAAGGCCCATATTATGTAAATAGTTCACTTTTAGTTTTGGAAAATTTGAATAGTAACCTTTGTGATTTTTTTTATTACCACGGTTAAAGGTAAATTGGGTAATTAACGATAAAAATAATATTATAATAATATAAAACTATCCTAATACTTGTCATAATTTAATTTTATGAGTTTATTCCGACCATTATAATACTTGTGTATATTTTAGGACCAGTTGAAGCCACTTGGATAAATTTAATGCATTTATAATATTATATTCAACAAATAGTTATTTTTGTTACACTTTTGTTTTTTAAAAGTAAAGTATTTTAATATAGATTTATATTGGGGGTATCATAGAATATAAATAGTATTTATAAATATAAAATTATTACCTACATCATGGTAATTTATTTATAATTTTTAGAAATTAAATAATTAAATTTAATTATGACACAAAGATGATGTAGTAATTTATTAATTAATGAGAGAATCAAATAAATGATATTATAAATATTAAAATAAATATTATTTTACATAATTTATGTCATCCAAAAATTTTATGGATATATATGACATTTTTTTGATGATATAAATTAGTTGGTTCAAACTTATATTGCTGTTACGATATTTTTTAAAAGTCAACCAATGAATAGTGTCAGAATTGACACTATTTTTATTTTAAAATATAAAATAGTTTTTTAAATGTTATAAAATTCTTTAAAATATAATATTTGTCCAAATGGTTTGTATAAGTCCTAATATGTAATAAATTACACTTTTTTTGGGTATTTTGACATGTTATGATAATTACATTAACCCACAAATTGTAAATAACATGATATCACTATAAGATTAAAAATGGTAAAATATGAGTTAAAACAAAAAGATAAGGATTAAAAAATATTCAAAACATTTATAAGTTTAATTTTATGACTTTTATTAAAAAAACTATCCTATATTCTAAATAAATTATTTTGGGACCATTTGGAATCGAATCTGAATTTATATTAATTTAATACTTTTTATAATTCCAAGGGTGCTCTCTCCCCTCCTATAAAAAGGCACACATTCCTATCTATTACTTACAATTAAAAAAAAATTTGTTTGGAAAATATATGCTCAAAACCTTTCCTAGAATCCCTCCCCACATTCTTGAATCCTTAGTTTTGGTAGAACACCCTCCTTAGAGGTGTTAAGATGTTCTTCAACGGTGATCAACCGAAGAAGAGGTATTTTTTTCTTTAAGTATTTCTATTTTATTTATTCTTAAAATTATTTCAAATATCCTCCAAACATGATGATATAATAACTAAATTATCCTTGTTATACTGAGATATTATTATTTTAATACCATCAACTAAATACTTCTCCAATTCCATCAAATGGGAAATGAACTTTTCATCCGTGTGTATGGAGGACTACCACTTCGCGAACTGATATAGTTAATTTTTCATTACCATATCTTAATACTAATAATAATTATGGAATTAATGTTTATATATTATATTCATGAAATATTTATCATTATACGAGAATAATATATCAATTACGTTCTTACTATCTATGCACATAAAAATGGTAACATCGTTCGTGCGTATGTGTGAACTATCACCTTCACAAAGCGATGTGAATTGCTTTTATTTAACACATCACTTATATGATATGTATAAGTATATTTAAATTATTATTATAATTTTAATAATATATTTGTAATTATTTAAAGATAAAATAATAGTTACCTGATTTACATAATGATAAATGAAAAATGAAGAATTACTCATGTGTACGTATGAATTACCGTCTCCATGATTGTAACATTGATAATTTTTCAAATACATGTTTAATGAATGGATTTAAAAGTATAATAAATATATAAAAGTGATTATTATTTCATGAATATTATCTTGTAGATGATGGACTTATGACCATAAGGACTAGTGACATAAAACCATGTTTATTTTCGACTCAAGTACAAAATATCAAAAAAAATTCTGATATAAACTTAAATAATTATGTAATTATTATAACTTGGTAGTAAGTGATATAAAATTAATAATAAACTAGAAAAATTCTTGAAATTAAGTATAAATTATCCTAGGTTTACTATTCAGAAATAACAAGAAACATACGTGATGAATCGAACTCAAGGTAAGAGACTTCATCTCAATCTTCTTTCATTGAGGCATATTTTTATGTAATACACCACCTTCTTTTTTATGGTGTATAATTAACCCATTTTAATTTTAATTTCATTCAATTTTTTTTGAAAATGAATATTTTTATATGAATCATTTTAATTTTTTACAAAATGACAAAAGGAATGTTTTTTATTATATGCGGCAGCAACAACATCTCCACTGTCGTAACCTTTATTTGATATTTGGCTTCCTCTATAAGCCTTATTGTTTTTAAAAGGAAAATAAATCCATTATTACATTTTGGGTGTTTTGGTATTGAAAATTACTTTTTAAATTTTAATTGAATATTTCAATATCATGAAATAATTTCTTGTGATTGAAAATGAAATATTATGAGTGAAATGTTGATAATTACAATATTTTATGTGTTATGATTATATAATGTTACTTAGAAATTTGATGGGTGGTTACGTGATAAACCAAATATGAGTGGTTCTATGATAAACCAAATAAGAGTGATTCTATGATAAACCAAGGATGGGTGGTTATGTGATAAACCAAATATGAGTGGTTCTATGATAAACCAAATAAGAGTGATTCTATAATAAACCAAGGATGGGTGGTTACGTGATAAACCAAATATGAGTGGTTCTATGATAAACCAAATAAGATTGATTCTATGATAAACCAAGGATGGGTGGTTACATTATAAACTCCAATGTATTGGGTATGGAAGTCGGTCGTATGGCTATTCTATTTGTAAGAGTGATATGTATGGAAGTCAACCATATGGTTATTACATTTAAGTATGATTATGTCCCATGTTTCCTTTATATGTTATATGATGATTTATATGGGTTTTAAGGTAATAATTTTATTACAAAAAAGGTAAGAAATGAGCTTATATACAGTGAAGTGTAATTACTACTTCTAAAAGGTGAAAAGTATTAATTTATGATAAAGTATTCATAGTTTACATGTTTTCACAAGACTAATAGTTTTACTTATTTTTGTATCCCTTAATGATCTTTTTATTCTCATACCAAGTTTTGAAATGTTTTTCACTGGGTTTAAAGATGAATAGAGTGAATTATGGGATGAAGGAAAAGTTATAAAGTTTATTCATGAAATGAAACCACGTTTTTTGAATGTTTTTTTGTTTTTTTTGAAGAAAATGGATTATGAGTAGAAGTGATTATTTTTTTAATATTTTAGTTTTTATGTATGAGTTATGGCTTAATTCAATAAATATATAAACCTAAAAATATCCTCGATGTGAATGAAATTGAAATTATTGTCTTCACTCAAGATTAAGTAATGTTTAAGGCTGGGGCCTTATAGCTGGTATCAGAGCATGGTTTAGACAACTTTGGAGATTAGGATATATTCTTATGAGATATGGATATCATCATGGGTTTATACGTTTAAGGTTGATCCTAAGTTTAATTTCTTATAAACCCTTTTGACGCTTATGTTATGAAATTTCAAGGTGATTAACGGTATTTTTGGAGACATTTATTTTTGAGGTAGTTATGGGTTATTACTTTTTGGGATGAAAAATGAAAGGTATAGAATAAAATTTGACGTTAAAACATGTTTTGAATATTTTTGTGTATTTTATCTCATTTTGGTAATGTTATAAGAGTTATACAGTTTTTGAAAAGGACAACATTGAGACTGTGTGACAGCCCATCGTGTTGGATAAGGCTGTGAGAATCGAACCCACAACCGAAGTACAGTAAAGATTTATCCCCTAGAACCATACTACATGAAGTCCCTAATTAGTATGAATTATTATTTTTATTTAAATTATTTTATTGATTAAGAATAAGTTTATTTTGTAGACATATATTTTATTGAATATATAACCATGAGATTGGAAAATTATTTGGGGATTAAGTGATAAATGCTATTTTTGAACACATTCAATATTTTGGGAACTTTATATGATTAAGGTAAATATAATAATATTTAATTTTATTTCAGGAATTAAGGGTAAATTATTTAATTGTATACTTATGGATTTTTGGGTTATTTATGTAAATGATTAACCCATCTTTGAGAATATGTGATTTTGGTATAAGACATTAAGAATGGTTGATGTTATTTAGAGATAAATTTTAAAATTTATCTTTGAATAATATGTTATCAAATACTTCTCAATTTTGGGTTTCAATCTTAGTTTTTATTATTTTGAAATTTTTTAAGGACAATTATTTGTTGAATAATTGAAGTTGAACTTTGGGTATCACTGTTTCATTTTTTGGAGATTAAAAGTAGTCCTTCTTTTTATAAAGGATTATTATTTTTGGGAGAATTATCTGATCTTGTATTGACCATTTTTGTTTGGTTAATATTTAAAGGTATAATAAATAGGTAGTTAAATTTTTTTGGATGATTTAAGTTTTTATAAGTTGATTATAGTGCTTCTGGCATGAGAAAAATCATCCTAAATACTCATCGATTGGAGGAAAAGATGAGTTTATGGGGAAAATTGACTAAAGGATGAAACTATAATTTTAAATTTAGTATATTTACTTATTTTATTGTTATAATTAGTACAATAATCCATTAACTTTATGAAAATGTTCTTAAAATGAAAACTTTTTCCATTTACTTTTCTTACTACAAAATCAAAGACCGTTTAACCCATCACAAGTTTATGGTTTTTGTTATTTTTAAATTTTTTCTGACCATGTTTTCTATAATTATCCATAAGAACATAATTGTTAGTTTTTCTTTCATATCCTTGTTTTCCTACATGGAATCATAGTTTGTGTCATCTCAGGTGACCTTCGTACTATCATTTCTTTCTTTTATAGTGGTAGTTTTATTAATACTTTTTCCGATGTGGGATTGTAATAAAGGTATTTTGAAAATTCATACCTTAGTTAACAATCCCAAATTAAATGTTCAAGGACTCAATTTATAAAGGGGTGAGAATATGACATCCAAATTTAATAAAAAAGAGACACTATGGTTGATAGTGTACATAATACGCCACATCGAACTTAAGCGAACAACAAATTATTATTATGTTACCTTATAACCTAGCTGTTAAAATGGATGGAATGAATAGTATTAATTTATTTACTAAAATATGTTTTAAAAATTTATATAATTAATTCTTTTGTGAACAATTAATTATAGATGAAAATAAAACCCTTTTTAAATAAAAGGATTTTTTTTTTCTAAAAAACTATTTAAATGAAAATAAGTGAGTTTATAAAATATTAAAACAACTCTTGATGGATTTTATTAATGAATTATATATTTAATATATTCAATTAAATGTTTAAAATTAAAATTATATATTTTATAGACATGATATAAGAACAAATTCAATTTTTTTTGGATAAAAGAAGTATTTTTCAAAAAAAAATGCACTTTTACCACCTTTTAATGGAGAACCCATTTTAAATATATTTTTTGATACTTTTATAAGTTATATTTGACAAAATAAACTTCTTATTTTTAACCAGGACATAAAATTTTACTTTGGATAATTTCTTAGCATTTTCCGATAATATTCGTTTTTTAATGAATAGTGAAAAATACTGCATTTTAATTTAGAACTATTTTTTTGTCTAAGTTTTTTATATAGTTATATTGTCCTTTTAATAGTTTTTAAAGTATATTTAAATTATTTTTTTATCATTTAATCCAATTTTGGTCATTGAAATCAATTTTACATTGAAATTGGATATAAAAACTATGCGAACTTTTGAACGTTTTACTTAAAAAATCCGTTTTCTTTTTCCGTCAATGAGATTAATTTTTAATTAATTTATTCAAATTATATATTTTGAACTTGTAAAAATGAATTTAATATTTTTATTAATAATATAAAAATTATTTAAATAATTCCTTATTATTTTTGTACATTATGAATAGTAACTTTAGTTATTATTTTTATTACCACGGTTAAAGGTAAATCAGGTAATTAAAAGTAAAAATAATATTATAATAATATCAAACTACCCTAAAACTTGTCCTAATTTAATTATATGATTTTATTCCGACCATTAGAATCATTTTTTCAATTTTAGGATCACTTGGAACCACTTGGGTAAATTTAATACATTTATAATATTATATTCAATGAATAATTATTTTTGATACACTTTTGTTTTTAAAAAGTAAAGTATTTTAATATGGAGTTATATAGGGGACCTATTAAACTATAAATAATATTTATAAATATATAATTATTACCTACATCATGGTAATTTATTTATAATTATTAGTAATTAAATAATTAAATTTAATTATGACACCAAGATGATGTAGTAATTAATTAATTAATGAAAGAGTCAAATAAATGATATTATAAATATTAAAATAAATATTATTTGACATAATTTATTCCATAATTAAATTTTATGGATATAATTTACATGTTGGTGATGATTTAAAGTAGTTGGTTTGAACTTATCTTTCTGTTATGATATTTTTTAAAAGTCAACAAATGAATAGTGTCAAAATTGACACTATTGGTATTTTAAAATATAAAATAGTTTATTAAATGTTATAAAATTCCTAAAAATATAATATTAAAATAAATGGTTAGGATAAGTCCTAATATGTCATAAATGACCATTTTTTTGTCTTTTTACATGTTATGGTAATTACATTAACCCACAAAGTGTAAATAATATGATATCATGGTAAGATTAAAAAGGGTAAAATAAGGGTTAAAACAAAAATATAAGGATTAAAAAATATTCAGAACATGTAAAATTTTAATTTTATTATTGTGATTAGAACCAAAATAATCCTATATTCTAAATAAATCAATTTGGTACAATTTTAATCAAAACCGAATTTATATTAATTTAATACTTTTTATAATTCCAAGGGTGCCCCTCCCTCTCTTGTAAAAAGGTACCCATTATTCTCTACTACTCACACTTACAAAACCTTTTGGTTTGGACAAGATATACCCAAAAAACTTCCTATAATCCCTTCCCACATTCTTGAAGACTTAGTTTAGGCAGAACACCCTCCTTAGAGGTGTTAATGTCTTCTTCAATATCGATCCACCGAAGAAGATGTATCATTTTATTTAAGTATTTCTGTTTTATTTCTTCTTCCAATTTAATAAAATCTCCTCAAAACATGATTATAGAACATCTCATGTATCTTTAATATAATGATATATTATTATGTTAATACTATCACCTAAATACTTCTTCAATTCCATCAAATGGGAAATGAACTCTTCATTCGTGTGTAAGACGGACTACCGCCTCACAAACCGATATTGTTCATTTTAATTACCATATCTCAATACTAATCATAATTGTAACACACTAATCTTCTACGGTACGTTTCTCTTTGAATAATGTGATAGCATGTGTTGTACGCAACATCGATTTCTAACACACCACAACCAATCAAACTAGCCATTATGAATAGTAATACCTAATTTTTGAAATTTTATAAATTTTACCTCTTAAAATGGACTAAATTTTTCTATTTGGAGTATCGAATTTAGTCTAAGGTAAAATTTTGGTACTTTTCGGATAACTTTAATATTTTGATCAATAGTGAAAATTACTAAATTTTAATTAAAAACAAAATTTTTTAATCAAAATGAGTAATAGTGATAAATTATGAATTTGAGTGGTTTTAAAGTATATTTAGAATAAATTTTTACCATTTAATACAATGTTGGTAATTTTATATAATTTCACAATTAAACCAAACATAAACAAGTATCAATCTTTTGATAGTTATTATATCTTAAAAACACGCTTTTTGTTTTGACAGCGGGAATTAATTTTAAATTAATTTCATCCACTTCTGTGTTTTGAATTTGAAAAAATGGATTCCATATTTGGAATCAGGATATTCAAATTGTGTAAATAGGTAACTTTTATTTTTAGACATTTTGAATAATTACTTCGGTAAATATTTTATTTACCATGGTTAAAGGGTAAATCCGGTAAATAAGGGTTAAAAAATAATATTATAATAATAAAAAATTACCCTAAAACGTGTCATAAACTTATTTTTTGATACATTTCCAACCATGAGAATCTTTGGGTCGATTTTGGGACCCCATGGTGCCACTTGTAAGTGATAGGGACACTTTATTTTAATTAAGTTAAAATGAATGCAAAAATGACACAAGCATATATATTTTAGAAAAACATTTTTTACATAGGGTTATATATGTTGGATTTTCGACTATAAATATTAATTAGAAATATAAAAAGATTTCCTACATAATTATATTTTATTTATAATTTTTAGACATTAAATACATTAATTTATTTATGACACAATGGTGATACAATAATTACCATAATAGTGAAAAATTAAAATGATTGATATTGTAGATACCCAAATAAATATAATTTGAGACTTTTTATGAATTACACTAATTTTATAGTTTAATATGACATGTTAGGAATGATTTAATTAACTATTTTCGAAGTAATCATTCTGTTATGATTTTTACAAAAAATCAATTATTGAATAGTGTCAAAATTGACATAAAAGAGTTTTTAAAACAAATATTATATTATTAATTGATATTAAATTTATAAAAATCTAAGGTTCGGCCAAGAGACTTATATCATGATAGGTATATCATTAATGGACCACTTTGGGGTCTCTTGGATGTATATAGTAAGTTTATTAACCATATAATATAAAAATACAAATAGACATTGTAAAAGTGAAACTAATTAACTAAGAGTTAATACTTAAAGATAAGGTTAATATAATGACCCAAACCTGTCTAAATTATATTGGTTGAATGGTTTTTGACCTATCCCCACCTTAAATTTTAAATAATCCACTTTGGAGCCATTAGAAACCGAATATGAATTTATTATAAAATAATATTTCTAGCTTTTCCAAAGGTGACCCTCACCCCTCTTATAAAAGAGCACTCCCCCTTCTCTTTAATTCACACATTAAAAGCCTTTTGGTTCGGAAAAAATCTGCCAAAATACTCTCTCAAATTCCCTCACTTCATCCTAGATACCTTCATTTAGTTAGAAAGCCAACCTAAGAGACCTTTTGATCAAATCAAAAGGAAGAACCTGAAGAAGAGGTAATGATTACACCACCATTTTCCAAGTTCCTTTCTTCTTCCACTTCTTCTTACTTTGCTATTACCATTATAAAATAATAAATCCAGTATCTTATATATACTGTGATGTTATTATAAATATGGTACAACCATATCCATCCTTTTAATAACATGTCACCATACGTGCGTACGTACGACTTACCATCTCCACGTCGTGGTGTAATTGTTATTCAATAAATTATTATTTGGATGGGTATAATAGTGATTTATAACTCATGTAAATAATAAATATAACATGATAATAATTATGTATATATGATATACCATCCAATTATATATTATTTTAATATCAAAAGAATGATATTGTCGCTCGTGCGTACGTACGAACTACCGTCTCCACGAACGCGATGAGATTCATTCTCCATCGTATCCATTCAAGTATAATTATCATTTGATGATTTAAAAATAATGTTTAAGTACTTGATATCATTTTGGATATGATTAAGATACAAACTATCCATGAAAAACACAGATTACGTAACAAAACATATAAAATAAAATGAGTAAGTTAACACCCGAAACAACGATAATACTAAGATATTATTAACAAATCAATGTTAAAAGATCATATATGATATCATATTAATGTATATGATTCTTGTATAATTTAATAACAATTATTTCACCATTATACAGGAGGTTAAACTACCCCCAACCATGGAAAATTACAAGGTAAGGGTTTATTTCTCAATCTCTTCATTATCCGAGGTTGTTTATACGTAATAATCTACTGGGATTTCTTTATCATCCACATTCATGTTTCTTAAAAATGTATTTCAAAACATTTTTACTATTTACAAGAATATGGTTTAAAGTCATTTATACCCTTGTTTGACTTTTTATAAGAGTTTTATAAAGGAATTTTCCGTTGTTTTCCAAACATGGTGCTTTTTAACCTTTTCGACAGAATTAAGGTAAGAATGTTTTTTTTAACTTATACGGCGGGTGCGGCTATTTTCCGCTGTTATAAAATCGTCGAAGCTTACCTTACAAGATTATAAGAATATTTTCAAAGAAAATGTTTTATTTTTTAAATATATTACTCTTAAATGATTTCAAAATAGAAAGAGATATTTCTCTAAAAAGAGTTTTGATTTCATCTATGTCAATATCCTTTGATGGATTTTACGCTTATTTGAAGTTGATTTATTATGATACAAAACTTCTGTATTGTATTAAAGGTTTTATGATATGTTTGACTATAGATGTGTTATTTTTATACCATTCATAGTTTAAGGATGAAGTATTTACATTTTGTATGCTAATTTTAATACGAATGTTTATGTTATGTTTAAACCTTTTTATATGGGAATGCATTGGACTTAATATGTTACGGGTGGAGCCCTCTATAGCTCCTCGATGCATCGGTAGGTCTCATGAGACAAACTAGTGTCTTGGCACAAGTCCTTGACAAAATCTTATTTGTATTCTTGGCACAAGGCCTTGGCTATGTGGTTATGATAGTCTGGAATTATGCATTCTATCATTATGAAAGTGGTTATTGATATTGCATGTGATTATTCGATTAGCAGAATATCCATGTGAATAAGTAAATGGAATTATTTCATTTTATTTTTGTTATTCTATGTTGAAGTTAAAGTTTAAAAGGCTTTTGTTTTAGTTATACACTGCCTTAAATGTTTATTCTTATTTATGAAAGCTTCCGCTATATTGTTATCCTTACTGGGCATTTGATCTCACCCATTTTCTATGTTTTATTTTTCCCAGGATGTGAAGAAGTAAATTATGAATGACCTGCAGGGATATTATGAGGGGATAATAGTGTGGACTATGAAGAAAATATGTTGTTGTAGTAGTTTTTCACTTTATGATGTAATGTAAAACTTTATTAATATATCTAGTGTTTACAAGGCTACTAAACCAATCGGTCTTTCGAGATTTGATCTTTCTTGTGATCATGCCAATGTTATGTAATAATGCACTGACTCTGGGTAACTGGGGTCGGGGAGTTACAGTTGGTATCAGAGGAAGTTTAGTACCAACCTTTGAAGATAGATTTGGATAAACTCTAATTAGAGCACGTAGACCTAAGGTGAACTTTGAGGATTAGTATTGAAGAACTTCCTAGAATTTTGGTATTGTAGGGATTTTGTGAGTTTTCCGAGCAATACATCCCTGCCTGGATACAAGCAGGTAGAGGCGGCTCTAGCATAGATGTACCTAGGGGTAAAACCCAAAATCACCACTTTGAGCTAGACTCGAATGAGAACTGGTGCACGACAACAGGCCTTGTTGCACTCTTGGTTACGACACTCCCGGGGGAAATGCTTAGGATAACTCTCATTTTATTTACAAATCATTATGAAGGGTTTACGAGTATATACTTACTCAAAGAAAACATTTTTATGACTATGGATTATATCCATAAATAGTTCAATTTATGTTAAGTGTTTTATAATTTTGGAATTATGTATTCTGATTCATAAACTGATCTAGTTTATGCCATTGTTTAGAAATGGCACATAGTGGAAGAAATGGAAACCATATCAATGCATGCACTCCATGTAGGTATTTCCCTCCTGCTCAAGATAATTATAGTGGAGATGGTGATGCAACTGGTGCCGATCAACTAATCACCATACAGGGTCAACTCACTCAGGTTATGAATAATAACCTTACCCGTGTAGAGTACCCTGATCCATAGCATGGAGGATCAATGTTAGATTGATTCATGAGGAAAAAACCACCAACGTTCAATGAGATTACAAATCCATTAGTAGCTGAGTAATGGATAAATTCCCTAGAGAAAATATTTCAGGCTTTGGGGCGTAGTGAAAGAGAAAAAGTTATCATGGCAGTTTACCACCTCACTGGAGATGCTGATCAATGGTGATCATTGATTCAAAACATGAAGGAAGATGATGAAGTATCAAATATGGAATGGAGGGAGTTCAAAGATCTGTTTTTAGAAAAATACTTTCCTCGTGACCATTGAGCAGATATGGAAAGGCAATTTCTGAGTCTGAGACAAAAGGAGGATGAGAATGTCGCAAAGTATGAGGCTAACTTTACAAGGTTAGCAAGGTATGTTGGAGATTATATAAGTAACCCAAGAAGTAATATTTATCATTTATTTTATGGGTTAAAACCATTTCTCCGTCGAGCATTAGTCTCACAATCCTTCTCGTCGTACGAAGACATTGTCTCATGTGCTATCAAGACAGAAAAGGAATTCTCTAAGTCTTATGACTTTAAAGAAAAGAAAGAGAAGAAGAGATCTGCTGATCAATCTGGGAATGGAAATAAGGGGAAGAAGGGAAAGGTTGAATATCCATACTGTGGTAAATGTGAGAAGAAACACCCCGGTACTTGCTTGAAAGGAATGTGTGTCTGTTACAAGTATGGTGAAAAAGGCCACCAAGGTCGTGATTTCAAAGGGAAGAAGGAAGCTACCAATGTTCAATGCTACAATTGCAGGGAGATGGGACATTATGCAAATGAATGTCCTAATCGTCAGGGGAACTTACCTCAGAAAAGGCCAAGGGATCAAGGCCAGGCTTATGCTATCACTACTGCTGAGGTAGAAGCTTCGAAAGACATGGTGGAAGGTAATTTAATTGTTTCCTCAAGTTTAGAAAATGCATTATTTGATTCTGGATCATCGCATTGTTTCATATCTTCCCAGTTTTCTAAGAAAATTAGATATTTCCAATTTGATTTAACAAGGGATTTTTCAGTTAAAACTTCTAAGGGAAGTATCATTGCAAAAAAGTTTTGTGAATCAGTCCCCATTAGAGCACATAAATGTTCTTTATCCACTGATCTCATCGTCATACCTATGATTGAGCTTGATATAATCATCGGTATGGATTGGATTTCGGATTATGATGTGAAGATTTATTGTAAGAAGAAGGAGGTTACGATTTTTGATAATGATGATAAGGAACACCTTATCTTTAGAGCAGAATCGTCACCACCTAATTCTTATCTAGATCCACCCCCATTAGATCAACTAAATTCAATTATTGGGGAGGAAGATAATGAAATGACTGTGGGTGAGGAAAGGAATGTTCAAATAGAGGATGTACCTGTTGTGAAAGAATATGTAGATGTATTTCCGAAAGATTTACCTGGACATCCTCCAGAACGAGAAGTTGAGTTTTCCATTGATTTAATTCCTATATCAAGGCCTATATCGAAGACCCCTTATAGAATGAACACTATAGAATTAGTTGAACTAAAGAAACAACTAGAGGAATTGAGTAATAAGGGATTTATTCTCCCTGGTGTTTCTCCATGGGGAGCACCTGCTCTTTTTGTTAAAAAGAAAGATGGATCTATGAGGTTATGTATCGACTACAGGAATATTAATGCTATAACAATAAAGAACAAGTATCCCCTACCTCGCATTGATGATTTATTTGACCAACTGCATGGAGCTCAATACTTTTCAAAGATTGACCTTCGATCTGGATACCATCAGTTGTGTGTAAAGAAGGAAGACATTCCGAAGACAACATTTCGAACCAGGTACATGCATTACGAGTTTACTATAATGCCTTTTTGATTGACTAATGCACCCTATGTATTCATGGATCTGATGAATAGAGTTTTAAAGGAATATCTCGATGAATTTGTGGTGGTATTTATTGATGATATCTTGGTATACTCTAAAAGATACTAAGACCATGAAAGTCACTTACGCATTATCCTGAAGACTCTGAGAAGACATGAATTATATGGGAAGTTTAGCAAGTGTGAATTCTAGCTTCATGAGATTTCTTTTCTTGGCCATATTGTCTCTAAAGATGGAATCTCTGATGATCCTTCTAAGACCAAGGCAATCCAAGAATGGCCATCACCTACGAGTATAACTGAGGTACACAATTTTATTGGTTTGTCATGTTATTATCGACGTTTCGTCCAGAATTTTGCCCGATTGGCTAACCCATTAACGAAGCTCACACGTAAAGGGGTTAAATTTGTTTGGACAAAAGAGTGTAAAGAATGTTTCAAAGAACTGAAGAGAAGATTAGTCAATGCTCCTATATTGACTATACCATCGGGGAATGATGGGTTCGTTATTTATAGTGATGCATCGAAGAAAGGACATGGTTGTGTCCTTATGCAGAATGATAGGGTTATTTCCTATGCATCATGATAGTTGAAAATTCATGAGAAAAACTATCCTACTCATGATCTCAAGTTAGCAGCTGTGATCTTTGCTTTGAATATATGGAGGCACTACCTCTATGGTGAAAAATGTGATATTTATACTGATCACAAGAGTTTGAAGTATATTTTCTCACAAAAAGAACTCAACATGAGACAAAGGAGATGGATTGAATTACTCAAGGATTATGATTGTACGATACACTACCACCCGGGGAAGGCAAACAAGGTGGCAGATGCTTTGACCAGAAAATACCATGGAGTTTTGAACAATATGAGAATTGAAAGGGATCCAATTTTCATGGATCTAGTGAAGATGGACATGGGAATAACCAGGGAAGGTGAAACATCAATACTTTTTCAAATGGTTGCAAAACCACCTTTACTAGAAAGGATTAAAAGTTCTCAAACCGATGATGAAGAATTTCAAAAGAAGATTAAAGTTGTGAATGATGGGAGATTGAGAGACTTTTTTTATGAAGATGGAATTTTGAAATTCAGGAAGAGACTTTGTGTTCCCAATATACCTGATATAAAAAGGGAATTGCTGGATGATGCTCATAGTTCCAATTTCTCTATAAACCCTGGGAGCACCAAAATGTATAGAGATTTGAAGGAACATTTTTGGTGGGACAACATGAAGAAGGAGATTACTGATTTTGTGTGAAGATGTATGGTTTGTCAACAAGTGAAAGCTAGAAGGAAACAGCCTGGAGGAGTAATGCAACCTCTTCCCATATCGGAGTGGAAATGAGACAATATTACGATGGACTTTGTCATGGGGCTACCAAAGACTCCTAGAAGGAACGATGCAATATGGGTCATTGTTGATCGTCTTACCAAGTCAGCACATTTTCTTGATATAAGAGAAGATCTACCATTGGAACTTCTAGAAAGACTATATATTGATGAAGTTGTGAGACTTCATGGAGTACCCTTATCGATTGTTTCTGATCGTGATCCCCGTTTTACTTCAAGATTCTAGAAAAGTCTTCAGAAAGCCTTGGATACTGAACTTCATTTGAGCACTGCCTACCACCCTCAAACAGATGGACAATCAGAACGAACTATTAAAACCTTAGAAGACATGTTGAGATCCTGCTCACTTGACTTTCAGGGTATGTGGTATCAATATTTACCTCTGGTAGAATTTTCCTATAACAATAGCTTCCATTCGAGTATTCAGATGGCACCATATGAAGCGTTATATGGAAAGAGATGTCACACACCAACCTGTTGGGATGACGTTGGTGAAAGAAAACTTGTAGGCCCAGAACTGGTGGAGGAAATGATGGAAAAGGTGAAGGTAATCCAAAATCACATCAAAGCAGCTCAAAGTAGGCAGAAGAGCTATGCCGATAATCGAAGGAAGGATTTGGAATTTCAATTCGGTGATCATGTTTTCCTGAAGGTATCTCCATGGAAGGGAGTCATACATTTTGGTAAGAAAGGTAAATTGAGTCCCATGTACATCGGACCTTTCGAAATTCTAGAACGAATTGGGGCTGTAGCTTACCGATTGGCAATGCCGCCAAGTCTCTCCAAAGTTCACGATGTGTTCCACATATCTCTGTTGAGGAAATACATGTCTGACCCAACGCATGTAATCACCTATGAGGAATTAGAACTGAAACCCGATCTATCTTATTGCGAAGAACCCGTCAATATTATTGATACTATAGAACAAGTATTGAGAAACTGGACAACGCGTCTGGTAAAAGTTTTGTGGAGAAACCATAAGATGGAAGAGGCAACGTGGGAACCCGAGGAACTTATGATGAAGAACCACCCGAGTATTTTCATGTGGTAGTATTCTAGAAATTCCGAGGACGAAATTATTTGAAGGAGGGGAGAATGTAACACCCCAAGATTCTACGGTACGTTTCTCTTTGAATAATGCAATAGCGTGTGTTGTACACAACATCGAGTTCTAACACACCACAACCAATCAAACTAGCCGTTATGAATAGTAATACCTACTTTTTGAAATTTTATAAATTTTACCTGTCAAAATGGACTTCATTTTTGGATTTGGAGTATCGAATTTAGCCTAAGGTGAAATTTTGGTACTTTTCAGATAACTTTAATATTTTGATGAATAGTGAAAATTACTAAATTTTAATTAAAACCAACTTTTTCTAATAAAAATAATTAATAGTGATAAATTATGAATTTGAGTGGTTTTAAAGTATATTTAGAATATATTTTTACCATTTGATACAATGTTGGTCATTGGACATAATTTCACAATTAAACCGAACATAAACAAGTATCAATCTTTTGATAGTTATTATATCTTAAAAACACGCTTTTTTTTACAGCGGGAATTAATTTTAAATTAATTTCTGCCACTTATGTGTTTTGAATTTGGAAAAATGGATTCCATATTTGGAATCAGGATGTTCAAATTGTGTAAATAGGTAACTTTTATTTTTAGACATTTTGAATAATTATTTCGGTAAATATTTTATTTACCATGGTTAGAGGGTAAATCCGGTAAATAAGGGTTAAAAAATAATATTATAATAATAAAAAAATTACCCTAAAACGTGTCCTAACCTTATTGGTTGATACTTTTCCGACCATGGGCATCTTTGGGTCGATTTTGGGACCCCATGGTGCCACTTGTAAGTGATAGGGACACTTTATTTTAATTAAGTTAAAATGAATGCAAAAATGACACAAGCATATATCTTTTAGAAAAACAACTTTTACATAGGGTTATATGTGTTGGATTTTAGACTATAAATATTAATTAGAAATATAAAAAGATTTCCTACATAATGGTATTTTATTTATAATTTTTAGACATTAAATAAATTAATTTATTTATGACACAATGGTGATACAGTAATTACCATAATAGTGAAATATTAAAATGATTGATATTGTAGATACCCAAATAAATATAATTTGAGACTTTTTATGAATTAAACTAATTTTATAGGTTAATATGACATGTTAGGAATGATTTAATTAACTATTTTAGAAGTAATCATTCTGTTATGATTTTTTCAAAAATCAATTATTGAATAGTGTCAAAATTGACATAAAAGAGTTTTTAAAACAAATATTATATTATTAATTGATATTAAATTTATAAAAATATAAGGTTCGGCCAAGAGACTTATATCATGATAGGTGTATCATTAATAGACCACTTGGGGGGTCGGTTGGATGTATATAGTATGTTTATTAACCATATAATATAAAAATACAAAGAGACATTGTAAAAGTGAAAATAATTAACTAAGAGTTAATACTTAAAGATAAGGTTAATATAATGACCCAAACCTATCTAAATTCTATTGGTTGAATGGCTTTCGACCTATAATCACCTTAAATTTTAAATAATCCACTTTTGATCCATTAGAAACTGAATATTAATTTATTATAAAATACTATTTCTAGCTTTTCCAAAGGTGCCCCTCACCACTCTTATAAAAGGGCACTCCCCCTTCTCTTTAATTCACACCTTCAAAGCCTTTTGGTTCGGAAAAACTCTGCCCAAATACTCTCTAAAATTACCTAACTTAATCCTAGAGGCCTTCCTTTAGTCAGAAAGCTAAACTAGGATCCCTTTTGACCAAATCAAAAGGAAGAACCCGAAGAAGAGGTAATGATTTCACCAACCTTTTCCAAGTTCCTTTCTTCTTCCACTTCTTATTCCTTTGTTATTACCATTCTAAAATAATAAATCCATTATCTTATATATATACTGTGATGTTATTATAAATGTGGTACAACCATATCCATCCTTTGAATAACATGTCACCATACGTGCGTACGTACGGCTTACCGTCTCCACGTCGTGGTGTAATTGTTATTCAATAAATTATTATTTGGATGGGTATAATAATGATTTATAATTCATGTAAATAATAAATATAACATGATAATAATTCTGTATATATGATATACCATCCAATTATATATTATTTTAATATCAAAAGAATGATATTGTCGCTCGTGCGTACGTACGAACTACCATCTCCACGAACGCGATGAGATTCATTCTCCATCATATCCATTCAAGTATAATTATCATTTTATGATTTAAAAATAATGTTTAAGGACTTGATATCATTTTGGATATTATTAAGATACAACCTATCCATGAAAAACAAAGCTTACCTAACAAAACATATAAAATAAAACGAGTAAGTTAACACCCTAAACAACGATAATACTAAGATATTATTAACAAATCAATGTTAAAAGATCATATATGATATCATATTAATGTATATGATTATTGTATAATTTAATAACAATTATTTAACCATTATACAGGAGGTTAACCTAACCCCAACCAAGGAAAAGTACAAGGTAAGGGTTTATTTCGCAACCACTTCATTATCCGAGGTTGTTTATACGTAATAATCTACTGGGATTTCTTTATCATCTACATTCATGTTTCTTAAAAATTTATTTCAAAACATTTTTAATATTTACAAGAATATGGGTTAAAGTCATTTATACCCTTGTTTGACTTTTTATAAGAGTTTTATAAAGGAATATTTCTGTCGTTTTCCAAACAAGGTGCTTTTTAACCTTTTCGGCAGAATTAAGGTAAGAATGTTTTTTTAACTTATACGGCAGGTGAGGCTATTTTTTGCCATTATAAAATCGTCGAAGTTTCCCTTACAAGATTATAAGAATATTTTCGAATAAAATGTTTTATTTTTTAAATATATGACTCTTAAATGATTTTAAAATAGAAAGAGATATTTTTCTAAAAAGAGTTTTGATTTCATCTATGTCAATATCCTTTGATGGATTTTATGCTTATTTGAAGTTGATTTATTATGATACGAAAATTCTGTATTGTATTGAAGGTTTTGTGATATGTTTGAATGCAGATGTGTTATTTTTATACCATTCATAGTTTATGGATGAAGTATTTACATTTCGTATGCTAATTTTAATATGAATGTTTATGTTATATTTAAACCTTTTCATATGGGAATGCATTGGAGTTAATATGTGATGGGTGGAGCCTGATATAGCTCCTCGTTGCATCGGCAGGTCTCATGAGACAAACTAGTGTCTTGGCACAAGGCCTTGACAAAATCTTATTTGTAGTCTTGGCACGAGGCCTTGGCTATGTGGTTATGATAGTCTGGCATTATGCATTCCATCATTATGAAAGTGGTTATTGATATTGCATGTGATTATTCGATTAGTAGAATATCCATGTGAATAAGTAAATGGAATTATTTCATTTTATTTTAGCCATACTATGTTTAAGTTCAAGTTTAAAAGGCTTTGTTTTAGTTATACACTTCCTTAAATGTTTATTCTTATTTATGAAAGTTTATGCTATATTGTTATCCTTACTGGGCATTTGAGCTCACCCATTTTCTATGTTTTATTTTTCCCAGGATGTGAAGAAGTAAATTATGAATGACCTGCAGGGATATTATGAGGGGATAATAGTGTGGACTATGGAGACAATATGTTTTTGTATTAATTTTTCACTTTATGATGTAATGTAAAACTTTATGAATATATCTAGTGTTTCTAAGGCTACTAAACCAATCGGTCTTTCGAGATTTGATCTTTCTTGTGATCATGCCAATGTTATGTAATAATGCACCGAATCTAGGTAACTAGGGTCGGGGCGTTACAATAATGATGAAATTAATATTTATATATGATATTTATAACATATTTATCATTATAATAGAATAATATATCAATTATTTTCTTACTTTCCATGCACATAAAAATAATAACGTCGTTCGTGCGTACATGTGAACAATCATCTTCACAAAGCAATGTGAATCATTTTTATTCAACACATAACTTGTATGATATATATAATTATATTTAAATTATTATTATGATTTTAATAATATTATTTTAACTCTGAAAATATAAAATAATAATTACCTTATTTCCACAATGATAAATGAAAAATGCAAACGTTACTCATTCGCACGTATGACTTACCGTCTCCATGATTGTAACATTGTTAATTTTTCATATCTATATTTAATAAATGGATTTAAAAGTATTATTTATATATAAAAGTGATTATTATTTCATGAATATTATTCTAGTTATGATGGACTTTTGACCACATGGACTAGTTACATCGAACCATGTTCATTTTCGACTCAAGTTCCAAATATTGACAAAACATCTGACATGAACTTAAATAATTATGTAATTATTATAACATGGTAATAAGTGATATAAAATGAATAATAAATTTTAAAAGGGTTCTGAATAAAGTATAAATTAACCTAAGTTTATTATTCATGAAGAACAAGGAACATATGTGACGACTCGAACTCATGGTAAGGGACTTCATCTCAATATTCTTTCATTGAGGCATATTTTGATGTTATACACCACCTTATTTTATATGGTTTATAATTAACCCCTTTAAATTTTAATTTCATTCAAAGTTTTTCAAAAGTAATATTTTTATGATAATATTTTTACTTTATTAACAAAAATTACAAAAGGAATGTTTTTTAACATATACGACAACAACAAATTGTCCACCACCATAGTCGTTATTTGATATTTGGATTCCTCTATAAGCCTTAATATTTTTAAAATGAAATAAAGTAATTATTCCATTTTTGGGTGTTTTGGTATTGAAAATTATTTTTAAAGTGTATTTACTATTTAAATATCTTGAAATTATTTCTTGTGATTGCAAATGAAATTTTATGAGTGAAATGTTGATAATTGAAATCTTTTATGTGTTATGATTGTATAATGGTACTTGGACATTTGAAGGGTGGTTAAATGATAAACCAAATATTTGTGGTTATATGATATACCAAATATGGGTGGTTCTGTGATAAACCAAGGATGCGTGGTTACGTTATAACCTCTAATGCATTGGGTATGGAAGTCAGTCGTATGTATATTCCATTTGTAAGAGTGATATGTGTGGAAGTCAACTATATATTTATTCCATTTAAGTATGATTATGTTCTAAGTTACCTTTATATGTTATATTTTTCTTTCTATGGGTTTTAAGGTAATCATTTGATTAAAAAAAAGGTAATCAATGAGCTTGTATTCAATGAAGTGTAATTACTACTTCTCAAAGGTGAAAAGTATTACTTTATTTTAATGTATTCATGGTTTACATGTTTTCAAAAGACTAAGAGTTTTCCTTATTTATGTATCCATTACTGAGCTATTTATTCTCATACCAAGTTTTAAAAAAAATTCACTGGATTTAAAGAAGAATATAATCAAGTATGGGATCAAGTAATAGTTATAAAGATTATTCATGAAACAAAACCATGTTTTTAAACGTTTTTTTGTTTTATGAAAAATTGGATTGTGAGTAGAAGTGTCTAATTTGTAATATTTGAGTTGTTATATAGGATTTATGGCCTAATTCACTAAATATCTAAACCTTAAATGATCCTCGATGTGAATGAAAGTCAAATTATTGACTTAAATCAAGATTAAGTAATGTTTAAGGCTAGATAATTGCACCTTGTGCTCCAATTCTACTAGAAAGTGTAATGTATTTCCATAAACCAATCAAAAAGGATAAATTCTGAAAGGATTGTTTATATATTTTCTTATAAGACCATATTAAATCATCAAGCTTCTTCACCTAGTCATTCCTAGAAGAACCCATAATTTTCTCAAGGATCTATTTTAGTTCTTGGTTGGAAACTTCCACTTGAATGTCTCATTCCAATATAGAGCTACCATTATTGGGGATTCCACTAACTATTATTTTTACAACTGAAATTATTTGATGCATGGTTCATCAAACTCGAATATAACATCCTTTATGATAAGGTTCATTAATGGTTTGGAAGTATTAGTGAAATATCTTATGAACCATCAATAAAATCCTATATGTCCCACAGATGTGACTATCTCAATTGCATGAATTTACGAAAATATTGCATTATAATATATTCCAATGATCTTTTATGTTTAGAGTTTTATAGAATTAGTAAAAAATATTAACTAATAAAACTCATGTATTTTTCAAATAAGAAATATTTTTCTAAATATATAAGAAACTAGTTGATCCCTAAAAAATCTTCAACATACCACAAAAATTATAAACAAAAATACTCTTCTATATACATCATACGTATTAATTTTGATCATAACCTGTGGAAATGGAAACATAAAAAGGGAATAGATTAGATGCTTAATAAGGATAAACATACACGATAATAATCAATGATATTAAGTGAGAATAAGGTGATAATATAGGTATAATCATGATAGGTAATAATGTTATACCTAAAAATCTATAGATCATAAATCATGGAATAAGGCACAGAATAACATAAAAGTGTAAAATATCTTAGAAAAGAGGAATAAAAATAGAAATGTAGCATAACCTAGAAATTAAAAGTATCATAGAATTATGGAATAACATGAAAAAATAGATATATGGAACAACCATAATCATAGGAAAACCATCTGAGAAAACTCATTATGCCAATGCTTATGTGAACAAACTCATTATATACACATATAAAAATGTGATAAAACCCATTATTTGCATGATTATGTGAAAAAAATCATTATGACTATTTCTGACTATTCCACGAGACATAAACATAAACTAATTCACTGGAGGGTGATATGGGACCCCACCCATCATGATCCTTACATATGTGTTCCATAATAAATAAATCATTCACTATAAATAACCTAGATAAATAAAATGGGTTTCATATCCCATTAAAATAGAGTTATATAAGGAAACATTCATAATTCCATCAATAATCATAATTCTATATACCCATGGAAAATAAATAGGTATCTATACATATTAAATAACTTTATAAGTAAATAACATTCAATGAAGATAATAGAGCATATGATATTTACTACAATGACTCTATTTTTTCTATATAAGATTTTGGAATATCTTAAAGAATAATTTAAAAGTTATTCATTGAGTCCGCATGAGATTTTTGGGCCTGGAGAGCCTCGATGTAGTTATATTAAAAATATTAAAAATATTATATCACATGCGTTCAGGTTTTCAGAAAGAACAAAATAACTCTTGAATGGCATCTCATATAGGAATTTTAAGACCTCCACTAAATATAGAGTGTTGTTTTTACTCTAGGTGTGACATAACCATTGTACACATTCAGGGATTGGATTAAGTCCAATCATGTATGGATCAAAAAACAAAAAAAACAAATTTATTTATTTAATCACAACCATCTAATCCTATCATATTTAAAAATAGTTATGGGAAAATCATAAGGTTAGATATATTACCCTATATATTTATAAAGATACATTGGAGGATATATTTGGTAAATGATGACTGGATCATGGATCATCGATCGATATTGAGGAGTTCATCTTCACCCATGGAGTTCTTGGATCATGCCTAAGATAATGAAATTTTATAATTCTTCATCGACGATCAATCCAAACTTTATATAGGATGTTTTTATTATTTAGATTAATCCCATTTGTTATTCCATGTAAAACGTGAATCAATCCTCCTTATAATTGATTCACAGGTCAAATGTGGATTTACAGTGATGGATTTTTATCCTTGGATTTTGATTTTGATGATCTATGTTTATTAATATTCATTTTTCATTCTAATGGAAACAAATTTTGACCAACCCAAACAATGGATGATGTTTGTTCCTTATGATTCCATTTTGTTCATTTCTTCCACAATTATTTCCACATTAATCATTGATATTTCCTTTGTAAGAGGTTCAGAAAATACCTTGTAAATGATCATTGTGTAACCATTATTCAGCATGATGGATCGATTCCATGATTTTGGGTTTGAGATCAACAGTGTTATTGAGGTGTGTGATGATGAAGGAGGATTTATAAGGTGATTACCATTCACCGTTTAGTGTTTTGGAAATGGGGTTCAACGATGATCAATTTATGATCATATTTGATGGAAATTTTTTCCCACTAGGGATAGTAAGGCTCAGTCAACACTAGATCTAGGTTCTACAGTGGGAATTGTGGTTAGAACTAAGTCTATAGAGGTGTGGGGTGAATACACATGAAGAACTAGTGGGTTGTGAAAGAAAAACCAATATGCACGATGTGTAGTTTAGGAACACATAAAGTGTAGTTCCCTATGTGTGTCATATAATGTTTTTTTATGGAGTTAAATATCACACACCATGTGGTGAGTCCACATGTCATGCTACCCTTAGTCAGCCGACTCAATATGTGTAGGGAGTACTCACTTAGGCATCCATGTGGGACTACATGCTATGTGTATCTCATCACACGATGTGTATTCCTTGGAAGATGGATTGTTGTGTATAGGGATCACACACCCAAGAGTCTATGTGTCTCCACATGGATTGTATAGTGGGTCACATGCTGTGTAATTAGAAATTTGCATGGGTATAGGAAGATGACACACATCGAGTGTCAGCTTCACCCCTACATGCCGTGCGACATGAAGTAAACATCGTGTAATTAAGAAAGTACTAGGACACGATTGATGAACATGGACATTCCCCAAGTACATGATAATGTTCCAAAATATATAGGCTAGACCAAAAAAACATTCCATGTTTTAGACCAACCTCTACACACCATGTACCCCTAGGGACACACTATGTATTTTTGAGAAATGCGTGTCATGTGAGCATGATACATGGGTAGTTCTAGGCTTAGTGAGACATGTCGTGTATCCCTAGGGACATGATGTGTAATTATTCAAGAGAAATTTGGATCCCTTTTTCTTCTCAATTCATCTCTAGTGTGATCTTGGGTGAGTTCCCTCAAACCATTTCAGTATTCACCTATCTCTCTAGGGTGTATTCCCTTAGTCCATCCCCAAGAGGGTACAGTGAAGAATCATGTTTTGAGCATAGGATGTGATCCACTATGTAGGATTATTCTTAGATAGAGTTTTAGGAATCCCTATATGAGCCCCATGGTGGTATCTTCTATTGTATCTTATTCCCTAGGTGGTATTTCAAGAATCTATGTAACCTATATACCCAGGCATTCAGTCTCCTACTCAGCGGGTTATTCCAGATAGGGTCCAACATACCCCATGGACCTGGGTGTGATCCCTTATCTGTGTATCGATATTTTTTGTCTTCTAATGAGGTATAGTCCAATTTATTTTGTATATTGGATGATCCCTCTTAGTTTCCTCAATGCTTCTTCATGGATAAACCTGATGAGTATGACCTCTCAGATGAGTTCCATGAATAATGGAAATACTCATGGAGTGAGTTCTCTTAGATGAGTGTAACCTTTGAGCCACTAGTATAATCCTAGGATAGCAGTAAGGTCATGACCTCACCTTGAGACTTTGTGTATATCTTGATCATATATGGGTTATTTTTGTTATATTTTGTTATGTCACATATTTTTATTAACATACCTTTCATGGAGATGAGCTAAATACTCTATTGATACTTTGTGTTTAGTGATTTTGGGGTGTCCTACTACATATTTTTATACTCATCCTTGCATGGGATCTTCCTGAACATGTCATGTATTATATAGAAAAATTTATTTTCATAGTATTCCTAGGTGGAATAGGAGTGAGTCAATCTTAGTTATACTAGAAGGAACTCAAATGGATCTAGGAATTACTTTTGGGTAGCTACCCCTGTGTTCTCTATTGGTTAAGATATTTTATGGTTTTAGTGGGCTTGTATTTGGACATTTATACTTCTATTGTACTTATTGTTTTACTCTGATGTGGTATAGATTCTATGAATGAATTTATAATATGATTCATTTATCTTTCTGTATTATACTGGTGTATGGAGATATGCGCGTGCATGTATGTAATTTAAGATACTGCCTCCTATATGTGTGATGTTTTTACTCATAATTAGTCTCTACCCTTGGCCTATTAGAGGTGGGATTGGGGTGTCATTCATAGATTAATTATATCCAAGAGGGACTTGGTGTATCAATTCATGATAGATTAGTATTATAGGAGGTCATATTCAGACTAGAGTTTATATATTTTCTATCTATGAGTTTTGGTTTGAGAACTATGGAAACAATGTTAAAGTGTTTCATGTTCATCTTTCAAGCTAAGTAACCTAGTGTTAGTGAGATGACTAACGTATCCATTCACCATGACTCTGATAACCATCTTGTTGTATCAAAACACATAAGAACTAGTTGCAGGGAAAACATTTGTACATACATCATAAAAGAATGGGTTGTGGTTCATGTCCTTCTTGAGTGAACTCCCCAGATATTCTCTTTTAACCATGGTGCATCTCAGCTATCGCTAGATTCTTCCATGATTAAAACCTTCAAGTATTATGTTGTGGTATCATGGTTATGATCTTCTTGGTAATGAGGCTTTAGTTTGTGGAACTATGTTTGGGGCAGTTCCTATGGGTGGATTATGAGTGAGGTCTACACCCATTTAGTAGTATGCCGACCCACCTTTGATGGTTGAGGTGGATGATCCCCATCAAGTTGAGAAGTGGTTAGTTCCAATAGTTACGAAAAATGATGCACCTTTTCTAAGTTTAATTTTCAAGTTCCAAAGATAGAGATCTCCAGGGTTTCATGGTAGGACAAAACCCCATTCTCCAGAGGTAAAGGATTGAATCGAGTCTGTGGGGTGATTGTCCTGCTTGGTTAGGCCCCCCCTCCATGGTGGTCCTAGAGGCGATAATTTTCTATGGTGATGTAGGGTGTCAATAGTGACCTATGTTGGCAATGTTTGACATGGATTCAGATATGAATGAAAGAGGTATACTTCCCCCACCAAGATGTGTTTTTGTGATGTGATTTAAAACCGTGTGGGTGAGTCAATGACACCCAAATTAGAGAGTTTTGAGATGTGGTGGATGAGTTCCTTTGACTTGTATGTTTGAGTTCATTATGATGTTTTAATGTGTCACAACTATCTTAGGTTATGGAGATTAGGTGGGTAAGGGAAAGGATAGATTCAGGTTGTAAGAGTTTTTTTGACCTGGAGTCTTCGAGTGTGGTTAGAGGTACAACATGTGTCTTCTCTACCCCAACTGTAGTTTTAATACACAGTTTCAAGCTATATTTCCCTAAATATATCCCATGTATGAGACTTAATGATACCATTGGATACTTTTTAGATTGAACCTTGTGTTTGGAGGCTCTTATAGAGAGGATTAGTGATCAAACACATCTTTTGATAGTGTGACCTGACTTTGGAAGGAGAGAGAGCCTCACATAAAATATTTTCATACCTAGAAGTGAATCCTAATGATTTTTTCTTGGCATAGACTGGGTTTCTACCATCCATTCCTAGTTGACTATTACCAGTGATGGTTGTAGTGTACCTGATATAGTGGGATGGAATTTTCCTTCTTTGGTGAGAAGGAATACTAGGCAGGGCTGAATGATCTTGTATGTAGTAGGATATGACTAATTTCTTATTAGTTTTCTAGTATGACCCTTGTAGTAGTGGGTACTATGAGATTTCAGTTCCTATTATTTTGGAGGAGTACATGGATGTATTTCATGTGGATGTTATATGATTACCACCACATAAAAATTTTATTATCTGTATAGACTTTCACCAGGGATTGATTGATATTTTATCTAGAATATCAGATAACCTCATATATCCATGATCGATGATGGTGAATTTTGAGAAATTTTTAGAACATGGAATTTTTTAGACCCAGTGTGTTCCCCCAGGAAGCCTAGTTCTTTTCACCAAGAATACATATGAGAGCTTATGGTTAGGCATAGATTAACGTCGCATGAACCAGGTGACTTCTAGGAAGGAGTGTCCACCCTTGATAATCAATGACTTCTTCAACCAGTGGTTAGGTATGAAGTGGTTCTCAAACTTTGACCTTAGGATGGGTTATTACTAACTTCAAGTTCAAGAAGAGAATATATAGAGGGTGGATTCCTAGAACCACTATGGCTGCATTGAGTTCTTGAAGATACCTTTCAACTTGTTGAACTCCCCAAAAATGTTTGTGGAGCTTATGAATCATATCCTTTAAAAAAATTTAGATTATTTCATGGTAGTATTCTTTGGTTACATTCTTGTGTATTGAGATTTAAATGTGGAGTACAAAAGACACTTGAGGATGTCCCTATACTTTCTCTAAGAGTAACAGATTTATGGGAACCTCTCAAAGTATCAATTTTGGATTTAGTAGGTCCATTTATTTGGACATGTCTTCTCAAACATGGGAGTTACAGTGGACCCAATAAAGGTTGTGGCACTGCTGTATTGGGAGAAACTTGAGAGCTTTTCTATAGTAACAAATTCTTGCAATAAGTTTTTATTTTACTGATTTTGAGAGAAGTGATTAAGTAGTTTAAATATTTTCATTTCACCCTTAAGGATTAGGATAGTGAAACATACCTCTAGTCAATGTTTTTCCCCTCCTCTTATTCATTGTGTCAAGGAGGCATAACATGGGGTTATTAATTATGAGATATCAAATGCCCAAATATCTATTGGACATTTCCTTGATGGATTTTTAAAAAGTGGGGAGAACATAAACCCTGTTTGAGGATTGAAAATGACACCATTCATGCTATGAAAGGGGATGATTAGGAGGTTTCATGCTTCCTCTTAGTAGTATATACTGGAGAGGTGGGTTTGTACCAGGATCATTTGTAATTGTTTTTGGTGTCTAAGGATGTAGTAGAATGTTGCTGAGTTAAAATTTTGATGTCTCACATGCAAGTAGGTGAAGAATGAGGTGACCAGATGTAAATGGAAATGGGATGGTATTTTGGGGTTTTTTTATTATGGATTCCATTATTAACGAGAGTTCACATCACTATCTGAGTGATCGTAGAATAACTCACCAAGTTGGCCCACTTCCTAACCATCCGAGGGTATATTTTAGTGGAGAGTTTGGTATTATTTTATGTTAAAGAGGTAGTATATCTTCATGGAATTCCCTTGATGATCATTTCAGACTATGATGCTCAATTCACATCATTATTATAGAGAGAATAAACGAGGACTTGTGAATTTGTTGCAGTTGAGAATAGTGTTTATACCCTAGATAGATGGACAAGTAAAGCACACTATTTAGGTTCTAGAGACCATGCTTCAGGTTTCTTGTAATTATTAGGCCATAAATATGAGGATCATCTACCATTGGGGGAGTTTTCTGTAATGAAATTTACCAAACCATCATCAGTGTAGCACTATTTGTGGCCATTTATGGGATACCTTTAAGGTCATTATTGTACTGGTCAGAGCTAGTGGGAGATAGTGTTTTTGGGTCTAGATTTGGTTCTAGTGATGGTTGTGAAAGGTGTAGTTTATCTAGGGGTGGATAAGGACTTCCCAAAAATATTAGGAGTCCTTTATGGACTAATGATGGTGGCCTTTTTTGTTCAATGATGAGATCTTGTTTTTTGATTAGACCTCAACTCATTAAAGATTATAGATATTTAAATGAGGTTGTAGGCTATCTTCAAGGATCATATTCCCTTTTTTAGTTACTACATTGGTTTAGTGAGGTGGAATGATGCTTGACCCTATGACTGCAACTAGTTCAAGTACATAGTGTTATCCATGTGTCGAAAATGAGGATATTGCGAAAGATCCATTTCATGATGTCGATCAAGGTGAGATCAAAATTTCGGGTAGAGTTACCCTTACAAGGTTCTTGGTTTCATTTGAGAACTGGTAGAAGAATTTCTTTCATGGGAATGTATTTCCCCTAGTTTTATGTTTTTTGGAAGCCTAAGAACCTTTATGAGAGATAATGGGAGTAGGAAACCCAGTTGCAATCTCAGAATCCTCACTTATGATCTAATTTTTTATTTTTATGATGAAAATCCTGTAAGGTGGAGAGAATGTAACAAATCTATTTTTTCCATGTAAGACTTTGGAATATTTTAATGAATATTTTCTAAGCTAGGTGCTAAGTCAGCACATAATTCTAGGGCCCTAAGAGACTTGGTGAAGATCTATTAAAAATAAAAAAAATTATATCTTACACATGTAGTTTTTTAGAAATAATGGAATTACTCTTGAATGGTTTCTCAAATTGGAATTTTGATACTTCTATTAAATCCAGAACTTGGGTTTTACCCTAGGTATGATATAACCTTTGTGCGAATTAGGTTCTTAGCCTAAGTGTAATCATGGGTGAATAAATAAATAAAAAAAATAAATATATTTATTTAATTACCATGAACCAATACTATCCTATTTATACATAGTTATGGGAAAATACTATGTCTATACACATAACCTTAGGGATACAGAGAGATAACTTGGATGATATCTTTAGATAATGATGACTAAATCACAGATCAACAATTGGTACCGAGGATTTAGTCTTTCCCAATATATTTTATAGATCTTACCAATGATAGTGAAATAGAATCATTCTTCATTAGTGATCAATTCAAACTTGAGGTAGTAAATTTGATTTATTTGGATCAATCCTATTTTTTTGTTCCACATCGAACATGAAATAATCCTCATAAAAATTGATTCATGAGTTGAATGTTGATTTTTGGTTGATGGATTTTTATCCCCAAATTGTGATTTTGATGATCTATTTTTATTAATATTAATTAATTATTATAATGGAAATAGATTGAGACCAACCTAAATAATGGATGAGGTTCACTCCTCAAGTTTCCATTTTGTGTATTTCATCCCACATTCTTCATACATTCATCACCGACATTTACATTGGACAGTGGTTCAACAAATACTCAGTAAATGATTATTTCAAAAACATTATTCAGTGAAATAGATCATTACCACATATTCAAGTTTAGGATCAATGATGCGATTGAGACATGTGATGATGATGGAGGATTGATCATTTGTTGTATTGGGTGATTAATATTCACAATTGGGAATTTCAGCAATGGGGTGTGATGGGGATCAATTTCTGAGTAGAATAGATGGTCGGAATTCAGGCACCAATGATAAATAGGGTTATTCAATTCTAGATCTAGATTCAATGTTGAGAATCATGGCTAGAACAAAGGTCTTGGAGGCATGGGGCAAAGATGCATAAAGAACCAGTGGGTTCAGAAAAAATCGGATATACATGACATGCAATTTAAGAACACACACTATTTAAACCCCTCTATATGGAAGATAGAGTTTTTGAATAGCTTTAAATATCTAACACCATTTTTTGAGTCCACCCATCATGTGAACCTTAGCTACATAACTCAGTGTGTCCCGGGAGTACTTTCCCAGGAAGCTATGTGGCATTACACACCATGTGTATCGGATCTGAAGAACCTTTGTGATGATTTATTTTAATGTTTTTTTTGTATTTTTTGACAAATAATATTTTTTAAAAGAATGTTTTTTAAAAATTGGTGAATCTTTATAAATGTTTGAACCCAAACACAAAGGGGGAGAAAAAGTTTTGTTTTTGAGAAAGTTGTTTTCCAAACACAGAGTATCATACTGAGAAGAATTGGACGTTGAATTTTTTAGATGGATGAATGATGAAAGTGTTGTAACATTTTTGATTAGATGAACCATAATTCTTAGACTCATTGGCATAAATTCAAGATTTATTAAACACCATGGTTGTCTGAAATTAAAAAGTTTCTAAGTGAGGAAGTCATAATGTTGCTGAAGTGGTTGAATAAAGAAAGTGATTTGAGGAGTTAGAAAGTTATTAAAATTTCTAATCTCAAGTTTGATGATGATTTTACAGTCTTGAAGTTCTCATAAATCATGAAACATTATCATGATAAAATCTATTGATGAAATGGAGGAATCATAAAGATTTTATCAGTTCTAGAAAACAAAACAAATTTTTCATCGGATCAAGAAGTATAGGTCACAGATTTTTTCTGAAGTTTGAGTGTGTAAATCTGATGAAGTTTGAAATTTTTTAAAGTTGCTGAGGGAATCCATCACCAAGATGAGAAAATTATCATAATAAAGAAGTATTTGAAAATGTGAGAAGTTTTGAGTTTCCATAGGTATCTAATTTCTTTATAAGTTTCAACCATGTTTATATAAGAACCACTTTAATTAGTTTTTTCATTAAATGGATTCCTGAATCCGATTCATCAGACACATCTTAACACCGATGCATCATATGATTTATGACACTGGTAAGTCATATGCTACAAATTTTATCATAATTAGAAATTTTTTTCCTTATTTCTTTTGGAAAAGTGGAAAGACTGCAAAGTCAGAAGTAGTGAAGATGTAGTCCATTAGAAAAAACTATTATAAGGAATTCAATCAAATGAATTTCCTTTTATAAAGTCAGTTAGACTGAGGAAGTAAAATCAATCAGAGTCACAATATGAAATGTAATCATACTCACCTAATCAGAATGAAGAAATGTTATTAAGTTTGAGAAGGCTGATTTTGAAGAAGTCTTAAGAATATTCAGAAAGGTTTCAAAAGAGTTGAGAAGAATTGAATTGGTCAAAGATAATATTAAAATGTCAGTGAATTTTGGAGATATGAAAATTTGATTGAGAGGAAAATATTTTTCAGTTTCCCACCCTTTCCATTCGGGGATTCCTGAAAATAGAGGAAAAATAAATTCATACTTTGTATCTATTCACATGTGTAACAAGAAAAGCACTACAAAGCTCGAGTAAGAGTTACTTTCTAGACAGAGATCTCATTAGATGATCATAAAATTAATAGTTTGTTTACCAGATTGAAGAAGATCATACTAAGGAAGATCAGATTGAGGAAGGTCAGACTAATCAATTGAGCATAGATTGAGAAGTACATATTGAGAATAGGCTCATTGAACTAAGTCCATCGGACCCAGCCTATTAGACTAAGACAATCGAACCCAACCACATAATACTGAGAATCCTGATAGAGATTTTGTGGATAAGTGTTAACAAAGTCTTTGAAGTTCCAAAGGATCAAATAAAAACTTATAGGGGGGGGGGTTGAATAAATTGTTCAATTTTTATAAGTTTCAAAAAATTTAGAAACTTAACCCCTAAAACCTATTAAGATTTATATTCTTATCAAATTTAATTAGATAATAATGCATGAAATAGTAGGAAAGTAAGTAAATCACACAAGATTTAGAATTTTCGGCCTTAGTGTGAGAACATAAATCCTTTCCATGGCTACACCCATGTGTCTATGGAAACCCATTATTAAGAAGAAGTGAATACACTTGTTCCAAATATTGTTAGACACCTTCAATCTCCTGATAGGAATGATTATACCGAATCCTGTCAGTTTACAATGTTTTCTTATAAAACAAATGAGACAAATATAAGAATAAAGACTTTGTTGAATCTACTCTATAATTGCTCAGTACGATCCTCATTCTGATTTGGCTAGATCCAATTTTTTCTCAATACAATGATGCTAGATTCTGGATCCTATTTTCTCAATACAATGATGCTGGATCTGATTCTATAAAAACAAATATGCTAGATCTGATTTCATAAATATGATAATTATGGATCCAATTTCCTAAATACAATAATTCTGGATCTGATTTCCTGAATACAATAATGTTGGATCCAATTATCTGAATACGATGAACTCACTCTCAATATGCAAAACACAAACTCTGATAGAATTCTCAATACAATTATTCTCCACGCAGATGGGAACTTTTACTTCTATTTATCTAGCACACCACATTTTTCAAGTATGTATAAAGTTTTGAATAGATGAATGATATGAGGAAGTATTTATAGGTGAATTAGAAAGCAAATGCAAGAAACATGGAATCTTTCCACACTTCCTTAAATATCAAAATATCTAAAAATATCTTTCATTTAAAACTTAAAATATTATTTCTTCAAACCTCCTTATATTTCTCCAAGATTTATACACAATTGAAATTCAAGTTCAACCACTTCAATTCATCATATCTTTCTCAACTCATTACGATCCTTTTCTTTCTCAGCTTCATTGCAATCTATTTCTTTCTCATCTCATTACAATATTTTCTTTCTCAGCTTCATTATGATCTATTTCTTTCTCAGATTCATTACGATATTTTCCTTTCTCATCTTTTTCTTTATCATACCATTTCAATGTTTTTCTTTCTCTTCCCATTTTGATATTTTTATTTCCCAACTCAGAACAATATTTTTCTTTCTCAGCTCAACAACATATTTTTATTTCTTATCTTTTATTTCTCATCCCATTATGATATTTTACTTTCTCATATTTTTCATTCTCATCCCATTATGATCTTTTCCTTTATCATATTTTTCTTCCTCACCCCATTACAATCTTTTCCTTTGTCAACCTTTTCTTTCTCATCCCATTATGATATTTTCCTTTAATATGGAATTCTATACTCTACAAATTTCAATTCCTTCAAACATCTCTAAAATTTCTTCAAAAAAAATTATCATGAAAGTATTCATGATTTGTGAGAAAAAATTGACTAGAAAATAATTGTATGATTTATTTTTAGAAATTATGACAACTTTCTAACTCCAGACTTCACATTCTTCTTTCAAAACTATTCAGAAACATCATTCTTTCTCTGATTCTTTTGAATTAAATTATTTTCAATGTGATACTGTTGGAATTGAATACGATTCTATAAATTTAGTGCTTCTCAGTTCGATTTAACTAAATAAAAAAAGAACCATTTCCTTTTATTGTTTAGATATGATCTTTCATTATTCTTTACAAAAACATCATTATGATAACTATGAATATGATTCCTAAAATAACAATTCTTGAACAAAAAAGTTATTTGTCAACAAATACAAAAAATACATCTTAAACAATTTAAACACAAATGTTCTTCAGTCTTTATACGTTTTTATGGCTCATTTTTTGTAAGAAAACTTTGTAAATGACAGGAGTTATTATAATCATTCATATCAGGATATAGAAGGTGTCTAACAGGATTCGGCCCAAATTATATTCACTTATTCATAATATTGAATTTCCATATACCCATGATAGTGGATATGGAAAGGATGTAGGTTCTCATTATAAGGTTTAACCTTATAAATTCCATGTGTTTTACTTTCTTTACTAATTTTTCATGCATGATTATTTACTAAAAGATGATAAGGTTATGAACTTTAACAGGTTATTGGGGTTAAGTTTTAAAAGTATTGAAACTTATAAAAATTTAATAGATAATTCAACCCCTTTCTTAGTTATTATTCGATCCTTTGTAACTTCAATTGGTATTAGAGTGAAGTTTCCCTTGTTAAATCTTTATCATAGATAATTTCTATTATATCAATAGTGGAATAATTCCCACACTTGATGGAAAAAATTATCATGGATGAAAAAAATAGAAGGATTCCTTATCTACTATCTCTTTCCTTGAAATTTATTGATACTGCCATAGTTGGGGTTCCACCTTTTAAAAAATATTCCCCAATTAATTTTGCTGACAATATAAATATTGAAGTTGATTGAAATTCTAGAAATTAAATTCCTTTGTATCTGTTAGAAAATGTTTATATGTAGGTGATGGGTATCAAAACTTCAAAGAGTATTTGGGACAAGATGGAAATTATTTTTGAATGGAATACTAAATTGAAATAAAATAACTAAAAATATGGCATAGTAAGTTTAAAGACATAAGAATGATAGATAAAGAAACTATTGATGAATACTTCACCAGAGTTAATGAACTTTTTTGAAACATCAGAGGTTTTAGAGATGTCTTGGAATATTCTAAAATTGCGAAGAAACTCATTAGAAACTTTCCAAATATGTTTGATTCTAAAATTTCTTCTTTATAATATAAATATTATTTATCTCTTAGTGAATCACATAACTTTATTGTTGTGTATGAAATGAGAAAATATAAAATGTAAAAAAAGAATATGAAATATGAAATGAATTTTTAAGCCATAAGAAAAATCAGAATTCAAGATGTTGAAGATGATTATCCTTATGATTCTGAAGATAAGGATAATGATGATTTAAATGAAAAAAAATCATGTCTCTTATCTACAAGAACTATTAGAAAGTAATAGGAAATTATGGTGGAAAAATTTCTCTAAAATGTTTTGAGTGTGGTGGTATTGGACACTTTTCTATAAATTTATCTAAGAAAGATTTGGAATAATATCAAGATGATTCTGATGAAAAACCTCTATGGAAGAAGTGGAGAAATTTTTCTAAAGAATAAAATTCATCAGAAAAAATACAAGAATAAGTTTACTGAAAAAAAGACGTATGTTTAGTAAGAAAGCTGAATCATAATCAACTAAAAACAATTCTTCGAAAGATGACAGTTCAGAAAATGTCAGAACATTCATTGAAAAATTTGAGAAAATTGAAGAGTCATAAAATATAAATAAGGAGGTGAATAATCTTAAAAAGAGTATTATCTTATAAAAAACTTGTTTTATGTATTGGGAAATCAGATCTCTCAAAAAAAAAATCAGATGAAGAAGAAAGATAATGGGAATGTTGTTTAAAGTGAAAAATATTTTGGAAAGAAATAAAAATAATTCATCTAGGAGATCTTAAGTTAAAATTTATAAACAAGTAAATATGGTAGATTATCTCAGTAATAAGTTGGAAGATAAATAATGAGATGTTAACAATTCACAATAAAAACTTATTGAGGATGAAAGTTCTTTAATAAAGATGAATGAAAACTTCAACAAAGACAAGACTTTTAAAGTTGATGAGAATTATTAAATAAAGAATACTATGAAATCCTCACCCACAAAAAATAATGTTTCATATGATTTTTATAACATTATTGGTGGGAATAAAAGTTTTGAAAAATCTAGGGTGGAGAAATCATGTGAGAAACCTATCACATATAAAAAATTGGAAAACTCATATAGGAGGAACGATGGTCCACAATCAGAGTATGTTAGAGAATGAATAAGTTATAAATCTCAACAAAGTTTATATATATAAATTTATTACTTTAGAAGAAAATAAATATTTTATGGTTTATACTGGTGTTGTGGAATCTATGGGAACAAGAGTTATAATTGTTTTTATAACTTGTCACTTCCTGAAAGAAGGTTTAAAAAGAGTAAAAGTAATGTTTGATTAAGAATGAGAAAATTTCTAACCCACATGAAGTTAGAAAAGAAAAATCTCAATATGTGATAAACATTCCAACAAAAATTCAATTTAAATTTTTATAATAAGTTTGTGGAAGTTGTTATCTGGATACTCTTCAAGCTAAAAGATGTATGGAACTCTTTCTAGAACAATTTACCTTTCAAAAAAATAAAAGGAAGATAGAAAGAAAAAATTTGACCAAAGAGATTTTGTTATTGAGAAAACATAAAAATAAAGTAAAAGGAACAAACTATGGATAATTGATAGTGGGTTTTCTTCACATATTAAGAGTGATATAAAAATATTGAAACGTGTTGAAATTCATGATGGAGGATTAGTTACTTTTGGAAATGTTGGTTCCTTAAAAATTAGAAGAATCAAAATGGGTGAGATTGAATATTTTTTTTGAAATCTAAGGAAGTTATATTTGTTGATGGACTAAAACATAACTTACATAGTGCAAGTCAAATTTTTAATGATGTAAAAGTAGTGATGTTTAGAAAATATTCTTGTATCAACAAAAATGTGAAAGATGGAAAAGTTATTACAAAAGGAGAAAGAACCAGTGATTTTTTATATTAGATAACATAACAACTTGGGTTATCTAAGTGCTGAAGAGAAGAATAAGTTGTGGCACTAAAGACTTGGCTACCTTGGTAAGAAAAGTATGAAAAAACTTTTTAATGTTGATTCTTTTTGAAATTTTCTATAATTGAAAAGAATAGAAGAATATGTTTGTGTAACTTTTAAGAAAGAGAAGATGACTAATAAAAGTCATAATAAATTTGAGATTCAGTCTTCCATACCTCTTGAAGTTATTCATTCTGATTTATGTGAGCCTATGAGACATCAATCAACAAAAGGGTATTTTTATTTCATCATTTTAATTGATGATTTCACTAGGATGAACAACAATATATTTATGAAACAAAATCAATATACTATATAAATGTTTAGAGTATTTAGAAGAGAAGTTAAGAAAGAAATGGGGGTTTATATAATGAAATTGAAAAAATATAATTTTATAAAATTCACATGAAATACCTTTGAAACTTATGTGAGTAATCACGAAATCAAAAAATAAGTATTGTGTTCCATACACTCTACAAAAACATGAATTAGCTGAAAGAAAAAATAGAAGTTTGGTGTAAATTGTAACAAACATGTTAGTAGAATACAAAATTTCAAGCTTATACTAGAGATAAGATATCATTATAGCTATACATATAAAAAATAATTTTTTTGAGTTTGGAATCCGACAAGAATTTCTATGAAATGTATTCTAAAAAACATTCATTGAAATAATTCAATATTTTTAGACGTCCCTATTCACTAAAAAGAAAAAATCCAGATCTTGGTAAATTTAGTGAGAAAGACGAGGAAGTAACTTTTATGGGTTACTCACCCAATGTAAAAAGTTAAAAATATTGGAAAAAATGTTTATAAAATTTTATTGACTCATATGATGTGAAAGTTATTGAAAATATAAATTTCTTAACAAAAACTATTTAAAACGATGAAGAGGATAAATTCAAAATTTCCAAAGAAAGTGAGAATGATAAAAAATAGACTTATCAAGATTCTAAAGAATCTTGTGAAGAAAAAAGTGAAGTTGGAAGAGAAACTTTGAAATTTACTACCTTATAAAAACATGTTGAGACCAAAAATATTCTTGAAAATCAAAAGGCTCCAGTTTATACCAAAATAATGTTAATATTAGAAAATAAAACATCAATCATCTCAAAAGTTAAACAAGAATCAGTTTCGTAATCTATTATACAAAAATAATGGGTAGATTATATGAATGAAGAGTTGGATTTGATTGAAAAAAATGTAATATGTTAACTTGTTCTATGTCTAGAATATAAAAAATTTATGAGAAAAAATTAGGTTTATTGAAAAAAATTGAATGAATATAGAAAAGTTTCAAGAAATAAATAAATACATGAAACTTCTCCATGTTCATTCAATTTTTTTCTATAGACCCAATTTTTTGCTGATAAAATTTTATTTTTTGTCCATATAAAATGTTCCCATGTTAAACTCAAATTATTTTCCAAATACATTCAATAAAAAGAATGTGTAGATGCTATGAATGAATATTTGGATCCAATTGAGATAAATGTAACATGAGAACTTGTTCTATGTACATCTAATAAAAATTTTATTAGATTGATATAAATCCATATTTCTTAAATGGATAGATTGAGGAAGAAGTTTACAATAAAAAACTTGTGTTTTTCAACTTGATAATGATGAAAAAAGGTTTTTATATTGAATAAATCTTTGTTTGGGTTGAAATAAGCCTTGTGTTCTTGGTATTCAAATCTTTATAGTTGTGGAAGAATGTTGAATTTTTCTAAAAGAAAGGTTGATAGTAACTTGTATGAGAAATAAGTCTAATTCAATACACTAATTGTTATTTTATATGTGGATGATATACTTTTTTTTATGGATAAAGAAAAAGTTTGTAAATAATTTTATGAGGAAATGAAGTAGAATTTTGAAATATAGATATTGGAAGAATTAAATTTATTCCTTGGATTATGAGTTCAAAAAAAGGAAAAGTACATTTTCTTATCTCAAGAAAATTATGATGGAGAATTATTAAATAATTTTGGGATGGAAGAATCTAAAGAATTTTCTACTCTTATTTCAGTGAGAAAAAAGTTGAGTAAAGACAAATTTAGAAAAAGTGTGAATTGAAAATAATTTCAGAAGCCGATATGAAGTTTTATTTATCTCATAGAATCAAGAACTAATAATGTTTTTGCGGTGAATTTTTGTTCCAGATATTAGAGTGAACCTAAAGAGTCTCATATATTGGTTGAAAATAGAATTCTAAGATATGTTAATGGAATAACTTCACATGGTATTTTATACAAATGAAGTTGTGACATGAACTTTCATAGTAATACTGATACCGATTGGGCTTGAGATTGTAATGATAAAAAATAAACTTTTGGAGAATCATTTTTCTTGGATGAATATTGTGTGAGTTTGAATAGTAAGAAACAGAGTTCAGTAAATTTGAACATAGAAGAATTAGAATATGTTGTAGCTACTCAGGTGTGTACTCAGATGTTGTGGATGAAAGTTTAGCTGGAAGATTTGAAAGTAAAAGTTTCTAAACCATTGAATATACTTTGTTATAATTAGAGTGAAATTGATCTTTCTAAAAAGATTATCCAGCTTTCAAGATCAAACAAAAATATATAAAGTTTCAATTTATAAAATATAATGTTTATGTAGGATCTATTTTTTGTAATATATCTTAATGAAATATCAAATTACTAATATCTTTACAAAAGCAATGCCAAAAGAAAGGTTTGTTGGTTTGAGGATGAAACTTCATGTTTATCCTCCTCTAATGAATTCCTAAATATCATAAGGAATACCCCTACCATGCTTTGGATTATGTTGAAAAATTGAGAGAATATACACAACTTTATCCTTCAATGAATAAAATAAGTATTTTTCTTACTTAAATAAATCTGAATATGTGGTTATCATAAAATGGGAGAGAGAAAAAGGAATATGATAAAAGATGAAAAGTTAGGGGGTTTATCTTAACTTGGATATAAAATTTTCTTTTCATCAATGGATATAATCACTTCAAAAATATTACTTTATATAGTATTGTGGTGTTAGGACACTCTCTTTTGAGAAAGGGTGTGATTTAGTAAAATTCAAGAAACTTGGTTTGGTTACAAAAGTTGAGTTTTGAAAAAATCTTGAGAGTTAAAAAAGTTTTAGATGAGTGTTTTCAACAAATCCAAATGGGGAGATTGAATAACCTTTGTGATGTTTTTTTTAACAAAGTTTATTATTTGTTTAAAACTAATACTTTTTAAATGAATGTATCTGAAAAACATGTGAAAGTTACTGAATATTAAAACCTAAACACAAAGGTGGAGAAAAGATTTATTTTTTAGAAAGTTTTTTTTGTATTCAGAGTATTAGATAGAGTATAATAAGATGTTGAAGTTGTTATAAAGATCAATTATGACATTGTTACAACATTGTTGATTGGATGCACCATCGATCACAGATTCTTCACCATGAAGTTCAAGATTCATCAGACACTGAGGTTGTTTTAAAGTCAGAAGATACAAAGTGAGGAAGTCATAATGTTGCTAAATAGGTTGAATAATGGCAGTGATGTTAGGAGTTAGAGGTTCTTAAAATTTTAACCTCAATTTAGACTATGATTTTTTGATCTTGAATTTATCATAAATCATAAATCATTATCAGGATAAAAGCTGTTAAAGAAACAGAGGAATAATAAATATTACATCAATTAAAGAAATAATGATAAAATTTTTATCAGATCTAGAAGTACAAGATATAATTTTTTCAGGAGTTGAATGTGTAAATATAAATAAGTTTTATGTTTTTCAAAGTTACTGAGTGGAGTAATCATTGGGATGAGAAAATTATCATAATGGGGAAGCATTTGAAAATGTGAGAAGCGCTGAGTTTCCATAGGTATCTAAAGTCTTTAGAATCTATAACCATGTTTATAGAAGAATCACTTCAATTTTTTGTTTTATCAAATTGATACCTAATACTGATTCATCAGACACATCTTGACACCAATGCATCAGATGAGTCATATCACAGATAAGTCATCTACTGAGAAGTTCATCATAATGAGAAATTGTTTTCATTATTTATCTTGGACAAGAGGAAAATATACAAAGTTAAAATTACAAAAAATATAGTCTGTAAGTCGAACCTTTTATAAGGAAGTCTACCAGACACATTTTCTTTAAGAAAGTTAGTTATAATGAGAAATGAAAATCAATTGGAGTCACAAAATGTAATCAAAATCACCTAATCAGATCGAAGAAAAGTTAGTAAGTTTAAGAAGTATTATTTCAATAATGTCTCAAGAATATTTATGAAGCCTTCAAAATAGTTGAGAAGAGTTGAAGTGGTCAAATATTATGTTCAAATGTTATTGAATTTTGGAGATATAAAAATTTTATCGAGTGGGAAAAGTTTTTCAGTTCCCTATATTTTCCATTCTAGGATTCCTATAAATAGATGCACAACACATTTGTACTTTGTATCTGTTCACGTGTGTAAAAGGAGGAGTGCTTCAGATTTTGATTAAGAGTAAATTTATAGATAGATATCTCATTAGAATATCAAAAAAATGAAAGTTTGTTTATCATATTGGGGAATATTTAACTAAGGAATATCATATTTTGGAAGGTCATATTGAGAAATTGAGATAAGATTTAGAATTGAAGATTAATAATAGGTTCATCAGACTGATTCCATCATACCTAGCCTATTAGATTGAAATAGTCAAACCTGACCACCTTGTACTAAGGTTCTAGGTAGAGCTTTTATGGAGCATATTGAACAAAGTCTTTATAAATTTTTATTGCTCATTGTTTATAAGAATTTTTTTAAACTGGTGGGAGTTAGTATAATCATTACCACCAGAAGATAGAAGGTTTCTAAAGGGATTTGGTACAAATTTTATTCACTTCTTCAAAATAATGAATTTCTATAGACCCACAAGAGTGGTTATGGAAAGGATGTAGGTTCTCACAATGAGTCCAAACCATTTTAATATCATGAGGTTTAATTTCATTCCTACATTTTAATGCATGAGTATTTACTAAAAGATGATTAGGTTATGAAATTTAATAGGTTCAAGGGGTTACATTTTAAAAGTATTGAAACTTATAAAAAGTGAACAACTAATTCAACCCCCCTTCTCTGTTGTTATTTTATCCTTTGGAACATTAGGATCACACGTCATGTACACCTTGGTATATGTCTCAATGTGTCATGGAGTACACACCTAGGAGGCCATGTGTCCCATACATTCCTTGTATAGTGGGGAACACACTGTATACTTGATAAGGTACATAAGTATGGACAGACAACACACACTGAGTGTTAGAATAACCCTACACATGGTGTGGCATAAATTACACCCTATATACTTCAAAAAGTACCCATACATGACCTGTGTACTTAGGAATACCCTAATTACACGAGAACATGCTATACTATATGAGCTATACCAAAATGCATTCCATATACCAGAAAAACCACTACTCGTTGTGTACCCCTAGGGACATGATGTGTATTTTTGAGAAATGTATTCCTTTTGAACACGAGACATGGGATGTTACAAGATTAGTGAGACATTCCATATACCCCTATGTACCCACCATGTACTTATTCATGGGAAAGTTAGATCCGTTGATATTATCAGTTCATCTTTGGTGTGATCTTGGGTGAGTTCCTTGAAACCATTTCAGTATGGACCTATCTCTCTAGGTTGCATTCCTTTGGTCCATATCCAAGAGGGTACAATGAGTCATCATATTATAAGCATAGGATGTGATACCATCTGTGAGTTTAATCTTAGATAGATTTTTAGTAATCCCTCCATGAGGACCAAGGTGGGATCCTATATCGTATATTCTTCCCTATGTGGGGTTTCAGGAATTGGTGTGACCAATATAACCAGGCGTTCAGTCCCTTAATTAGTGGGTTATTTCAGATAGGTTCCAACATACCCCATATCCCTAGGCATGATCCTCTATCTATGTATCAAAATCTATTATATTCAAATAATTTTTTTCTGGTCGAGTGTGTATCTTGAATGATCCACCTCAGTTTCCTTGGTGCTTATTCATGGTTATACCTGACAAGTGTGACATCTTCAATGATTTCAATCAGTAATAAAGAGACCCATGGAGTGAGTTCTTCTGGATGAGCATTACCTTTGAGCCTCTAGAGTAATCCTAAGCTGGTAGTGAGGTTGTGACCACCCCTTGATAATTATTGTCTATCTTGAGAATATTTGGGTTATTGTTGTTATATATTTTTATATATTGTTATATATCATATTTTAATTGACATATATTAATGGTGATGAGATGAGTACTCTCTTTATGCCTTTTATTTTGTGATTTCAGGGTATCCTATGGGGTATGTTTATACTCACCCCTTCATGGGATCTTCCCACAGATGTTGTGTCTTATGAAGATGGAAGACTTTTCATTGGAGTCCTAGGTGAACCAAGATCAAGCATAACTTAGTTATTCTTGATAAAACACAAATGGATCCAGGAGTTACTTTTGGGTAGCTACCCTATGTTGTTAGCAGGTGGGGATATTTTATTGTTTTTGTGGGATTGTATTTGAACCATTATAATTATGATGTACTTCTTATTATACTCTGATGTGGGATAGATTTTATGCATGCATTTACAATATGAGTTATTTATATTTATACATTATACTGTTGTATGGAGATGCATGTGTGTACATGTATTTTAGAGTATGGCCTCCCATATGTGTGATATGCCTACGTGGTTCTAGTCGCTAGCCCCTGACCTTTTGGAGGCTGGTTTTTTGTGTTATTCTAGACATAATTCAATACAAGTGGGCCTCGATGGGTTGGTTCATGAAATCTACACAATATAGATAAATTTTATATGTTTTATTCAATTATTTCCTAGTAAATCAACGTATAACATCTAGGTGAATAACTTTCAATCAATGGATAGAAATATAGAGTGTTCATAGGTGAAATACATTGGAGGAAAAGTTATTCCTAATAATTGTGGATGGTTAAGAAAGAAAAAGGCATTGATAAATCATTCCTTTGATAGAGAAGAACATTTTATAATCCATATATAGAAATAAGGTGGATGATTTCATTTGAAGAATATAATTTATCAAGAATAAGATATTTCAAATTCCATTAACTTATATGAAAAGAAATTTTTAGGAGTTTAAAAAAAAATCACTTTGGGAATAAGAAATATCATCAAATGATGATATGTTCACATGGAAATACTAAAAGAGATTATTTTATTGAAAATGACCCATATAGAAAACATTAAATTGATTTTCTTTTAAAAAATTTGAAAATAAAGTAATGTTAATTGAAAATGACCATTATAATTTTCAAAACAAATATACAGATATCCAAAAAATGTGGGGTAGAAGATAAAATATGAGTGAAAAATAATTTCGTTTTTTTGTATTAAAAATACCTTTATTGAAATCTACTTCACCCAAAAATATTGTATAAATTAAATTATAAAATAAGATAAATATGAAAAAAAGGCTTTCTATGGATAAACATAGGATAATAAAATGATTTTTATATTGGAAAGAAATACCATAAAAACACCCTAAATGGGTTATCGTAGTTGATAGATATCGATTTTAAAATGAGGTTGAGAAAAGAAACCTTACTGCTTGAGTAACATTTAAATCAAAACTGTTGAAGGATAAAGAGATTAAAATAGAACATAAAATACCATGAATAAAATATAATCCGTGATATAATATAACAAATAATTACTATATACACCATATAAAAGTAAATTGGTGCATAACAAGATGAACAACTCAAGAAAAAGTAATTGGTATCAATAAAACCTTTTCAAGTAGCATAATATTTGAGGAAAGAATCATTTAATAATGAGTTTATAAGGAATAATTTTAAAAACCTATAAAATAAGGAGGAAATATATTATAAAGTATTAATTAGGTGTAAAAAATAAAACTTGTAATAATAGAGCTTAGTAAGAAATCTTGTATCTTGATGGAATGAAATTGAGTTAGAAAAACCCATTTCAACTTTTGTAACATTCAAGTAAAAAACCCATGAGAGAAAGAGCATGGAATAAAACATTTAATATAAATAAATATAATTGAATCATGATATAAAATTATGGCGGGGAAGTAATTCCACCATACACAATAAAACATGGTGTATAACATTAACATGTCTCAAGTAATTGAAATTTGAGATAAAGAACCATTACTTTGTTTCCACACTCAATCAAATGAGCTCTAAAATCCTAAAAAAAAATATAAATGTATTAATATTATATTGAATAAACTTCTAATAAAAATTAAATTATATATATATATATATATTTCATTTATAAGCAATTATTATGAATATATTAGTTAGTAATAACATATTTTTAATGTAATGTTTTAGTAGTTTTAATTGTTTTGCACATGATTTATGATGAAGATTTTGGAACCCATTATTTGATAACAAATTCATTATTAATTTATCATTTAGGGTACTATAGTAGATAAATTATAATAATTTATACATCTCTTATGTCATTCCATAATTTTTTGGTTATGTTGCATGCAAATTAAATCAATGTCGGCTTATTTTAGTTATTTTAGCGATCAAAGAAAATATCTTAACAATAAGTTAAATACTTAATATAACCTTTAAATAACCATAGAACTATAATTATTTTTATTATGAACTTAAAATAATATCATTATTTAAGTTACCATATTCATCCATGATAGAGTTTTATAGCATCTTTCATGTAGGTGGTTAAACTGAGCCAAACAAGAGTACAATAATTCGTTGAGTGAGTATAGTTACAAAATTGTTTATTTTGACATAATAGAATTATAATATAAGAATGATGATATTATTTATATGTTTTTAAAGTTTTTAATCATATTTTTATAGGTAAATAAAAAAATGAAAAACATTATTTCATGGAGGTAGTAGTCTGTATATATACACAATCGATGTTCTTTTCTTTTTCTATGTGTAAAACCGAGCCTTCTTTTCAGGTATGTTTTCCTTTTCTGATCGTTTCTGAGAAAAAGAGGAATTTATGGAGGTTGTGTAGGGGTTCACGGTTGGCGCATGGTTGGCGCACTGTCTGAACAAACTATGCGGCTAGCCCATGAAACCGTGAAACCTTAACAGTGGGCTCCACACGGGCTGCGCACAGTTTGTCAAACTGTGCGGGAAAGTTGTGCGAAACCCCCTGGGTGAGATAGTGGAAACCGCATGGTTGGCACATGGTTTTCCAAACCATGTGGGGAAACCGTGCGACCATTTAAAGTTGGTGTTTTTAAGTCCCGGGCCACTCATGATTTCCCATTGCTCCACCTTTCTTCCTCCTACTCGTGGCTCACACAGGAGTTGCGATTTTCAAAGGTTGGGGGAGCTCCTTGGATCATTTGGGAGGAAAATCAAAGGTGTTTCTTGGTGGATCAAAGTAGGTTCTTCTTGGGTAAGACTCTTCTCTTGGTTTCTCCTTGGTTTTCCCTAGATCTTCTCTTCCCTCTTTCTAGGTTTTCTAGATCTGCATCCGTTGCATGTATATCTAGTGTTGGGTTTTCCTTAAGTGTTGATTCTAAGGCTTTTGGATGATAGGGAAGGAGTTTTAGAGCGGTATTTTATTAATCAGTTTCCCGGATTTGTGGGTGCGGTTGATTGTGGATCATTTTTTCCAAAACCCTAAAGGTAGGTGGTTTGTACCTTTCAGTTTAAGGTCTTTGAATATTATGTGCAATTGCGACAATACCCTTGAATGGGGTATTGTGCGTTTACCATCTTACCCCTATGTTTTTCCTTCCATGCTTGTATTCTCATGTAGAGGTTAATTGGATGTAAATAGAATTGATCACCATGCTTTGGATGTTTTTCCATGCATGTTCTGTTTACGACTGTTGGGTCCTATATTGCCTATTTTCCCATGCCTAGTGATTTTATTATAGAGTGTTGTTTTCTGACATGTTGAGATGCTATAGACTATTTATCCAAGTAGTTCTATAGGTTTACTTTGGCCTTATATCATTACTATGAATTGACTTACATGGGGCCTTGAGAACCTGGTGTAGTAAACTAAAAGTGGGTAGAAAAAGTTAGCTTCCTCAGAGAGTCCTTGGAAATTATAGACTATAAGGGGATAGACCGAGTGAGCTTCCTCAGAGAGTCTTTGAGCATTATAGATTATAAGGGGATAGACCGAGTGAGCTTCCTCAGAGAGTCTTTGGACATTATAGAATATAAGGGGATAGACCAAGTGAGCTTCCTCAGAGAGTCTTTGGATGTTATAGACTATGAGGGGATAGACCGAGTGATCTTCCTCAGAGAGTCTTTGTTTACTTTGAATTTACCTTGAACTATTCCAGGCTATAAGGGGAATTGACTTGGTGAGCTTTCTCAGAGAGTTTGTGAATGACCTGGGTATATAAGAGGAATTGACTGGGTGAGCTTCCTCAGAGAGCCTCTTGACCTTGGGGATATAATGAGAATTTACCTTGTGTGCTTCCTCAGAGAGTCCTTGACTACCTTAGACTATAAGGGTAATTGAATGAGAGTGCTTCCTTAGAGAGTCTTTATGAATTATTAAGCTGAAACAGAGGAGTTAGACTGAGTGTATTGCCGAGTGTATTGCCTAGAGGGTTGCTTGTACTTGATAGGTAGGACCATAGGGGATAGGTTGTTTGTACTTCTCATAGGGTTACCTGTTTGTGTTACTTTATTTGATTAGTTGTTGCTTGATAATGGTTACTATGGATTGTTTATTGTTGAGTACCTTCCTGTTTACTGTTTTCTGTACTTTTACCTGCCATATATTCACTGACTGTTAGGCAGAGATCTTGTGGTGGTTGCCTACTGGGATTCATCTCACACCCTATTTGGGCCATGCTTTTGGGCCCAAAAAGACTATGTTGTTGTAGGTATAGATAAGGGAAATCACCCTTCTACTTCAGGTACTTGATTGCATTGGAGCTGGAGAGAATGGGACCAAGCTGAGGTTTGCGATGATGAGGAGTTTATCTGTTTTCCTTTTGTACTTTGATTTAGTACTATAATCATCATTGTGACTTTATTGGCTATTTTTCCTATACATATATTTATCATGCATCATTTATATATATATTTATGCTCCAATTGTTTCTTTATCTCAGTCTTCCACTGTTTTTTTATTGTTGGATGTTTACTACTTCCGCTATTGTATATTTTTTTATCTTCCACTGTGTTACTCTACTAATGAGGGCATAGTTTTCCCATTATTACAACCAAGACCCTCGCTGCTAGTCAGCAGCCTCTGGCGTTCGGGGAAATGCGCTTGAGGCCGTGTGACCAACCGGGTACGGGGTGCCTCTGGGTGGATTCCGGAACCGGGGAGTTACAAAGTGGTATCAGAGGAATTATTTTCTCTTGTTTTACTATTTGGAGCCTTTATCCATGGATAATAAGGAATAGGTACTTGGTATTAAGATATGATCGGGAGTACCTAACCCTTGTACAGGGAAAAGCCAATCTACCTCGTTGATATAATTTTCTTGTTTTGCAAGTTTATGGTTGCCTTGATTTTCACCGTTGGTGACTCACATGTTTTGTGCTGGTTATTATTTAAGTTATTGAGGTTCTATTTCTGTCGCAACTTGATGAGTTGAGGGTATGCCATCTCCTGCATCATATAGGCACTTTCTAGAAATCACATGTCATGCATTCTTGCCATGTCATCTACGATGCATTAGCAATTTCATGTTGTTGTGATAGATGTGGTGTAGAATATGCATGCTATTTTGATTGATGACTTGATAAAAATATCTTCTTATTGTTAGAGCATTGATTGTGTAAGGTTTTGTTTGAATGAGCACCAAATTTTGGTTCTTGAGGTGTTATGGGCCCTCATGGACTGGAATTTGGTGGATCATTGCTTGTTGCCTTGTTATAACTTGTATGAGATGACAAACTTTGATTCGCGGGGAGTATGGGCCCTCACGAATCAGAATTTGACACTTTCAATGTTTGTTTCAATATTTCTATGGGTTCCAGAGTAGTTTATGAGGCTTACTATCTAGAAAAACCCACAATGCACACCATTTAGTTTTGAATACACGTCATGTGTTCTTCTGTTCGGGAAGAAACAATCTTTCTTAAGTACAAGCCATGTAATCCTATGTTTCAGTCCCTATTAATCTTGATCTCAGGTGTGCGTATGACCTTACAGAGTCATGCCACCGAGACATCCTATGGTTGTATGACAGCCACAATTTAGTGATCATACACCGGATACGGCTGATCAGGGACTCCTAGTAGATCCTCCTGCTATGCCAGTCTTGGCACTAGCAGTTATACCTAACCCAGGTACTGATGCACAGTTTAGGGAGAGTTTTATAAGGATGATGCAGACCTTCCAGGGAGCGTAGCCTCATGCCCTGTCAATGGATGATTTGTATTGGGTTTTCTAGTAGAGAATCCTCCCACCTTCTTAGGGGAATGAGGACCTTAGGATACAGATTCGTGGCTCGAAGCCACACTGAAGATCTTCGAGCATCTCGAGGTACTACCAGAGAGGAGGGTGAAACTTGCGACCTATATACTCTGAGACTCTGCCAAGAGGTGGTGGGATGTCATCTCTCAGGCGGGACACCACCATAATATGGATTGGTAGGAGTTTCAGCGTATTTTCTACAATTACTTCTACCTAGAGACCTTGAGGGCTGACCGAGCCCAGGATTTCATGATCTTAGAACAGGGTACTCTTTCAGTGATGGAGTATTCCTCTCATTTCACGGAGCTACAACATTTCATGCCTATCCCAGCAGGTGATGAGTTCTTCCTAGCTAGGAAGTTTGAAGATGTTCTTAGGTAGGAGATCCATTCCCAGGTGAACATCTTCAGGTTGCCTTCAACATCCTCTATCGTAAACTAGGCACTGATCACCGAGCGGAATCTAAGGGATTCTGGAGTAGTGATACAGGGCGGTTCGACATCCAGAGTTAGTGTTCCTTCTTCTGATAGCAGAAAGTTCCGTAGGGAGCTTTCTTGAGGAGACCAGAGTAGGTGAGATGCATCTTCTGGTAGCTAGGTGGTGTGCTACCAGTGCGGAAGAAGCGGGCATACTAGGCCGTAGTGCCAGAGAGACCCGATGGAGTGCCGATCTTGTGGCAAGATGGGACACCTGTTGTGTTTCTGTCAGATCTTCTCACCAGCAGCTGGTGATAGGGGTTTGTCTACAACTCCTCATACAGAAGCAGCCCCACTAGTTTCTCACCAGTCTGGGAACTAAAGTTCTTCCAGCCATTCAGGCTGAGGTGGAGGTTGTGGCCATGGCGGTCAGTCACCAGGCTACCAGTGACAGCAGGGTGGATCCACTCAGAGTAGTCAGGCAGGGTCACAGGGCCGCGAAGCTGCCCAAACTTTTGCAGTGGAGCAAACCCATTAGGAGCAGGATCCCGACCCCTCTACGGTTTGAGGTACGATCCTAGTAGCCTCAGTTTTATCTTCAGCTCTTTTCGATACTGGTGCTACTCATAGATTTATATCGGTTGCTATCGTGGAGAGCCTTGGGATCTGTATCTTTTCATCTGCTGATTTCTTGACGCTAGACACTCTGTTGGGGACGAGAACGGCTAGTGTACATCAGTGCAAGAAGTTCCCTCTCGAGGTTGGTGGGTGTCACTTCCTTTGGTATCTTTATGTTATGGAGATGACCGGCTATGATGTCATTCTTTGAATGGACTGGCTAGTTCCCTCCAAGCATTTGTCGACTACTACCGTCGAAGGGTGAGTTTTATATCACCAGAGGGTGGATCTTTTCTTCATAAGGGAGAGTGGGATGTCCTGGTGAGCAGAGTGGGACCAGAGCATCATGGGTTAGGAGAAGTTACAACCCAAATTTCTAGTCTTTATATAGATGACCATGGGACTTCACAGTTAGACCTTCCTCTAGTAGCAGATCGTTTTAGGGATGTCTTTCCAGAGGAATTTTTAGGTTTTCCTCCAGAGCGTGAGGTTGAATTTTCTATTGATATTGTTCCAGGAGTGGCACCAGTGTTCATTCCTCCTTATAGGATGACTACACCTAAGTTTCATAAGCTCAAGAATCAGTTAGAGGAGTTGCAGGAAAATGGTTTCATCTGACCTAGTACTTCTCCTTGGGGTTCGCCTATCCTGTTTGTGAAGAAGACAGACGGTACTCTTAGGCTTTGCGTGTATTATCGGATGTTGAAACAGTTGACGGTCAAGAATCGATATCCCTTGACGAGTATTGATGACCTCTTTGATCAGCTTCGAGGAGCCTGGGTGTTCTCTAAGATCTACTTCAGGTCTGGTTGTAACGTCAAGACCCGACTCACTATCAAACCGGTGGCTGGACCGGTAGATCACATGGCCTCAAGCATGTCTCCCCATACGCCAGAGGCTTCCGACTAGCAACGAGGGTCTCGGGAGGTGATAGTAGAGAGACTATACCCTCATATTAGAGTAACACAACAGTATTGTCAGAGTAAATAATATTCAATAGTGGAAATAGTAAATAATTGAAAGGCAGAAGAAAAAGACAGGTAATAACCATTTTATAAAAGGTGGAAAACACCAATTTACAATGCATACATGTACAGATGACGATACAGTTATGAAAGTAGTAAACAATACAGAATTCTTTACATTCAATACAAAAAGAAAAGACAACAAAGCCCAATGGCGATCCCCTGAGCATCCCAAGCTCCCGCTTGGTGTTTTGATCCTAACTCCTCAGGTACAAACAACACAACACACAACCTAGGTCCTACAAGCAAGAAGGTCTACTCGGGTACCCCAGTGCAATGGTGGCCCAAGTAGGGTGTGAGATAAAAATCTCAGTAGGCCGACACCACTGGTGTCAAACCCAATCCAGACAGTGTATAATAATTAAACAGTGAGCAGGTATAGAGAAATAAGTAAGCATAATTTAATAAGTAAATAACACCCGTCCAGGTTCCCAAAGGACACCTGACGGTTATACCAGCTTCGGCTCATTTCCAGTAAAGTAACCTAACCACGTCACCATATATATATATATATAAAACATTTAGATCATATATGGCATGAGGTTAGAATTCCTCCCACCCATTAATAATGAAAATAGCGGGCATGAGGTAAGAATTCCTCTCATCCCTATAGGTCCACTAGAAAGGGGTAAGAATGCCTCCCTTCCATCAATCGAGATTATTAGGCATGTGGAAAGAATGCCTCTCATCCCTATGAGTCAACTAACAAGGGGTAACAATGCCTCCCTTCCATACACGTATATAGATCAAATCTGGCGTGGGGTAGACATGCCTCCCACCCATACTCAAAATAAGATGGCATGGGGTATGCATGCCTCCCATCCTTAATCATTCAAAGTAGATGGAACGGGGTATGAATTCCTCCCATCCATAAACATAAACAGAAGATGGAATGGGGTATGAATGCCTCCCATCCATAAACATACACAGAATATGGAATGGGGTATGAATACCTCCCATCCATACTCATTCCCAATCATTATCGTCATTATATTATAATGCATAAGGTATTACCTCTTATGAATTTCAAACAGAAATACCACATTCATAATCTGCACATTCATCATCAATTTTATATCACAATGCATAAGGCAGTACCTCCTATGTGTTTTAAATAATCATTCCATATTCACAATCACCCATAACCAATTATGGAACTCATTCACTGTCATAACAATATATACCAAGGGCATGATCTAACCCTCCCTAGCGAGTCATTTAGTGCACGTTCCCTATTCAAAGTCATTTTATCCAATTTTCCTAAACATGGAAAATTGGGCAAGGATTCCACATGAGGTCATTCCATCTAGTTGCCTAAACCGTGCCTGATGATTAGTAATACAAGTGTCATAGTAATTTCACTTAGTTTCCACCATCTCATTTAATCCATTCTAGTGAAATTCATTTAACTCCCTTATCTTAAGGGCAATTTCAATTACACGTTATGCCGAAACTAGTTAGGTTCTTAGAGCAACAAGTGTCAGATCACTAAGGGAAAGCCATTTAGGAACATTTCTGAAGGCCGTATCAAGAAAAGCTACGCACCAAACATGATGTCAAAGTATGAGCATGGAACCAAGAAAAATAGAGTAGGGAAGCATGTAATTCTACTTCATACTTTTGTCTTGAAGAAAAACAACCTTTGATCTAGGGGTTTTATTATTAAATCGCTAGTTTAGTGACCAAACAACCTCTTTTATCTTATTCCTGCAATTCACACGATTTGCACAGAAGCATTTAATCGACTAAACTTGCATAATTAAAAGACTAAAACAATGCAGTATTAAACTCTTTAAATGCTTCACTTTAAATTATAAAGGAAGGAGAGGGATCCTACCTCAAGGTGGATCCATCCTTCCTCTCCGGCTCTTGGCGCTTTCTAACTAAGAGTCGCAGGTGAGTCTCCTACTATTTGGCGACTCAGAACCATGAAAAAACCTCGAACTCACTATAAACAACATGCTAGGAACTCATAGACATCAAAATAACCAAATTAAACAAGTGAGAAACAAAGAAAGAGGTGAAAACCTTACCTCGAAACCAACCCGACAATCCGAAACCACCCGAACCGCTTCGCCTTCTGCGGTAGTTGCCAGAACATGCACCAAGGAGTCTCAAAGGACCTTCCGCATAACCTATAACCAAAAGAAAAATGAAATTTGGACCACCCCAAATCCTAGGGTGTTCGGCCACATCTCAACGGGCACCGAATCGAAGCCGGAAACTAAGGAAGAAGAGACAGACGACCTTACCTCCAAGATTTTGAGAAGAAGCGCAAGGGATAACGGCCGGAATCAAAGCCCAAGGAGGGAGCCGAGGGGGGTGTCACGCGCGGATCACGGGATAGGAGGGAGGTGCGTCATGGGGGGTTCTTCCGAGTGAAGGTGAGGGAGAGTGTCTTTAGTATTAGGTTTTTAATCATTTTATTTTCTTTAAAAAAAATTAATCAAAATCTTTAAACAGACCAGCCCATACGATTTGCCAAACTGTGTAACACCCTCTACCTAGGAGAGATCCCTCGCACGGGATAGGCGCACAGTTTGGGAAACCGTGCACAACCCATGTGCAATCCACTTCCCCATTAAATAAGGTCTCATGGTTTTCCTGCAATGGGCCGCATGGTTTGGTCAAACCGTGCACAGCCTGTGCGCCTTCCTTTTCCTTTTAAAAAATAGCCTCTCTCTCTCGGAACCGAAGCTCCCGAGACCTTTCAAGACACTAGGGAAACTTCACGGGCCTTTTCCCAAGCCCAAAAACAAAACAACAAAGTGTTCCAACTCTCATAATTTTGTTCCGAAGCTCGGTCTTAAAAACGACCTGTTCAATAATCAAAAAGTTCAAATTCCTTCGGGTTTTAGTCCGGTTCAAAACACGGGTCATTACAACCTTCCCACCTTAGAACTTCTTGTCCCCAAGAAGCCTTCGAGAACAATGTACACATCACCCAACCTACAAGGGCCGTGAATCTTTGTTCAAACAATCACATTGCATTCACAAATTTCCAACACACCCTTAAGCATCCATTAAACCATACGAAGCTTAAGCCCCCAAAACTCGAGCCAACGTTTGTTTCCCACTCGAAACATCAAGACAGATCTTCTCGAGCCCATCTACCCAGAGACACGAACCCCTCGTCGTATCACCAAGAATCATCCATAGGTACTTCCCACCTTATATTTTTAACGTTAAGCAACCAACTACAAACTATGGTTCAGACCACTGTTGGAACTAACCTTCAAATCACGCCCCAAGCGTTCCCACGACGCTCCTAGCGTGATTTGAAACAGATCAAACGGTCAATTCCCCGTCGACTTCAATGCCCAATTTGAGCTGGTTGTTCCTATTAGGCACTGACCGACACAAACCACACTCGCCACTACCTGACGATGTGCCAGAGAATAGTATGTCACTGACCACAGACATTAAACAAGAACCCGAGTCAAGCCATCTCCGGATGACTATTTAAAAGAACGCTTGGCCTAAACGGTTGACATATTTCAAACAGAACCACAATGACTTTCTCCAAGGCACCTTACGTTTAGTACAAACACATTTACCGAAGCCTACACCCGACTTCCGATGACGTTTCCAAGATCAAACCACAAGGGAAACCATGCATCCTGCGTGCAATGTCGAAAGAGAACCATCCGATCAAGCCCAACAACTTCAAATCATTAGCACAGATAAGGCCGATGCTCTCTTAGTGCATATTGTACGAGGACAAGACCGGGAACATGTTCGTCGCTAAATAGAATACAGTAAGAGGTTTGAACAGATTCTATTTAATCATACCAGACTACTGGAAGGAAGAACAGTTGAACCTCAACTGGTCAACTTTAAGGAAGGAACTCAGCTTCACCTACCGACACATCCACACGTTTTAAACTCACATGCCTCAAGGCATTCAGAAACGACCAACCCATTTTCAAAGGCATTCAAAGAAGCATCCATTCCACGTGAAAGGACACATTTACCAGATTCGATGCAATGCGCTCCCAACCTTAGGAGTGTCCTATTCATCAAAGGGAAATGTGATAACCTAGCTGGGCACAAACACGCTAGTACAAAAACACCGCAAATGATCACATGACGCTCCTCCGCAACAATCACATCACCAAACAAACGAAGAAGATCCAAACAAGGAAACCAGTGTGTCAAAACACATGAGTCATTCGAAAGCTATCCCGAACATTGGGATAAAACAATTATTTAACGCCGGTCCACTCTACTGAGGAGATAGCCCAAAGCCGTAACGAAAGTCAAAACCCAACGACCACCCGTCTGAATAAGGGTGTCACTAGAAAAACCAGAGTCCATCAAAGGACAATAGTACCCGAATGACACCTCATGTCAGAAAACTCATGGTACCATCATGGCACTGAAAATCTAAGGGTGCTACCTACTATGGGCTAGCCCCTTACGAAGATCAAACATCAACCCTAACGTCGGGTCACACAAACCAAAGTCTCTAGGCTCAAAATCCAAACATCAATCCACCGTTATAGAAAAATACGCCCACGGGAAACACCTACAGTCCCGTTCTGAGGCAACTCAAAGAGAAACTCAAAACTACCCATTACAATAGGGTTTCAATGCACCACTACGGTTTCCATTTCCAAGCCCTTAACATTTTACCCTATTTAAACTCTAACCATTTAAAAACTTCAACCATGCATCATGAAAATAGGAAAGTTTTACATAAACTTCCTTTTTATAACATCAAACATTCACATACATCCCATATTTATCAATAAAAAGAGAAAAACAAAACCATTTAAACAAAAGGACGACCTATGAGGGTCCCATTTTACCCATCCTGGGTTCTTCAAAAATAAACCCCAAAGCAGTTACTCAATTCCTTTTAAAATTCAAATACCCCAACTAGGTTATCTCATACAACACTTTCCAACTGACCTACTTGGTTCCAGTTGCACATTTAGCTGTTATCCAAAACATTTCAATTTCTAAATTAGGCAACATTTTCCATTTAATCATTTCACAATACAACAAGCCTTTTCATTTAATACAGGTTGTCATTTCCCAATTCTTGAAGCACCCATACACTTCATGGATTAAAAATAGACTCCCATTTTTATCAAAATGAGATTCCAACCCATAATTTAACATGCTCACATACAACGGACCAAGTATATGGGTGGCTATATACCAACCTATAAAGCACCCATACACTTTAATAATTGGTATTTAGATCCCCTTTTTAATCAAAACAAATTTAATTTAGCATTTTAAATTTCCACACCTTTACATTTTGATCAATATCCCTACAAAAGTATTTATCATGCTCAGAATGGTTTTTATATATACGGGTTACCCCTTCCCGGTTGTAGGGAACCCATACAACTTACAATCAAAAATTGGTTCCCATTCATTCACAACCCAGGTACAACCAAAACAAGACATGCCATGATAAGCAGTAAACACAGAACATGTTATATCACAGAAGCATGTTATAACACATAAGCATGGCATATAATCACTTAAGTATATTATACAGGCAAGCTAAGATGCAACTACATGGAATGGAACATGCATGACATGTTAATTCCTATGTGCCTAATATGATGCATGGAATGCAGATTTCTTGCCATATCAGGACAAGGGTAAAATTCAAGGAATTTCATAAACTATAAGCAACAGAAAATACAACAGTCACTCAAGGTGAAATCATATCAACTTTAACAGAAAACAACATGAACAAAAATTCCCAGCCCTGGCCACTTGGTCATTTTCCGTACGTGGGGTGATCAGTCCTAAGAACGACTATTAGCCAAGCACAGACACATTCCTAATCTCCTATCTACCGACCCAAAATAGTAAGTCAAAAAGTAAAGAAACCCTCTGATACCACTTTGTAATGTCCAGACCCGGCTCACCATCGAACCGGTTTCCTGACCGGTAGGTCACATGGCCTCAAGCGCGTCTCCCCGTACGCCAGAGGTTTCCAACTAGCAGCGAGGGTCTTGGGAGGTGATAGTGGGGAGAATATACCCTCATATAAAAGTAACACAATGGTATTGTTAGAGTAAATAATATTCAATAGCAGAAACAATAAACAATTGAAAGGCAGAAGCAAAAGACAGGTAATAACCATTTTATAAAAGGCGAAAAATGCCGGTTTACAATGCATGCATGTACAGATGATGATACAGTTATGAAATCAGTAAACAATACATCATTCTTTACAAACAATACAAAAATAAAAGATAGAAAAGCCCAACGGCAATCCCCTGAGCATACCAAGCTCCCGCTTGGTCCTTTTCTCCTAACTCCTCAGGTACAAACAGCACAACACACAACCTAGGTCCTGAGAGCAAGAAGGTATACTCCAGTACCCCAGTGCAATGGTGGCTTGAGTAGGGTGTGAGATATAAATCTCAGTAGGTCGGCACCACCGGTGTCAAACCCAATCTAGACAGTGTATAATAATTAAACAATGAGCAGGTATGGAGAAATAAGTAAGAAGAATTTCATAAATAAATAACACCCGTCCAGGTTCCCAAAGGACACCTGATGGTTATACCAGCTTCGGCTCGTTGCCGGAAAAGTACCCTGACCATGTAACCATATATATATATATAAAGCATTTATATCATAGATGGTGTGGGGTAAGAATGCCTCCCACCCATTAATAATGAAAATAGAGGGCAAGAGGTAAGAATGCCTCTTGTTCCTATAGGTCTACTGGAAAGGGGTAAGAATGCCTCCCTTCCATCAATCGAGATTAATGGGAATGAGGTAAGAATGCCTCTCATCCCTATGAGTCAACTACCAAGGGTTAAGAATGCCTCCCTTCCATACATGTATATAAATCACATCTGGCGTGGGGTAGACATGCCACCCACCCATACTCAAGATAAGCTGGCATGGGGTATGCTAGCCTCCCATCCTTAATCATTCAAAGTATATGGCATGGGGTATGAATGCCTCCCATCCATAAACATAAACAGAAGATGGCATGGGGTATGAATGCCTCCCATCTATAAATATACATAGAAGATGGCATGGGGTATGAATGCCTCCCATCCATACTCATTCCCAATCATTATCGTCATTATATTATAATGCATAAGGCAGTACCTCTTATGCATTTCAAACAGAAACACCACATTCATAATCTACACATTCATCATCAGTTTTATATCATAATGCATAAGGCAATACCTCCTATGCATTTCAAATAATCATTCCATATTCAAAAACACCCATAAAAAATTATGGCACTCATTCACAATCATAACAATATATACCAGGGGCATGATCTAACCCTCCCTAGTGAGTCATTCAGTGCACCTTCCCTATTCAAAGTCGTTTTATCCAATTTTTCTAAACATGGAAAATTGGGTAAGGGTTCCACATGAGTTCATTCCATCTAGTTTCCTACACCTGGCAGGATGATTAGAAATGCTAGCATCATAGTCATTTCACTTAGTTGCCACCATCTCATTTAATCCATTCTAATCTAATTCATTTAACCCCCTTATCTCAAGGGAAATTACAATTACACATTATGCCTAAACTAGTTAGGTGCTTAGGGAAACAAGTGTCATATCACTAAGGGAAATCCATTTAGGAACATTTCTGAAGGCCGTATCAAGAAAAGCTACACACCAAACATGACGTCAAAGTATGAGCATGGAACCAAGAAAAATAGAGCAGGCAAGCATGTAAGTCTACTTCCTACTTTTGTCTTGAAGACAACGCACCTCTGATCGATGGGTTTTATTATTAAATCATTAGTTTAGTGACCAAACAACCTCTTTTATCTTATTCCTACAATTCACACGATTTTCACAGAAGCATTTAATCGACTAAACATTCATAATTAAAATACTAAAACAATGCAGTATTGAACTCTTTAAATGATTCAATTTAAACTAAAAAGGAAGGAGAGGGATCCTACCTCAAGTTGGATCCATCCGTCCACTCTGAATCTTGGCGCTTTCTAACTAAGAGTTGCTGGCAAGTCGCCTAGTATTTGGCTACTCAGAACGATGCCAAAACCTAGAATGCACTATAAAAAACATGCTGGGAACTCATAAACATTAAAATCCAGAAGTTCAACAAGTTTGAAACAAAGCAAGAGGTGAAAACCTTACCCTGAAACCAACCTGACGATCCGAAACCACCCGAACTGCTTCTCCTTCGGCGACGGTTGCTGGAACGCACCCCAAGGAGTCCCAACGGACCTTCCGCATAACCTAGAACCAAAAGAAAACTGAAATTCGGACCACCCCAAATCCTAGTGTGTTCGGCCGCATCTCACCAGGCACCGAATCGAAGTTGGAAATGAAGGAACAAGAAACTGACGACCTTACCTCCAATCTTCGGAGAAGAAATTCAAGGGAAAACGGCCGGAATCAAAGCACAAGGAGGGAACTGAGGGGGGTGTCACACGTGGCTCACGGGAGAGGAGGGAGGTGCACCGTGGGGGTTTCTTCTAAGTGAAGGTGTGGGGGAGTGTCTTTATTATTAGGTATTTAATCATTTTATTTTCTTTAAAAAAAATTAATCAAAATCTTTAAACAGACTGGCCCACACAGTTTGATCCGCACGGTTTTCCAAACCGTGCGCAAAACATGTGGCACCCTCTACCTAGGAGAGATCCCTCACACGGGCTAGGTGCACGGTTTGGGAAAATGTGCACAGCCCATGCACAATCCACTGCCCCCTTATATAAGTCTGTACGGTTTTCCTGCAATGGGCCATACAGTTTGGTCAAACCGTGCACAGCACGTGCACCTTCCTCTACCTTTTAAAAACCATCCTCTCTCTCTCAGGACCAAAGCTCCCGAGACCTATCGAGACACTAGGGAAACTTCGTGGGCCTTCTCCCAAGTCCAAAACCAAAACAACATAGTGTTCCAACTCTCGAAATTCCGTTCTGAAGCTCAGTCTTAAAAACAACCTGTTCAGTAATCGGAAAGTTCAAATTCATTTAGGTTTTAGTCCAATTCAAAACATGGGTTATTACAATGGTTTCCATCAGTTGCGCGTTAGACCATATGATATACCTCTAACAGCTTTTAGGAGTAGGTATGGTCTATACACGTATATGGTTATGCCGTTCGATCTCACGAATGTGCATGTAGTTTTCATGGCACCGATGAACCGAGTGTTCCATCCGTACTTGGATTCCTTCGTGGTAGTTTTAGTGGATGATATCTTGGTGTACTCACACACTCGACACGACCATGCTAACCATCTTGAGATCATTTTTAGTACACTAAGAGAGCATCAATTATATGATAAGCTCTCAAAATGCCAGTTTTGGATGGACCAGATTCACTTCTTTGGTCATGTTATCTCAGAGACAAGAGTATCAGTAGACCCAGAGAAAGTGAGAGATGTAGTTTCCTAGGAGAAGCCGAAGAACGTTTTTGAGGTTCAGAGTTTTCTGGGGCTGGCTGGATACTACAGACATTTGATACAGTACTTCTCACGCTTGGCAGAACCACTGACAGGTCTGACTAAGAAGGGTGTGAAGTTCTTGTGGTCAGATTCTTGTAAGTCAGCCTTTCAAGAACTGAAGGGGAGGTTGACGTCAGCACCGATACTAGTCTTGCCAGAGTCGAGAAAGAGATATACTTTTTACTGTGATTCTTTAGGTATCGGGCTGGGATCTGTGCTGATGCAGGGAGACGGAGTCATTGAGTATGGGTCTCGGCAGTTGAGGCCACATGAGAGGAATTACCCAGCGCATGATCTGGAGTTGGAAGCTGTTGTCCATGCCTTACGCTATTGGAGACATTATCTTCTGGGAGATAATTTTGTGGTTTTCACTGACCAAAAAAGTCTCAAGTACATCTTCACTCAGCATGATTTGAATCTGAGATAGCATAGGTGGATCGAGTATCTTAATTCCTTTAAATTTTAGCTTTCCTATACACCTGAAAAAAGGCAACGCAGTGGCAGAAGCGTTGAGCAAGAGAACTCAGATACATGAATTTCAGGAGGCCATCAGTGAGTGACAGCTTATGGATCTATTCTCTGATATGCATTTGGAGGTGCACAATAAACATGGGAAAACTTTTATATCTTCTGTAGCTATTACCTCTACTATTCTCGATCGAGTACAGATGAGGTATCTATCAGACTCAGAAGGCCTAGTTCTGTGGGAAAGTGTGTCAGGAGAGGACCCTCTTCCTAGATGGACAATAGGTGAGGATAAGATCTTGTGTTTCCAGGGATTCATATGGGTTCCAACATATATACGTGAAGAGCTGATCCGGGTTTTCCATTCCTCTGTTTGGGTAGTTCATCCTGGAATCACCAAGATGTATCAGGATCTACACAATTAGTATTGGTGGCTAGGTATAAAGAGGGATGTAGTTGGTTTCGTCACGAGGTGTTCCACTTGTCAGCAGGTGAAAGCAGAACATCAGAGACCAAAAGGTCTTTTGTAGTAGTTACCTATTCCAGAGTTAAAGTGGAATGATGTCGCGATGGACTTCGTGACCGGTTTTCTGAGGTCACCTTGAGGGAATGATGCTGTTTGGGTTTTCATTGACAGGCTTACGAAGGTTTCTCACTTCTTTCTGGTCAAGGAGACCTTCAGTGTTGATGAGCTGGGACAGTTGTACATCTGAGAGATTTAATGTCTACATGGAGTTCCACACTCCATTGTTTTAGACAAGGATTCTCATTTTACTTTTTGGGTCTGGCAGGGGCTTTAGAAGGCTTTGGGTACACAAATACTTTTGAGTACAACATACCATCCCCAGACAGATGGTCAGTCCAAACGTACGATTCAGGTGCTTGAGGACATGATCCGAGCATGCATCCTGGATTTTGGAGGTTCTTAGGAGAAACATATACCTATCGTGGAGTTTTCATACAACAATATTTTTCAAGCAACTATTCAGATGACACCTTATGAGGCTTTGTACGGTAGGCCATGCCGATCACCCTTATATTGGCTGGAGGAAGGAGAGGTAGCTTTGCTGGGACCTCATCTTATTCAGGAGACCATAGAGCAGATAGAGTTGATTCAGAAGAGGATGGATGCTGTACAGTCTCAGCAGAAGTCTTATACTGATCAGCGAAGACAACCTATAGAGTTCGAGGTCAGGGATCAGGTTTTTCTATGTTTCACACCGAGGTTGGGACATAAGAGGATCAAGAGATAGGTTAAGCTCTCACCGAGGTACATCTGGCCATTTGAGGTGTTCGAGAGAGTCAGGTTGATTTCCAATCGGTTGCAGTTACCCCAGAGGTACTGGGATATGCATGATGTCTTCCACGTTTCATAGCTTCGACTTTACTTTTCAGACCCGTCTCATGTCTTTCAACCTGAGGAGGTTAAACTTGAAGGGGATGCATCATTCGAGGAGCATCTTATCTAGATTGTTGATCGATGTAAGAAGGCTCTCTTTGGCCAGTCTATTCCTCTGGTATGAGTGATATGGAATCACGAATGAGTATAGGACAAGACTTGGGAGAGGGAGGCCGATGTACGATCATAGTGGCCGGAGTTGTTCGGGATTTCTTCTTCTGTGCCGCGCTAAAAAAATTCGAGGACAAATTTCTTTAAGGGGGGAAGTTTGTAAGAACCCAAACCTTATTTTCAGGTATGTTTTACTTTTCTGATCCTTTCTGCGAAAAATAGGAATTTCTGGAGTTTGTGAAGGGGCGCAGGGTTAGTGCATGGTTGACGCACAGTCTTAACAAACCATGCAGCCAGCCCAGGAAACCTTGTAACCTTGACAGTGGGCTACACATAGGCTACGCATGGTTTGTTAAACTATGTGGGAAATCCATTCAAAACCCTTTGGGTGAGATAGTGGCAACCGCAAGGTTGGCGCACGGTTTTCCAAACCATGCGGGGAAACCGTGTGACCACTTAAAGTTGGGGTTTTTAAGTCCTGAGCTACTTAGGATTTCCCATTCCACCAACTCACTTCCTCATACTCATGGATCACGCGGGAGTTGCGGTTTTCAGAGGTTGGGGGAGCTCCTTGGATCATATTGGAGGAAAATAAAAGGGTTTTCTTAGTGGATCAAAGGCGGTTCTTCTCAGGTAAGTCCCTTCTCTTAGTTTCTCCTTGGTTTTCCCTAGATCTTCTCTTCCCTCTCTCTAGGTTTTCTAGATATACATCTGTTTCAAGTAGATATAGTGTTGGGTTTTCCTTGAGTGTTGATTCTAAGTATTGTGGATGATAGGGAAGGAGTTTTAGTGCGGTCTTCCGTGAAGTGGTTACCCAGATTTGTTGGTAGGGTTGATTGTGGATCGTTTTCTCCAGAACCCTAAAGGTAGGTGGTTTGTGACTTTCAGTTTAAGGTCTTTGAATATTATGTGCAATTGCGACAATACCCTTGAATGGGGTATTGTGAGTTTACCTTCTTACCCCTATGTTTTTCCTGCCATGCTTGTATTCTCGTGTAGAGGTTAATTGGATGTAAATAGAATTGATCACCATGATTTGGATGTTTTTACATGCATGTTCTATTTACGACCGTTGGGTCCTATATTGCCTGTTTTCCTATGACTAGTGATTATAGGATGGAGTGTTGTTTTCTAACATGTTGAGATGCTATAAACTATTTAGACAAGTAGTTCTGTAGGTTTACTTTGGACTTATAGCATTACTATGCGTTGACTTACATGGGGCCATGAGAACCTGGGGTAGTAGAATAAAAGGGGATAAAATCAATGATCTTCCTCAGAGAGTCCTTGGACATTATATACTATAAGGGGATAAACCGAGTGAGCTTCCTCAGAGAGTCTTTGGAAATTATAGACTATAAGGGGATAGACCGAGTGAGCTTCCTCAGAGAGTCTCTGGACATTATAGACTATGAGGGTATAAAACGAGTGAGCTTCATCAGAGAGTCTTTGTTTACTTTGAATTTAACTTGACCCTTTCTAGGATATAAGAGGAATTGAATGGGTGAGCTTCCTCAGAGAGCCTCTTGACCTTGGGTCTATAAGGGAAATTGACCTTGTGAGCTTCCTCAGAGAGTCCTTGACTACCCTAGACTATAAGGGGAATTGACTGAGAGTGCTTTCTCAGAGAGTCTTTATGAATGGTTAATCTAAACTAGAGGGGTTAGACTGAGTGTGCTACCTAGAGGGTTGCTTGCACTTGATAGGTAGGACCATAGGGGATAGGCTGTGCGTACTTCCCAGAGGGTTACCTTTTTGTGTTAATTTCTTTGATTAGCTGTTGCTAGATAATGGTTACTGTGGATTGTTTACTGTTGTGTACCTTCCTGTTTACTGTTTTCTGTACTTTTACCTGCCATATATTCAATGACCATTAGGCACAGATCTTGTGGTGGTTTCCTACTAAGATTCGTCTCACACCCTGTTTGGGCCATGATTTTGGGCCCAAAAAGACTATGTTGTTGCATGTATAGATAAGGGAAATCACCCTTCTACTTCAAGTACTTGATTGCATTAGAGTTAGAGAGCATGGGACCAAGCTGAGGCTTGTGATGCTGAGAAGTTTATCTCTTTTCATTTTGTACTTTGATTTAGTATTGTACTCAGCATTGTGACTAGTTTAGCTGTTTTTCCTAGACATTTATGTATCATTAATCATTTATATATATATGTATGCTCCAGTTGTTTCTTTATCTCAATCTTAAACTATTTTTTATTGTTGGATGTTTACTGCTTCTGCTATTGTATATTTGTTTATCTTCCACTGTGTTACTCTACCAATGAGGGCATAGTTTTCCCATTATTACACCCAAGTCCCTCACTGCTAGTCGGCAACCTCTGACGTTCGGGGAAATGTGCTTGAGGCCATATGACTAACCAGGTACGAGGCGCCTCTTGGTGGCTTCCAGAATCGGGACGTTACACTATGTGGGTGAGAAGTAATAAATTATGGTTGTTCTGTTAATATAATAAAATTTCAGAATAGTAATAATGCTGAATTAATTATATTATAATGTATTTTTGGGGTTGTAAAAGAATAATGTAAGGAATAAATACTAAATAGAGTGAGAAATATACATAGAACAAATTAATATTCTTTTAGAAACCTTCTTGATTTTTAAGGGGATTAGGAAATATTAAGGAACCAAAGTCTCAAGAACATATGAGAGGGTTATTTGGGAGAAAAAATGGAAGAGTTTAAATAATTTCCTTTAACGAATAAGGTTGTAATTAAGGGGTTAAACTGTTTCCCTTTATATGTGAAAAGAAGTGTAATTTTGAGATTACCCATTACTTTTCAACAATGGAATGTTACTATTCATGGTTAAAAAGTTCCAAAAGAAAAAAAATAAGAAGTAAAGATAATTATTGGTCCTATCCTACTATTTAGAACTCATTTTGGATACAACTTGGAGTGGTTTAAGGCTTTTTTTTTTAAATTTTTTAACGTTTACCCTAATGTACTATTACCTTGGCAATTAATTTTAATGAAAAACTTTTAAAATGAAATTATTAAATATTTTGAAAATTATGATTTCAAATTTGAAATTAATTTTATCAAATAAAATTTCTTAGTTTTAGAGAAGTTAATTTCTTAATTAACTCAAAAGACATTTAAAAATTGTTTTAGAAGAAGTGTATTTTTAATATTTAAATCTATGTGTTGGTTAATATTATTAATGTTATTAACTTTAATGAAATAAATTGGTTTATTATAAAAAAACTAAAAATTTCATGCTTTTCAAAGAAATCCAAAACCAAATTTCACCATAAAAAAGTTTAATAAAAATAAAATACAAAAAAATATTTTTAAACTGGAATAAAATGTTACTTAAGTTATAAAAAATAAATATAAGGTTTCCAAGTTTAAAATAATATTTTAATATACATAGTTTTACTACTAAAATAAATATTTAATCAGTTAAAAGGTTTTATAGACTTCTAGTTCTTTCTCATATATTTTTAGAGTTATAAAATTTTTAATTTTAGAAAAACTATATTTTTAAATATTCAATTAAAAATAAATTAATTTATAGAAATAAAAAACCATACTTAGATAATTTTGAGATTATTAATTAAAAAAATATGTTCATTTTATATAATTATAATTCTAAAAGTTTTATATTTATCTTTTGAATGAAAATACAAAATATAAAGATAAATTGCTTTTATTAGTTTTTTTGAAGATTAAGTGATTTTAATATTATTTCATACCAATATACAATTTAAATAATTTCAAAATATTAGTTTATATATTTAAATGTCAAATATAATTATAAAAATATTTTAAAAGTTGGTGAATTTTATTTATTAGTGTAAATTATAGAACACTTAAGTAAACAGTTATTTGAAACAAATCCTTTTTAATATTAGTTATCTATATTCTAAATATAAGAATTGTAAATTTATTAACATCTTTTTTAATTAAAATAGGTTTTATTATTATTAAATAATAATATATATTTTATCATATCTCAAAAAAATATAGTTTTTATCATTATTAAATTTTATTAATTATATTCATCTAATATATCAGAACTTGTTTTAGTTTGGTTTTGAGTGTGAAATATGCTATTGAAGATAATATTAATTTAGAGAAAAATATATTATAAAATCTTAAGTCATTACATTATACCCCCTTAATGAAATTACATTCATGTTATTTTAATTATTACCCACTCATGAAAGTAGGTGATAATATTTTGAACATATTTATCATCAAGTATTAAATTCTAATATAACATATACCTTACTCTCTTAGGCTATATTATGTTACTTATATTTCCTCATGAAAAATTAATTTTTCATATAATCATATACTAAAGTATGTATATACTCTAATCATACATTCTCCAAAATATAAATTCCTTACAACCATGTGAATCTCCAAGGAATTAAATCAAAGTGAAACTATATATTCTTTTATAAATTAAGATTATATTTAACCCTAAAATAATATTAATTGTTAAGTCACAAAATCAAACATTATCAAATATGTACCGTAATAAAAAAATGCAATGAACTTCACCAAAAATATCATGAATCAATTATTAATCCCAAGATTAATTTAAATTGTGTTCTATCATGCTAATTAACTTAATCCATTAAAGTAATTAGGAAATAAATTCATCATACTAGTTTTTAAAGAATATATGATCAACAAAAGCATATATATAAGGAGTGTCTATCCAGGTGTGCAGTCTTAATCCCATTCATTATAGACTATAGTGAATATTGAGTTAATACTCAACTAACCAATTTTAGAGTGATTACACCAAGGTGAATCAATGCCACAACCACATTCACTTCCCAATATATAAACATATATGTAATTTGTAGGATAACCTCACAATTTCTACTTTACCAAAACTTTAGGATGTTATTCTATACAGACACTTATCCCTTAGACTTATTCATAGGGTTCTCACTAAAGTTTTCTAATCCTGATCCCTAAAAATACTTAAACTAATCCTAAAAATTATCCAATCCCTACTCTGATACCAACTATGATGCCCATGTACATTACCATCTCAATTATATGTCTTCATGAAAACATTTGATTATAATACGTTCCCAAAATATTTTAGGTTTAGAGATTTTGAGAATTAGGAAAATAAATTAACTAAAAAAACTCATGCCTTTTCATCTAACAATTTTTCCCACAATATAACAACTTATTAATAAAAAAAAGTCTTCAACACCACCCAAAAATTCTCCATATAATATTCTCTTCTAGACACATCGTACATGTTAATTTTCATCATAACATGGAAAATAGATCATAAGAAAGGGGTGATCTCAGATGCTCAGTAAGGGTAAATATAAGTGATAAAAATAAATGATTATAAGTGGGAATAATGTTATTTTATTGGTATAATCAAGATAGATAATAAAGTTATAATATACAGGGAATATATCCTAAATCATTACATGAGGCATGCAATTTTATAAAAGTGTATAATATATTAGAAAAATTCTTAAAAAATAAAATATAACATAGAATGGGAATGAAAAGTATCAAAGAATTATAGGCTAACATGAAAATAAACTTGGAGATATGGAACAACCATATGCATAGGAAAAACCTATGAGAAATATCATTATGCACACACCTAAGTAAACAAACTCATTATGTCCATGTTTGAAAATGTGAGAAAACTCAGTATGCCCACACCTATTTGAACAAACTCATTATGTATATGCTTGAAAATATCATGAGATATCAACTTAAACCAATGCATTGGAGGGTGATATAGAACCCCACCTGTTATCATCCTAAGAAATGTGTACCATAAGAAATCAATAATTCATTATAAAAAACTCATAAGAAGAAAATGGGGTTTATATCATATTTAAATAGAATCATATAAGGAAAACATTCATTATTTCATAAATAATAATAACATAACATACCCATAAAAAATAAATGGGTATCCAAATATTTTTAGTAACCTTTTAGGTATATACCTTTTAATAAAGATATTAGAGCTTATGATATTTAAATCATATAGATAAAGGGTATATAGTTAATTCAATAGTTTTACCAATCAATTGAAGTATGAAATCTAGGTTAACACACTTAAATAAATGGAAGTAAATAGAGAGTTTTTACAGAGGAAATACATTAGAAGAAAATTTATTCCAAATCACAATGGATGGCTAGGAAAGAAAAAGGTTGTGATAAATAAATAATATAATAGAGAAGAACATTTCATAATTCTTATACAGAAAGAAAGTGAATGGTTTCATTTAAACAATATCCTTGATCAATAATAATACATTTCAAAGGAAAATTATTTAGTTAAAAAACACTTTTTATGAATTTTAGAAAAAATAACTTTTGAAAAAAGAAATATACTTGATATTTTGAATGAATTTTAAACGAAATATTTTATAAAAAGTGAAAAAAATATTTTATTTGAGAAACCTTGAACATATAAAGAGATAATTTTATATAAAATAAATAAGTAGGTAGAAAGATAAGTTCACATGGGAACACTAAAAGAAATTAATCTATTGAAAATAACCCATACAAAAAAATATCGAAATAATTTTATTTTAAAATTTTTAAAATAAATTAAAGGTAGTTTACAATGAAAAATTTCAATCTTTAAAACAAATATAGGGATATCCAAAAAATTTTGGGTTGTAGATAAAATATGAGTAAAAAATAATTTTCTTTTTCTTGAATTAAAAAAACCTTTATCTAAAACCACATCACTTAAAAAGATTAAAGAACTTCTTATTTAAAGAAATATAAAGAGAAAAATGATCACAAAGGATAACCAAAGAAGAAGATGGTGATTGTGATATTGAAACAAAATATTATAAAAATTCCCCATATGTGTTATCACATTTGAGATATATCTATTATAAAATGAGGTTGGGAAAAGAAACCTTATGACTTGAGTAACATTTAAATAAAAACCCTTAAGGAAGAAATAGCTTGAAATTGAACCTCAAATATCATGAATAAAATAAAATTCATGATATTATATATAAAATAAGTAGTATATACACTAGATATATAACAACCTAAGATTTTATGATATATCTCTCCTAAAATAAATTTAATTTTTTCTATAGTTTGCAATACACATAAACTTGAGTCTAAATGAACCATAATATATTATAGAATTATAAAATATCTATTAAGTTAGAAGAATGAATAGGAATAAATGAATTTTGAAAATTAAGTGTAATTTTTTAGATAAAAAAAATATATTGATAAGTAAATATTCAATTTTTTAGTAAACTCTTTATATGCTTCAAAAATACACATTTTCTAAAAAAATGTTATCTATTTCTTTTTGTGAGAAAATAATATAATAAAATTTTGAAACATTTTGAAAATTTATTAGACAAAATTAAATTATTTTTTGAATTCGTAATATTGAAATTAGTTAAGAGATAATTTGTAATATTTTTTTGAAAAGATTTATTTTTCAATGAATAACAAAAAATACATATTTTTATTGAATACTATCTTTCTGTTTCAAGAATTGAAAAAGTTTAATTTTATTTAAAAAAGGTATTAAAAAAATATTTATTTATTTATATTATTAATAACCTAATTAAGGTCATTTTAATTTATTTCATGTTTTATTTTAATTTAAAAACTTTTTATACTTCAAAAAGCATCTTTTTTTGGGAAACTGCTTTTCATTTCATTTTATGGATTTAATTTAGATTCATTCTTACACTTATGTGAATAGAATATTGAAAAATGTATTTCTTATGTTTAATAAGGAGTGTTAAATTTTTTAAATAGGACCCTTTTATTTTTGGACATTATGAAGAGTAACCTGAGTAAATATATTCCTTCTTAGTATTGGTAAATCAGTAAAACATGATTAAAAATTTGGGATAAGGATTTGAAATATCTATAATAGTTTCCTTTATCTTATTGTATGATTTGAGTTCATCAATTTCCATATATGTTTTTAAAATATGGAAACATGGGGCCATTTTAATTTTTTATGACCTTTATATTATTTTAAGAAAATGATAAATATATAATGTCACCCTATTGACTTTAATGTCTCTAATTTTTTTTTCATATAAATAAAAGAGTATAAGTAATTTTATAAATTTTTATTTAAATCTAAAATAAATTTTTATCATGGTATTTTATTTTTAAATTTTAGAGATGGAATAATTATATTAAATTCCTATGTAATGCCGATACAATATTTATTCAATTAATAGAAAAATAAATAAATAATTTAAAAAATAAAACAAGTAATACCATTTGGGTGAATTATTGTCTTCAATAATTTTTTTAGATAAATATAAAATATTATCGATGATTGAATGTTTTTTATTCTAATTTCATCAACGTCTTGATGTCTTTAAAGTCAAAGTACATGAATAGTGTCAAAAATGACATTAATGATATTTTTTGAAAAAAAATATTTTATTAATTTATTTAAAAAATATAAAAATATTTAAATAGAAAAATTGAGATTATAAATGGTATAAAATGTCATCCATTTTCCATTTATAATCCAATTGTTACCTTATAAGTAAAATTATAACCCTTTATGATTAAAATAGTTGTTACCACAGTTAAGGTTAAAATTGGTTAACGAAGGAGTTAAACCAATATATAAGGTTTAAAATGACACAAAATCTATCTAAATTTCATTGGATAATGATAATTAGACCATAAGATATTTTTATTTTAATTAATGTATATTTTTAATCATTTTACTTGAGTTAGATATTAATTATATTTAAAAATTTTAAGTAATTCAAAGTGTGTCATTTTCCTCCCTTATAAAAGAACACCCCTTATCTATTTTATTTACACCCACTTGAGTCATATATCTTGAAAAAACCCTACATAATAATATTTTAAAATTATATAACCACGAGTTAGAGTTTTTGGTATTCTTAAAATACCATTCAAAGGGTCCTTAATAAACGATATAAAAGAGGCCTATCGAAGAAGAGGTAATCGTCTTACTCGACTTCTTTAAAATTATTTCTTCTTATAAATGTTATAAATATTAATTATTAATAATAAAATAATAAATTATGTATAATAAATATAATTAAATTTTATAATAATTATGAAACCACCATTATCCACCATATATTTAACCAAATGGGAAGTGAAAGTATCGCTCATGCGTATGTGTCTACTACCACCTCCACATAGTGATACAATTCATTTTCCACCACTATCATTAATGGATGGTTATTATGATGGTTTTAATTTTTATATATGATATTTATGATATAATTATACTTTTTTAATTATAATTTCATACATATATTCTTACCTTCTTATCTGTTGAAAAATGACAACGTCGCTCGTGCATACATGTGGACAACCACCTCCACAAAGCGATGTGGTTACTTTATTTTTTATGATTTACATGGATGTACATAAGGATATATTTAATGAATATATATATTATAAATGATATAATAATTCATCTATAAATTTGAATTATTTTTTAACTTTCTTTTGTTTCATCCGTCGAAAAGTGATAACAATGTTCATGCGTATATATAACCAACCGTCTCCCTGAACGACGTACTTAGTTTTAATAGATCTACCCTTTATGAATGTATATATATATATAATTAATATATATTATATTTATATAATGATTAAAATTATGTAGATTATGGAACCATGATCAAATTAAAATGATGAAAACTACCAAACCACAACTATCATGAAAAACAAAACAATTAACACCCAGAAACAATTATTTTAATAAGGAATTGTTAATAAATGGGTGTTGAAATTTTTTAAGTGGATCATATATGATATTATGTTTTTTTTAAATTAATATTTTATAAAATTATAATAATTTTAAATTTAATATACAGGAGGTGAAAGAATTTTTGAAGCAAGTCAAACTCAAGGAAAGGGTTTTATGTTACACTCTCATTATTTATCAAGATTGTTTATGATCAAGTTTCCAATGATTAAATTTTATGAAAAATCTCTCAGTAATCCCATGAATTTTGTTATCATATGGTTATTTTTTGTAGATTACATGTTTTAATTTCATTTACCTTTCTTTAAGTACTCAAGATACTAAAATAATATTTTATAGAAAACTGATATTATTTATCTCTTCAGTCAAAAATCATTTTTCCCACAAGTCCATGTTTTATAAAAATGTTTTTAAATTTATTCAAGGATTTTTAGAGTCATTTTACCATTTATTTACATTAATTTTTTTTAAAGGAATCTTCTCATAGTACTTTTTAATTTTTAACAAAAATATGATTGAGATCTTTGTTTTAACATACATGACATGAATATAATTCCCATTCATCGGGAATAATAAATGATTTAAATATTAATTTAAATTTTCTAAGGTAATTTTCAATAAAATTTATTTCCACAATATATTTGGAAATTTTTAGGATTTTAAATAAGTGATTTCAAAATGAAAATGGTATTTTCCTCAAGAAATAATCAAGAGATATTATAAAAGTCATTTTCATTTAAATGAAATTACTTGATGTAACATATGTTTTAATAGGGATATAATCCTATGATACCATCCTTATTATTTCTCTATATGCTTTATTATTTTGATAATAATATGTTTAAGAAACTCGTTTCTTTCCCATGGGTTAATTAAGTTACCATGAAACCTGTTTCTTTTCTGTGGGTTATGATATGATGAAATAATGAAATGTTTATGAAACATGTTTACTTTATATGGGTTATGATATGATTAATTTTTTATTATCTTATGGAACACATATTTATGGTTTTCAATATGTGATAGGTGGGCCCAAAATTATATATACCTCCAATGCATTGGGTAAAGATGGATATATCATGAGATAATAAGGACTTGAATGGGGAGTAAACAAAGTTGAGTATGGTGTTTTTTCCACTATGATAGTCTTGGGAGTGAAAATTGAATAAGGATATGATGTATTGGAGAGCGAACCCAATCCAATATGATAATCTTTGAAGTGATCCTCAAATAAATAAATTATTTTCTATGATTATGTGTATGTACCAAAATTATGTCTTATGACAATGATATGATCTCATGGATAATGTTATTTGATTTCTTTATGATTAATTTCTTATGAACTACCAATATTTATTCCGTGATTGAAGATTATGAACTATGATATGCAGGCTATGGTTTTCAAATGTTAAGCCTATATTATCATACCCTTATGATCATGTTATGTGTAAGTGATCATTGATATCTCTATTTTTTACCCTTACTGAGCATCTGAGCTCACCCTTTCTAATGTTTCCTTTCCCCGGGTTATAGATAAATGATTTAGGTATGATATGTGTATTATGGTTTCTATATATGAATATCTTTGTGGAATATTATGAAAATATTTTTTGAATAAGTTATTTAGTTATCCAAGTTTCCGAAATCACTAAACCTATATGATTATGGAATGAATCATAATGTTATTCAATGAATATCCATTAATTAAGATGTAATATCTATTTATGAAAAATATGGGTCACTATAGTTGGTATAAAAGAAAGGTTTAATTACCTTTGGAAAATAGGATGATACAAATTTAGCAAGAAAACTTAGGATAATACTATGTATAGGATAACTTCCAATGTTTTGGTAAAGAATGGATTACGGTTTTCCTTGGAAAAAATCCCTGTTTGGACACTACAAGTGGATTTAGTTTTGGTACAGATGTATATCGGGGTAATAAACCCAAAAGAGTTGGTTGATTATATCTTAGAAACAATTATTGTTAACGATGAATGTGCCCTTACTGTACACCTAGTTTGACACTCTCAAGGGATATGATTGGGTTAAATCACATTTTCTTTATGAACCATTATGAAGTATTTGAATAGATGATGACCATGAATGAACTAGGTTATGCCTATAGTGTCATATATTAAAAATAATGTTTCATGATTTAGACATAGAATAAATTATTTTCTATGATTGCGTGATTTCCCACTACAATTATTACTGCTCACACTATGATTTTAGGTCTTAGTTAGTGGATGAAACCAAAAGGAACAATGTTAATGCAAAATCTGATAGAAAAATTAAATGATAGTCCTCCTGAGAAACATAATGTTATGGGATATGGAATGAAAAATATCATTTCTATGATTACACAAATTTATAAATCTATAAATCATACTACGCCTCCAAACAAGAAACCAGGGGAGAAAATTTCTATTGAGTCCTTCATGGGGAAACACCCACTTTATTTTAGTGGGTATGATGATCTACTCATTACTGATCAATAGACCAATACCACTGAAAATTTATTTTTATTTTATAGTGTTTAGAACATAAAAAATTTATTTTGGATGTCTATCACTTAGAAAGTGAAGAAGACCATTATTGGACTCTTGTTAAGAAAATGATTCAACAGGAAGAAATTGAATCCATGGTATGAGATGTGTTTGAGTGATTATTTTTTAGTAAGTTATTTTCTCATATTCTTCATATGAAAATGATGAAGGAATTCGTTAATCTAAAGAAGAAGGATAATGAATCCATTAGTACATATGAGGAAAATTTTACAAGTCATTTGAGGTATGATTTTGTTATTATAATCTAACCTAAAAGTAATATTTATATATTTTTCAGTGGATTAAAACCAATTCTATGTAGAGTTTTATCCATAAGAAAATATAGTAGCTATTAAGAAATCATTTGATGTGCCATAAATGTGGAGATAGAGATTGGATTTTCCCATCAGACTCATGGTCTCAATAAGAAAATACAGATGTAATTAAAATGAAATTATAACAAAAACCAAGGATAAAAGAAGATATAGTTTATTTTATACTAAAAGTATGGAAGGAAACATGGAGAAAATTATCTTTGGGGACTGGTAAATGTTTTAATTATGGAAATAAAGGTTTTTGAATAATTGAATTTCAAAGTGATGGGAAGAAGAAATTAGCTAATGGTAGATAACAATCACCATATAATGCACCACACATACTATAGTGTTTCAAATGAAAGGTGTATGTGAATTATGCTAACCTGTGCTCAAATCATATAGTTAATTATGATGATTATTGTTAGAAACCTTTTAATCTTAGAGGCAAAGGGAATTATCATGCGATCACTATTACTGATGTGGATAATGAAATGGTGAAAGGTACAATTACTAGACACTCTATAACTTATAATGTCTTATTTAATTCTGGATCTACCTACTATTTTATATTTGAAGAATTTTATAAGGGTATAACAATACCACCACAATAATTATATGTTTAATTACCAATGAAAACCCATAATGGTATAATTATCTCATCTCAAGTTTATGATTATTATACGATTGAAGTTTGTGGGAATTTTCTTCCTATAAATCCCATTATTCTTTATATGGTGGAATTTTATGTTATTATAGGCACAAATTGAATTTCTTTATAAAAATCCAATATCAATAGTTGAGAAAGGGAACTCATATTTGATATTTTAAACCAAAATATGATCTTCGACCAGTTTAATGATAAATATGAGCATCTAATGAAAATTATATCCATTACATGGGTCTTTATTCCTATTAAAAAGGTGTGTTTATCTAATATGGTTCAGGATAAGCTTAATATAAATGATATAACTATTTTATGTGAGTTTTTATGCCTTTCTAGAAGTGTTTCATAGTCTTCCACTGAATTGTGATGTTGTGTTTTCAATTGAAATCATACCTGGTGCTACACATATTTCAAAGACCCCATATAAAATAGATAAATTTGAGTTATAGGAATTAAAGATGATACTCTAGGAGAATCCTGATAAATTGATTCATTCATCCAAGTGCATCACCATAGGGTGCGCCTTTTATTTTTTATTAATAATATATATGGATCAATGCGAGTCTGAATTGATTATTGGAAACTTAAAAAGATCAAAATCAATAATAAGTATCCTCTTCCACATATTAATGATTTTTTAGATCAATTATAAGGAGATAAATGTTTTTCCAAGATTGATCTTAGATCTAGATACTATCAGTTAAGGGTCAAAGGTAATGACATACCCAATACAAACTTCCACAAAGAGTATAAACACTATGAATTTATTTTGATTCCATTTAAAATTACTAATTCCTCCACAATATCCAGGGATTTAATTAATAGACTATTTATACGTTACCTTGATTATTTTGTGGTTGTCTTTATAGATTATTTTATAATATTTTACAATAGAAAAGAAGAACATGAATATCACAGAAGGATTTTACTGAAGACCATATGGAAGAAGAAGATGTATGAAATTTTTTCCAAGTGTAAATTTTGGCTATAAAAAGTTTGATTTCTGGGTTATATAATCTCAAGAGAGTGTATATTGTTGGATACATCAAATGAAAAAGTTATTGAATGTTGGACTAGACCAACCATTATGACTAAGATCCATTGTTTTCTTGGTTTTATAGAATATTATCAATTCATGGTAGACAATTTATCATGGTTTTATAATATGCTCACCAAGTTAACTCATATGGGAGCCAAGTTCTATTATAAAGATGAATGTGAGGAAACTTTCAAAGAACTGAAAAGAAGGCAAATCAGTGCACCTGTTCTTATACTATCATAGAGTAGAGAAGGGATCCTTATTTTTAGAGATGCATCAAAGAAGTTAATGGGATTCTTCTTGAGGAAGAATTATATGATGACATCTTACAACACACAAAATTTGAAGTTTCATGAGGAAAATTACCCAACTCATGATTTGGAGTAAGATATGGTATTTTTTGCATTAAATATATGGATAACTTATCTTTATAGATAAATATGTGACATATATATTGATCATAAAATCTTAAACTATATTTTTACACATAAAGAGTTAAATATTCACAAAAGAATATGGTTAGAGTTGATTAAATATTATGACTGCTCAATAAATTAACACCCTAGGAAAGTGAAGAAGGTGGTTGATGATTTGAGTTGAAAGGATCATGCTAGATCATCTATTACGGGGATCGAAAAAGATTCGACAATTCTTGATTTTCAAATGATAGATATGGGAGTCTTAAAGAAATGGGAAAATCTTATCTTGATCAAACGAGTGTTCAACCATCTATCAAGGTAAATATTAAAGTGAGAAAAAAGGAATATATAAAGATGAAAAAGAAGGCAAGAAATATTCTTGAGTTCAACCTTGATTGTGATAGAATAATAAGGTTCAAGAAGCTTTTATATTTATTTTCCATACTATATTTGAAGAAGGAGATATTGTATAAAGATTATAGTTCAACATTATCAATTCATCCTGGTAGTATGAAGATGTATAAAGATACGAAAGAGTATTTATGGTGGGATAACATGAAGAAATATATTACAGAGTATGTATCTCATTGGTTGGTATTCCATAAAGTTAAGGATGAAATATAGAAGTCTAAGGAGATGTTATAAACATTACCCACACAAAAATAGAAATGAGAAAACATCACCATGGATTTTTTTCATTAGACTACATCAAAACTTCTAATTGAAATAATTCTATTTGGGTTATAGTTGATCATATTATGAATCCAACACACTTCATTACCATATTTAAATATTTCTGTCTTGATCGATTTTCAAGAATATACATTATGGAAGTGTTAAGGTTACATGGAGTACCAAATTATATTGTATTTGATCAGGATTTGAGATTTATGTTGATGTTATGGAGAAGTCTTCAATAATCTCTATATTTAGAGTTGTGTTTCAGTAATTCTTATCATCCTTAGATATATGGTCTATTTTTTAGTACTATTCAAACCATAAAGGATATGATGATGTCTTATTCTATATATTTCAAAGGTAGTTTGGATCAACACCTTTCTTAAGTCAAGTATTCTTAAAATAATTGTTATCACTCGAGCATTCAAATGAATCCTTATGAATATCTATATAGAAATTAGTTTATAACTCTAACATGTTGGGATGAAATTAAATAAAGATAACTATTGTGACTTGAGCGAGCTAAGTAATTAGTAAAGAAATTCATATCCATTCAACAACACATCAAATAATCTCATAGTCGATAGAAAAATTATGCTTACAATCATTAGTGAAATTTATAATTAGAAGTTAGTGAGAAGGTATTCCTATGAATTTATATATGAAAAAAGGTTATGATATCCATAAATTATGAAAATATGGTCCCTAGTTATATTGGACCTTTTTATATTCTTGATCGAGTAAGGATGGTAGCTTATCACTTGGAACTTCCACCAAACCTCTCATAAGTTCATGATGTGTTCCATGTATCTCTCCTAAGGAAGTACATACTTGAACCATCACATGTACTGAACTCACAGGATGTATAGTTGGATCATAATATTAATTATAAAGAAAAACTAGTAGAGATCCTGGATCTTAGTGATAAAATGCTGTGAAACAAGTATACTTAGATGATTAAAGTTCTCTAGAGGAATTAGAAATTCAAAGAAGCTACTTGGGAGTATGAGGATGTTATAAAATAGAGAAATCCTCATTTTTTGTATTGGAGTGAAAAAATTTTAATGGTGAAATTAATTTTAAGGTGGGTATAATGTAAGAACCTGAGATTTTATGACACATTTCTCTTTAAATAAATTTAATTTCTCTGATCGCTTATAATACACACAAACCCGAGTCTAAATGAACCATAATATAGTATATCGTTTTAACCTAGTCATTAAAATGGTAAAGTGGATAGGAATAACCAAAATTTTAAAATTATGTATAAAAGTTTAATATAAATAAAATATATTGATAAATAAATATTTAATTTTTTAGTAATGTCTTTATATTCTAAAAAAATACATTTTTTTTGAAAAATGTTTTTATTGATTTTTTTGAATGAATAATATAATTAAAATTTTCTAAATTTAGAAAATTAATTTGAAAAAATGAAATTATTTTTTGAAAACAACCGATCAAAATTATCTTAGAGTTAATTTTTCATAATTTTATGAAAGAACTAACTTTTCAATAAATAGTTAACAATACTGATTTTTATTGAAAACTGTTTTTTTATTTCAAGAATTCATGAAGTTCCATTTTATGTAAAAAATATTTTAAAAGTAAAATTAGTTTATTTATATTATTAATAATCTAATTAAGGTCAACAGAACTTATATTATGTTGGAATTTAGTATAAAAACGTTTTATACTTCTGAAAACATTTCTTCTGGAAAACCGCTTTTCATCTCATTTTATGGGATTCATTTTAAATAAATTTCTAAAAATTATGTGAATAAAATATTGAAAAATGGATTCCATATTTTAAATTAATAGAATAAAATTTGGTAAATATCACCCTTTTATTTTAGGTCATTATTAATAGTAACATTGGTAAATATTTTTCACCTCAATAAGGCTAAAATAGGTAAAATAAGGTTAAAACATTGGGTTAAGGCTTTAAAATTTCTATAAAACTTGAATTTATATTATTATATGAGTGTATTTAAAAAATTTCCATCCATGTTTCAAAAATATTGTAACTTTGTGCCATTTTTCTTTGATTGTTACAATTATATTATTTTAAGAAATTAAAAAAATATGAAATGCCACTCTCTTAATTTTAATATCTCTAATTTTTTTCATTAGGATAAAAAGAGGTTATATTTCATTATAAATTTTTATTTTAAATATTAATTATTTTTTCTTATAATTTTAATTTATTTTTAAATTTAAGTGATGAAATAATTACCTAAATGTCTATGTAACATCGACACAATATTTATTCAATTAATTGAAAAACAAAATAAATGATTTAAAAAATATTAGAAGTAATTAAATTTAGGTGAATCATTATGTTCCATGATTTTTTAAGATAAATATATTATATTATGGATTTTTTAAAGATTCATATTCTAATTCTATATTTATCTTGATGACCTTAAAGTCAGAGTAAATTAATATTTTCAAAAATGACATTAATGATATTTTATGAAAAATAAAATTTTATTAAATTATTTAAAAATCATAAAAATATTTAAAGAATACATGTATGTAAATAAATGATCTAAATTATAATCCCTTTTCGATTTATTATCCAATTATTAGCTTATAAGTAAAATTATAACCCTTTAATATTAAAAAAGTTGTTACCATAATTAAGGTAAAATATTGGTTAACAAAGGGGTTGAACCAAATGATAAGGTTTAAAATGACTTCAAAACCAATATAAATTTAATTTTTTCATTAAATTTTTCCCTAGAAATTTTTTTCTTAATTTTAATGTCTATTTGGAATAATTATACTTTATAAATACATTAATTATATTTAAATATTTTAAGTAATTCCAAGTATTTCCTTTCCCACCCTTATAAAAGGACATCCTTCTCTATTTTCTTTACACCTCCTTGAGCCATATAGTTTAACCAAACCTAAAAATTTCTCTTATAAAATCTCCTAACCAATAATTATAGTTTCTATTATTCTTAAAATACCATTACAAGGGTCTTGAATAAGGTATCTAAAGGTGGCATTCCAAATAAGTGGTAATCATCTTACCCGACGTATTTGAAATAATTTCTTATTGTACCTCCTCTAAGTATTTAGTATTCATCATAAAATAAGAAATTTATTATCCAAAAAATAATAATATTTTATTATTATTATGGAACCACCTTTATACATACATCATCCCAGGCTTAACATACATAGATATTACATCAATTTAGATGAATATTCAGTACATTACAAAAATATATGCCCGAGGACCATAACAATTTATTATATTTAAAAAAATGGAACAAAAATTCTTCTATACTGGTGAAAGATAATCAATATCTCCCATAAAGATCTCCATATTTAGTACTTATACCTAAAACCTTTCTTAATAACCTTGGGAAAGGAAACATAAAAAGGGGTGAGCTCAGATGCTCAGTAATGGTAAACAAGGGAGACATGTAAGCATAAACATGAACATAGGGGTTTGAGGACATGATCGTAACCTTAAAAGATCATACCCTACATATAAAAGATCATAAACATGAGTTATGGGATAAATCATAGCATTTCATTAGACATGAATTGTAATGAAATAAATGTCATGAGCCTTGAAATCATAACTGTGGAATAAGACTTAGGATTTATGAAATACATATAATAATATAATATTTTATGTCAAGGATACCTACCAAGACCTTTATAACATGTTAGTCTTGGGCTATGACCCCTTCACCTACTGCGGGCTTGGGATAACAACACGTATACCCCCTAACTTTTAGGATTGGGCTACCACCCATGTATCTTCTTATTTTAGAAATTTGGATATAACCCATGTACCCTCTTTCTTTTAGGCTTGTGTTATAACCCATGTGCCTTTTTTGTGATTTGGCTACAACTAGTGTACCATTTTTCTTTTAGTCTTGGGATACAACCCATGTACCTTCTTGTTTTTGGGCTTCGGCTACAACCCGTGTACCCTCTTTCTTTTAGTCTTGGCCTACAACCCATGCACTTTCTTATTTTCAGGCATGAAATATAACCCATGTACCCTTTAATATCATATAAAACTTTTCATTACCCAATTAATTGGAGGGAGATATAGGTCCCACCCATATCATAATAAAACCATTCATATATGTGCCACAAGATAATAAAACTTACATCATATCATGACCCATAAAATAGATAGGTTTTATAAAAATCAAATCACAACCCATGAAATGAAATGGGTATCATTAAAATTTCTTCACATCATAACCTATTAAAATAGTTAGGTTTCATAATAACTTTAGGAAAGAATAACCCATGAAGAGAATCGGGTTTCAAAATCATAAAACCTGTGGAAGCAAAATGGGTGTCTTTAGAAACATTCCATCAAAATATAAACAAATCAAAAACTAATAACAATGGAACCTTTGTATAATTTCACATTTCATGATTGTCATCAATTTATGTTATATTAGATATAAAATAACCTGGATATATATTTTGAAAACATTTCTAGTGGTAAATATCCTTTATTCTTTGAAAAAGTATCTTTAAAACATAAAACCTTTTGATAGACATTTTATGAAAAAACTTAAAAAGATTCATGAAAAACTTTTGAAAACCATTTATTTGAAAATATATTTTAAAAAAAATTTCTTAAAAATTATCCATTAAACATGAAAATAAATCTTCAAATTATTGATGGTATATAAATCCATACATGTTGTATGAGGTAAATAAATCTTTTTTTATAGAAAATTTTTAAAAAATAACTCATTCAGAAAGAGATAATAATATTCCTTTAAAAACGTTGGAAAAATATAAAAAGGATAAAAATATATATTAATGATCATAGAATATTAGTATAATATTCTTGTAAACCCTTTTTAGAAAACATGGTATTAAATGAACACAAATTTCTGATCGAAGAGAGGGTAAAGTTTGGTTGTATTAGAAACACTTTATTAAATATCCTCTATAGAAAATTGTATAAATATGGTAAAAATAAATTAATATAACATTAATAAACAAATGATAATAAATTTCATGATATTTCTTGAGATATGGGTTATAATATTTCATCAAAGGAAGCATAAACCTAAACAATCTTGAAAAGTGATGAGATTGTTTCAATAAACTCTTATCACTTGGTAACTTGGAATCATACTATCCACATAAGAAAAGGAAATTATATGAATCATATAATATCATAAAAATATGTATAATAATTATATATCATATAAAATTGAAGTACACACACATCAACATTAATTTAATTTCTTAACAAAACAAGAGTCTGAAATAAATAAAATTAAGACAAAACTATTTTACATATTTGGTAACTTCTAAAATTTAAAACCAATGAAATGAAGGTTATATAATGGATATTAAAATACCCATAAATTTATCTATAATTATAATTTAATACATACATGGTCAGCATACACACCACATAAAATGAATGGGTGGTGAATAAACCATGTGTTTCACAGAAAAAAAAGTGAGATGAAATCCCCTTACCTTGCGTCTTGAATCTCATTGTACTCATTAAAAAACATGTATAATAAATATGAATTTATTATAAATCTGTTAAAAACCATATTATTATATCTAATACCATATATGTTTTGATTATGACCATAAATTAACCTCTTTTTAACCATTATATGTTAAGGTTTCACATCGAATAATATTCACTTTGTTCTTCAGATGTGTCTTAATTTGTTATATCATTTGTCATTTTACTTATATCGTGATTCCATAATGTAAAACCTGATATAAATATCACGTATATCCATTATATTTTTATTATAATAATCTCTATAATATATAAATATTAAATGTAATACACCATTCTTGGAGACAGGAAGTCCTACGTACGCATGAACACTGTTTATGTTTTTATTATCATATTGAAAGAAATAAAGAAAATGAAATATATTTATATATTTATATAACATCATTAACTTATCATTATAATGTTATATATATCATATAATTTCACTAAACTCACCCTTAATACATTTCATGTAGTTTGTGAACAAATCACATCGCTTTGAGGGGGCAGTAGTCCACACTTTCTCAAACGAAATTATCATATTTACACCAAATGGAAAGTAAAAATATATGTATTGTAAAAGGAATAAAAAATATTAAATAAATATTAAATATAATATATAATATATATATATAAACATAGTTTCCATCATAATTTCCACCATGAGATGCGATAAGGAAAACTGAAAAATCATCGTTGTGTGAGGGATAAGTTCACTGTACACATAAACAACATGTTCATTACCCATTTGATTGACATGTGTGTAAGTTTTGGTAGAAACATTAGCATAAAAATATACTTGTATATCTAGGATAATTTTTTTTGTTATAAAATTATGTAATAAATAGATTGGAGGGGGTGTATAAATAAAATAAAAGAAAGGAGCTTGAGAGAAGGTGTTTCCTCTTAATCGGCTAACTCCTTTTGGTTTGCGCCAAAAGGATTCCTTGGAAGACCTTTTTTACAAAAGTAATGATTATATGAAGAATTTAGGGATGTTTATAAGTGTATTGGTAAGATAATATCTGAAACTAAGAGGTTTTTGAGGTGTTAATAAGAGGTAGAGGTGGTGTCCTTTTATAGGGAAGGAAAAGGACTCACTTGGAATTTTTGAAAACAAGTTAGGAGCACACGTGTTATAACCTGAAAAAGTCATAAAAAATAAAATTAATCAATAACGGAAGGTATATGGACTAATTATGGCCATGAAATGGAATTTTTACGAGTTTATAGGTCATTTGATCCCCTAAGATTAAGGTTTAGTCCCTAATTAAGCTTAATTAGAACTTAATCATTGTGATTAATTTTAATCACCTTTAATAATAATTTTGGTCAAAAATAGACCTGATAAAATCAAACTCTAGCTATTATACTGATTAAAATTTTTTATTTACATTTTTAATAATTAAATTCCCAGAAGTGGAAAAATTAATATTAATGCTAATCCCGCAGATGGGACAAAATAATGAGTTTTTAATGTAGAAAAATATTCAAAAGTTTGTTAATTTTTTATATTAAATTTCAACGTGAAATTGATTATAATGAATTAAATGGTATTAATAGATGTATAATTTATCTAATTCTACCATAAAACAAATTTAAAGTATAATTTAACATTAATAATTATTTAAATGAAAAGGCTGTTATTAACAAAAATGCAGTATTTTTCACTATTCATCAAAAAATGAAGTTACTCAGAAAATTCCTACAAATTCAATCTAATTTAATTTTTGAATTATAAACTCAAAAATTAAGTTTTTAATATGATATTAAATATATCTATGTGTCTAAAATTAATTTTATTATATTTCATAGAAGGACATGAAATGTAGTTCATTTGAGAAAATAATATTTTTAAACACATAAGGTCTTTACCAAAAATCATATAATTCATTATAAATATATTTTATTTATATAAAATTATTATAAATCATATTTTAAAATTATTTATTACTGTTAATATTACAATATTTAATGGCTATTTTATAATTATCTCATTTAAATAATTAAAACAGTAAAATGATGTTTTGTAGAAACATCAATGTTGCGTGCAACATATGCTAAGTTTGTGTTGTGTAAAAAAAGTTTATGTTTTATGTTGTATATTAAAATTCAGTTTTGCATGAAACATATAACAAACCACATTTAGCCTCGATGTTCCATGTAGAGAAAGTTAAAATTTATGTTTTTGGTAGTGCACGATTAACTTGGTACTGCGTATAATGCAAGCCAAACATAATGATTTAATATAAAATAAACTATTTTTAGTGTTACATGAAATGAAAAATACCATAAAGGATAAATTTATTTTAAAAAATAATAATTCAAAAAATATTGGGGGTGCAAAATTCTACCCCCTTAAAATGAATTTCACCCTTGAAATTCATCTCAGTTGTCAAAGGTTTAATACTTGAATGTTTCATTCATAGAAACCCTCATTGTAAAAATGAATACTAAAACATACCATAATAAGGGAAAGTTGGAAACATAATGGTTACATAGATTAACATATAACTGGGATTCCATATAGGATAACATAGGTTGAGGGTGAATATTGGACATATAAGAAAAACATAAATTTTTATAGGGAGTGATTGAGGTCATCAATAAATAAATGTGAATAATCAAAGAAAAGTTGAGGGCCTCAATTTAATAAATGTCTGATGATTTAAAAGGCCATTGATTCAAAAAAATTATGGTATTAGGACAACATGTTTTCTTTTTATTATCATCCTAACATTGAGTAATTATTTTATTGACCATGAATATAAGTAAATATACTTACTTGATATATTTCTTTAAAAAATTTAATTCTTTATTTGTGATTGTATTAATTTCTAATTAATCCATTACTTCATGTAATGGACATATAGAAATTAACTTCGATGCCTAAAGTGCTAAAATAAACTTTTAATAAATCTTAAGGCTTATAAAATATTGAAAAGTATAACTAGTTCTCTCTAACTATTATTCAAAATCATTATATTGAATACATTAATATGTAAACATAAAAAGTAACTATATTGGTTCATAATTAATAATTATTCCACAAAAATAATTATACATAAACTAAGACATAATGTAGGCATGTGGTAGTTGTGAAACCCTTATCATTAGGGGTTCAAGACCTACAACCTTTCCAGATTTAATTGGTTGTCACCTGACATACATGATGTCATTTTCTAAAACCACACTAATATAATTTCCAAAATAAATATGATATACATCATTGAAATAAGGTTAATCACTAGATATAATTTTAACCAAGGTTTTCAATACAAACTAAGTGTATAAATACTTCCTCTGAAGTTTAACTTAAACTTTTCATGAAAGGTTAACCTTATAATCCTTATAAAAGATGAAAATCCAAAACATTATATGGAAATCCATGAAATAATCTTAACATTTATTCCCTCTTATATCGAAACGTACCACTTTATTGTCACATTTTAATCATGTTAATAACCTCATCATATATTCCCATAAAACATGGTAATAACCTTAATTTCCATTAATTATTTTGGAAAACATGAATTCTTCTTTATTCCAATGATTACTGGATATATTATTTAAATACAAGATGTTGTAAAATTCATCGTTGATTACATAGACCATTTTTTCAATAATCAGTTCTAGGGTAATTCTTATCATCCAGTTTACTTATTCATATCCAACATATCGTTATCCAAAGACCATTATATCAATTTCAGGAATTAATTAAGGGATACCTTATCTTAATCAAAATATAAATTTTTTATGGAATCAATTTTCTATGTACTCATAACCATTCAACATGTCCTTTTCAATCCTTAATGAAAAATTATATTGAAAATAGTTATAAATTTTTGGATTCATATAACATAATCACTGAATTACAAAACATAAATACTTTATTAATACAATTTTATTCTTAAACAATTACTCATTATTCATTAACTTATTCCTTAATAACTCTTTCCTAGAATATGAAATATGAATCATGTATTGAGGTTCCTCAACCTCAATCAAATCATTCTTCTTATAATCAATGTTAACAATACTGGAAGAACATCACATACCTTTCACATGTCATTTGAGATCTCTTTATCTTAAAAAGTATAACCAATAATCATACCACCTTATTGATTATATTTATTATATTTACACTTTGTAAATAAATTTTCATAATTACCATACTTTCCAAAACTGAAACATTCAATATTAACCATGTTTTTTATAGTTCTCTCCATTGGGTAAAACCAGAATGCATATGGTGAGGAACACATATAGTATAAAAAATCCATATAATCATAAAAAATTACTTATAGGATGTCTAAATAATGACACCTACCTTTTAATAGAAGAAAAAATAAGTTTATCATAGGTTATTAATAGTCGTATTCTATTTAAATCCTTCATAATGGTTCCTGAAGAGTTTGTGAATTTCTAAATCATATCCCCCAGGAGTGTAAAGCCAGGTGTGTATCAAGGCCCATTTTCATGCACTAGATTACCCTGATTTAGGATCAAGATATCTTGTTAGATTTTCTAACCCTAGGTACATTTATTCCAGACCTACGTCCACTTGTAATATCTAAACAAGGATGTATTTATAGGAAAACACTTACTCACTTCTTTACCGAAATTCCAAGACATTTTCCTCAACATCAACCCACACTTAGACTTATCCTTATAGACATCCCAAGTCATATCCTTATAAATATACCTTAGGATGTCACTAAAGTTTTATCATCCTAGTTTACAAATTTTGAATAAAAATTTCCTTTGATAACAACTATAGCGACCCGGTCTTAGAATACATGGATATTAAATCTTTTTCGATGAATATTCTATACATTACAAAAGTAAATTCTTGAGGACTTTAATAGTTTTTTGTCTTTGGAAACTTGGAAATAAAAATCTCTAATCCTGGTGAAATATCTTCAATATCTCCCATAAATATCTTCAACTTTTTTACTTTAACCAAAAACCTTTCTTCATAACATGGGGAAATAAAACATAAAAAGTGGTGAGCTCAGATTCTTATTAAGGGTAAAAAAGGGAGACATATAAGAATAAACATGAACATAGGGGTATAAGAATGTGATCATACCATTATAAGATCATACCATGCATATCAAAGATCATAAACATGAGTTGTGGGATAAAGCTGGGCAGTTCATAAGACATTAATCATAAGAAAATAAACACCATGATCCATGAAATCATAACTAAGAAATGATACATAGGATTTGTGGCATACATATAAGAATAAATAATTTTATTTAAAGTCTACCTAAAAATACCTTTATAACTTGTTAGGATTGGGGTATGACCCATGTACCTACTGTAGTCTTGGGCTAATAACTTGTTTACCCTCTTACTTTTAGGCTTGGGATGCAACCCATGTACCTTCTTGTTTTTGGGTTTAGGATAAAACAAGTGTACCCTTTTTCTTTTAGGATTGGGCTACAACCCATATACTTTATTATTCTCTGGCGTGGGCTATAACCAATGTACCCTCTTTGTTTTAGGCTTGGGATACAACCCATGTAACTTATTATTTTTGGTATTGGGCTATAACCCATGTACCCTCTTTATTTTATGATTGGGATACAAACCATGTACCTTATTTTTTTTAGGCATGGGATATAACCCATATAACTTTTGAGATCATATAAAACATATCATTACCCAATTCATTTAAGGGATATATAGGTTCCACCCGTCACATAATAAATTCATCCTTTCATGTTCCATAAGATAATAAAACTTTCATCATATCGTGACCCATAAAAAGAGACAGGTTTTATAAATATAAAATCATTACCCAGCAAATGAAATGGGTATCATTAAAATATAATAATATCATAACCTATGAAAATATATATGTTTTATAATCACTTAATGAAAGCATAAACTATGAAAAGAAGCAGGTGTCAAAAACCTAAAACTCGTGGAAGTGAAAAAGGTGTCCTAAGCATCAATCTATCAAAACATAAACCACTCAAGAAAGAATATGAATAGAACCTTTGGATAATTTCCTATAAGGGAATGAGTAAAATAAATTGATGTTATCTTAGATAGAAAATAACTTTAAATTATATTTTGAAAACATTTCTTTAGGTAAATATCCTTTTTTACTTTGAAAATAGATCTTTAAAACCTAAAAACTTTTTAAAACCATTTTCCTTAAATATTTAAAAAGAATATTTAAAAACTTTTGAAAACCATTTATTTGAAAATATATTTTAAAAAAAATTTCTTAATAATTAATAATTTAACATGAAAATAAATATTCAAAGGATTTATGGTGGATAAATCTGTACATGTCGTACAAGGTAAAAAGAAAATTTCTTTTTCACGGAAAAAAGGTTAAAAAAAGGCCTCATTTGGAAAGTGATGAGAAAATTACTTTGAAAACATTGGAAAATACAAAAGGGGAAAATTTATGATCATAGGATATTAGTATAATATTCTTGGAAACCCTTTTTAGAAAACTTTGTTTTAAAGGACCCAGATTTCCGACTAAAGATAGGGTAAAGTTAGGATTTCTTAAAAAGACTTTCTTTAACATATTATATCCCAAAGAGTATAAATATGGTAACAATACATGAATATATCATGAAAAATAAATATAATATATAATATATAAATATATTGTTCATCATTATTTCCACCATGATATATGGTAAGGAAAATTGAACAATCATCCTTTAGTGAGGTGGAAGTTCTCCGTACATATAAAAAATATGTTCGTTACCCATTAAATGAAAGTGTGAGTAAGTGTAGGTAAAACCAATAGAATAAAAATATTATAGTATATTTAAGATAATTGTGTTGTTAAAAATTCCTGGAATAAATATAGTGTATGGGGTTTAAAAGGAAAATAAAAGAAATGAGCTTGAGAGAAGGCGTTACCTCTTAATCGGGAAACTCCTTTCGATTTGTGGAAAAAGGCTTCCTTGGAAGACTTTCTTCCCAAATGGAGTATTATAAGAGGAAGGTAAGGATTTTGAGAAGTTTATTTTTCATATATTGGAAAAAACTAAGAGGTTTATAGGTGTTAAGAATAGGTATAATTGGTAAACTTTTTATAGGGAAGGAAAATGACTTACTTTAAATTTTCAAAAACAAGTTATGTGTACACATGTTATTACCTAAAAAAGTCATACCAAACCAAAATAAATCAATAATTGAAGGTATCTAGCCTAAATATTTTTATAAAATGAGTTTTGGACAAGTTTATAGTTCATTTGGTCCCCAAAGATTAAGGTTTAGTCCCCAATTATACTTAATTTTACCTTAATCATTGTGATTAATTTTAATCACTTTTACTAAAACTTTTGGTAAAACATAAAACTGATATAATTAGACTCTAAATATTATAATAATTACAATTTTTTATATATAATCTTTAAAATTAAATTCTAAGAAGTGGAAAAATTAAGATTAATGCTAATCTCGTAGATGAGACAAAATAATGGGTTTTAAAGTAGAAAAATGTTCAAAAGTTTGTTAAGTTTTTATATTCATTTTCAAAGTGAAATTTATTATAGTTAACAAAATGGTATTAATAGATTTATAAATGTTTTAATGTTACTTTAAAATAAATTTAAAGTATAATTTAACATGTAAAATTATTTAAATGAAAAGGCAGTTATTAACTAAAATGCAATATGTTTCACTATTCATCAAAAAATGAAGTTTCTCAGAAAAATCCCAAGAATTAACCCAAAGATAATTTTGGAATTATAAACTCAAAAATGAATTTTATTTTATAAAATTAATTTTCTTATTGTGTATAAAATTTATTTTATTGTTTTTATATAAGGACATGAAATGTAGTTCATTTGAGAAAATAGTAATTTTAAACACATAAGGTCTTTTCCAAAATTTATATCTTTAATAATAAATATGTTTTATTTGTAAAAAACCATTATAAAAAATATTTTAAAATTAGTTATTACTATTCATATTACTAATTTTAATGACTAGGTTATGATTAGCTCATTTAAATAATTATAACAGTAAAATGATGTTTCGTAGAAATATTCATGTTACGTGTAACATATGATAAGTTGGTGATGCATGTTGCATACAAAAATTTAGTGTTTTGTGTAACATACACAAAGTCATATCTAACCTCTACGTTTCATGTAGAGAAAGATAAAATTTATGTTGTGTGTAGTGCATGATTAACTTGGTGTTGCATATAACTCAAGAAAAACATAGTGTTTTAATATAAAATAATCTATTTTCAGTGTTATGTGAAATTATATAAAAAAAAAGGTTAAATTAATTTGCAAAAAAATAATTCAAAAAATCTTAGGGTGTTACAATCCACTATTCATTCGATAAATTGGGAAGTGAAAGTATCACTCTTCCGTATGTGTGGACTACCACCTCCACGTAGCAATACAATTAATTTTCCATCACCGTATTTAATGGATGGTTTATATTATGAGTTTAGTGTTAAAATATGATATTTATGATATAATTATTCATATATAATTATAATACAATATCCACATTCTTATCCTCCTACGCATTAGAAAAATATAATGTTGCTCGTGCATAGATGTAGACTATCACCACCACGAAGCGATGTGATTTTTTCATTCATGCTTTATATGGATGGTAGTAATGATATATTTAATGAATATATATGATATATATAATATAATAATGATTATATAAAAATTAATTTTTATTTAATTTTTTTTTTCTTTCATCTATCAAAAAGTGAAAACAACATTCATGCATACGTACGACCTACAATCTCCATAAACGATGTAATTAATATATATATATATATACTTTATGGATGGATCTATATATATATAATTAATATATATTATATTTATATCATGATTAAAATTCTTTAGATTATGGAACTATGATAAAAGTAAAAGGACCAGAACTACCGACATGAAATTCTCATGAAGAACAAAACAGTTAACACCTATAAATGATAATTTTAATAAAAAATTATTAATAAATGGATGTTATAATGTTATTAGTGGATCATATATGATTTTAAAATTATGTATAGGAATATATTATAGAATTATAATAAATTTAAATTGATCATATAGGATATTAAAGAGATTTTGAATCAAGTCGAACTTGAGGTAAGAGTTATATGTTACAATCTCATTATTTATTGGGATTATTTTTTATTAAGTTTCTAATGATTAAATTTTATGACCTATATAACAATAATTTCATAAATTTTATTCTATTTTGTTTATTTCTAGATGTTACATGTTTTTATTTCATTTACCTCAATTTAAGTACTCAAGAAACTGAAATAATATTTTTATGGAAAACTAACATTATTTCTCTCTTCAGTTGAAAATCCATTTTCTTCGATGTACATATTTTCTAAAAAAGTTTTTACTATTATAATATTATTTTTAAAATAATTTATAAACTATATTTGTTTTTTAAAAAATCATTTAAAAGTAATATTCTTATCATTTCCCAAACAAGGTACTATTGACTTTTTACTGAAAATATGAAAGTAATATTTGTTTTAATATACACGACATGAATGGATTTTCCCACTGTCATTACTACTCAATAATTTTAATATTCTTTTACAGGTTTCTAAGGTTATTTTAAAATAATTTTTCCTTAAATGTTTTCATATTTTTTAGATTTTAAAGAAGTGATTTCAAAATGAAAAGGGTATTTACCTAAAGAAATAATCCTGAGATCTTTTGAAAGAAAATTTTATACAAGATGACATACTTTGATGTTATATATGTTTCACTAGGGATATTATCAAATGATACTATCCTAAATATTTATTTTAATGTATTATGATTATGATAACAAGGTGGTTAAGAAAGTAATTTCTTTCCAATGGGTTAATTATGGTATGATGAAGCCTTTATGAAACCTGTTTCTTTTCCATAGGATATGCTTTGATAACATGATGAAATGTTTATGAAACCCATTTCCTTTCCATATATTATGATATTAATAATTTTTATGATATTTTGGAATACATGAATATTATTTTCACCATATTATAGGTGGTCCTGAAATTATATAGCACTCCAATGAATTGGGTAAAACTGGAAATCTCATGAGATAATAAGGATTGTAATAGGGAGTGAACCTAGTTCACTGAGGGACTTTGTCCACTATTATTGTATTTAGATTTAACCTCAACTAATTATATTATTGAATGGGGAGTGAAACCAATATAATATAATAGTCTTGACAACGATCCTTGACTAAAGAAATGATTTTCTATGTTTATGCATATGCTATATACTTATTTATTTTGCCATTTATATTCTCTCATGGATCATGTTATTTAATTAATTTATGTTTCATATCTTATAAAATTCCAATTTTTATTCTATGACACAAGATTATGATATATGATATGCAGGTTATGGTTTTCAAATGTTACACTCATGTTCTCATATCCTTATGCTCATTTCATGTTTAAGTGATCATTAATATCTCTCTTGTTTACTCTTACTGTGCTTCTCAAATCACACTTTATTATTTTTCCTTTCTACTGGTTATGAATAATTGGTCTATATATGATATGTCTAAGAAGTGTGCAAGATATGAAGAAATTAGTAGGAGATAATAAAGATCACTTATGAACAAGTTGTTTGTGTATCAAAGTTTTCAAAGAAATTAAACATATAAAATTATGGCATGGATCTTAATGTTATGTAATGAATATTAATCTATTAATATATAATATTTATGAAAGAAAAGTATGGGTCACTATAATATAAAATTAAATTGTTTTATAATAATAAACACGTCTAAAGAAATATGAATTGAAACCAAGAAAACCCTTTTAAGTAACATAATTATTGAGGAAATAATCACTTGATAATGTGGTTATAAGGAATAATGTTAAAAACCCAAAAATAAGGTAAAATTATAAATATTTAATTAGGTATAATAATTCAATACTATAATAATATAGTTCAATAATAAATCCTATAACTCAATGGTTGGAAATTTAGTTAGCAAAAACCCTTTCATACTTTGTAAATATTGACTAAAAACCCCCTGAGATAAAAAATGGAATATAAAATTTAATATCATGAAATATAATATAATCATGATATAAAATTAAAATGAGTAAGGAAATTCACTATAAAAAAAATAAAACACAGTGTATAACATAAATATGTATCAAGGAATTGAAATTTGAGATAAATAATCCTTACCACGTTTCCCCACTTTTTCAAATGCAATATGACCTCTTATAAAATAAACATAACTATTTTAATACTATATTTAATAAACTTAATCTTATAAATTAATTTTTATATATTTAATTTATAATCATTTATTATGAATATATTAGTCGGTTATAGCTTATTTTTACCATTAATTGTTAGTAGTTTTAATTGTTTCGTGCATGCTTTATGATGTCAATTTCAATACCCATAACATGATTCCAAATTAATAAATTATAGGTCATGTAAGTTACTATAATATATAAATTATATTTATTTATAAATTTCTTATCTCATTCCATAAGTTTTTAGTTTTGTTGTGTGAAAATGGAACTCATGTTGGATTATTTCGATAAATTTAGTGATTGATGATGATATTTTCGTAATAAGTTAATTACTTGATAAAACCTTTAAAGAACCATAAAATAATCATGATTTTATTATTAAATTATAATAATATTTTTATATAAGTTCTCATATTTATTCAAGATTTTTTTTAAATAATTGTTCATGTAGGTGTTTAAACTCACCCAAACAGGTACATACTATAACTCAATGGGTGAGTAATGTTAAGAAATTGTTTATTTTTGACATAATATCATTATAACTGAATAATAATGATATTATTTAGATTTTTAAGGTTTATAATCATATTTTAATAGTTTTGGATTAATAATTAAAATCTAAATGAAAAATCAAAAACATTATTTCTTGGTGGCAGTGGTCCATACTTATGTACGATTAATGTTCTTTTGTTTTTTTAAGTGGATGGGAAGGAATAAATAATGGTTGTTCCATTAATATAATAAAATTTCAGAATATTAATAATACTGAATTCATTATATATGATTGTATTTGGTGGGTGGTAAAATAATAATGCAAGTAAGAAAAACTAAATATAAGCAAGACACTTACATAGAATAAATCAATCTTTTCTTGGAAACCGCCTTGATTTTCAAGGGGTTTGGAGAATCTAAAGGACTCAAAGTCTCAAGAACATGAGAAAGTGTTATATGGGAGGTAAAATGGAAGTTTTTTAAGAAGAAATTAAATGTAATATGGGTGTCATTAAGGGGTATAAGTGTTCCCTTTTAAAATAATTTTATCAAATAAAATTTATATGTATTATAGAAGTTAAAATCATAATTAACGTACATGACACATAAAAACTGTTTTTAGAAAAATTGTGTTTTTGTGCTTAATTTTTTTGTGTCGGTTAAAATTATAATTTTTATTATATTCCAATACATAAATTGGTTTGTTATAAAAAATATTCTTTCACTTTAAAACATATAAAAAACAAAATTTACCCTAAAAATTATTAATTAAAGTAAAAGACCAAAAATTGTTTTTAAATTGGAATAAAATGTTACTTAAGTTCTATAAATTAAGCATAGATTTTATAGATCAAAATAATATTTTAAAATAAATATTTATAATACTTAAATAAATATTTAATCAATTAAAATGTTTTATAAACTTATTGTTCTACCTCATTTATTGAGAGTCATAACATTTATAATTTTAGTAAAAAGCATATTTTTAAATATTAACATAATAATAAATTATTTTAGTAAAATTCTAAAAATTAAAAATTTCTTAATTATTGTAATCAAAATTAAAAAATTATGCTAATTTTATATAATTTTAGTTCTAAAAATTATATATTTATCTTTTGAATCAAAATAAAATATTTAAAGATAATATTCTTTTATTAAAAATGTTCTTTTTGAACATTAAGTGTTTTTAATTTTATTTGATACAAATATATAATTTAAATAATGATAAAATATTGGTTCATATATTGAAATATTCTATATTATAATAATAATTTTTTAAAATTGGCCAACTTAATTCTTTTGTTTAAATTACACAATACTTAAAAAAATTATTTGAAAAAAAAATCATTTTTAAGATTAATTATTTGTCTTATAAATATGATAATTTTAAATTGTCAAATATATTTTTACTTACTAGAGGTTTAATTATTATTAATTTTTCTTAATTATATTCATCTAATATATCAATAATTTTATTAGTTCAGTTTAGGGTGTGAAACAATCTATTGTAGATAATATTAATTTATAGAGAAATATATTCCAAAATATTTTGTCATTATAGCCCACATGTCTCTAAAAAATATGAATTGATTAAACTAAATTCAGGATAGGAAGGATGGAAATTAATTTATCTTTTATAGATCAACCTAAATTCCCTTCCCAGATAGTCTATGTTCGAATATAATTCCATGTTTCACCATGAAATGACACTACTCCCATAGAGCACCAGATTCATTTTCTCACATATTTTTGAGACTAGCTCCAAGTTTTTAAAAAAAATATTTAAATTGACTAAAATATACAAAGAAAATTTCCATGAATACCACCAAAATTAATTCCATAATGTCTTGTAAAATAGATGACATGCAACATTAGAATGTAGTTGGAGCATTTCTCATGCTAACATTCGATAAAATGAGAACATTCAATATGGGAAATTAAATATGATCTTCTCCCAGTGATCGAGGGAAATATAATTATGGTTATACCTTTAATTACCATATAAGAAATAATAAAATTAATTCCCCTAGTCTCTCTAGTATTTGATTCCTGAACATGTGTGGAAATTATTCTTTTTAGGTGCATAATTCAACTTCCAATAATCCACACACACTCTCCATCTTATGACGATCTGTGTGGGAGTGAGTTCATTTTTCTCATTTTAAATCACTATAACAATAATCATTTTGGTAAAATTTTTATAGGTATCAACCATGGATATTTGATATGGGATATATAAATGCATCATCCAAGACATTAGTTACTTTCTTTTTAACCACCTCCTTCATGTGAGGATTTAACCTTCAGTGTTGTTATTGAGTTGTGTTGGTCCCTTATTACAAGAATACCTTATGGGTGAAAATTATAGGGATAATATATTTAAGACCAACCACTATCCATCCAATGTATTTTCTCTAACTTTTAAATACTTTAAAAAGTTCATCTTCTTGATCATCCATGATAGAATAGTTGAGAATAACTAACAATGAATAGTTCTTACCCTAATATCCATACTTAAGATGATGAAAGAGGATTAAATTACAGTTGTTAAGACATGAAAACTAAAGGTACCAAGGGATAAATATTATCTATTTCCAAGATATTTAAATCTACTTCCTACTTACAATAATGATATCCATGGTTGGAAACATACTACACCTCCTCATGTTCATGATCAGGATGAAATTATTTATTTCTATGGTCTTTAGTTTATTGGGAACTACCCATTTCAACTTATATGCATCCTAAATAATTTTCTAGCATTGATATAGTGAAAAAACATCATATTCCACAATTGAGTCTTTTTTGATAGACTTGATTGTATTTTATGATATCTTTCCATCATCTGTATGAAAGATAATCTCACCTTGATAGACATCAATCGACACCTTTCCTATAGAAAAAATGTCTCCCAAAATTAGGGGTACTTTGGTTTCTTCCTCCATAATGAGGATGATAAATTCGGTCAAAAAAATATTTTTTTGGACATTTAAGAATACATGTTATAGGATCCCCTTGGGATATTTGATGGATCTATCATCGAGATGAAGTGCGACATGGGTGGGATTTAACACTTCCAGTCCCAATTCCTTGAAGACTCCAAATGGTATCATATTAAAAATTAATCCCAAATAAAATTATTAAATTCACATGGGCCAATGGTGAATGGAGTGGAAAAAATATTGGGGTCTTGAAAATTTATAGGGATTTCATATTGTACTACTAATGAGAACTCTTTTTTTGAGTTCAATAGTTCCCAATTACTCTATATTTATTTTATTATAACAACTTCCTTTCATAAAATTTACCAAAGTGAGAATTTGATTTAATTCCTAAAAAAGGATATTGATTTTTACGATCCATGAAACTACCATAAGTTTCTCAAATTGTTGGTTTAAATTTCTTTTCTTCATTCACTTCATAAAGGAAAAAGGTGGTACATAAGGTTTTAACACCTCATTTTCTTTTTCTTGAATTACCCCTTTCCCTTTTGAATTTCCTTTGTATTATGGTACAAAATAGGGTTCTTATATATATTCCACATGTTTTGGAGGTCTATTTTACTTATCATCATCCTTTTACTTTAGCTTTTCTAGGGCATGATGTGTAAGCTCTTTACTTCTCCTTATGATCACCACCTTGGTTTCCTCTTAGGGGTTATTTTTGGTATTACTCGGAAATGAACCTGGTTTTATTATTGAGATATGATTGGAAAGTTACCCAATATTTTGATTGAGGCTTTTGTTAATTGACTCTTTATTTTTAAATTTGGTTCTATTAGTGGTAATAAACTTATACATCATCTCTTCTAAGTTTGATTTATGTTCTGTCGTGGTTGTAGACCCTATTATTACTGTCAAGGGGGATGCAAAAGAAGAGGGTTTTGATAACCTTTTTGTTATTGGTATTGGAAATACTAGTATTAATTACCTTTTTTTATTCAAGTATTTATTCTAGTATTTTTTTGGGTGTACTTGGAAGGTCTTTGTGGCCATGACTAATGACTTTGTTGTTGCTATCCGGCACAACTAAAATTTGAGTTATCTTTCCATGCAAGATTTTGTTGTTGTGGAAACATATTGATCCCCTGATCTTGTGATACATAACTCAATTAAATAGTATATGGTTCAGTAATTCTAGTTAGAGACTCCATGATGGAATAGTTATCACTACACTCTTCTCATTATTGATATTACGAAACTCTAACTTGCATGTTTGAATTTAGATCGATACAATCAATTTTATTTATTATAGAATATATTTGGGAAACTAGCATGGTATTTTAATCAATGTTATGCATGAATATTTTCTATGTGCCCAATTCATTGTTCCATTATAAGTTAATATCTAACATGTCTTCCAATAAGTTGAATAATTCCTTGAGAGTTTTACTCATAACTATTCCCACAACCACTGAATCTACTATATATTTTGTGTTTATAGTGACTCCTCCATGGATGTTTTTTACTTTCATTTATAATAGAATTCCATTTCATGGAAACCTTCTCTTTATCTCCTTGAATCATTCCCATGACTCATAAAGGGATTCACTCTCATTCTACTGAAAATTGTGGTTATTATTTCTTAAAATTATGACCTTAGATTTGGGAAAGTTTTTTTCTAAAAATGCTTGATAATGGGATTCTATTGTGAGAATAGAGCACTACAGTAATCCTTTTATCAAATAATTCACGTTAACCCTTAATTAAAATGGAATAGGTGAATCATTATAGAATTTTATGAGACTCTGTTCTATAATAAAGTATCAAATATTTCCATGAAGTTTTCAAGGTGTTCATTGGATTATTCAATTGGTAAACTCCCAAAGTGAATTGTCTTTTGAATAGTTTTCTTAATCTACGGATTGATTTAAAAGTTTTTTTCTAGAATAGTTGATAATAAAATCCTTAAGTTAGATATATGGATTGATGGAAATCCATACTCCATGATATTTTTTTTGAGTTGGAAGCTAAATTTGAGGGACATTTGGAATATAATGCTACTGTCTTTGTGGATTAAATACTACCAAAAATTGAGCTTGTGAATATTTATATGGTGGTATATACTACTATGGACATTGTTGAATAAATAATAAGACAAATTGAGACATTTATTATTGATTCCATTCTCTTATCAGTGAAAACTGTTGTCCAACTCCATAGATAATGACCAGGTCTTCCACTTCCATGTTCGATATAGGATCATTTTTAATATTATTTCCCATGAGTTAATTTCATCTCCTTGATAGTGTTAATTAAATTTTTAGATCAAATACGAGTCTCTTTGATGATTCAAAGCTCTTGGTGTGAGTGTGGTGGATACTCATGCACCCATGATCCTATACCTCAAAAAGAACACACCAAGCATAAAATGGGAAAACCTAAATTGAAACAAGAATAAAAAAGGGTTAAGAAACAAAATTTCATAATTTTTTATTTTTTAAAAATTAATTAACCTAGAATCAATAGATAATACACCATTTGAGGAGTCTACCTGAAAAAAGTTCTAGAATTTGGTGTCTTTCTTCCCAAATAGTTATTTATGTGTGGACCAAAATTTATTTTTCACAATTTCAAGAAGTGTTTAATGGAATTTTGGGGTTGATCCTTAGGGATTTTTTTTATTTATTGATGTGTTTTTTGGTTAATTATTTAAAGATTCCATTAATCAATCAATAGTTATTTAATCTTCAAACTGTTATGATTTAAGTCTTTTAAATGTTTAATTCACCAAAAAAATAAATAATGAAATTGGTTTTCTCAACTTCTGAGAAATATGTGCCAGGGTTATGGACTTTAATGAAGATTCCTGGGGTGAAGTTATTTAATGTGTCATATTTTTCATAGAACATATCATCAAAGGTACTAAAATATATTGAAATATCATTGATTTGATAGGTTTTTATGAAGTTATTAAAAATCAAATTCTTAGTCTAAAAATTAATTTTTCGAAACTTTCATGAAATAAAACATAAGGTGATGATGATTACACCTAATGGTCATAGGTATATTCATCAAAATTACTTAGGATTTCTTTGTATATTCCTTTCTTGGTCCTATAAAACATATCAAAAAAATTGGATAAAGATATCATAAAGTAAATGTATGAAAAATGAGTCACAACAATTATAATTAAATTATCCAAATAGATATCCATTTTCATGCACAGCCATAATATATATGAGGGTATTAGACACAAAAAATGAAAATGATGACAAAAAACCTCCAAGTACCACTGATGTTCATTATCATAAATATAAAAATAATATATAAGAATAAAAATATAGAAATTCTCCTTTGTATGAGTTTTAATCTTGTCTTCTCTCTTTGACTGGATCTCTTGGATTAACCCCCAAAAAAATAGTCATCCTCCTTTAATTAGGTGACCCCCATTGTATATGGGTGGTTAAGGATCAAAATACTAGGTTAAAGAATATTTATGGTGGTAGATGGGGGGGGATTGGAAGTCTGACCCAAGATTCAATGATAAGGTGAATAGTTGGATAAAATGTGTTCTAACCATGCATATCGTTATGTCCATATTCACTTCAGGTAGCACGATTCCTGGGGAGAGGTGCACGGTTTAAGAAAATATTCAAAAAATATATTAATGGTTCTATATCCTAGAATTATATTCTATGCAGTTTTGGGGAGATCCTATATGATTTTTAAAACCATACAACGTGAAATAAATCATGAAATTTTAACTCGCATAGTTTTCTGGGCCGGGACATATAGTTTTTGGGTTTTACAGTAAACCATGCTCCCAAAAAATAATCCCAAGTGATTCTATTTTTCCCCCAAAACCCTAGTTCATGCCAAATTCAATAAATTTTCCATTTCACCCCTATTTTTTCCATAAAAACATATTAAGGCCCTAAATATAATAAAACATACGAAAAAATTAAATTTTCAAGTGTAATTAATTGTGAAACCAGCCTATGTTCCCTAGTGCATCACCCACCAATGAGGTAACCACATGACTACACCATTGGAAAAAATATTAGCTTATCTAAAAATTAAAATATTGGGAACCTTTAATGTTTTAATTAAATAAATAATATTTTTTGAGAAATAAATTTTATATATTAAACCGATGTTGGGATTCCATGAAGGTGATTTTTAAAAAAACTTGCTTCAAAAATATTAAAATCATTCTGACCATGGGTATTTAAAACACTTTCTATAATATATTTAATTTTTTTAAATAAAATTGTTTTAAAATTTTATAAGGGAAAATGTTTATTTTTTTAGGGAAGGTCCAGGAACCTCTAATAAGTGAAAAAAATCCAAATTTGTGAATGCATTGCTTGAGGAGAAAACCCATTGACTTGGAAGAAAGGGCATGACATCACCTTGTATAAGAAGAACTTATTGAATTTAATTATTTAATTAAATGTATTTATTTAATTTATTTATGTTTTAAAATATATAAAAATTTCTATAAATTTTAAACTCTATAGAGTTACTAATCCAATGAGTAGTTAAATCAAATCCCACCATGATATTAATAATATGAAATTCAATTAAAGTAAAAAAATAAATTGAGTCCTTATCATTAATCACTGTATAAGGTCATATGATTAATAAAAAATTGTATCTAATACTATTGAATCAATTCCATAGAATTTAACTATTATAATGAAAATACTTAGTTTAAAATAATTTATTTAATTAAACTTCCTAAGATCATCCAAGAATTTATTATAATCATTTTTCCATTTACCTTCTTTATATAATGGAAATACTTCAATTACTTGGATATTTTTTTTGTTTTCAATGGTAAATAATAATTATTTGGATTATTTATATTCTTCTTCTTCTTATATTTTCCTTTAACTTTCACTCTCTCCACCATAAGGTTAGATTCAATGTGTAACCTTTATAGAATCACCTTAGAAGTACTTAACTTGTTAAGGGATAACTAATATATTTTTTAGTGGGAATCCCAACCTCAAAAAAAAAAAAATTTACCGAATAAAATTAGCACACAATATAACATGAGTATAACATTAACCACCATGAATCATTATAGTTTCATAGATATCACATAATACACTTTTAAAGCCTTATTTTGTTAACGTAACATTGATTTTTTCATCACACTAAATGTGTTTATAAATTCATGGTTAAAAGTATATTGAATATTATATCAAAATAATTTTCATTATGGTTAATAAGATTTTTATACCCACATGTATCATTGGAAGATTTTTATTTAATGTCTTATCACTCCAGAATATATATGTTCTTCTCAAGGATGAGGATGATCCTTGGGTTTTAATACCAATCAGTGAGTTGATTTTATTCAAAATTTTCTTTTAAGGACATGTATTAAAGATAAGTTTGACTTTGTGTTATTAGGTTTCATGTTTCTACGCATAAATTATAGGAAGTTTTATATATATCATGTATTTATAAATATTCAGTATGGAATTTTTTTAAAATATTTCTTACTAGCACAACCCTCACTATGTTTGGTGAAACCAGATCCAAAAATCACCACAATTTGGATTAGTTTTACTATTTCTTCAAAATTATAGTCATTTTTATAAGAATCTATTTTCCAATAGAAATCCATGCTATACTTGGTTGGTAGGGTGGTGCATTTACTATGTTTTCATGGATCAAATAACATTTTTCAAGGCAATAGAAGACTATAGTAACCATAAATCCCAATATAAACCATGTATAAAACTCAAAACCAGAAAGAATAAATATATAATGTACCTTTCACAATATATTTATCATCCTCCTTTATTCAAGGTCTTGATGAACATACCTTAGATGAAGCCAATAGAATCCATTCTCTATGGTGTATCCACTGGCTAAACCAAATCCCCCTACCCTTAGGTCAGACTCTCATTTATTCCATGATATTCTAGTATCTTTTAATATAAAATAAATAATATAAATAGGGAATCAAGATAATTTTGAAAAGGGTTAATCGATCCAAAACAATCCACAACCCATGATGACTGCCTCCTTGTAAATGTCTCAATAAATTTTTGAGTGTTCATCCATTAACTCACATATTATATAATGTATGTGTTAATAACTTAGATACTTATGCTTTAATCATATTAATACACCATTTATCATCCTATTAATTTCATCTTTATGAAATTTCTAATGATAGATTACATGGAAGATACGGTGAATGATAATACTCATTCTTTGGTTGACAATCAATCATAGAGTTTCGATATGAATCATAAAATATGATTGACTACCATATGATATATCCCAATTGAACATTATGGTTAGTGAAGTTAGTCACATGGTATCTTATATCATTCAATACAATACAACCTTATCATAATATACAACATAAAAAAATACACTTCAAAAGTGTAAGGATTTAAGTCATATTTTTATCAATCTATCACTTGGACTAAATCCTTATATGATTTGTTTTGTTTAACATTATATTATATCAAATATAATTAATTGTGAAAAAAATATCCAAAAATATTTCTATATATCTTCTAAAACACTTTTTTAATGAAATAATTTAATTCACCATGTATCACATCTTATGAAACACCTTGTGAATACCTATCCAAAACCCGTTTTGTTGTATAAACTTTAAAACAATTTTAGAGAAGATCTATAAGTTTCTAAAACCAAACCCCCATTCAAACAACTGTAAAGTGTGACCCCATGATCCTTTATAGTGTTGAAAATAAATATGAATTCCTAAATTCATAAATATAAGCAAAGAGCCACTTCTACAAAAGAATTAGTGCTACTCAAGCTATAAATGGATTTGAAGTGATCTCCATTAAACACATGTATCTATATACCCATGACCACCAACTACATAATATGAAAGAATTAATTTTCATATTATCCCTTTTTACAATAAATAAAGTAACCACATGACATGGAGCATTTCAATCCCAAATAACTACTAGTATGTTCTTGATTCTCTGAGTATAGACTGACCTGGTAGATGAATACATCAGATGTCATTCACCCTTATGGATGAGCACATGATGCACCCCTTATTTGATAGATAATAAAATCACATGTATTATATAGGTATGGCTATATACATCCTCAATTTATCTTAATATAGGTCCCAAATATCATACTATTAATATGAGATATAAAATCCCATCTTTGTTGATTTACAATTGATGATATGATCAACATCATACCTAACCACCTATGATTAGCTAAGCCTCAAGGTTTGTATAAGAAATTTATCAATGAATAAAGTTTATCATGAATGGTATCTCTCCAACGTTAGGTATGTGGAAATATAAATATGGAACATAAACCCCTAGTATACTAAATAAATAGTGCATGTCACTCTATGTGGTATACTTTGTGGGTCATCTGGTGCTTCAAACTCATTTTTGGGCCTCATGAACATATTTAGTATCATGATAGAATAATCTTATGAATTATAACCTTAATATTTCATAACCACCAATAATACTATATTATTAACATCTTTTAGGGATAACTAGCAATTATACATTGAGAGATCAATTATCATTTAACTTCATGATTATATCTAGGCAACATGAAATAAAGATAAATTAGAGATTAAATTTGGTATAACACAATACACTTTATATTATTATACACTCTAAAGAATACTAAAAAAACCATACATAAGAAATAGCCTTATCATATCATATATTATATATTTCCAGACCAGCCTTATGTTTTTAGAACCTTTAGGGTTTTGTTAAAATCATTACATCTCTATGTGAACATTTAATAAAACTGTCCTACTAAACTATTTAGTGAGTAATATATATTAATTAAGAAAGTTTGAATAATGGTGATACCTATAAATTATTTTCATTTTGTTCAACTCATTGAACATAAAAGTCAAAAATATTTATGTAGAGACTCTATTATTTTCTTTTAATACATTGAAATATATTAATAAATATTTTCAAAGCAATGCACTGATACCGTGTGCAATTATAAGTCTCGATGATCCTATAATTAATTTTATAAAAATATTAAATATATTTTATATCACAGGTGCACAATTTTTAATAAGTAATGGAATATATTCTGAATAGAGTCCAAGATCAAAATTTGACATCATAGTTGAATCCAAAACATGGGGTTTACCATATGTGTGAACTAAAGTTATTTGATGCCAAACATTCATATGAGGCTGTCATTTGCAGGTATGTTATGTGAATTAATTAATTAATTAATTAATTAATTAATTTAATACTTGTTTGATATTCACCTCTATAAATATGTTGTTATGGTAAATCTATAAGGTTATTCAAATAAACTTGGGATTGTTGAGAGGATGATTCCACTGTTCTTTGTTGGTGGATCGACATCGAATGACAATTAGTGACCGGATCAAGGTGTTTAATAGATAGTGAACACAATAGATCTTCCCTATCATTGGAGAACTTGTTATTCACTAATGAATGATATAATCTTGAGGTAGAAATCTCCAATTGTTTTTTATATCCTTTTTTATTAAATCCTTCAATAGTGGATTGTATGTGCTTTTGATTATTCATTTTCACACATATCACATGAACCCCATTGATGAATATTTTTGTTATACAATTTATTATATTTTATTATACCCTTATCTCACCTTGGATTCCATGATTTAATTTTTTTTCTAAGAACACTTGGCCAACAATTTTTATCACCGTTGTTATAGTGATTTCCCCTCATCGTTCTTCATGTTCATCACTGTTGGATTATGGGGTCATGGTTCAACTTTACTAGGAAGGTTCGAGCTTTATCAAAATCACGAATTGATAAAATATTCATGTGATATGAATGTATTAGTGATTTGAATATGGATCGAGATAGATCATGGGATGAGTGTGATGAATTATGGGGATCTGGGATCCAGGACCGATTGGCCATGACAACGGGAGGCACATGAGGCCGCGATGACTTCGTGCGGGAGGACCATATTCTAATTTTGTCCAATATAACGTCAGTATGAATGGTAAAAGGTGTTTTACACCTTTTTTGGGTGATCAATGGGCCTATTTTATAGCAATAGATCTAAATATAGAGACACATGAAGAAACTAGTGCTTCTATGAAAAACATGACTATACTGTGTATAGTATGATGATCACACACCGTGTAGTCCCCTGGTCATGGTGCCTAGAATTTAATGGTTAGTTAAATATACCACACTATGTGGGACCCAAAAACACCATGTGAACCATTTCAAGTACCCAAAAATGTACTTCAAGTGTACATGGAGACAGACACAACAAGACACACGCCATGTATTGGAATATGACCAGGTACTCAAACATGGATAGGATCACACAGTAGGCCCCAGGTATCCAAAACATGCCGTATAGTAACTTTACATACTTTTTAAAACTACATGGCTATAGATATATGTGCTGGAGAGGGAATGGACATGCAGAGGAGTGGGGCCACATTCCGTGTGGACCCCTTACAAACCATGCACCTCTTGAGAATATTCTATATATCATATCTCCTTCATTTTAACTTATATTTTGGCCAATGATTAGCCTATATTGAGTGTTTTTCAACATATAACATGATAGTGGTTTTCTTAGTGGACTTTGAGGCATGATGCGAGATGTTCCAAGTGTGATCCTTCTTCAAGTGGAACTCGACGATGATAATGATTTGGTAGGATCATCAAAGAGATAGTGGTATTGGTAATCCCCGAATCATACCGGGGTGTGGATCCCCTATACACCTCTATCTATTGGGTGGTACCCCCTATTGGAATAGGATGCATGTACTCTATCTACTGAGTAGTATCCCCCTGATAGAAAAGGGCATGAAACCTCTAGCTACAGAGTGGTACCCCTTGATGGACTAGGGCATGGGTCCTCTATCTACCGAGTGGTACCCCCCTGACAGACTAGGGAACAAGTCCTCCATGTACTCAGTGGTACACCTCTGATAGACTAGGGTGTGAGTCATTTGACTAATAATTGGTACCCCTGATGGAATAGGGTGTAGGTCCTCTATCTACTGAGTGGTACACCCCCTAACAGTCTATGGTATGAGTCCTTTATCTACTAGGTGGTATGTAACGACCCGAAATTTTGAATAAATCTTGTTTCCTAATTTTATGTGTTATTTTATTTTATTTTTATACTCAACAAAAATGTTTCATTTGATAACATGAGAATAATTAAAATGAGACCGTTGGGTTTTGACTGTTATATGACCATTGGTCAATATGACTGCTGTAAACTAAATGTTTCGATTATTGTCTCTAAATACAAGTAATCTTGGTTAATTATTATAGAAAGAAGATTCGATGGCCTCACCCAGCAGTCTTGGACCGATTGAAGCCCATCTAACAGAACTTGGGACAGAGGTAGCACCACTGGGCTTTGCTCTGGACCAAACCCAAGCCGAACTTCATCGTGTGAAGCTAGAACGGAATCGTCTTCGCGAGAATATCAAACTGATAGAAATTACTACTCGTGCGATGTTGGCCAATCCTGCCTCGGATTCTCTCACCTTAGCACACCTTACACTTAGGTCCTATGCTGGTGTGATAAGGGGCTATGTAAGGAGACCGTAAATGCCGTGTGTAATCCTTTGTTTTAAATAAAAATTGGGATTTCTTTTTATGATGAAGTTTATGAATTTTCAAATGACCGGATAAATATAGTATGCATATTTTTGATGAATTTTAGAAAAAGTATATTTTAAAAATGTTTATGTAAACCTTAAATAATTAAAATTGTGTAATGATTTTCAAAAAATGGTGTTCTACAATTATGTTCAGTAAGAAATTTAGAGTCTAATAAGATCAACATAATTTATGATGAATAGTAAATTATGAATAGTGATTTTACGCTTAGGATTAGTAATGTGACCAAATGGATTAGTAATATCATTTAAAGAAAGTTTTAATATAATTTAGACACCTTGATTAAGTAATGCGATTCAATAAAATGGTTAAATAAAGGTTTCATAAATTATTATTCAAGTATTAGTTTTTTCAGGTGAATAGTGTTTTTTAATTAAAAATTAAATTAAAAATATTTAGAAAATTATCTTTATCAAATGGATTTCATTTTTGAACTCAGAGCATCGATATTATGTTAAGGTAATTTTTGGGGTTTTTTCTGAAAAAATGAATTTTCGGTGAATAGTGTATTTATTTAAAAATTAAATTAAAAATATTTAGAAAATTATTTTTATAAAATGGAGTTCATTTTTGAAATCAGAGCATTTATATTTAGTTAATGTGAAATTTTGGGATTTTTCTGAGAAAGTTGAATTTTCAGTGAATAGTAAAAAAAGCAGTTTTTGGGTTTCGGTATGTTTAATGACATCATAACTGTGTCATGATGATTTCATGAGATATTTTATGGGTTGGCCGACCAAAGGTGATGAATAATTGTTTGGGGGGCCCCATGTGGCCTAACTCCATGGGAAATACCATGGGAGAGCCCATGCTTTTGAGAAAACCACTTTTGAGGTGTCCCTTGGCCATTAATGCCTTGTCCCCTCACTTTCCCTATAAATACCAAGCCATCCTCTCATCTATTTCGACTCCCCACTCTCCCCCAACGAAGTTTTGGTCTCATTACCTCCCAAGGAGTCCTCCCAAGGTTCCCCCAAGCCCTCAAGGTCACAACCTTTGAGTTTTAAGAGTTACGTTTTAAGGTAAGGGATCCGACCTCTCTTTCTTTTCAAGTAATCTCTTTCATTTCATTTCTTTTATACTCCATGTTCTTATGTTGGAGGATGTTCTTTTATATTCATATTACTTCCCTTTTCATGTTTATATGATGAGAGAACCCTTCTTTATCTCATCAATTCGTTTTAATAATGTTTAAGTGGCACCATTAGGCTGCCGAATTTTTAAGGGATTCTTTCACCTTTCTCAAGTTCTATTTTCATGTCAAGTATTTCAAGTTACTTTTTATTTTGTTGGGGTATGATCTCTATATATATCATACTGAACTCTTATGTTAATATTATGAGAGACCCTATTTTATCTCTTCAATTTAGTATTTTGAAGTTTTAAGTGGCGTCGTTAGGCTGCCGAATTTTTAAGTGGTTCTTTCACCCTTCTCATTTTCAAGTACTACTTTCATGTCAAGTCTTTCAAGTTCCTTTTTATTATGTTGGGGTATGATCTCTATATATATCATACTGATCATTTATGATCATATTATGAGAGACCCCATTTGATCTCTTCAATTCAGTATTTTGATGTTTTAAGTGACGTCGTTAGGCTGCCGAATTTTTAAGTGGTTCTTTCACCCTTCTCATTTTCAAGTTCTATTTTCATGTCAAGTATTTAAAGTTCCTTTTTATTATGTTGGGGTATGATCCCTATACCTATCATACTGATATTTTATGATCATATGATGAGAGACCCTATTTGATCTTTTCAATTCATTTTTGTTGAAGTTTAAGTGACGCCATTAGGCTGCCGAATTTTCATAAGAGAAATCTAATTTTTGTCTTCCTTCCATATTTTTCATTTCAAATGGTATGTCCTTTAAATTTGATTACCATGTTCATATATCCTTATTATTTTGTCCCTATACTGTTTTATGGGTCATTTATTATTGTTTTCCCCATGTCCCCTCTCTTTTAAATGTTCTCTAAAAACCCTGAAACATAGCCGTTATGCTGCAGAATTTTAATCTCAAAATGTCTCTCTCTTTTCTCAAAATTATTTTATGTTATAAAGTGAATACTCAAAGATATTATTTCTATAGGGGAATTCACATATATACCAAAATGTTCTATTTTAAATTCTGGTATTTACATACATGAAACCCGCTCTCCCCTTCCGTGGGTTTAAAGTGACGTAAAGATCATGTCTTTAAATCAGTTTTTAAAACGTTATGATTATGAAATGAAACCCATTTATTTTATGCTATATGGGTTATTTATGAAATGTTTGATGATGATATATGTTGCTCACATGATAATAAATACAAATTTAAGGGTTCGTCCAGATAGCGCTCCAATGCATTGGGTAATGATGTAACCACTAGAGATTACAATTTTCACGATATCTTGGTGAATAACCTTGGTAATTTTCAAATGACACCTTGGGGATGGACCTTGGTGATATTTTCATGATTTTCTATGTTAAATGATGTAGCCACATATTCAAGTTATGAAAAATGTTATTTTTATTATGATACATCTCATGATTTCTTTCTCATGCCTTAAAGTTCTTTTCATGACCTTATTGAAGTATCTCAAGTTCACATGTAAAATGTTTCTCTTGTTTCCCTTACTGGGCCTTCTACTCACCCTTTCTTTTGATGTATGTTCCTAGGTTATGAGATGTAGTAATGAACCAAGGATGAACACGAGGAGAATCCTTTCAAGTGTTTAAGAAGAATGTTTTATGTTTTCATAAGTTCCTGGTTTCCAAGACACTAAACCTTAAAGATCCCCGGTTTTGTAAAATGTAATGAAAGTTTATGTGATAAAAAGGCGGGATGCTATAGTTGGTATCAAAGGATGGTTTAGTTATTTGTGGAAACTAGGATATGAAAACTTTAGGAAGAAGCCTATAGAAAAGTTTATATATAGGAAATCTTCCTGGTATTTTGGTGAGTATTGAGTAATGGGTTGCGAAGCAATTACATCCCTGTCTGGATACGAGCAGGTAGAGGTGGCTCTGGAACAAATGTACATAGGGGTAAAACCTGAAAACACTACTTTGATCTAGACTTAAACGGGAACCGGTACACGACAACATGCCTTTCTTCACTCTTGGTTACGACACTCCCGGGGGATATGCTTTGGTAAATTCATAATCTTAGTATGAATCATTGTTAAAGGAACAAGGATAAAATAAAATAAAGATTCACATAAGAATATATGATCATAGATAACCTAGATGGGAACCTAGGGGATCACAAGTTAGGGTATACTTTTCTTCTACAAGTTATCCTTATATGCTTTAAGTTCCTTTTCATGATTATTAACTAAGTATTTAAGCCCTTAATTATACTTTCTCTTCTTAGTTAATGGTGGGAAATGGACGAACATGTCCCAACAACCAATGTGATAGGAAATGCGACAATTTCCATATTAATATGACATAGATGATTAGGGGATTAAAAGATGATTATTATTTTGGAAGACATTCACTATTTTAGGGACCCTATAGGATCGAGGTAAATAGATTACTTCGGTATTTTCATTGAGGATTAAGGTTGACTTATATTTTAAAGAATCGACGAATTTAAGGTGGACTTTTAGTAATTTAGGTTACTTATGGGAATGATTAACCTATCTTGGGTAAAATATGTTTAGGTTAGCTACTTTTTTTATAATATGTTAGGAGTGGTTGATGTTGTTTAGAGATGAAAAATGAAGTTTATTTTGGAAGACTATGTTATCAAATCCTTCTTGTATTTAGGTTTCAATCTTAGTTTGGTTTATTTTGAGGAATTTTAAGGACCGTTATTTATGGAATGGTCTATGATGAACTTTGGGTAGTACCATGGAACTTTGAAGATTTAAAAGTAGTTTCCATTCCTATGGGATTATTTCTTTTTGAAGAGTTGTTTTACCTTACCCTTTCTGTTTTTGGGATAATGTTTAAAGATAGAAGAAATAGATAGTTAATCTTTTGTGGATTATAGGATTCTCTAGAAGATGGTTCTTGTGTTTTGATGAGACCAAGTAGTTTTGAATGCTCATCATTTGGAGAAAAGATTAGTTTTAGTAGAAACTTAATAAAGGATGAAACTCTACTTGAAGGTAGGTATATTTCCTTATGTTTTTGTTCTATGTTGTAAATGAATTCCTCAAAATTATGAAAAGGAACATAAAACAAAAAACGTTGTTGGTTTATGTTTCCTACTAGGTAATCAAATACCGTTTACACACATCATAAGTTTGGGATTTTCTTATGGTTAAATTTCTCCTAATCATGTTTTCTATCGCTCTCCCTCAGAACTTGACCCTTTGTTTTCTCCTCCATGTCCATGTTTTTCTATATGGAATCCTAGTGTGGGTTAAATCGGGTGACCTTTGTACTTCCCTTTCTTTATTTTAAAGTAATAGTTTTACTGACTCCTTTTCCGATGTGGGACTTTCAATGAAATTTCAAAACCCAATTTAAAAAATTGCGAGGATGCAATTTCTTAAGGGGGGAAGATTGTAACGACCCGAAATTTTGAATAAATCTTGTTTCCTAATTTTATGTGTTATTTTATTTTATTTTTATACTCAACAAAAATGTTTCATTTGATAACATGAGAATAATTAAAATGAGACCATTGGATTTTGACTGTTATATGACCATTGGTCAATATGACTGCTGTGAACTAAATGCTTCGATTATTGTCTCTAAATACAAGTAATCTTGGTTAATTATTATAGAAAGAAGATTCGATGGCGTCACCCAGTAGTCTTGGACCGATCGAAGCTCATCTAACATAACTTGGGAAGGAGGTAGCACCACTGGGCTTTGCTCTGGACCAAACCCAAGCCGAACTTCATCCTGTGAAGCTAGAAAAGAATCGTCTTCGCGAGAAGTTAAAACTGATAGAAATTACTACTCGTGCGATGTTGGTCGAGCCTCCCTCGGATTCTCTCACCTTAGCACACCTTACACTTAGGTCCTATGCTGGTGTGATAAGGGACTATGTAAGGAGATTGTAACTGCCTTGTGTAATCCTTTGTTTTAAATAAAAATTGGGATTTCTTCTTATGATGAAGTTTATGAATTTTTAAATGACAGGATAAATATAGTATGCATATTTTTGATGAATTTTAGAAAAAGGATATTTTAAAAATTTTTATTTAAACCTTAAATAATTAAAAATGTGTAATTATTTTTAAAAAATGGTCTTCTACAATTATGTTCAGTACGAAATTTAGAGTCTAATAAGATCAACTTAATTTTTGATGAATAGTAAATTATGAATAGTGATTTTATGCTTAGGATTAGTAATGTGACCAAATGGATTAGTAATCTCACTGAAAGAAAGTTTTAATATAATTTAGACACCTTGATTAAGTAGTGTGATTCAATAAAATGGTTAAATAACAGTTTCATAAATTATTATTCAAGTATTAATTTTTTCGAATGAATAGTGTTTTTTAATTAAAAATTAAATTAAAAATATTTAGAAAATTATTTTTATAAAATGGATTTCATTTTTGAACTCAGAGCATCGATATTATGTTAAGGTAATTTTTGGGGTTTTTTCTAAAAAACTGAATTTTCGGTGAATAGTGTATTTATTTAAAAATTAAATTAAAAATATTTAGAAAATTATTTTTATAAAATGGAGTTCATTTTTGAAATCAGATCATTGATATTTGGTTAATGTGAAATTTTGGGATTTTTCTGAGAAAGTTGAATTTTCAGTGAATAGTAAAAAAAGTAGTTTTAGGGTTTCGATATGTTTAATGACATCATAACTGTGTCATGATGATGTCATGAGATATTTTATGGGTTGGCCGACCAAAGGTGATGAATTATTGTTTTGGGGGCCCCATGTGGTCTAACTCCATGGGAAATACCATGGGAGATCCCATGCTTTTGAGAAAACCACTTTTGAGGTGTCCTTTGGCCATTAATGCCTTGTCCCCTCACTTTCCCTATAAATACCAAGTCATCCTCTCTTCCATTTCAACTCCCCACTCTCCCCCAACGAAGTTCTGGTCTCATTACCTACCAAGGAGTCCTCCCAAGGTGCCCCCAATCCCTCAAGGTCCCAACCTTTGAGTTTTAAGAGTTACGTTTTAAGGTAAGGGATCCGACCTCTCTCTTTCTTTTCAAGTAATCTCTTTCATGTCATTTATTTTATTCTCCATGTTCTTATGTTGGAGGATGTTCTTTTATATTCGTCTTACTGCCCTTTTCATGTTCATATGACGAGAGACCCCTTCTTTCTCTCATCAATTTGTTTTAATAATGTTTAAGTGGCACCGTTAGGCTGCCAGATTTTTAAGGGATTCTTTCACCTTTCTCAAGTTCTATTTTCACGTCAAGTATTCAAGTTCCTTTTTATTTTGTTGGGGTATGATCTCTATATCTATCATACTGAACTCTTATTTTCATATTATGAGAGAACCTATTTTATCTCTTCAATTCAGTATTTTGAAGTTTTAAGTGGCGCCGTTAGGCTGCCGGATTTTTAAGTGGTTCTTTCACCCTTCTCGTTTTCAAGTACTACTTTCATGTCAAGTGTTTCAAGTTCCTTTTTATTATGTTGGGGTATGATCTATATATCTATAATACTGATATTTTGTGATCATATTATAAGATACCCCATTTTATCTCTTCAATTCAGTATTTTGAAGTTTTAAGTGACGCCGTTAGGCTGCTGAATTTTTAAGTGGTTCTTTCACCCTTCTCATTTTCAAGTTCTATTTTCATGTCAAGTATTTAAAGTTCCTTTTTATTATGTTGGGGTATGATCTATATACCTATCATACTGATCTTTTATGATCATATTATGAGAGACCCTATTTTATCTTTTCAATTCATTTTTGTTGAAGTTTAAGTGACGCCGTTAGGCTGCCAATTTTTCATAAGAGAAATCTAATTTTTGTCTTCCTTCAATGTTTTTCATTTCAAATGGTATGTCCTTGAAATTTCATTATCATGTTCATATATCCTTCTTATTCTGTCCCTCTACTGTTTTATGGGTCATTTATGATTGTTTGAACCATGTCCCATCTCTTTTCAATGTTCTCTAAAAACCCCGAAACATAGCCGTTATGCTGCAGAATTTTCATCTCAAAATGTCTCTCTCTTTTCTCAAAATTATTTTATGTTATAAAGTAAATACTCAAAGCTCTTCTTTCTACAGGGGAATCCACATATATACCAAAATGTTCTATTTTAAATTCTAGGATTTACATACATGAAACCCGCTCTCCCCTTCCGTGGATTTAAAGTGACATAAAGATCATGTCTTTAAAGCATTTTTTAAAATGTTATGATTATGAAATGAAACCCATTTATTTTATGTTATATGGGTTATTTATGAAATTTTTGATGATGATATATGTGTCTCACATGATAATAATGGAAAATTTAAGGGTGCGCCCTGATAGCGCTCCAATGCATTGGGTAATGATGTAACCACTAGAGATTACAATTTTCACGATATCTTGGTGAATAACCATGGTAATTTTCAAATGAAACATTGGGGATGGACCTTGGTGAAATGTTCATGATTTTCTATGTTAAATGATGTAGCCACATCTTCAAGTTATGAAAAATGTTATTTTTATTATGATATATCTCATGATTTCTTTCTCATGCCTTAAAGTTCTTTTCATGACCTTATTGAAGTATCTCAAGTTCACATGTAATATGTTTCTCTTGTTTCCCTTACTGGGCCTTCTGCTAACCCTTTCTTTTGATGTATGTCCCCAGGTTATGAGATGCAGTAATGAAACTAGGATGAACACGAGGAGAAGCCTTTCAAGTGTTTAAGAAGAATGTTTTATGTTTTCATGTTTTAAGTTCCTGGTTTCCAAGACACTAAACCTTAAAGATCCTCAGTTTTGTAAAATATAATGAAAGTTTATGTGATAAAAAGGAGGGATGCTATATGGTACCCCCTGATGGACTAGGGAATGATTTCTCTATCTATTGAGTGGTACCCCCTAATGGACCAGGGAGAATGTTATGTATCTACCAATTGGTATGACATGAAAGACTAGGATGTAGTTCCTCTACTTGAAGATTGTCCCCCTTGAATGTGTTTAATAGTGGTGAGGTGTTGGTCCTCCACATAGTTACTTCTATAGAAAGTCACTTGAGATACTGGGCATCAATGATGGATTCTTGGAATTGTTGGTAGAATATTTTCCAAGCTCATATGTGATATATGGATCCCTTTTCTCTCACATGGGTTTCTTATATGATCATATATATCTATTTCTATTAAGTTTAGTTTACCTATTACTTTGGGTTAAGATGGATACTTCTATCATGTCTCATGTTTCTGCCCCTTCAATTTTCATGGTATCTTACTGGGTATGTATATACTAATCACCCATGCATGTGATTTTATCACATGTTTCATGTCTTATTCAAATGAAAAATAGGGCGATGTTGATTTTAGAGAAGTATAGGAATAATCTGGTGCACAAAACACATACAGTGGTCAAGCTTGTAGATCTAGATCTAGGATCTCTTTGTATTTCTTTTGAATTTTTTTTAGGTTGACACATATTTTCTAGTTGGGAGTGTATTTTTCCCTTTACATTTCTGAATATGCTGTCGTATACTCTTTTTTATTCTCTAGATTTTGTTACATTCATGGGTTTTACTCTCTCAATTATAGTATTTTATTGTCATTCTCCTTCACTTATGCATGGATATGATTGAGTGTGTGCGTATAAGTACTTTAGGTAAAGGCCTCCCATTTTAGTTATTTATTTTAGTGATTTTTTCCATACCCTTGCCTCTGGAGGTGATATTGGTGTTATTGTGGCTTGGTCTTTCATAGGATAGGTGAGACCCAATGGTTAAGGTCATGACATGTTGCTATTAAAGGTGTTTTGACCTCAAGATGATGTTTGGAGTTAATATCTCTTTTAAGTTTTGGTTGGGAACTTAGAGAAGTAGTGTTAAAGTGTCTCAAGTGTGTCTTTCTGGTTAAGGAACCCAATGTTGGGGCAGAAACCAACAAATCCATTCAACAGGACTCTGAATACCTAATTGTCGACTCATCATACAGAGACGTTGGTTATGGGGAACATTGGTACATGTATCATACTTGATTGAGTCTTTTGACTATCCTTCTCGAGTCATCTCCCCATATATATGCTCATTTGACCATGGTATGTATTTTTAACTTTTGAGATGCCTCTACATTGATAGCTATCTCGGTTACCAATCTAGGATCATGATTATGATACGATAAGTGATGAGGTGTCTGTTAAATAACCATCTTGCGAGGTATTATCTCCAAGAGGGTAGGTAGAAGTACCCCTGGGTGTTGAGAAGTAGTTTATACTAGTAGAGAATACAGAGGATGCATGTATTCTTATAGAAATCTATGAGTTACAGTGCCATAGGCTGCTAAGATTCCATAGTGATCCAAATCCATAGACAATAGAGGATTGAATTGAGTCAGTGATTTGAGTTTTCATACTTGTGATGATCCCAAATGATGAGATGGTTTTACTCACAACCAGTTAACTTCATAGACCATTAGTTGGTTTTGGTTGTAACAGTGGATGATTCACCTATGATAAGTGTGAATTATAGGTTCCAGAGATAGAGAACACCTTTGTTTTATTGTGTTTCATACTCCCTCCTTAGGTGGATGAGTTCAAAACCGATACTATGTTTTGATATCCCACATGGATAGGACTGATTTATATGCCCAAAAAACCCTAAATCCACTAAAAACTATAAAAAACCTTTAAACACCTAAAAATGTTAAAAATATCAAAAAACATTAAAACCCCCAAAAAATTAGAGACCTTGTGATATAAGTGGAGGCCTTTTTTCTCAACCCTTGTTTTAGAGGCTCCTACAGAAATGATTGGTGATCAAATATTTCTACCAATAGGGTGACCATGCTCTATGAAGAGATAAACCCTCACATGAAATCCTTCCTTAGTGGAAATGTTACCCTATGATGTTTTTTTCATTATGGTCTGGTCATTTACCACCCATACTCAAATGATTTCTACCAGTGAGTATGGTAGTGCTTTCAGTTTGTGGGATGGAGTTTTCCTAATTGATAATTAGTGAACCCTATGTAGAGAAGAATGATCTCATTCATAGGAGGTTACAAATGATTTATCATTTGGCTGATATTACCCTTAGATTAGTGGAATTTATGATCTCTCAACTTACTGCAATGGTGGTGTGGTATGATGAAATCTTTCATGAAGAAATTCTAGGTTTACCTCCCTATCATGATATAGAACTGTACATAAAGTTTCACCAGGGACGACCTGATGTATATTATAGAACATCAAATGACCCAATGGTGCTTTGAGAGATAGTGGTGCGTTGGGAGGGTTTATAGAGGTAGGGTTTCGTAAGACCCAATTTGTTCACCTGGGAAACCCTATGTTGTTCTACTGAGATACAAATGAGAGCTTGATGTGAGGTGTATATTTACGTCACCCTAACTAGGTGACTGTAATGCAGGAGTATCCTCCCCTAAGAATAGGTGACTTCTATGACTAGTGGATTGGGGAGATGTAGTTATCGAAGTTTGGCATGCAGACAAGTTATCACCAAAACCTAATTAGAGGTGATACTATACCAAAATTGGATTTATAAATCCACTGTAGTCACCTTGATTTTATGGTGATACCCTTCAGTGCATTGAACACTCTAGATGTTTTGAGAGACATGTAAACTGGGTCCTTAAATACTTTATGAATCAATTCATAACATTCATCGTCATTGGAACCTTAATTTCCTCAGTTTATGAGTAGAAGCATGTGATATACTTGAGGATGGATTCTAGGCATGCTAAAAGTATACCAATATCTGAGGGAACTCTTGTAGAGCCAGTTATGTATTCAGGAGGTTTATGGGGGACTTACCCAAGATTTCATCCCCTTTGATTTCTGTGATGCAGAAATGGAATCCATTTACATAAAACAAGAAGTTCCAAAGATAATTTGAGGATATAAGGTTGAGGATGACTAGTAATCCTATTTTGAGACTATCGGAGGAGGGTAATGGTTATGTTGTGTATTGAAATTCCTCTAGAGATTGTATCTACCATGTGTTGATGTAGAGGTAATAAGTGATCACATATTGGTTGTGTTAGTTTTGAACCCACAAGCAGAACTACCTGACCCATGACCTAGATTTGGAAATGATAGTCTTAGCTTTGAGGACGTGGAGTCACTATATTATGGGAGTGTACTTTTTTGTTTACTTGGACCATCAGAGTTTCTAGTATGTCTTCATGAAAAGAGATCTGAAACTGAGATAGAGGCACTAGTTAGAGTTACTATAGGGATATGACTATAAGATATCTATTATCCTGGGAATGAAATTGTGGTAGTAGACTCCCTTATCAGGATGTCCTATTCTTGTTTAGTGGAGGAAGTGTATGAGCTGTTGTATTCTTTATAACTAACCCTGGTATAGGAGGAGGGTATAACTTTTCTTCAGTTTATGGTGTCGACTCGAACCCTTATTCAGTGTGCAAGGGAGGATCAGTTAGAGATATCGACTCTGAGGTCCTATGTGATCAAATATTTTCATGCAATTCAATCGATAGATTCTATGAAGGAGGGAATCACAAAATCCTTTTACAGGGATGGATGGTGGTTCCTATTATGTTTCAAGATGAGGTTATGAGGGCATTCCACACATCTCCTTTTGCTATAAATCCTAGTGTAGGGAAGATACACAGAGACCTTCAATGGTATTTTTGGTGGGCTGGAATGAGGTGGCGTGTTGTTGAGTTCATCTCTTAGTGTCTTAAATGACAAATGTAAGGAGCGAGCACTAGGTTCTAATAGGTTTGTTATGTTCTATTGATATCCTGAAGTGGAAATGGGTTGGAATATCCATAGACTTTATGAAAGGGTTTCTTCAGATAGCGAGAATCCATGATGCCATCTGGGTGATAGTCGACCATATTATGAAGTCAGTGCACATCCTTGCTATCAGGGAGAAGATTTTAGTGGATATTTGGGGCTAGTTGTACACAATGGAGATCATATGCCTCCACAAGGTTCCCTTGGTGATATTCAATGACCATGATTTGTAGTTTATATCATGGTTGTGGAGAGGCCTACCATATGTATTCAAGACCTTGTTTAGGATGAGTATAACTTTTCACCCCCATATGGATGGGTAAACCGAGAAGACTATCCATGTGTTGAAGGATAGACTAGAGGCTTGCATGTTAGACTTCAACCAAATTTGGGAGGATCACTTACCATTAATATATTTTTCTTATAATAATACTTATCACTCTACTATCGGTATGAAACCTTTTAACATCCTGTATATAAGGTCCTAATGGCCACCCTTATGTTGAATGATATTGGTGAGGAATCTATTATCATGATAGAATGGGGCATGAGACGATGGAAAATGTATAGGTGATCGATGATCATACGAGGATATCATAGAGCAGTCAAAAATATTATACAGATTGATGTCATAAACACTTGGAGTTTAATCACGGGGACCCTGTTTTCTTGTGAGTCTCCACACGACAAGGATTATATATATTTGGACAGTGAGGAAAGTTATCCCCAAGATTCATCAGGTTATTCATGATATTTCATAATTTTGACAACTTTTCTTATCGACTTGCCTTACCCACACAATTTGAGTGAGTTCATGATGTCTTCCATGTGCTGTAATTGAGGAGCCACGTGCATGATTCTACACTTGATATTGAATGGAGTGAGATAGAAATTGAGGATGAATCCAAATTCATAGAGTACCCAATGATGATCAAGGATTCATAGGATAAGATCCTATATGGATGTACTATTCCCTTGGTTTGTGTGTTATGGTATCATGAGAGAATACAGGAGAGCTCCTTGGAGAGGGAGAGCTAAATGTGGTCTCATTATCCCCAAATTTTTTTCTTAGTTTATTTTTTTGAGGATGAAAATATTGAATGAGGTAATAATGTAGAGGCTTTCTTTTTTCCTTGTAAAACTTATAAATATATTGAGAAATATTTTTGTATCCAGGCACTAAGACCATGCGGGACTTCAAATCTTAGTGAGAACAGAGTAAATTTTATAAAAATATTAAATATATTTTATATCATGCACACATAGTTTTTTAGAAATAATGGAATATCTAAGGAATGAAGTGCTGAATCAGAAATCTGAGACCACAGTTGTATCCAGGACATAGGTTTTACCCTAGGCATAACCAAAAGTTTGTTAGTGTTGGATACTCAGATGAGGTAGTCGTGGGGGGTGGGGATAATTTAAGTGAATTAATTACTTAATTAATTCATTTAATACCCATAACATATTTCCATTTATAAATATGTGGTTATGATGAATCTAAAGGGTTATCCACATTACCATGGGATCATTGAGAGGTGTATTCAACTATTTTTCATTGGCAGATTAAAATCAAACAATGAACTATGGTCTAATTGAGGTGTTTTAATAGACAATGAATGAAAGAGATATTTCCTATTGCTAGAGAATGTGTTATTCACCAATGAAAAACCCAATATCAAGGTAGGGCTCATAAATTTTGGTTTTCTCCCCTTTTTATTAATTCATTGAAGCATGGATTATATCTACTTTTGATTATGTAGTTTCACACCCAACGTATGATCCCCATTGATGATTTTTTTGTTATACGATTTATTTTCTTTTCTTATTCCATGATATCACCCTATACTCCTCTCTTTGTGATTGTTTGATGATAAATCTTAGCCAATATTTTTTTTCACCCATATTATGGTGTTTCCCCCCATATTTCTTCACGTTCTTCACCATTGGCCTATGTGGTAATATTTTGACTTTTTTGGGAGGGTTCGAGCATGATTGAATCCCCAGATTCATGGAAAATTCACATGTGATGAATATATTGGTGATTTTAGAATGGATCAAGATAGATCACAAGATGTGGGTGATCAATCATGTGGATCTGGGATCCATGACCGATTGGAAGTAATAATGGGAGGCACATGAGGTGATGAAGACTTTGTGTGGTAGGACTAGATTCCAAATTTTGGCTCAAAGAGGGACAAAATCAATGAGTGATTTTTTCAACCATTTTTGGGTGGTCAATGGGTATATTTCATTATGGTAGATCAGGATTTGAAGATTTAGGAAGAAACCATAGTTTTATTGAAAAAACAACTACATAATGTGTCATATGATGAACTGACACCGTGTAGTCCCTTGGCCACGATGCCTAAGTTTTACAGGTGAGTTGAATATCACATGTCGTGTGCGACCCCTACACTCTGTATGACCTAGTTTTGGTATTTTGGAATATATATTAGGAGTATATAGACACATATTCATCTATACACACACTATTTACTAGAACATGACTAGGTTAATAGACATGACTAGGATCACATGGGCATGGCCTAAGTGGCTGAGACACGTAGTATAGTACCCTTACATTCCATGTAGCACTACATGTCTAGAAATCCATTTACCATTAAGAACACGACTGGGTAGAGGATTGGGTCAATACACTATGTATACCCCTTATACACAGTATACCTCTTTAAAATATTCTACCTCTTGTATATCCATTTTTTTGACAAGGATTTTGGCACATGAGTAGCCTATCCTAATTTTTTAGGCATAAAACATGATGGACGACTTTATAGCAGACTTTGAGATATGATACGGGATGTTTTGAGCATGACTCTTCTTATGATAATGCTCAATGACTATAATGATTATTAGTGAGAGTCCAATATAATCAACCCCCCATCATAGTAGGGTGTGGATCGACCATACACCTCTATCTATTGATTGGAACCCCTATGAAGGACTAGGGAATGTGTTCTCTTTCTATTGAGTTGTACCCTTGATATACTAGGGTGTGGGTGATATATATACTGAGTGGTACCACCCGATAGAATTCAGTAAATTTCCTCTATTTACTAAGTGATACCCCATATGTAATAGGTTGGGGTCCTCTATTTAATGAGTGGTATACCCTGACAGACTAGGGCATGTGTTCCCTATCTACTAAGTGGTACACCCTAATAAACTAGGGTTTGATTCCTCTATCATCTGTGTTATAACCCCTAACAGACTTCAACACGGGTCCTATATCTATTGAGTGGAACCCCATAAAGGAATAAGAAGTGATTCCTCTATCAACTGAGTGGTACCCCCTAATGGACTAGGGTGTGGACCCTCTATCTACTGAGTGGTACCCCTTGATATACTATGGCACGAGTCCTCTATATACTTAGTGGTACCCTCCTGACAGACTGGGGAGCGGGTTATATACTACTAAGTGGTACCCCCTGACATACTAGTCCATGGATCTTATACTTAGAGATTTCCACCCTTTGACAATGAGACATAGTGATGAGGTTTGTGTCCTCTACATGATTACTTCTACAGACCAACATGTGAGATTCTAGACATTGATGATGGACCCTTAGAACTACTTGTAGAATCTTTTCTGGTTTGGGCTATGGAATGAAGATCCCATTTCAAGCAATTTTGGGTTTCTTATTTGAGTATATATATATCTGTTGTTGTGGGGTTTTATTTTTGTCTTTCTTTGGGTTGAGAAGACTACTTCTATCATGTATTATATTCCCCCTTTGATTTTAGAGACTTCATACTGAAAATGTATATACTAATCACCCCTACATGGTCTTCTCCTACATGTTTCTTTTCTTATGTAGATGATGGAAAGGTTGATGATGATTTCAGAGGAGCATAGGGATACTCGGATGCATAAGCCATGTACAGTGGTTAGGCTTTGAGATCTAGAGCCAGTTTCTCTCAGCATTTATTTTATAGTTGCTGTCTGTTTGAGACATCTTTTCTTTTTGGGAATGAATTTTTCCCTTTATATTTCATATTACATAATCACACTATTTTTTATTCCCTAGAGATTGTTACATGTATGGGTTTTAATATAGATGTTACAGTATTTTATAATTTTTCTTCTGCACTTCTGCCTGAAGATGGTTGGGTGAATGCAGACAGGTAATTAGGAATAGTTCACCAATTTTGTTTATTCCTTTAGGTGATTGTCACCATCCCTTAGCCTATGGAGGTAGACTTGGGATAGTTATTGCTCGACCTTCCACTGGCTAGGATTTCCTCAGTTGGTCAGGTCATGACACCTTAACATCAAAACATCCAATGTTACAATGTCAATAACTTCCACTTTATACTTATAAATCTTTATTGGTTCATCATTATCATATTTCTTTTATCCATTTCCATAAAAAATTTCTTTGAGATAATTTTGGTAACAATATTTAACTATTTAAATTTTTCTTTACCAATACATCCTAAACTCCTTTAGGATTTAATGTTGCATTTAATTCAATTTAAACTACTATAATCCTTCATCTGTTAATCTTTAAAATTTACCAAGTCCAAACATACTCCCACTGGCCTCTGAGAGATTATATTATCTTCACAATATCATGTGAATATGTATAAACTCTTTTGTGTTAGGAAATAAAACTTATTTCGTATTGTGGGAGCATTTAATAAATAAATTATTGAACACCATATCTTATGTCATATTCTATGTGTTTAGATCATTTTTTTGAAAATATTCTTTTATTATTTTAAAACATTTCATTGATGAGTAGTGGGATCACATCCATTATATTTTAACAAATATTATATTAACTATTTTATCTTGGATAAAACATTTTTTTCATACCCTATTTTTAAGTATGTTATAGAATTTGATGAATAACAAACCATGTGTATCAAAACCATTCTCCTATATTTTTTATAATAATTGTTTGTTAACAAAAAAAATATATTATAATATAAGAGAAATGAGATGAATATACTCATCATTTACTTAGATCCATTTCAGATTGGCATATTCCTTAACATTCAAATATATAATTCAATAACCCTTTGTTTCATTTTTTGAATTTAAAATTCAATATTTATAAAATATTTTATTTTTTAATGTCCTTTATATTTAAAACATTCATAAGGTACACATTTGGTATCATATACCCTTCAAAATCATATAATTTATTTTTATAACATCGATACTTGACTTGGAATTTCCATACAGTTCCATAAACACCTTCAAGTAGCCTAAGAATTTTTCATCCTACAGAAACATTGCTCATCCATCATGAAACATACTTTAGGTTTCAACGATCTTGAATGTCTACTTAAAGAAACGCTGTTAGACTTTCTAAATAACTTTTTTTCTTTCAATTTAAAAATTTACCCATTGTACTATTAATATAGTTCCAGAAACTAGACATATCATGCCCAGATATTTTATCCCCAATATTTTGAGAATATAGGGTAAACGTTTATTAAAATCATTTCATTATTTCAACTATAAAGACCTGGAAATCCTGTGGAAAATTTTCTCTTAAATAGATGAGAATTTTACGAGTCCGCAGTTTCTGACAGCGCTTGATTCAGAGGCCCGGTGGGCCCGAAATCAATTTATGAAGTTTTGTTTGGGTTAGTTCAGTAAACGTATGTGCATGAGTTTATATCATTTGAACCGGTGCTCGGAATTTAAATATGAGGGTACCGTTGAACTCGCAGCGCCTGTATTCTCTTAAGGAGACCTTTACTGCAGTTGTGTTTTATCGAGGTTGGAAGTTAATTTTTGGGGATTCTTAATAAATTAAATAAAAATTATGCGTGACATAATTTTATTTGATTGGTGGTTAAAACCACCAAGTGGAGGTTATAGGTGGGGCCCACCACACCCTAACCTCCCTTGGGAGGATATAACTAGGTGGGTCCCACTCTAGTTTGAACCCCCTTTAACCCCCATGTAACTCTCATTTAATTGAGGAGAGTCTCTTAAACTTCCAACTCTCCCAATTTAATGTAGAAACTCTGCACCTCCCTTGTTTTAATTTTGAATCCATTCCTCCACATTTAATCAATATGTTGTTGTAATTAATGAAGGAAACTCTTGAGTTGTTGTGCCATAAAAATAATAGAGAACTATCACTATTATTTTTGGCTTAACTCTTCTTTGGAGAACTCTTGGAAGAAGACCATTCTATTCCAACGAAGAACGCCTTTCATCTCTGAAGAACAAAGAGCATCAAGTTTTCCCTTCTTCGCCCGGGGCAAGGAAGGGAAGAACCGCTGCCCACGAAGTACACCGAGGGCATTGACTCAACTCGTCTTCACTGATCCCTACCTCCTCCGACGTTGATAGAATGACGTCCATTTTCCACAACATTCGTCTTCCACGACTCGACAACATTCAACGACCAAATATGAGGTTGGGGGAAATTGGATTATTTTTTACGTATGAATTATACCCACGTACTTCGACCTTTATATTTAGATTGACGGTGTCCAAATTGTTATCACCTAACATGGAGGGCGCGGGACGAACAAACACACCCCAACATACCTCCGTTGAATCTTGTTTGGTTGACGTCGGAGGCGGAGCCGAAATGGCATGGTGTCGTCGCACCGTGCCGAAGAAGAACCGCGGCGGACGGAAGAGGAACTGCGGCCAGGAGGGCCGCAGTGGATAAAGAAGCGCGGTGCTGTTGCACCGCGTGGTGGGAAGTAGGACCGTGACGCCGTCATGCGACAGTGGAGGTGCTAAGGTGGCTGGACAAATCGGCCGCCGTGGTGCCGAACCGCGGGACGACTGGCCGGCCGACCGGCATGCCCGCTAGAGAACCGCGGTGCCCGCAGGCACTGAGTGTAGGAGGACGCGGCCCACGTCCAAAGGCTGCTTGATTGGGCGAACTGGCCGGCTGCGTGATAGTCGGGCTGGAGAACCGCAGCGCCCACAGGCACTGCGTGAGGAGAACCGCGGCCCGCAGCGCGGGCTGCGTGCGTTGGGCCAAACCGGCCGGCTACTGTCGGCCGAGTAGAGGAGGAGGCTGCGCCAGGCGAACCGGACCTGCCCACAGCACGAGCTGGGTCTGTGGGTGGGCCGCTCTCCACCAGGTCAGGCCGACCCCCAGCCGGGTCAGACCTGCTGAGCCGAGTCGGGCCGACCCGCTAGCCCACTGGGCTTGACGGGCCGAGCCCGTCTTCACTTAATTTAAAATAACTCCTAGACCGCGTGTCCAATCGATGTGCTGTATGTAGCACTGGGACCCTCATGATGAGACGATCCTTTTGGAATACTCTAAGTGAGTTTTGGATAATTTTGGGAAACTGATGGGTTTAGATCAGTTGTAAATCCAACCGGGCCCCTATAACAGAAACACCAATAACTCTCAGACCGGGTGTCCGATTGACACAACATGTACTATGATGAGTTCCTTGTGATGATACGAAACTACAAGTTACATCAACTCATAAATTTCTGATAGTTGATGTATCGACACTTGGCTCGAGGAGTGGACCCTCCCGGAATCGAGCGTGCTGTGTGCGGGAACCCTAGGGAAGGCTGCGATGATACTATACCAGAATAATCTGTGGGTTCGACTGCGACGATACTATACTAGAATCCTCCATGGGTTCGACAGTGAAGAATATTGTATCGGGATCCTCTGTGGGTCCGACAGTTCTGAATTCTGTTCTTATATACTGTGTGGGTCCGACAGAATAGCTGGTCCTGTATCCTTTGTGGGTCCGACAGCTTAGTTGGTCCTATATCCTGTGTGGGTCCGACAGCTTAGATGAATCAGTGACTACATCTGATCATCTCTATAACTCTACAAAAGATATATACCTATGTGAGCTGAGTCATGTCTTTCAACCATTATCGTCATAGTGATTGACTTCACTTCCTTTGTGGAATGGTTTGTGCTTGGGATCAAGAGTTGGAGCCGGTCTGTAATTGATAACTTAGGTATAAGTATGGGCATATACCTAAGTAGGGTTGATTGATATCTCATGATTGTATCTTTCTTCTGTGGTTTATCCTGTGCGGATTCTGGGAGACCTTCAAGGGTCTCGGGGTCCCCTACTGAGTATTGTTTTACTCACCCCCTGCACGGGCTTCGCCCGCACCTTGTTGTGTTCTGTGCAGACGACGGACAACAGTGATCGAGGCTGAGGGAGATGGATGGGAGGCTGCTCAGAGCTCGACTAGATGGGACATACCTCAGGGACGAGTTGATCGAGATCTATACCTACCCTTCAGGTAGGATTCCTGAGCAGATGATCCAGGAGCTTTTTTTACCTTTTTACTTGTACTTGTACTTGTTGTTCAGTTGTGTTTGTATACTGGACCACATACTTTCAGCACACCTTTATTTTCTGTTTTATTACTTGTTGATTCTACTGCTTTTTTTTTCAGAATGTGTGTGTTTGTCACGACCCCCTCCCACCAAAGAAGCCCCTCCTGAGCTGGTAATGGTGAAAGGGAGATAATGACCCCTGATTCCGACCTCCAGTAGGCCCCGTGGTGGTGACTAGCACCAAGGGTATGAGTTTTCACAAATATGGGAGGCATTACCCTTTTTATTATTTAGGATCGGGAAATAGGACAATTCAAACACCAAAAAGTAAAATAACAAGTGTATATAAATGAACCCAAACCAATCCCACATGCATGTTAAAATAGTTCTGAAACAAGGTACAATACCAAAAGAAAACAAGAGTACAACAACTGCAATAACTCCAACTGTCTGACTAGTAGGGTCCCACACGACCCTCGTAGTCCTCCCGGAAACCTGAAAGTAAACGTAGGGGGAGAATACAAGTATACTCAGTAGGGAAACCTAAAGCTCTCATGCAAAAGTGGGGAGACATCCTAATGTCCCGTGATAACAACAGAAGAAACCTAATAAGGAAATCTATCCACCCAACCTCACCAGCGACACTCACCAAAAACACAATCACAATAGGTAGTAGTATATAAGAACAAGAGTATTGGGTACCCCACACCATTTCACACTAGTTAGCTGCTCTTCCTAACGGAGAATGTCCTGAAACAACCACACTCTTCCCGCCCACACACACTTGGGACTCACAACCACACATCCTGCCTGCAGACACCTCGACCTCACAACCACACATCCCACCTGCACACACCTGGGCCCCACAACCACGCATCCCGCCCGCACACACCTGGGCCTCACAACCACGCATCCCGCCCGCACACACCTGGGCCTCACAACCACGTATCCTGCCCGCACACACCTCGGTCTCACAACCACGTATCACGCCCGAACATACTTGGGCATCATCCCGAAGATTCTTGGGAACAATAATAGTAATAGAACTCTCTCCCGAAGACACCTGGGCCTCATCCCGAAGATTCTTTGGAAAACAAACCTTCCTGAAGAGTCTTAGGAAAAAACCACCCCAATCGAAACCTACCTGATGGGTCTTAGGTGTAAGGTCGCCTCAAGCCATCATATCCTAGGGAAGAAGGATCAGGAAGGAGCTAGTAACTAAGGGGAAAAACACCCTCTCCCATGAAATGGGAGTGTTCGACACTAAGTGATCAACATGGGTGGGGTGAGATAAAACACAAAAGATATAGATACATATATATACCAAACACACAGCCCAACCTATGGCTTCTAAACAAAGAAACTTAGAATGTTCCTCGACACAACTACCATGAAGCATGCATACAACAAACAACCCCAACCCCATTTTTAGGTTTTCACGTTTCAGCAGAATTTGTTTATTAGTTCCTTAACTACTGGGCAAAAAACCGCAACCAACCATATCAAACATTCATGAAACATATCCCTGCCATCCACAAATAAAGTTAGGAAAACACAAGAAGCACAACAACTCCCTTCTTATTAACCAATCAACCCATTTATTATTATTCCCGTTCCACTACCATGTCCCACCATTTATTTACACTTCTACTTTATTTATTTTTCACAACCCATAGTTCGTTCGCATTAAAGCCCATCCCTGCAGCCCCACTGGAAACCAACATAACCACAAACACACTGAAACCTGTACATCATTATCCCTTAATACCATTTATCATAGCCTCGCTACCCATCAATAACATAGCATTCACACCAACCCACAACCAAGACAACCACAGCGCCGCTGCTCACCCGATCCACAACAACCCATAAAACACCCCCATCAGAAGCCACATATCCAAGCCAAAACCTACATGTTCATTATTCCATTTTGTTTAACTGGGGTGATCACACAAGGGTTCAATATTTTAAATCTTCCAACTTTATGTGATTAACAAAATTCCACATTCCACAAAGTTCCATTCACATAAAAACGGTCTAGAAATATAGGGGAACATTTAATTGCATAAGAAAAGGCCCCCAATGATCGTGATTTTCTGTAGGCATAAGCCTATTCAATTCACAACATAATATCACAGGATATAAATAATACAACTACATTCACAACTTCCCATCCTCGTTATATAAGCCAGTTATTATCTATATTAAACTGGTTCAAAAGTATTTCACGTAAACAAGAGGACACCCACCCCACATGATGTACAATTTAGAGAGACGAAGGTAAGATCCCTACCTCAACATGTTCTGATCACAACGCTCCCCCAGATAAACTTTAGAAGACGTCTGTTGGCATCCGTCACTTCTTTCGAGCCCTAGAAAAACCTCCTCGGGTGGAAGTTAGAAAGGAAAGGCTGAAGGAAAGACAACAGATCCAAGATCAGAAGTTCCGCCTCATCGTTACGATCCCGTGGCTGCTGATAGATCATAAATAGAAGCTCGGACGAAGAAGTTATGGAAGAAAAGGAGCCTTTGAGTCTCTTGGGAGAGCTCTGCTAAGAGGAATGGGGAGGAGAGGAGTGAGTTGAAAAGGAGGATGGGAACCCTCCTTTTATAGGCGAGAAAAACAAAAGTACACGACGCGTACTTTATGGTACACGGTGTGTACTCGTCTATTTCACACGGTCACCACGCGGCTTCCAACATGACCTTCAACGCGGAATGTGACCGTTGACTGGTCAACACACGGGTTGAAGGTAACACGTACACGGGGAGGGAGTACACGGTGTGTAGTATTGGATACACAAAGTGTACTCATTTATTTCACACAGCAAGGACACGACCTTCAACACAGCACACAGCCATTGACTGGTCAACACACAGGTTGAAGGTAACGCGTACGCGGGGAGGGACTACACGGCGTGTAGTATTGGATACACGGCGTGTACTCATTTGTTTCACATGGCAAGGAAACGACCTTCAACGCGGCACACGACTGTTGACTGGTTAACACACGGGTTGAAGGTAACGCGTACGTGGGGAGGGACTACACAGCGTGTAGTATTGGATACACAGTGTGTACTCATTTATTTCACACGGCAAGGACACGACCTTCAACACGGCACATGGCCGTTGACTGGTCAACACATGGGTTGAAGGTAACACGTACGCGGGGAGGGACTACACGGTGTGTAGTATTAGATACATGGCGTGTACTCATTTATTTCACATGGCAAGGACAAGACCTTCAACCTGACATACAACCGTTGACTGTTCAACACACGGGTTGAAGGTAACACGTATGCGGGGAGGGACTACACGACGTGTAGTATTGGATACATGGCGTGTACTCATTTATTTCACACGGTAAGGACACGACCTTCAACACGGGGTATACCCAGCAAGGTGGTACACGGCGTGTACTCACACTACACGTCGTATACTTACAAAATTCTGGAAAGTGTGGGAAAAGTCCATTTTACTATCCAGAACACTTTGTGACCATATTTTTGAAAAATGAATGGGCCGAAGAGGTCCGGCCCATTACATCAGATACCTCTTAAAACATTATCGTCCCCGAGAATTCAAAAACCAACCCAGAGGAACCCAACAAGACACCTCTTAGGGTTCTCGTTATAATAGGAACCCAACCAACAACCCTAATCCCAGGTGTTAGGAATTCCTTGTCCTATGTCATGATATTATCCGCTTTAGGCGGCACTGGCTCTCCTGCACAGGTTTAATCGCATCCGCATTAATGCATCTTGAATAAGGATTGGGGCTTCCCACTTACATATATTAGGATTTTCCAACCTACACTGCCCCCAACACCGTACAACCCACACACTTCCCGAACATGTGGTTTGGGGAAAATTCCTTCTCTTATGTCGAGATATTATCCACTTTAGGCGGCACTGACTCGCTCGCATGGGTTCAATCGCATCCTCATTAATGCGTCTCGATTAAGAGTCGGGTTTTTCCCTTTCCCCACACATCCGGACATGCTACACACTTCCAGAGAACAAGGAAACAAAAGGTATTATAACCGACAAGACAATCATTCCATATATCAAAGGTACAAAGTATAACATCAACACAAAGCTCAGAAAAACAAGGGAAAACACAAGTCAAAACAACTCCGGGTACTGAGCGTGCATCTGGGCCTCCCGCTCCTAAGTTCTATCCTCGAGGCCTCCATGCCTCCACAACACAAGAACCAACGGAATGGTTCGTCCACAGAGCAACTTCTCTTTACGATCCTCAATTCTGACTTGTCATTCCTGAAAGGTCGCGTCGTCTCCCATATCTAACTATCCTTAGTCGATAACGTGAGAGTCGTCGTGTAAGTACCGACAAAGCTGGGAGACGTGGAAGACGTCATGAACCTTCTCCAACTGAGGTGGCAGGGCTAGCTGATATGCCACCACGCCGACTCGCCTCAGCACCTCAAAAGGTCTGATGAACCTAGGTGAGATCTTTCTCCCTTTCCCAAACCTCCGCTGCCCCCGTCGAGGGGAAACCTTCAAGAACACATGGTATCCCACCTCGAACTCCAAAGGACTCCTTCGACGATCAAAATAAGACTTATGTCGGTCCTGAGCCGCTTTCATCCTCTCACGCACAAGCTGAAATTTCTTTGTGGTTCTCTGTACTACCTCTGGCCCAAGAGTACCTGTCTCACCAACCTCTACCCAACAAATGGGTGAAAGACATGGTCTTCCATACAATGCCTCAAACGGTGCCATGACAATAGTAGAGTGGAAGCTGTTGTTGTAGGCAAACTCTAATAAAGGCAAGTGTCGTACCCATGATCCTCTGAAATCCAGAACGCATGCTCGCAGCATGTCCTCCAATGTCTGGATAGTCCGCTCTATCTCTCCATTGGTCTGGGGGTGGAAAGCAGTTCTAAGGCATAGATGGGTGTCAAAAATATGATGTAAACCCCTCCATAATCATAAGGTAAATCGAGTATCCCGATCTAAGATGATAGTATTCAGAACTCCATGGAAATGCACCACCTCGTCTACGTACCTCTGTGCTAAGGTACTCACCGGGCCCGACTCCTTAATTTCTAAGAAGTGAGCTGATTTTGTCAGTCGATCTACCACTACCAAAATAGCATCATAACCACCCTGAGCTCTGGGTAGTAATGTGAAGAAGTGTATTTAGATTTCATCCCACTTCCACTCGGGGACATCTAAAGGATGCAACAAACCACTGGGAACATGGTGTTCAGACTTCACTTGCTGACACACTGGGCATTTAGCCACAAACTCCGCCACTGCCTGTTTCACCCTGGGCCACCAAAACTGTTCCCTCAGGCCTCGGTACATTTTTGAAACTCCTGGATGTACCGCCAAGGCTGAGCTATGGAACTCACGGAGAACTCCCTCATGCATCGCCTCCGGAACAAACAACCTTCCATGGAAAAGCATCCGATGTCGGCTGTCCTCTGACCATCCTTCTAGAGCATTTCCCAGATCGACGCGATCCCGCATCACTTCTGCCTTGGAGTCCCGCCACTGAGACTCTTCCACTTGCTACAACAAGGAGGAATGCACCATCATCTAAAACGAACAACCTATATCACCTTCTACCCTAAAATCCAAGTGCAAGGCATCCAACTCTCCCATCGCTTTCCAAGCATCAGCGGATTCCCGAACCACTTCCTTATACGACTTCCTACTCATGGAATCGGCCACAACGTTGCCCTTACCTTCAGTGTAAGAGATTTTGAAGTCATAGTCTTAGAGAAACTCAACCTATCTCCACTACCGTAAGATCAGGTCACGCTGGGAGAAGATATAACGCAAGCTCTTGTGATCTGAGAAGACCACAAAGCACTCCCCAAATAGGTAATGTCACCAAAACATCAGTGCGAACACTTCTGCTGCAAGCTCTAAGTCATGGGTGGCACAGTTACGCTCGTGAGGGCGCAACTACCTAGACCCATAACAGATCACTCCCTTCTTCTGCATCAGCACACACCCCGGACCAAGGCCAGAAGCATCACAAAACACCTCATACAACAACCCTTCCTCTGGAAACTTGAGTACGAGAGCATTGACCAACTTCTCCTTCTGGTAGGCGAAAGTTTTCTGGCCCTGCTCGCTCCATAAGAATACTTGGTTCTTCCTAGTCAAAGATGTCAATGGAGTAGAAACTCAAGAGAAGTCCGAAATGAACCTCCGATAGTAACCTGCCAACCCCAGGAAACTATGAACTTCCACCACGCTCTTGGGTGCTTCCCAAGAAACAATTGCTTCCACCTTCGACGGGTCCACTGACACTCTATGCTGAGACACCACATGCCCAAGGAAGTGTACTTCTTGCGTCAAGAACTTACACTTCGACAATTTCCCGTTAAGCTGGTGGTGTCGATGGACTTCCAAGACTGCCCTGAGATTCTCAACGTGCTCCTCCTCTGATCTTGAGTAGATCTGGATGTCATCGATAAACACAATGACAAACTGGTCTAGAAACTCTCAGAAGACAAAGTTCATAAGCCCCCCTGAACACAGCTGGTGCATTCGTAACTCCAAACGACATCACTACAAACTTGAAGTGCCCATACCTGCACCTGAAATCCGTCTTCGAGATGTCACTGTCCTTTACCCTCAGCTGATGATATCCAGATCATAGATCAATATTAGAAAACAAACCTGCTCCCCTCAGTTGGTCGAAGAGATCATCTATCCTTGGAAGGGGGTAACGGTTCTTGACTATTACCTGGTTCAACCTTCGGTAGTCTATGCATAGCCTGAGACCACCATCTTCCTTCTTCACGAAAAAAACTGGAGCACCCCATGGTGATACGCTGGGTCGAACAAAACCCTTCTCCATCAGATTTTCAATCTGAATCCGCAACTCCCGCAACTCCGAAGGTTCCATCAGATAAGGGGCCATCGAAATCGGACGGGCACCAGGCTGTAAGTCTATCCTGAACTCAATGTCATGTCGGGGGGGGGGGGGGTGAGTCACAACCTCCTCGAGAAAAACATCAAGGAACTCCTTAACAACCTATGGGACATCCATCATCTCTGTATTAGCTGGAACCACTGATAACCCACCTAACAAGGAAAGGAGAGGCTCCACACGCTGGCTTCCCACCTGATAGCTCCTCTCGCCAACAAAAGCTACATGTTTCCCATCCACGTCGGAGAACATGACCCTTCTTCAGAAGTAGTCGATAAAGGCACTAACAGAAAACAACCAGTCGACGCCTAGGATGACATCGTATGGCTGCATCTGAATCAAAAGAAGGTCCCCACTATATCGATGTGGTCACAACGTCAGCCCACATCCCCGAAAAACACAAGATACACTGGTCTGGCCTCCAACTGGTGTACTTAGCACCAGTGGTATGGAAAGTCTCTCTACATCTAGTCCCAAAGCATGGGCTAGACTAGGTGCAACAAAGGAGTGCGAAGATCCCGAATTGAACAAAGAAGAACTGAGAGTGATGAACAAATAAATCATACCTCGCACCACCTCTGGTCCTGTCGGAGTTGTCAACTATGCTGCGTGAAACTATCCACACCCAGCTCCTCTATCTCTCTGATGTCGACCACCTCCCCGACCACGTCTTGGTCGAGGTCCCTGAGGAGCACCCTGAGGTTGGCCTCCTCCCGCAAAGTCTGCCCTCAGAGGAGCAGGGTCCCACTGCTGCTGGAAGGGCCTCACCGGCAACTGGTGCTGCTGAGGCGGGCGCTGAACCTTCCCACCTCCACCGTACTGAGCTCGGGTCGGGCATCAACTCTGAATGTTCCCGAAACCTCTACAAGAAAAACACTTTGGTCCTGGGCTCGTGAAAAACGGACGAGGACCCGAAGATCTGAACTGGAACTGCTGGGGCCTGATCCCCACTGGCCTGAACCTGGAAGGTCCCGTCGTAGGAGACCTGCTGCTGACTGCCTTCCCCTTCGACGAACCTGGCTAGATCCCCTCACGTGGTGCACCTCCCTTCGATTTCATCCTCTCTACAACTTATGCCTTCTTCTGTACTAGCAAGTATGTCAGAAGGGTGAAGGGGGTAACAACATACTGGAGCGAAGGACGAAGCACCTCCTCCAAATGTCTCGCCTGAGACTCCTCATCTGGAAAGAGATCTGGAGCAAAGCGCAGGATATCCTTGAACTTGATCCCCAAATCTCATACTGACATAGTCCCCTACTGAAGGGAGAGTAACTCATGCCGCTTCTCCTCCTTGATCATGGATGAAAGGAATTCCTCTCGGAATTCCTTCTCAAAGTCAGCCCATAGAACCTCTGTCTCTGTCCTCTCTCCAAGGTAGAGTGTCCACCACTGACGCGCCGCCCCTCTCATCTGACTGAATGCTAGGGGAACCCAATAATCCCTCAGAGCATGGATCAAAGTAAAAGCGATCTCTAGCTCCTCAATCCACCCCTCTGTCTCCGTATCCGAAGTACTACCCTCGTATTCTTGAGGGTTTTCCTCTTGAAATAATGGAGAGTCTTCTACCACTGGATATCTTCCTCCACTCGGTCAATCCTCAACTGATCAACTGACTGAATATGCTAGGCCTCGGTCGTCTGAGCCACCTGGGGACGACGTACGAGTGCCATAGCTATACAGTAAACAAAGATTGCCTAAGCCCAAGTAGTAAGGAAATTTCTCAGTGTTTCATTTTATCATTTTATTTCAATTTCTTTCCCAGAACACCCAAATCAAGTAAAACACAATTATGATGATGCATGTACCATTCCTAGGGTCTCTAACCTGCGATCAATGTAGTCTCACTTGGTCATTCGGTAGGCTCAGAGTCCTTGCATCGGATCACTGGGGACCTAAAATCCCGTGTCCTAGTCAGTCTTTTCTGGCCTATGTCACGCACCAAGATTAACCAACACTGTTGACCTACCATCCCATGAAATCCGTACTGTGCCTAACTCCAGACTCCATCCTATCTCTCAACCATCACCTCTGATACCATTCTGTCACGACCCCTCCCACCAAAGATTCCCCTCCTGAGATGACAATGGTGAAAGGGAGATAATGACCCCCTGAGTCCCGCCTCCAGTAGGCCCCGAGGTGGAAACTAGCACCAAGGGTATGAGTTTTCACAAATATGGGAGGCATTACCCTTTTTATTATTTAGGATCGGGAAATAGGACAAGTCAACCACCAAAAAGGAAAAGAACAATTGTATAGAAATAAACCCAAACCAATCCCACATTCATGTTAAAATTGTTTTGAAACAAGGTACAATACCAAAAGGAAACAAGAGTACAACAACTGCAACAACTCCAATTGTCCGACTAGTAGGGTCCCCACGGCCTTGGTAGTCCTTCGGGAAACCTGAAAGTAAACTTAGGGTGAGAATACAAGTATACTTAGTAGGGAAACCTAAAGCTCTAGTGCACATGTGGGGAGACATCCTAATGTCCCGTGAGAACAACAGAAGAAACCTAACAAAAAAAATCTATCCACCCAACCTCACCAGCCACACTCACCAAAAACACAATCACAATAGGTAGTAGTATATAAGAACAAGAGTATTTGGTACCCCACACCATTTCCCACTAGTTAGCTTCTCTTCCTAACGGAAAACATCCTGACGCTTCCACACTCTTCCCGCCCGCACACACCTGGGCCTCACAACTACACATCTCGACCGCACACACCTGGACCTCACAACCACGCATCCCGCCCGCACACACCTGGGCCTCACAACCACGCATCCCGCCCGCCCACACCAGGGCCTCACAACCACATATCCCGCCCGCACACACCTGGTCCTGACAACAACGTATCCCAACCGCACACACCTGGGCCTCATCCTGAAGATTCTTGGGAACAATAATAGTAATAGAACTCTCTCCCAAAGACACCTGGGGCTCATCCCGAAGATTCTTGGGAAAAAAACCTGCCCGAAGAGTCTTGGGACAAAACCACCCCAATCGAAACCTACCTGAAGGGTCTTAGGTGTAAGGTCGCCTCAAGCCATCACAACCTAGGAAAGAAGGAGCAGGGAGGAGCTAGTAACTAAGGGGAAAAAGACCCTCTCCCATGAAATGAGAGTGTTCGACACTAAGTGCTCAACATGGGTGGGGTGCGATAAAACACAAAAGTTACAGATACATATATATATACCAAACACACAGCCCAACCTATGGCTTCTAAACAGAGAAACTGAGCATGTGCCTCGGCACTGCTACCACGAAGCATGCATACAACAAACAACCCCAACCCCATTTTTAGGTTTTCACATTTCAGCAGAATTTTTTATTAGTTCTTTAACTACTGGGCAAAAAACCGCAACCAACCATATCAAACATTCGTGAAACATATCTCTACCATCCACAAATAATGTTAGGAAAACACAAGCATCACAACAAGTCCCTTCTTATTAACCAACCATCCCATTGATTATTATTCCCATTCCATTACCATGCCCCACCATTTATTTACTCTTCCACTTTATGTATTATTCACAACCCGTAGTTAGTTCACATTCAAGCCCATCCCTGCAGCCCCGCTGCCAACCACCATAACCACAAACACACCGAAACCCATACATCATTACCCCTAGATACCATTTATCGTAGGCCCGCTGCCCATCACTAACATAGCATTCACACCAACCCACAACCAAGCCAACCACAACCCCACTTCTCACCCGATCCACAACAACCCATAAAATACCCCCATCACAAGCCACGTATCCAAGCCAAAACCCAAATGTTCATTATTTCATTTTTTTAACCGGGGTGATCACACAAGGGTTCCAGATTTTAAATCATCCAACTTTACATGATTAACCAAATTTCACATTCCACAAAGTTCCATTAAAAAAAAACGGTCTAGAAAGATAGGGCAACATTTAATTGCCCAAGAAAAGGCCCCCAACGACCGTGATTTTCAGTAGGCATAAGCCTATTCAATTCACAACATAATATCACAGGATATAGATAATGCAACTGCATTCATAACTTCCCATCCCTGTTTTATAAGCTAGTTATTATCTTTATTAAACTGGTTCAAAAGTTTTTCATGGAAATAAGAGGACACCCACCCTGCATGATGCACAATTTAGAGAGACGAAGGTAAGATCCCTACCTCAACAGGTTCTGATCACAACGCTCCCCCGGATCAACTTTAGAAGACGTACGTCGGTGTTCGTAACTTTTTTCGAGCCCCAAAAAAACCTCCTCGTGTGGAAGTTGGAAAGGAAAGTCTGAAGTAAAGACTACAGATCTAGGCTCAGAAGTTCCATATTATAGTTACGATCCCGTGGCCACTGACAGATCGTAAATTGGAGCTCGGACGAAGAAGTTATGAAAGAAAAGGAGCCTTCGAGTCTCTTGGGAGAGATCTGCTCAGAGGAATGGAGAGGAGAAGAGTGAGTTGAAAAGGTGGTGGGGACCCCTCCTTTTATAGGCGAGAAAAAAAGTACACGACATGTAATTTATGGTACACGGTGTGTACTCGGCCATCTCACACGGTCACCACGCGGCTTCCAACACGGCCTTCAACGCGGAACGCGGCCGTTGACTGGTCAACACACAGGTTGAAGGTAACACGTACGCGGGGATGGACTACACAACATTTAGTATTGGATACACGGCGTGTACTCATTTATTTCACACGGCAAGGACACAACCTTCAACACGGCACACAACCATTGACTGGTCAACACATGGGTTGAAGGTAACGCGTACGCGGGGAGGGACTACACAACGAGTAGTATTGGATACATGACATGTACTCATTTATTTCACATGACAAGGACACAACCTTCAACACGACACACGGCCGTTGACTGGTCAACACACGGGTTGAAGGTAACACGTATGAGGGGAGGGACTACATGGCGTGTAGTATTGGATACACGGCGTGTAATCATTCATTTCACATGGTAAGGACACGACCTTCAACACGACACACGATCGTTGACTGGTCAACACACGGGTTGAAGGTAACGCGTATGCAGGGAGGGACTACACGGCATGTAGTATTGGATACACAACGTGTACTCATTTATTTCACATGGCAAGGATACAACCTTCAATACGACATACGACCATTGACTGGTCAACACACGGGTTGAAGGTAACGCATACGCAGGGAGGGACTACATGGCGTGTAGTATTGGATACACGGCGTGTACTCATTTATTTCACACGGCAAGGACACGACCTTCAACACGGGGTATACCTGGAAAGGTGGTACACGACGTGTACTCACACTACACGGTGTGTACTTACAAAATCCTGGAAAGTGTTGGAAAAGTCCATTTTACTCTCCAGAACACTTCGTGTCCTTATTTTTGACAAAGGAATGGGCCAAAGAGGTCCGGGCCATTAAAGTGTTATAGGTTTAAAGGCAATGCCTTTCCTTTTTATTGGGAATTCGCCTTTGGTCCTAGTCGCTAGCCCCTGGCCTATGGAAGGCAGACTTGGGTTAGTCACGGCACGGGCCCCAAGGAAGGGTCGTGACAAATTGGTATCACAGGAGTCAGTTCTACCACAGAACTTAGGACTCTAATCTATCTTACTATTAATAAATAATGTTAAGAGTATTGAGTGTGGTTTTCAGTCCAGGGAGTCCAGTGTTGGTGTAGCGGATGACGTATCCATATAATAGGACCATGACTTCTGATTTACAACTCAGTGCACGAAAACACTGATTGCGAGTGTGTTTTCAAGAGTATTCTTGTGAGCCATTTGAGTCAGATCACCAGGTATAACTTATTGACTGTGGCACATCTGTTCCTTATCAGGATGCTGCTGTGTAGACAACCATCTAGGTTTTCCGAGAGAGTACACGATGACGTCCCACCGAGCAACAAGGCTACGGTTTAGGGCCCTCATACTATGTTGGCACCTTCGGGTGGTGTACCAGTAGCACCACCACCCGTTGGGAAGCAGATGCCCCCAGCCGCATTGGAGGATGGTGGACATTGACTGAGCGTGTTTCACGAGTTCCAGTGGTCGAGGCCTCCAAGGTTTCGAGGTGAGATAGATTCCTAGGAAGTAGAGGACTATATGGAGGCGATTACTGGAGTTTTTCACCTAGTTGAGACACTAGTAGAGCAGATTTTGATCTTAGCTACTAATATTTTTTAGTGAGTGACCACGAGGATGGTCTGCATAGTGATGAGGTTTCGGTACTTGGACCATTTTCCGAGATGGTACCTTCGGGCAGTGTGCCAACTATATCAATACCCGTTGGTCAGCAGAAACTACCAGCGGTACCGGTAGAGGACACTTGTAGGCTTAGTGCATTACATGTGTTTCAGCACCAAATATCCCTCAAGTTTTGAGGCGATCCATACCCATAGGTAGCTGAGGATTGACTTGATGAGGTGGATGAGAGTTTTCTAGAGCTTATAAAGCTTCGGTAGGATGACATGTCAGTATCTGAGTATTCATCAAGGCATACTGATCTTTCCTGGTACTCGATGAATATGATACGATAAATTCTTTAGAGCTCGGACCTCTAAGGGAGGTGTGTTTAAGGATATCTGAGCCAACACTTTTTCCTCTATGCATTCCTACTTATGTTAGGGTGCTAGAGAGAACATTTGTGGTTGAATGTTCATTGGATGAGCGGATACAGCCAGTGAATGTTAGCAGTTGGAAAACATGAAACTGGTTCCAGTCTCAGAGACTTGAGCGTGTAAAATGTTTCGAGAAGAGGAAGTGTTAAGGAAAAATTAATCTTCAGGGCAACAGACGTGGAAGTAGATCTAGGAGAGCATCATGAGGTGGTGAACATTTCAACATGTTACAACCACCCTCCTTTTTAGTCCCCGCTAGACTCAGGGAGCTGGAGGGAAGGGGAATAGAATAGCTGCATGCAGTCAAGGAGTGTGACCCAAGGACTCTAGGAATGATTTGAGGTACGGTCTATGTCTAATAATAGCTGCCGTATCAATAGACATATGTTCCAATCATTTCTTCCTTCCACAAATCTTGTCCCAGACCTATAGTTTCCAGTTAAACCGTTGAATTGACCCTCACGTCTGGAGATACCTTTGGGAGGAGAATCGATAATCACACATACGTCGAAGGTGTGATCTGACCCTTGAGGTGAGATTTCTGGTTGGAACCTCTTGGTGGAAGCATCAAGACCTTACGACGTTAGTTTGGGTATGGACTGGGTAAACACAATTCATACATAGATTGCCTGTATTAGGCAAAAAGGTTGTGGTTTATCTACAATGTTGGGATGAGGTTTTCCTTAGTCAGCGAAAAAAAAAGAAAACCAGGCAGCACATGTTAAACTCATGCATAGAAGGGTGCACCCGATCACTCTTGAATCGGCCAGCCTTACCCTCATTCCAATAGGAACTCTGTGTTTTCATTTCCAAACAGGAGTGACAATACATGGGACCATATTTTCAAAAGATGTTCCCAGGATTACCCCCCAAAGGGGGAAGGGACATCTGCTTTGGCTGGATACTACTGAAAGATCGTTCTAGAATTATCCAGATTTGCAGCACCACTATCAGCATTGACAAAGAAGGGGAAACCCTTCGTGTGGTCGGAGAGATGCCATCAGAGCTTTCAGGAGCTAAGGAAGAGACTGACTAGTGCGCCCATCTTGAGGCTACCAGAGGAGGGTGTTGGGTACATAGTCTTTTGTGATGCATCAGGGACCGGACTTGGGTGTGTACTGATTCAGGAGCGAGCAGTGATCGCTTATGGTTCTTGGTAGTTGAGACATCCTGAGAAGAACTATTCTACACATGATCTAGAGTTAGCATTAGTGGTATTAGCCTTGGAGATGTGGCGGCACTATCTTATGGGTGAACATTTTTTAGTCTACTATGAACACTAGAGTATCAGTTATATATTCTCCTAGAAGGACCTGAACCTAAGACAACGACGATGGATTGAGTTCCTCCAGGACTATGACTCCAAGATAGTCTATACACCTAGGAAGGGGAATGTTGTAGCAGATGCTCTCAACAAGAGATTAGGCATTCAACTGCTAGGAGAGGTGATAGAGCAGCTGGTCGCGTTGCAGATATCCTTTGTGGATAGAGATGGATCATCCTTTCTGCAGTTTCTCATAGTCACTCCTCCACTTCTTCAGCAAGTCAAGGAGGCACAACATGAGGACGTTGACTGTGAGATGCGACGTGCTCAAATATCCTCAGGGCAGGAACCTGATGGATTTTTTGAAGGTGGGGAGCATGTCATTCACTTCAGAGGATGGACCATGGTACCAGTTGCAATTCATGAGGAAGTGTTGATGGGGTTCCACACATCTCCTTTAGCGGTATATCCAGGAGTGGTGAAGATGTATCAGGACCTTAGACGACAACACTGGTGGCCGGGTATGAAGAAGGCGGTAACATAGTTTGTCTCGAATTTCCTCAATTGTCAGCAAGTGAAGGCAGAGCACCAAGTACCAGCAGGATTGGTTCAGCCCTTAGAGGTCCCAGAGTGGAAGTGGGACAAGATATCCATGGATTTTGTGATGGTAATTCCATGTACATCCAGAGGACATGAATCTATCTGGGTGATTATCGACCGACTCACCAAGTCGGATTACTTCCTACCGATCAGATAGAAGGGTTCAGTGGAGAGACTGGGATGCCTCTACATACGAAATATCGTACGACTTCATGGTGTGCCATCGATGATCGTCTCTGATCGAGATTCTCGTTTCACTTCTCGGCTATGGAAGGGGTTGTAGGAGGCTTTGGGGACGCAGTTTCACTTGAGCAGCACCTTCCATCCTCAAACGGATGGCCAGACTGAGAGCATCATTTAGACTCTCGGGGACATGCTCTGTGCAAGCGTCCTTGATTTTGGTCGCAGTTGGGAGGATCACATACCCTTGGTGGAGTTTGCTTAAAACAACAGCTACCACTCCACCATCGAGATGGCACCTTACGAGGCATTGTACAACCGAACTTGCAGATCACCATTATGCTGGACTGACCCAGGGGAGTCAACACTTGTAGGACTAGAGATGGTGTTGGATACAATGGAAAAGGTGAAGATCATCTAGGAGCGGATGAAGACTGCACAGAGTAGGCATAAGTCCTATGCTGATAAGAGACGAAGACCACTGGAGTTCGAGGATGGTGACCAAGTCTTTCTACGGGTCTCACCTCGACAAGGTCTACAAATATTTGGCCGAGGCAGCAAGTTATCTCTGCGATTCATCAGACCTTTTCAGGTCCTCATTAGGGTAGGGGAGGTGGCTTACCACTTGGATCTATCACCTCAGTTGCACCGGGTGCATGACGTCTTGCACGTATCTCAGCTGAGGAGATACGTGCACGACCCATCCCACATCATCGATCATAGGGAGCAGGACATCGATGTCTGTGTGACCTTCACGGAGGTTCCAGTAGATATTGAGGATTGACATGAGAGGGTCCTGCGTGGACGTTCGATTCCACTGGTGCACGTTTGCTGGCAACACGGGAACCTCCAGGAGAGCACATGAGAGCGGGAGGCTTAGATATGTGCTCAGTACCCCCATTTGTTTCCCTAGTGTGTGTTGTATCTCACGGGGATGTAAAGCCCTGAGATGGGGAGAATTTAAATACCCTTAAATCCTATGGAAATTTTTTTCTTAAATACATGAGAATTTTACGAGTTCTCGGTTTATGACGGTGCTTGATTCTGAGGCCCGGTGAGCCCAGAATCAATTTCTGAAGTTTTTTTTGGGTATGTTCAGTAAATGTATGTGCGGGATTTTATATCTTTTGAACCAGTGCTCAGAATTGAAATCTGAGGGAACTATTGAACTCGCAGTACCGATATTCTCTTAAGGAGACCTTTACCGTAGTTGCGTTTTATCAAGGTTGGAAGTTAATTTTTGGGGATTCTTAATAAATTAAATAAAAATTATGTGTGACCTAATTTTATTTGATTGGTGGTTAAAACCACCAAGTGTAGGTTAGAGGTGGGTCCCACCATACCCTAACCTCCCTTGGGAGGATATAACAAGGTGGGGCCCACTCTAGTTTTAACCCCCTTTAACCCCCATGTAACTCTCATTAAATGGAGTAGAGTCTCTTAAACTTCCAACTCTCCCTATTTAATGTTGAAACTCTCCACCTCCCTTATTTGAATTTTGAATCCATTCCTCTGAATTTAATCAATGTGTTGTCACAATTAATGAAGGAAAATCTTGAGTTTTTGTGCCATAAATATAATGGAGAACTATCACTATTATTTTTATCTTAACTTTTCTTTGGAGAACTCTTGGAATAACACCATTCTATTGCAACGAAGAATGCCTTTCATTTCCGACGAACAACGAGCATCAAGTTCTTCCTTCTTCGCCTGGAGCAAGGAAGGGAAGCACCGCCGCCCACAAAGTAAACCGAGGGCGTCGACTCAACTCATCTTCACCGTGCCCTACCTCCTATGATGTTTATGGAATGCCATCCATTTTCTGCGATGTTCGTCTTCTGTGACTCGACAAAATTCAACAACCAAATACGAGGTAGGGGAAATTGGATTATTTTTTATGTATGAATTATACCCACGTACTTCAATGTTTATTTTTAGATTGACGGTGGCCAAATTGTTATCACCTAACACGGAGGGCATGGGCCGAATACACATGGCCCGATATCCCTCTGTTGAATCTTGTTTGGTTGACGTCGGAGGTGGAGCCGAAAGGTCGCGATGCAGTCACACCGCGCCGGAGAAGAACCGCGACGGACGGAAGAGGTACCGCGGCCGGGAGGGCCACATCGGATGAACAAGCATGAAAAAGTCACGCCGTACGGAGGGTAGCAGGACCGCGGCGCCATCACGCCCTGGTGGAAGTGCAGAGACGGCCGGCCGAACCAGCTGCCGTGGAGCCGGACCTCGGGATGACTAGCCGGTCGACCGGCCTGCCCGCTGGAGAACTGCGACACCTGCAGGCGCCGCGTGGAGGAGGATGCAGCCCGAGTTCATGGGCTGCTCGGCTGGGTGAACCGGCTGGCTGTGTGCCGACCAGGCTGGAGAATCGCGGCACCCGTAGGCGATGCATGGAGAGAACCGTGGCCCGAAGCGCGAGCCGCGCGCACCGGGCCAAACCGGCCGGCTGGGTAGAGGAGGAGGTGGCGCCGGTTGGTTCCGTCGGGCGAACTGGAAAGGCCCGCAGTGCGGGATGGGTTTGTAGGAGGGCCACGTCCCACTAGGTCGGGCCGACCCCCAGCTGGGTCGGACCCGCCGAGCCGGGTCGGGCTGACCCACTAGCCCACTTGGCTTGATAGGCCGGGCCCGTCTTCCCTTAATTGCGAATAACTCCTAGATCGCTCGTCTGATCGACGACCCTTCTGCGGTAATAGGACCCTCTTGAAGAGGAGGTCCTTTTGTAATACTCTAATTGAGTTTCAGAAAATTTTGGAAAACGGACAGGTTTAGATCGGGCATAAATCCAGCCGGGCCCCTTGAACGAAACGCCAATAACTCTCAGACCAGACATCCGATTGACGCACCGTCTATCACAATGAGTTCCTTAAAATGAGATAGAACTAAGAGATACATAAAATAAATATTTTTTGATAGTTAATGTATTTATACTTGGATCGAGGAGAGGAACCTCCCGAAATTGAGCGTGCTGTGTGTGGGAAACCTAGGGCTGGCTGCGACGATACTGTACCAGAATCCTTCGTGGGTTCGACCGTGACGATACTATACCGTAATCCTCCATGTGTTTGATAGCTATGACTACTGTACCGGGATCCTCCGTGGGTCCGACAGTTTTGACTTCTGTTTCTGTATCCTGTGTGGGTCTGATAGAATAGTTGTTCTTGTATCCTGTGTGGGTCCAACAACTTAGCTGGTTCTACATCCTTTGTGGGTCGGACAGCTTATATGAATCAATGACTACATCTGATCATCTCTATCACTCTACAAAATATGTATACCTATGTGAGCTGAGTCATGTCTTTCAACCATTATTGTAGTGGTGATTAACTTCACTTCCTTTTTGGAATGGTTTGTTCTTGGGCTCGAGAGTTGGAGCCGGTCTGTGATTGATAACTTAGGTATAGGTACGGGAATATAACTAAGTAGGGTTGGTTGATATATCGTGATTGTATCTTTCTTATGTGATTTATCCTTTGTGGATTCTGGGAGACCTTTGGGGGTCTCGGGGTCCCCTACTGAGTATTGTTATACTCACCCCCTGCACGGGTTTTACCTGCACCTTGTTGTGTTCTGTGCAGACGACAGACATCAGTGATCAAGGATGAGGGTGACAGACAGGAGGCTACTCAGAGATGGACTAGACAGGACGTACCTCAGGGACGATTTGATCGAGATCTATACCTACCCTTTAGGTAGGATTCCCGGGTGGACGATCCAGGAGCTTTTTTTACCTTTTTATTTGTACTTGTACTTGTTTTTCAGTTGGGTTTGTATACTGGCCCACTTACTTTCATCACACATTTCTTTTCTATTTTAGTACTTTTTTCTTCTACTGCTTGTGTTCAGACTGTGAGTGTTACAGGTCTAAAGGAAATGCCTTCCCTTTTTATTGAGAATTCACCTTTGTTGCTAGTTGCCAGCCCCTGGCCTATAGAAGGCGGTCTTGGGGTAGTCACTGCATGGGCCCTGAGGACAGGTCGTGACATTCACATTTAATATAATTATTTACAACATGAATTCACAGAAAAGACAACCCTTAATGGAAACCATTATTCTCTCTATGTCATTGGTACACTCATTCACATTGAGTGTATGATTGGTGACTAAAGTTCCTTAGGTTATTTTGAATCTAATACCTTTGAAAAATTATTTTAATTCATCTATACTTATCTTATGTATTTATATTCTCATGTTGAACTACTTTAATATTCAGTCACTTATAAAGGAATTGCTTTTACTCGTAAAATTTTCCTCTTACTTAAGAATAATTCATAAGTTTTTGTACCTGACCAATAATTTTTTACATTAATAATATCCTTTATAAAAATTAACCTAAATTTAATTTATAATTATAATGATGTCATTATATCTATATTAAAAAACTATTAGATGACTATCATGTTTTACTTCATTTAATAAGGACTTTTATTAAATGTTCTCCGACTAAAATATTGACCCCTTTTAAAATCCATCATAATATTTAGTGGGATAAGATCCATATTTTACTAAGAAGTGAGAACAATTTAGTGTTGATATAAACACTTATAAATTTATGTAGGACATCATTCCAATCATATTATACTTGACTCTTGGATAGTTGAGCAGATAATTTTTTTCCAAATCCATCATATGGACAAAATCAACTTTGTTCCTCCAATATCCTATCTCATAATATTTCCAAACTAAGTGTAACCCAAAGATAAAAATGATATTTGGTTTCCAAACTCTTAAGGTTAGACATTACCTCCAAGCCTTACACTAGATAATCCATGGTCACTTAGATTTACCATGAAACTACTTGGTAAGATGATTAATGTATTTACATTTATTTTCTTTAGAAGGAATCTATTGCTTAGTATTTTAAAGGGAATTTAATATCATAATTTTATCTTATGTAATATATTTAAATGTATATATACTTCTAATAATTTATTTTAGAATTCTATTACTTCCACCAAATCAATATGTTTAAAAAATATTGATGTGAAACTATTTACAAAACACATAGATTATGTTACTAACCCATATTAAATTCCAAAAATATTCACACATATTGAAATTCATATCATAAATAAGGTATATGAAATCATTTCATATAAAGGATTAGAATCATATGAATTCAATAAGAGTAAACATGGAGCCACATATAGACAACCCCCACATCTTTTAGGAAATGCATAAGCTTCTAGGCCAGTGAGCATTCTGACTCAATATCCGTCTACCCAAAGATACATTACTCAATAAATATATTAACCCCACCACTATTTTAATACTAAATATGTATAAACTATAATTAATCTCTTAATTAAAGATCATAACCTAGTAAAAGATAAAAACATGGAAATAGAAAACCAAATCAATTGTCATACCTAGTGTGTAACTCAATATATACATATATGATAATTTATAGAAGTGGTTTAACTCTTTAAGCTAAAGCATGAATATATTTATATTATAAATAATTATACCTATGAATAGAATATGGAATAAAATAAATATATAAAAATTCATATATCTAAACATGAGATAAAATATTTATGAAAAATTTACAAATAATGAAATTATAAATACTTTATAATTTAGACATGCATTATGGATGGTTGGATATAGGTTCCAGTTCTACCCAAGCTTCATGACATGGGTCCAATAGCCCTCCCTTGTGACTTCTAGACATCATGACATGTCACTAACCATTAATGTCATGATGCTACATCCCAAGTCCCACATCAGGTTCGGGGGAGTTATATGATATCATACATACATACATATATATGTATGTATATATATCATATGATAACTCTCCTCCTACAAGAGGACATTTTTATTGATGGGTAGTTAGCCCAATATGAAAAAATCCCTGAGGTAGCTAGCCAAAGTAGATAATGTAACACCCTGAATCCTATTTCCCTGAGCTGGTGGTTACTTTATTACATATCATTCATAGTACAGTTCCTAGAATCATAGGGAAAGGAAACAAAATAAGGGTGATATTAAATGCTTAGTAAGAATTATTTTCAACAGAATTTATCATCAAATAAATAAGAAATAATCAATATACCAAGGTAAATAGCTTCAAACAGACTTCATTTAATCAATAACTTGAGAATAAAGAATAATATATAAGTAATAAATGATGATAAAATAATTTCATATAACTAATCACAAGAAATTGAAACATATATATGAATAAGTATTCAAATAATCACATGGACAACAATAAGTAATCTTATAATGATGGAATATATAATTCCTAATATCTTAAACATACTATCAAGGCCTCATGACAGAAAATATTATATAAATGGGTAAGGAATTGACCAAGTACCCGAACTAGTTTTTCACATGATACCTACCAATGCATCAATGGTCTATAGTGGGCCATTCCCATCTCTTACTAAGTAATATTCATTCATCATAAGAAAGGGGTGAATAATAATTCAATAAACAATCAATATAAAAATTCATATTGGAAAATTAACATAAAAAATGTTAATATTTCCCCAATCAAGATGATCATAAACCATACAGAGAAAGAATAAGGATGGTATCATTACAATATAACACCAATGGACTATAATTAAAATAAAGGTTTATTGTCATTGAAGAATAAAAATACCATAAAAATATAATTAAAAAAAATATTGATGAAATATTCTTTTCAATTATAAAATCAATTTTAAAATATAAAATTTTATATAATATTATGAAGAAAATATTCTTTGGAAAAACCATGGAAAATTGTAAAGGGATATTCAAATCATTGAGTGGTCATTATATAAGGAAATTCTATTCATGTCTAAAACATTAAAATAAAGATTCCTTGCACACTTTTGTAAAAATTAAAAATATATCTCATTCGAAAAATGAAAAGAATATTACTTTGAAATGTCTTTATAGAAATAAAAATGTGAGTAAATAGCAATTTAAAAAAAACCTAATATAATAGTAAAAAAATTCTTGAAAATATTTTAAAGAAAATATAGACGTGGAATAAAAAGGCTTTTGAATTGAAGCGAGAAGTAAAGTTGGTTTTCCTTAAAAAAGTTATTTCAATCTACTGAGTACTTAAAGAGAGGATAATAAAAGGACAAATTTTAATTTCTATAAATAACCATATAAGAGTTAAATATATTGGTTTTAAGATGGAAATATCAAATAATTCCCCCAGCAAAGACTTAGACATAAACAATCTCAAATAATGATGATAATATTAAATAAACTCTTACCATTGTGGTAAATTTTGAATCATATACCACATGAAATAAATACAATTGAATGAAAATTAAAATACCATGAATATAAATATATTCATTACATAACACATCAAAGGTCATTATATACACCACACAAAAGAAACTAGTGGTGAATATGGAATATGTTTCACAAGAGTAAAAGTGAGATGAGAAACCCTTATAATGATATTATCATTGAAGTGAGAATTAATAAATGAAGTGATTAAGTGTAACAAATATAAATTCAAAAAAAAGTAAATAAAACATAATAAAGTCAGTGGTCATTTCACACATAATCCTGGAAAATCAAGTAAAAGTATAACCCAATGAATAAAAATTGAGTTAACAAGCCCCTTACCACTTGGTAAATTTCAATAAAAATAATCTTGGATGAAATAATATGAATTGAAACTTAAAATACCTTGAGGTATAAAATATTCATGATAAAACATGTAAAAGGGTAGTATATAAACAACATTAAACAAAATTTTTCATAATATTCAAATACGCCTTAATGAAAAGAAATTGAGATGAAATCCCCTATCCCAAGTCCAAATAATCAAGTATATTATTTATATTCATGAATAATAAACTTATGTTAATTATAATAACCCTTTTCATGTTTATTATTATTTTAATGTTATTTATTATCATGTTATATTTATTTACTTGATCAATTAAGTTTACATCAGACGTTTTGCCGATATTCGGTTTATATATCCAAAATGAATTTGGTAGGTTGACTATGGAAAATGATTTAAATGATCCAAAATATTCAAAATAATAATAATTACATAATTATATTTTTTATACATAAATTATACTTTTAAAACTTACCAGGAAATATGGTTATGAAAAATAAACTATCCTGCAATCATGGAGATGGTAAGTCATACGTACACACGAGTAACATTTCCATTTTTCAATGATCATGATGTAAAGATAGTAATTATTATTTTATATTTATATAAATATCATTATATAATAATTTTTTTAAATAAAATTATATATATCATCCATGTGACGTGGTGATGGAAAACATATCACATTACTTGGTGAAGGTGGAAGTCTACATGTACACATTAATGATATTATCATTTTCAACATATAGAATGGTAAGAAATTAGATGATATATTATATTTTTAGAATGATAAATATTTCATTAATATAATATATAAGAATTTAAATCCATCACTATATCCATCCATTAGAGGTGGTGATGGAAAACAAATTACATCGGTTCGTGATGTGGTAGTTCTCCGTACACATGAACTACAGTTTTGTTTCCCATTTGATGGAAGAGGAAATATTTATAGGGTATTAAATTATTATAAAAAAATATAAGCATATGTAATATTTTTTTATTAGTTCATCATGTTTTATTAATATTTGAAGGAGGTAGAATAAAAAATAAAACTAAAATATTCGGCTAAAAGTTGTACCTCTTCTTCAGACAATATCTATTGTTTTACACCATAAGCCCTCTAAGGATAATATTATTCCCAAAATAAGACCACTATATTATGTAAAGTGATTTTAAGAAGGTATTATTTCGATAATTTTCTAATCAAAATGGGATTTTAAGTGTGAATAAAAGAGGAGATGGGGTGTACTTTTATAATGAGGGGAGAGACATTCTTAAAATTTCTTAAAGTATTAAATTAATATCAATTAATTTTCATGTTAAAACGGATCAAAATTTATATAATTATAATGTAATATTAGTATTATTCTAAATAATATCATCTAATAAAAATTTTAATTTTATAGGTAAATTTTTCAACCTTATCTATTGGTTCTAACCCTATATGAACCCTTTTGATGATTAATGCGATAAAAATGTTTTTTATTCTTTAGGGGTCAATATAGGTACTATAAAATAAAAATTGCCCCTAAAATGGATATTTTTTGATATTTTAAACCATATACCAATAAAATGGTTGAATATAATATTTTTAAGAATTGTAAATCATTTAATAAAATACTATTTATTATAAAATACAATTGATGTCATTTTTTGAACTATTTATTTAATTTGAATTTGAAAAAAACATGAAGTAAAGAAATTAAAATATATTTATTTCACATATCCATAAAATTTTATATTTATATAAATAATTCATATAACACAATAATTAATTAAAATTATATTACTTTTAATATTTTTGGAATAATTTATTTTTAATTTTTTATTATTTGAAAAAATACCATGTTGTTGTTATGTAAGTATTTATGGTAATTATTTAATCACTAAAAATTATAAATAAAATTCAATGATATATAATAATTTATCTTTAAAATAAAAATTTATATCAGAATACAAGATGTTTTCATCAATAACACAAAATATTATAGATATTAAAAGCAAGAAAGTGACATTTTTTACATTTTCATTTACTCAAATATTATAAATGTAATAATAAAAAATATGGAAATAATATGACATATTTTATAAATTGGGATTGAAATGGATAAAATAAACTCATAAAATATGCTAAATTAAAGTTTTATGGTCATTTTTAGTTTTTATCATATCATTTTTAACCATAATTACTTGATTAACCCTTACGACAGTGATAATTATTTAGTATGGTTACTATTTATAATGAAAAAAATAAAAGGGAAATATTTAAAAATTTTAGACCTCATGATTTCATATATGGAATAATTTTTTCATTATTAAATTTCTATAAGTGTTATAAATTGGTTTAAAATTAAAATAAAAAATAGTACAAATTTTTTTACAGAAAACCATATTTTTAAGTATAAAAATGTTTTTATTACAAATTCAAAAATAAAATTGATTATAATAAAATCAGTTGTATTATTAATAATATAATAGAAATAATTTTAAATTTTAAAAATTTTAAAATAAAATTATTCTTTGTAAATTCTTGAAACAAAACACGGTTTTCAATAAAAAGTAGTATTTTCCATTATTCACCGGAAAATTAATCCTTTTATTAAAAATACCAAAAATCCACTCTAAGATAAATTTTGATATAATGATTTAAAAAATTATATTATTTTTTCTTAAATATAATTTCTAAAATTTGTAGAAATTAATTATAATTTCTACTCACAAAAGGTAATAAAAAACATTTTCGAAGAAAATGTATTTTTTGAAGAATAAAATGAATTTTCTAAAAATTGAGTTCTTTTTTACTAATAATTAATCAATAAATTTGTATTGATTAAGAAATTTATATATTATTTATTATATGATTAATCCTAATCATACCTTCTAAATCAATGGCTAGGTTATAACTATAATATTTAAATAATAGTATTTTGTGGTTTGTTTAGGCTCGATGTTGTGTGGCATATATGCTATTGAACAAAGTAATATTTTAAAATATCAAGGTGTTAGATTATCCCACTCTAATAAATCATTTCATCATAATTTTAACTTGATCACAATAATCATGGTTTTTATATTTTAAAATAATTTTTTTGAAACCCCACATCAAAAAATGTTTAATAAAACTTCCTCTTAGAATAGGGAAGGAGAAATGTGAAGGTCATCTTGAATAACACATAACTAGGTTTCAAAATAAGAGAACATTAGTGGGAAGTGAATATGTAGAAATCAAGGAAAAATAAATTTCATAATAATGATGGAGGGTGACAAAGAACATTGATGAAAATAAAGTGAAAAATTATGACAAAGTTAACAACCACAAAACCATTAATCAATAAGGTGTGAAAAATACCATCAATTTATCAGGAATTAATGAAATATGACAATTTTTTTTATTTCAGGATCCTTTTCCAAGAGTTTATGAATACATTTAATATCTATAGTGAAAACCTAAGGAAATATACTTATATGATAAGTATCATTTCATCCTTTAAACAATTTTCACCAAAATACCATATTTTGTTCCAAATGATGTGTATTCAAGATGAATATTTCAGTCATGAATCACTAAAATAAACTTATAATGTATCAAATAATACAAAAAATGATTAAAAAATAAGTATACTATCTTTAAATATTAACCAAAATTTAAATTATTACCATAATGTAAGATAATATCCAAAATATATATACCCTCATATGAATAAATAATACATTTTACTTAAAATTTCCATAATGAAATCAAAGTTTCCACATAGATAATTTCTTAAGTAATCCTACATCTTAAATAACCTCAATAACCTAAACATTAAATAATGTTTTAAGTTCAAATGTGATCTCATACCTTTTATCTCACGTCCCCAAAAAATTTAATTTCATTCTTCCCAAATAATCATTCACGTCAAATCACATGTTAAACCTTAGGGTTACATATAACTCAACCTAATGAGACATATCCCAAAATATAATTAATCACCTTGGTAAATCTTATAATGATTTTAAATTCATACCAACATGAATCAAATTTACATACTAAATTTAAAGGTAATACTTATCTTGATCAAAAATATCTTTGAAAAAACCATCTTTTCAATGAATCACTTATTAAACATCAATATTATCTATATCACATTATCCAATAGACTATAATTAACTTAACATAAAATCATATACTAACTTAAAGGGTTATTTAAACCTTAATAGAGTATTATTCCTAAAACCCAGTAAAAGTTTCAAATAACCTAAAAATTCAACCACATATTACCTCAAAGGGGTATATGTGCTTTTGAACTTATGAAAACCACATACTTATCAACCCATGAAATATTTGTCTTATCCAATATCACTATTTAATTTAATAGGTTTCCATAGGTTCTATTCTCTCATTCATCAGAATGGATCATAAAGAAAATATGAATTAAGGCAAGCATATCTTTTGAGAGTGTCAAACCAGGTGTACATTAAGGGAACACTCACCATGAATCAGAATGATGTCTGGGATATAATTGACCAACTCCATTTAGGATTATTTCCTCTAGATGAATTTTTACCAATACCAAATTCACTTGTAGTATCAATATAGGGATGTATTTCTAAGAAAACCACATAATTTATACATTTCCAAAACTTTAGGATATTATCATATACTTATACTTATATTCAAAGTCAGTCATCAGGTTACATTCCCTAATATATGTTTTCCTAAATCTAGTCCCCAAGGTTTCTACTAAAATTTTTCTAATACCAACTATAACACCTAGACTCTAGTAGTCCAGAGTTGGTGGTTGATTTATTACATTGGCATAAGAAACAAACGATCACATCCTAAAGGACCGAATATTTTAGCTGTCTTTATAAACTATATTCATACTTAAATATTGAATTACATTTTAAAATATAAAATATAACACAATATTTTCATTGATAACATCATTATCCTCTCTATAATTTCCTTGACTATCATTCACAGTACACTTCATGGAATCCCATGGAAAGTAATGAAAATAAGGGTGATCTTAGATTCCTAGTAATGGTTATGTACAAATAATGTTATCATAGAAGAAATAAGATATAATTAATAAGTAAATGTAAATTATTGAAAAAAGATTCCATTTAATCAATAAAGTGATCATGAAGAACAATATAGTAGGAATAAATGATCATAAAATAATGATATATAACTAATCACATGAACTTGAAACTTATTAATATACAAATATTCAAATAATTTCATGTAAATCAATAAATAATATCATAATTATGGAATTAATGATGTAGTAAATCGGAAAAATACTATTGACGCATCTTTTGAGGACATCTAAAATAAATAGGTATGTACTCAACAAAAAAACCCAAAATAGTTTGTCTAATGATACCAACTGATTCATTGAGGGGATATATCAGGCCCCACCCATCTTTTATTAAGTCCAATTATTTCATTATATGAAATAGGTGAATAAAAATTCAATACATAATCAATATAAATAGTCATATTAGAAAATTAGAATAGGAAATGTTAATAATTCCCCAATCAAACTGATCATAAAACAACCGGAGAAAGAATAAAAATGGTATCAATGTAACATAAACCTAGTGCAGTATATGAAAAATAAATGGTTATTTTTCGATGACTATAAGTATAATAAAAGGATCAGTAAAAAATTCATGAGGAAATACCCTTTTCACTTTGAAAATCACTATTAAAAACTAAAAATTTCTAGAATATTAGAAAAAATGATTTCTTTGAAAATAAACATATAAAATTATAAATGAATCTTTAAATCATTGGGCGTTCATGATTATGGGAAATTTCGTTCATGTTGAATATGTTAAACCAAATTTTATTTTTTCATTTTCATAAAAATCAAAAAGGGCTTAATTCAAAAAACAATAAGAAGAATTCTTTGATTTTTTTTAGAAAGTAAAATATTGATAAAAACGACTTCAAAAATCCTATTAGAATATTTAAAATATTCTTGAAGACATTTTAAATAAAATTTGGACATGGAAGAAAAAAGAATTTCAATTGAAGAGAGAAATAAAGCAAATTTTCCTTAAAAATATCCTTTTATCTATTGAGTACTTAAAGAGAGGAAAATGAAATGAAAAAATTTTAATTTTAATAAATAAAAAAGGAAAATAAAAAACACTATTTTTATGATGGAAATATCAAATATTTCCCTAAATAATACTTAGACATAAAAAATCTCGAATAATTATGAGCTTATGAAATAAATACTTACTCTTATGTCAGCTTTTGAATCGTAACGTACATGAAATAAATAACATTAAATGAAACTTTAAATACTATTAAAATAAATATATTAATGTTATAATATATCAAATTGTTAGTATATACACCACACAAAATAACCAAGTGGTGAATATGGATTATGTATCATAGGAGTGAACATGAGATAAGAAACCCTTACAAAGATTGTATTATTGATGTGAGAATTAATCAATGGAGTGGTTATGTGTAAAAAATTTAAATAAAAAAACAAGTGCAAATACAACATAATACAACCAATGGTCATTTCACATATAATAATAGAATAACATAGTTAATAAAGTATAAGTATAAATCAATAAATGGAAATTGAGTTAAGAAACCGCTTATAACCGGGTAAATTTCAAGTAAAATCCCCTTGGATGAAATAATTTTAATTGAAAAATTAAATATAATAAAGTATTAAGTATTCATGATCTATCATATAAAAGGTTATTATATACACTATTTAAAATAAACTGGTTCATAACATTAAAACATGCCTCAATGAAATAAAATTGGGATAAAATCCCTTACGTCTAGTCTAACTTTCCATGTAAGTTATTTATATTCCTTAATAATAAAATTATATTAATTATTTACTTATATAAAACCCTTTTTAAATTTTATTATTAATTTTATTTTATTTATTTCCATGTTATATTTATTTACTTAATCAATTTAGTTCACGTTTGATGTTTTGACTATATTCGATTCATAAATCCAAAAATTACTTTGGTAGGTTAACTATGGTAAAATATGTCAATTTTAAAAAAATTCCAAAAATAATAATCAGAACATAATTTTAATCCATATACATCAATTATACTTTTAAAACCAACCAAGAAATATTGTTATGAGAAATGAACTATATTATAGTCATGGAGACGATAATCCATACATATGCACGAGTAACACTTCCATTTTTCAATGTTAATGATGGAAAAAAGGTAAGTATTATTTTATCTTTATATAATGATCATTATATCATAAATACAATATTCATTCTTCAAATACATATATATATATATATCATCGATGTGATGTGTTGATGGAAAACAAACTACATCGATTAACAAACAACGTTATCATTTTTCAATGAATGGAGAGATAAGAAATTAAATGATATATTATATTTTTATAATGATAAATATTTTATGAATATAATATATAAAACATATATCCATCCTTATAACTATATGTGAGAGGAGGTTATGGAAAACACATTATATTGATTTGCGAGGTGGTAGTCTGATGTACACATGAACAAAGGTTTTGTTTACCATTTGACGAGAAAGGAGATGGATATAGGGTATTACATTAACATAAAACAAATTAGTATAGTAAATATACCAAAATTATTATTTAATCACGTTTTAAGAATATTTTAAAGAGGTTTAAGAAGAAACAAAAATAAAACATTTGGTTAAAACCTGTATCTCTTCTTCAGACAACCTCCTTTTTTACACATTAAACCCTCTAAGGATGATATTGTACCAAAAATAAGACCATTAGAAAGTGGGAAGAGATTTTTGAATGAGATTTGGATTGGTATGGTCTGAACCAAATGGTTCTTGAAGTGTTATAAAAAGAGGATATGGAGTGTCCTTCTATAATGAGTGAAGGGGGATTCTTGGAATTTCTTAAAGTATTTATAACACCCAGGTAAATAAAGAATATGACATTTTTATATTTATCCCAGTTTGTGAATAAAATGTTAATATTAATTTAAAGGGAACGCTATGATCGATGGCTTACCCAATACGCAACAGCGAGTTCCTTTGAAATATTACGTTGCACTCTAATAATAAAATAATTTTATTTTAAATGGTAGTTAACACCTAGCCATTGTAATGACGAGAATGAACATAACTAACTAAAAAATGATTATATATGTTTTTCAAATATTTTTAATTTTTACAATAAATGTTAGAGGATTAAAAATGCGAATGAATCCAATTTTAAGCGTAAACATTCTAATATTCTTTAAAAGGTCGATTAATCGCCTTTTGATGACGAACCTCTTTTAAATCCACTTTTTGAAAATTTTATGTGTTACATTTGACAAAATAAAATTCTTATTTAAAATCGGGACATCAAAATTTACTTTGTATAAATTTTTGGTATTTTTACGATAAAGTTCATTTTTAATGAATAAGTGAAAAATGTTGTATTTTTATTCAAAACCTCTTTTTAATATAATTTATTTATATTATTATATCATCTTTTGAATTGGTTTTAAAGTTAAATTAGAATATGTTTTTACCATTTAATCCAATGGTGGTCATTGGAATTAATTTCACTTTGAAATTGGACTTAAACTAGTGTCAATCTTTTGATATTTATTATTTCATAAAAACATGCTATTTGTTCTGACAGCGGAAGTTAATTAATTTAACTTATATGTTTTGAATTTTGTAAAATATAAATCATTTCGGAATTCAGAATATCAAATATAGCTTAGGATGAAGTTTTGGTATTTTTCTGAAAAACTTCAATTTTTAATGAATAGTGAAACCACTAAGTGGTACTTAAAAAACTGATTTTTCGTTTAAATGAAATTTTACCACCTCTATGTTTTGAATTTAAAAAATCCGACATACATGGTTTTCATTAAGAAGTAAAATGTGGTTCAATGTGATTAAAATAATTTTTTTGGTGAATAGTAACTTTTAAGTTTTTAATCGCAATTAGAGGTAATTAGTGTAATTTAAGGTAAAAATAATGTTTTAATAATATGAAATGACCTTGACACATGTCCTACCCCTATTAGATGAGTCATGGCCGACCAAGAAAATCCATGGGTAAACTTGGGGACCCCATGGAGCCACTTTGGTAGGAAAATAACATTAATAACTTTTTATTTAAAGTTAAAATTAAAATGTCACAAACATGTGTTGTTTTACTAAAACAATTTTTACATGGGTTTATACAAGTCATATTTTTGACTATAAATATTAATTAGAAAGATAAATAGATTTCCTACATAATGATATTTGTTTTTTAATTTTTATACATTAAATAAATTAAATTATTTATGACACCATGATGATGCAGTGATTTCCTCATTATTTAACGATTTAAATAAAATGAGAATATAATGTAAAATATAAGAACTACACTTGTCAAAAACCTATTGAATGTGTGTATTTAGAAATATTACCACCTTACCCTAGAAATATATAATTGTGGGACCTTTAAAATCCGAAAAGCATTTTATAATAATGTTACTTTTCAAGACTTTCCAAGAGTGCCCTCCTCTACTCTTATAAAAGGCCCCCACCTCTACCACCTTACCCACACCTCTCAAGCATTTGGATCAGCCAACCCATGCCCATTTTGTCTCTCCATATCCCTATATTACTCCTAGAAGCCTCAATTTTGGTATAAGTCTTTCCAAGGAAGCCTTTAATCTCAAATCAAAAAGAGTTACCCGATTTAAAGGTAGTGTCTTCTCTTGTGTTCTTATGTTTTATTTTGCCTCTCCAACCCCATAAAGTCTTTTTATTCCTTTATTTTGTAACAACAAAAGAATCTTCCATAAAATAGTATGTTGTTATGAGAATTATTAGAGCAACACCTACACACACCTTTGTCTAATGGTTTAAGAACATACTGTTTCTGTGGTTGGAGATTTTCTGCCTCACGAAACGATGATTGTTCAATATTCTTTTAACACCTTTAAAGGTGGACATTATGATGTCACTATATTTTATATATGATATATATAGTATTTATGTTTACTATATGCTTCTGTATTTTAAATTTAAAACATACCTTTGTTCTTTGCATGTTGTGCAAATGCGATAATTTCTTATGAGGAAGTGTGGACTACCGCCCCCTCAAGTGATGTGACTTGTTCATGAAATACATGGAATGTATAAAGAATGAAATTAATAAAAATATGTGACCTATATAACATATATATTATACTGGAATTATAATATATATATATCTCATTTATTTTTAATTCCATTAATATGACAAAAAAATGAAAGTAGCGTTCATGCGTACGTACGGCCTACCGTCTCCATGAACGGTGCTTTTCATTTTTTATCTGCAAATGTTATGGAATAGTATAAAATGAATATTTACTGTATATATATGATATTTAATCATTAATACTATTCTGGAAATTATTTAATTATAACTACATGGGCAATCATTTTCAAACAAGTTCATTATTTTACTCATGTACCAAACATCGGCAAAAATGTCTGATATAAACTAACATTATTATACAATTATTATAACATTATAATATGTGATATGAACTGAATAATAATATTTAAAGGAGGTTCTTAAGAAATTATAAATTGACCAAATTTTATTATTCAGGAATATAATGAAATGAACAACACAAGTCAGACTTGAGGTAAGGGATCCTACGTCTCTCTTTCTTTTCAATTACTCTATTTTATGTCATTTATTTTATGCTCCATGTTATTATGTTGGAGGATGATATTTTATATTACTCTATCTGTAAATTTTATTTTAATATTATGAGAGACCCTATTTGATCTCATCAATCCATTTTTGGATGTTTTTAGTGGCGCTGTTAGGCTGCCGAATTTTCGTAAGGGATCCTATCTCTCTCTTTCTTTTTAAGTACTCTCTTTTATGTCGTTTATTTTAAGATATTATTTCATAATTGGGGGATGTTCTTTTATATTACTATTACTATAACATATATGTTCATATTATGATATACCCTATTTTATTTCATCAATCCATTTTTTTGGAAGTTTTAAGTGGTGCCGTTTGGCTGCTGAGTTTTCATAAGGGGTTTTTCATATCACTTTTATTCCCGTGATATTTATGCTAAATTTTACACCATTTCCTTTGAGTGGTATATGTACTTCCTATTATTATACTCTTTGTGTAATATAATTTCGTTTATGAGTATTTACATTAATTTTGTATAGTCCTTCTTTCATGGGGTGTATGTTTCGAAAGTTACCCAAATCGGTAAGAGAACCTTTCACCCTTCTATTTTTAAAAGACTTATTTTGTTATGTCATTTAATTTACATATATTTATGTTGGGATATGTTCTTATATATCCTTATTTATGTAAATTTTATGTCCAAGTGATGATATACCATTTTCTATCTCATCAACTAATTTTATGAATTTTAAAGTGACGCCGTTAGGCTGTCGAATTTTATGAAGGGAACTTCTTAACCCAATTTCGATTTCTTTGGGTTCAACATGTAGTTATTGAATATGTCATCCTTTGAATATGTTTGAATGACCTTTGATTTTTTACACTTAATATACCCTTATATTGGGTGTATTTATATTTGTCACACATAATTATGAGATTGATTTATCCTCAATTTAAGGATACCTTTGTTATAGGGGATTTCATCTCATTTTACATTTCTATTGAGACTTCATTGTTGTTATGAAACAATTCACTATTATATGGTGTATATACTATCCTTTGTAATATTATATCATGATTCCCTTTATTCTCATGATATTATAAAGTTCTGATTAAATGTTATTCCTTAATTATTGTATTCAAGTGTCTCTCATTTTGTTAAAAACCCTTTAACTAAAATATCGTTTTAAATGTTTTAATGATTTATTATTATAAATATTTCTCATTAATATCCATGTTTTCAAAATGGTTTTAAGGATTTATTTATATGGATATTAATGGTTTAAAATTTTAAAAGCTTCAAAGTGGTATGTGACACTTTGATTCAAAAATATCTTTATTAAATGTTTTAAATGGTTTTGAAAATGGTTTTTAGAATTGATTCATTATTTTAATATCTTAAAATGTTATATTTTTGTTAAAATATGGGAATGTTATATTTCCTTTATGCTTAAGTTATGTTCTATGATTATGTTATGGTTCTTGGGAATTGTTTATGAAGACAGGTGGTTCCGTGATAAACTAAGGGTGGGTGAGCCTAATATAGCTCTCCAATGCATTGGGTAACACGAAGGAGTTAAACAATAAGGTTTCTCCGAAGAGATTTAGGGAATATACTGTGATGGGTATTCCAAACGTAACCATGAGGGTTACTCCCTATGAAAGAATGTTACGAATTCCTCAAGTTACATTTATGTCTTATGATTTATATGAGTTATTCGTAAATCTTATGATTTCATGAGGTATGTTAAATTGCTTATGTTTTATGAGTAAAGTATGATTCATTGATTCTTATGTATACATGGACTAATGTTTTCTTTATGTATTGTTATAACCTTTACTGATATTTTTATTCTATCCCAAGTTTTTTTGAAATGTTTTTCACAGGACATAAAGTTGAATTGGGTCAAGGATGAGATCAAGGAAATGTCAGGCTGTATAAAACAAGGAACTAGACATGACTCTTTTATTCAAGAGTTTTTATTTTTGTGAAAAAAATGGAAGCTGAGTTGATGTGTCTACTTTGTAATCTTTGAGATGTAATAGTTATGTCCTAATTCTCTAAAACTCTAAAACTGAAAAGATCCTCAATGTGAATTATTCATTTAATTCAATAATAAGTAATGTTTAAGGCTGGGGCTTTATAGTTGGTATCAGAGGGAGGTTTAGATAAATTTAGAGGTTAGAGTGTTAAGTGACAAGTTGTGTATAACCACAATGGTTATTATATTAGATAGAGTCATTGTTATTTTTGAAGGTTGGAATGAGTTTGAGATAACTTGGATAAGTATATCTTTGTGTTTATCTTCCTCTTAGTACATAATGTTTTTTTTGATATACTCACACTGAAATTTATGGTTTTAGTAAATGGATGGATCTAGCAGGCACCCAAGTGACAATGGGTTTGAAGGAAACTGTGGTGGTTCTCTGATTAAGAGACTGGATGAAATGGGGGATTCAATGAGAAATCTCATGGTTATTCTAAACCTACTATCAGGAGTCATGATCAACCACTTGCACCTTAGTGAGTTCTCTAATGTATCATGTACGAGAGAACCAACTCGACATGGATGTTTAGGTAATAAATATAAAGGTAACCATTAGGGTTTATATGATCCTTACTTTTGAGGTAATTATGGGTTACTATACGTTATGATGGAATATGAACGACATGAGATAAACTTGAGGTTAAATTATGTTATGGTTATTTTTGAATATTTTATCTCATTTTGGGGAATGTTTTAATAATTATATAGTTTTGGAAAAAGGACAACACGCAGACCGTGTGACAAACTGTCATGTCGGACAAAGCTGCGGGAATCGAACCCACAACGAAAGTGCGACTGGTATTTATCACCTACCACTGGACTACTTGAAGTCCTTGGTTAGTTTGACTAATTATTTTTAGTTAGATGATTTTATGAATCAATAGTAAGTTGATTTTGGGTTATCTATGGAAATTATTAACCTATCATGGAGGATTGTGATTAGGTTAATTACTTTTCAGTATGAGACTTTAAGAGAAACTGATGTTATTTGGAGATAAATGTTAATTTGTACCTTGGGAGACTATGTGATTAAATCCTTCAAATATTTGGGTTTCAATATTAGTTGGGTTTACTTTGAATAATTTTATGTACAAATTTTTTATTTAATGGTCTTCATTGAACTTTGGGTTTTGTTTGACAAATTTTGGAGATTAGGAGTAGTTTTTCTTTTTGAGAAATTTTTTTTCCTTTTTGGGTATTATCTGATCTCATACTAAACTTTTTGGTTTGGTTTTGGTTGAGATATAAATACATGGGAAATATATAGTTCTTTTTTGTGGATTATGTGATTCTCAAGAAGTTGATTATAGTACTCTTAATGCGAATAAGTCTTCCTAAATACTTGTCTTTTAGAGAAAATATGAGTTCGATTAAGTAATCTAGTAAAAGTTGAAATTCTACGTGACAAGTAAGTATGTTTCATTATGATTTAGTTAAGCTCAAAAATAAATTCCTCAATGAAGAGTAACTTAAAAAAAAATTTTGTTTGTTAACTTTCCCTACTGGGGAATCAAATACCGTTTAACCCATCACAAGTTTGTGATTTTCTTGTGGTTAAATTTCTCCTAGACATGTTTACTATCACTCTCCATCATAACATGAACCTTTGTTTTCTCCTCCACATCCATATTTTCATACTTTTAATCCTAGTATGGGTTAACTCAGGTGACCTCTGTACTTCTCTTTCTTTCTTTTAATGTGATTGTTTTACCGACTCTTGTTCTGATGTGGGACTTTCAATGATGTTTCCGAGCCCAATTTTAAAATTATGAGGACGCAATTCCCAAAATGGGGGAAGGATGTAACACCCCAAGTAAATAAAGAATATGACATTTTTATATTTATCCCTATTTGTGAATAAAATGTTAATATTAATTTAAAGGGAATGCTATGCTCGATGGATTACCCAATACGCAACAACGAGTTCCTTTGAAATATTACGTTGCACTCTAATAATAAAATAATTTTATTTTAAATGGTAGTTAACACCTAGCCGTTGTAATAATGAGAATGAATAGAACTAACTAAAAAATGATTATATTTTTTTTTCATAGACATTTACTTTTTAAATTAAATGTTATAGGATTAAAAATGCGAATGAATTCAATTTTAAGCGTAAACATTCTAATATTCTTTAAAAGGTCGATTAACCGCCTTTTGATGGAGAACCTATTTTAAATCCACTTTTTGAAAATTTTATGTGTTATATTTGACAAAATAAGATTCTTCTTTCAAATCAGGAGATCAAAATTTACTTTGTGTAAATTTTTGGTATTTTTACGATAATGTTCATTTTTAACAAATAAGTGAAAAATGTTGTATTTTTATTCAAAACCTCTTTTTAATATAATTTATTTATATGATTAGATCATCTTTTGAATTGGTTTTAAAGTTCAATTAGAATATATTTTTACCATTTAATCCAATGGTGGTCATTGGAATTAATTTCACTTTGAAATTGGACTTAAACTAGTGTCAATCTTTTGATATTTATTGTTTCATAAAAACACGCTATTTGTTCTGACAGCGGGATTTAATTATTAAATTAATTAATGTAACTTATATGTTTTGATTTTTGTAAAATATACATCATTTTTGAATTTGGAATATCAAATATAGCTTAGGGTGAAGTTTTGGTATTTTTCTGAAAAACTTCAATTTTTAATGAATAGTGAAACCACTAAGTGGTACTTAAAAAAATGATTTTTCGTTTAAATGAAATTTTACCACCTATGTGTTTTGAATTTCAAAAATCCTACATATATGGTTTTCATTAAGAAGTAAAATTTGGTTCAATGGGATTAAAATAATTTTTTGGTGAATAGTAACTTTTAAGTTTTTAATCGCGATTAGAGGTAATTAATGTAATTTAAGGTAAAAATAATGTTTTAATAATATGAAATGACCTTGAAGCATGTCCTAACTTTATTTGATGAGTCATGGCCGACCAAGACAATCCATGTGTCAACTTGGGGACGCCATGAAGCCACTTTGGTAGGAAAATGACATTAATAACTTTGTATTTAATGTTAAAATTTAAATGTCACAAACATGTGTTGTTTTACTAAAACAATTTTTACATGGGGTTATACAAGTCATATTTTTGACTATAAATATTAATTAGAAAGCTAAAACTATTTCCCACATCATGATATTTTTTTTATAATTTTTAGACATTAAATAAATTAAATTATTTATGACACCATGATGATGCATGATTACCTCATTATTTAACGATTTAAATAAAATGAAAAGATAATGTAAAATATAAGACCTGAACTTTTAAAAAACCTATTGGATGTGTGTATTTAGAACTATTATCAACTTATCCTTGAAATATTTAATTTTGGGACCTTTGAAATCCGAAAAGCATTTTATAATAATGTTACTTTTCAAGACTTTCCAAGAGTGCCCCTCCTCTCCTCTTATAAAAGGCCCCCACCTCTACCACCTTACCCACACCTCTCAAGCCTTTGGCTCAGCCAAAACCTGACCATATTGTCTCTCCACATCCATCTCTTACTCCTAGAAGCCTCAATTTGGGTATAAGTCTTTCCAAGGAAGTCTTTGAGCTCAAATCAAAAAGAGTTACCCAATTTAAAGGTAGTGTCTTCTCTTGTGTTCTTATGTTTTATTTTGATTCTCCAACCCCATAAACTCTTTTAATTCATTTATTTTGTAACAAAACATTATATATAATATACTAGGATGTTTTTATGAGAAGTATTAGAGCTAAACCTACACATAACTTTGTCTAATGGTTAAAGAACATACTGTTTCTGTGGTTGGTGATTTTCTGCCTCACGAAACGATGATTGTTAAATATTCCTTTAACACATTTAATGGTGGACATTATGATGTCACTATATTTTATATATTATATATATATTATATATTTTTACTATATTCTTCTGTATTTTATATTTAAAACATACCTTTATTCTTTGCATGTTGTGAAAATGTGATAATTTCATATGAGGAAGTGTGGACTACCGCCCCCTGAAGTGATGTGACTCGTTCATGCAATACATGGAATGTATAAAGAATTAAATTAATGAATATATGTGACCTATATAAAATATATATTATACTTGAATTATAATATATATATATATATATATCTCATTTATTTTTAATTCCATTAATATGACAAAAAAAATGACAGTAGCGTTCATGCGTACATACGGCCTACCGTCTCCATGAACGATGCTTTTCATTTTTTATCTCCAAATATTATGGAATAGTATAAAATTAATATTTAATGGATATATATGATATTTTAATAATTAATAATATTCTGTAAATGATTTAATTATAACTACATGGGCAATCATTTTCAAACAAGTTCATTTTTTTACTCATGTACCAAACATCGGCAAAAACGTCTGATATGAACTAACATTATTAAACAATTATTATAAGATTATAATATGTGATATGAACTGAATAATAATATTTAAATGAGGTCCTTAAAAAATTATAAATTGACCAATGTTTATTATTCAGTAATATAATGAAACGAACAAGACAAGTCAGACTTGAGGTAAGGGATCCTACCTCTCTCTTTCTTTTCAAGTACTCTCTTTTATGTCATTTCTTTTATGCTCCATGTTATTATATTGGAGGATGCTCTTTTATATTCATATTTCTGTAAATTTTATTTTAATATGATGATAGACCCTATTTGATCTCATCAATTTATTTTTGGAAGTTTTTAGTGGCGCCATTAGGCTGCCAAATTTTCGTAAGGGATCCTATCTCTCTCTTTCTTTTTAAGTACTCTCTTTTATGTCGTTTCTTTTAAGATCCTATTTCTTAGTTGGGGGATGTTATTTTATATTCATATTACCGTAATATATATTTTCATATGATTATAGACCCTATTTTATTTCATCAATCCATTTTTTGGATGTTTTAAGTGGTGCTGTTAGGCTGCCGAGTTTTCGTAAGGGGTTTTTCATCTCACTTTTCTTCCCGTGAGATTTATGCTACATTTTCCACCATTTCATTTGAGTGGTATATGTAATACCAATTATTATACTCTTTTTTCAATATAATTTCGTTTATGAGTATTTACATCAATGTTGTATAGTCCTTCTTTCATGGGGTGTACGTTTCGAAAGTTACCCAAATTGGTAATGGAACCTTTCACCCTCCTCTTTTTAAAAGACTTATTTTGTTATGTCTTTTAATTTACATATTTTTATGTTGGGATATGTTATTATATATCCTTATTTATGTAAATTTTATGTCCAAGTGATGAGATACCATTTCCTCTCTCATCAACTAATTTTATGAATTTTAAAGTGACGCCGTTAGGCTGTCGAATTTTACAAAGGGAACTTCTTAACCCAATTTCGTTTTCTTTGGGTTCAACATGTAGTTATTGAATATGTAATCCTTTGAATATGTGTGAATGTCCTTTGATTTTTTTACACTTAATATCCACTTATATTGGGTGTATTTATATTTTTCACACATAATTATGAGATTGATTTATCCTTAATTTAAGGATACCTTTGTTATAGGGGATTTCATCTCATTTTACATTTCTATTGAGACTCAATTGTTGTTATGCACCAATTCACTATTATATGGTGTATATACTATCCTTTGGAATATTATATCATGAATATCTTTATTCTCATGATATTATAAGGTTCTAATTAAATGTTATTCCTTAATTATTATATTCAAGTGTCTCTCATTTTGTTAAAAACCCTTGAACTAAAATATCGTTTTCAATGTTTTAATGATTTATTCTTATAAATATTTCTCATTAATATCCATGTTTTCAAAATGGTTTTAAGGATTTATTTATATGTATATTAATGGTTTAAAATGTTAAAAGCTTCAAAGTGGTATGGGACACTTTGATTCAAAAATATCTTTATTAAATGTTTTAAATGGTTTTAAAAATGGTTTTTAGAATGGATTCATTATTTTAATATCTTAAAATGTTATATTGTTGTTGAAATGTGGGAATGTTATCTTTACTTTATGCTTAAGTTATGTACTATGATTATGTTATGGTTCTTGGGCATTGTTTATGAAGACGGGTGGTTCCGTGATAAACTAAGGGCGGGTGAGCCCGATATAGCTCTCCAATGCATTGGGTAACGCGTAGGAGTTAAACACTAAGGTTTATCCGAAGAGATTTAGGGAATAAACTGTGATGGGTATTCCAAATGTAACCATGAGGGTTACTCCCTATGTAAGAATGTTATGAATGCCTCAAGTTACCTTAATGTCTTATGATTTCTATGAGTTATTCGTAAATCTTATGATTTCATGAGGTATGTTAAATTGCTTATGTTTTATGAGTAAAGTATGATTCATTGATTCTTATGTATACATGGACTAATGTTTTCTTTCCATATTGTTATATCCCTTACTGAGCTTTTTGTGCCCATCCCAAGTTTTGTTAAAATGTTTTTCACAGGACATAAAGTTGAATAGGGTCAAGGATGGGATCAAGGAAATGTCAGGCTATCTAAAACAAGGAACTAGACATGAATCTTTTGTTCAAGAGTTTTTATTTTTGTGAAAAAATGGAAGCTGAGTAGATGTGTCTACTTTGTAATCTTTGAGATGTAATAGTTATGTCCTAATTATCTAAAACTCTAAACTTGAAAAGATCCTCAATGTGAATTATTCATTTAATTCAAAAATAAGTAATGTTTAAGGCTGGGGCTTTATAATATTAGATTAATATAAATTATTTTTATTATTAAAATGATTCCAAATTGATATAATTAAAATATAATATAAGGATGATTTAAACCATACCAAAATATTTTGGTCAAAGATAACATTTTTTTGGAATTTTAAATCATTTAATAAAATATTATTTATTATAAAATATGATTACTGTTATTTTTGGAACTATTATTTTAATTTGACTTTGAAAAAAACATGATAGTAAAGGAATTAAAATATAATACTTTAACACATAGATATTATTTTATTTTAGATAAAAAATTTGAGAAAACAGAATATTTAATTGAAAATATATTACTTTTAATATTTTTGGACAATTTATTTTATTTTTCAATTAATTGAATAAATAATTTGTCGATATTGCATGAGAATTTAAGGTGATTGTTTTATTACTAAAATTATAAATAAAATGACATGATAAAAAATAAATTATCTTTTAAATAAAAATTTACAGCTGATCAAAAATTTTTGTCCCTAAAACTAGATATTATAAATATTAAAGGAAATAAAGTGACATTTTTTTCCTTATATTTTACTTAAATATTATAAAAGTAAAAAATAAAAAATATATGTCAAAAAGATACAAGATTTTTAAAAATTGGATGGAAATTTTCGAAATACACTCATCCTATAGGATAAAGATATTTTTCAGGGTAATTTTTTAGTCCTTATCATATTATTTTTAACCATAATTACTCGATTTACCCTTAACGTAGTGACAATTATTTTCTATGGTAACTATTCATAATGATAAAAAATAAAAGGGTCCTATTTTAAAAATTTGGACCTCATAATTAAAAATATGGAATAAATTTTTTAAGATTAAATTCTTATGATTGTACATAATTAATTTAAGAGAAAAACTTAAAACAAAAAAAATAGTTTTTAGAAGAATGTATTTTTAAGTATAAAAATGTTTTTGTTGATGATATTACGATGTTATATTTGATTGTTTCGGGGGAGATTGTTCCAGTCCCACAGTCGAGAATGATGATCTCAGGTTTCCCCCTTCTCAGTTCAAAGGTTTTCAATTTTGGCCAACAACGATGTGTGCTGCTCCAATGGGTTCTGATCACCGGTGATGTTAATGAAGATGATGTGATTTGCGTACCAGGGTTGTGAATCCGGGAGCGTGGCTCGAGGCGATTCTCGGCCTGAGGTGTTGACGTGTGTCCTGTTTTTGAATTTGAAATTTGAATATGAATTTTGTTGTTCTGGGTTTTTTTCAAAGCCTGTATCCGATTTATGTTGGTATTTGAATTTTTTTTCAGTATTGTGAGGTTCCCTCTCACCCATAAAGTGGTTTATTTAGAAAAATAAAAAAAATTGGTGATGGGGGTGTTACAAATAATATCTTGTATTGAAGGATAAAAAATATGTGCATCTAGTATCATATCTAGACTCATGTTTGAACCACTTAGTTAATAATGGGGGGGGGGAGGATTATTTGATTTTTGGTTCCAGTGCTCCTCGAGGTCTGGGACATGGGTCTAACAACCCTCTCAGGTGACCACCAGGAATCATGATGCGACCCTAACTGGTGATGTTGTGATGTTACATACCAAATCCCACATCGATCAAAGGAAAATTTTATGCTCTCCTATATATATATATATATATTGTGGGAACTCTCCCCAAACTAGAGGCCTTTTCTAGGGATGGGCAGCGATCCCTTGGCCAAACAAATCTGCAAGGTTGTGAGGAAAAGTGAATAATATTTTGTATGAAGCGATGAAAGTTCTCGGCATACAATATAAGAGATAGAAATGGATTTTAATTTAGATAATGTTTTTGAAGATGGATAGTGAGATATTATATAGATATTTTGAAGGTTTGGTAAATATCTGAGTCACACCATGAATTTCATTTTTATGCCAATATTAAAGTTTAAATTGAAAAAAATGGAAAAATATTTACATTTTTATAAGAATAATTTGGATTATCAAAAGATAAATTCACTCAATGATGCAAAAATAGACACTGTAAAGAATTTTTAGAATAATTTTAGTGGATCTAGATTTTAATATTACACATTTTAAAATAGATTCCATGTTATGAAGGATTCTTAGTTATATTTTAGTTCTTTTGGAGATATGTTTCTTGTACCATGAAAGGGATGCCTCACCATGACTAGTTCTGTTATAAATTTCAATCAAAAGGATCCAAACCATGACTAACAACTATTAAAAAGCTAAAGGTCCATGATTTTTGAAGTTTTATATTGGATAACACTATAATCAAGTATATTTCATGAAGGTTCATGCCTCCCCATTAATCATCTAGTAGTTAAAGTAATTTGATGGAAAAACTGGCCTTTCATGCCCTGAAAGAGTATTTTGAATAGTTATTAATGTTATCGGGATAATTCAAATATAATTTAAGATGTGAAATTATTATGGCGTTTTGGATATTATTTGAGCAATTGATAACTATCTATGAAAATTTATATGGTAGATATATACTAGGAGAAAATCCAATTGATGGATTTGAAAAAATGAATGTTTGAAGTTAATTATTTTTTTAATTTAAAATTTGAAATTCAAATATTCTCTAGATATAGATGATCTTGCTATAAATAAGTAGCATATCACACATAGAGAAGAAATATAGGAATCTTAATGATATGGAAATAGAGTATTAGAAGTAATGTTCAATCAATTTTTGCTATTGTAAAGTAAAGTGTGATCAATTTGACTTACATTGAAGACCAGAATTGAGAAAACAATCTACTATGTATATTACTTGAAATAAAAAGAGAATATTATAACATCATAGAGAATATACTTTCTATTTGGTGTGTATTATTTTCATTGATATCTTTTTATTTTTACCTACATGTTGACTATATTCTTGTAACCCTCTTGAAATAAATTAGTGGAAGAGAGAAAGAGGCCATGAATCATGCTAAAGAAATGATCTCTTCTTACTATTTTTAATTAAATACTAATTAATTAGTAGTTAATTGGAATATCAAGACATCATTTATTTGTTCTATTTAGATATAACTTATTATGGATGAACCTAGTAAAATCATCCATCCTTCCTCTTTATTGATTTTGAATTTAATTATGCCTATAAAATACATTCAAGGTGTATTTTTTGATGAAAATATAATATTGAATTTTTTTAAATGAAATAAGAAATTTAAATACTCCCTATTATGGTTTATTAGTACCCCAAGTTATAACAAGTTCTATTAACTCCAGAATTTATTTCTTGAATATGTTGAGAGAAAACAGCTATCATATAAAATATTGTGAATATTAAGGGAGTACCCTTTTCTGATGGGTGAAAAAATTATATTTTAGAAAATAATGAGATTAAATTTAAGATCTCTTGGGATTTATTTATAGTAAGTAATGGTTTAATTAATTCAATTTAGTGATTCCACTAGAATTTCTATGATAGATACAAATAATAATATCTTGAATGATGATTCAGAGGCTTGTAATTATTTATATTGAGCATTATATAATTAGATATATATGAAGGTTATGGACTGTTCAATGACTGAAGGAATTTGGGATAAAATTTTTAACATTTATGAATGAGTTAAAAACTTTAACGAAGAAAAACTATAGGTTTTTCAAAATAGGTTTGGTGATCTGAAAATGATTTCTAGTAAAAATGTGGATGGTTTATTTAACATACGTACTAAAGGTGTTGGTGTTATACATGGAATTATCAATGAGATCATTGATTATGATATTATGAATAAATTCATTAGAAGGTTTTCACTGATGTACAACCCAAAAGTGTCCACGCATTAAGAAATAACACTTGGATAATTATCTCTTAATGAATTACACAATATAATAGTAGCATATGAACTATATGTAAAACTATAATTTTTTAGAATATTCATATAAAGAGATGAAAATTAAAGATGTTTCAAAATAGAAAGTTCAATAGGTTGTAAATGAAGATGATATATGTGATGAGTTATTATCACTATTGGTAAGAAAAATTAAAATAGGAAAATGTATATTTTATGGTAAATTACCCCTTATGTGTTTTTGTTGTGTGAAGGTTGGAAATATAATTGCTAGATGTCCAAATAGGTTTAATGAAGTGGATAGTGGGATTAAATTCTCACCAAAATATAATAATAAGTTTCCTCATAGAAGAAACTTTAATTTAGGTTATGGAAGTGGAAATAAATTCTAAATTAAGGTCTTGGTTAGAATATAGGAAGAATATATAGAGGAAGATCCAGTGGAAGGAATAAATACTGAGTTCATATCAAATATAGAATATGCAATGATGGATTCAATAGAGAAGTATAAATTTGAAGTAAAATACATTGATCAACTAGAGGGAGTTTTATACCTCAATGTGAAATTATAAGGGTCTCTTTAAGAATTTTATCTATAGATAAAGATATTGTATCCATGTTTTATATTTGAATTTGTTTTCAATAAGAGAAACTTTTTCCCCTTGAATAATTTTGTCAATATGTATTGATGTGATATGAATATTGAGTGTGATAAAGGATGAAGTGAAGAGGATAGAGTTTCTACTTTAATACCATGTATAAACATATTCAAGAAGACATTTATTATGATGATTTTTGTGTTTATCTTCAAGGAAATCAAGTGCATGTATTGATGGATGTAGAAAGCATATAAAATATTTTAGAAGTGATTTTTAAATGACTGAGCTGTCCTACGATTGATCTTAAGAGGTCCTAAGAATAAGTGATGAAATATGGAATATTGGAGGTGAATCAAGAAAATTTAAAAATTATTTGACTAGAATATGTGTCATTTACCATATGCGTATTTTTTATTTTAGTGGAAAAGTAATGTGTTTATGTGTTACTATAACTCTATGTATAAGTGATTTAGAATCTGTGTATGAGTGATGGAAACCTACATAAGTGTCATTGATCTCTACATATGTGTCATATGTCCCATGTAAGTGTCATTAAAATATATGTATGTGATATATGGCCCTTGGTATGTCTCATCAGGTTACCGAGTATGTGTCATTACAGAATGTGGAATTTGGTGAGTTTTTCTGTATGAAAATATAAGATTCTGGACTTAATATATGAATAATAATCTAAATGGGATAATTAAAGGACCATTATTTATTTAAAAAAACATAAAAAATCTAAATTTTATTTAATAATAAATTTAGATGAAAATTCATGGTGAAGATTCATGGAGGTGAGTGATTTTTTAAGCTAGAAAGTGAGATTACTTTTAGGAATAAATCTAAAAATTATTACGATAATGCTGTTATTTCTCTCTGATGTTAATGAAAATCTCTAATACTAAATTTCCATGAGATTCAATCCATTAATCAAGCAAGAGTCATTTTTTAATAATTAAAATAAGTTTCATGCATTTTTTATAATAATTTAGATATAAAAGTGTTGAATCTTGAGATATTCATCAGATATTATATATCAAAAATTTATTTGTGATTATTTATGAGTTTTTTGGAGGATATAAATTGGATGTTTGAGAAGAAATACGTACTAGGGAATTTTGGTAAATTTTTGTAGAGATATAATCCACACTGAATATATTTTTAGAAGTGAATTTATAACAGTGGTGTTTCTAAATGGAGTTATTTTATAATGATACTTTTGGTTAGAGACTAGAAAGTTGACAAGATATTGCAATTATGTTATACAAATGTTGATGAGAGTAAATTAATGATCTTGAATGGATATCCATTAATTTTATACAATTAAAACCATTTTAAATAATATGTGAAATCAGGGGATGTGTTTGTTTCATGTAAAATTGATTTGAGATCTTTCTATTTATGGAAATTAAAAATAATTAAATGAAAAGGTGTAGCCACTACACCAAAAAATAGAGTAGTATATCTAACATTTAGAGAGAGTTTTTTAGGGATTAGTGTGCATGTACAGTTTATTTTTCTATGATATAATATGAAGCTCTCAAGAAATAATAAGTATGAGAAACTCAATATATCATAGTATAAAAGGAAGAATTGGAAACCGAAGCTAGGTATTTAGTTGATGAAGAAGAAGACTAGATCAACCAAGTATTCAATTTTGTGATGAATATTTAGATAGTTGAAGGTCTATAAGGATTTGTGATACTAGAATAGTTAATAAATATAGTTGACTATTAATGTTCTTGAATAAGGGTACATGATAAGATTAGTGATCAGAGGAAGATCATCTTAAGGTGGTGGTGAAGCAACCAGGAACTGACTGAGGTATTTCATGAAGTGGATACAAATTGTAGAGGTGTGTAGTGTGATACTTTATACTCTAGTGGGAATTTGGAGAAGGAACACTGTGGTATATAGTTTTGTAGTGGGAAGAAATGTGGTAAAGGATAAGAACTACCAAGAACCATTTTAAATTGACAATAATATTTATTGTGGAGAATTCATCAGTTGGGGGAACTAACCAACCAAGAAAAGAACTATAATTTTATATCCGAACCTAGTAAATAATTGCATGATTTTATTCTTTTATATTTTATGTATATGAGGTGAGGTATAGTAATCACATATAGAGTGGATTGAGGTACTAACTGACCATATAGATTGTGTTTAAGAGGATAACATATAAAAAGAAAAATGGATCACTAACTCACCCCTTCCACTCTTAGTGAGCTCATCGACCCAAGATAACTTCAATTAGTATTTGATAAAGGTTAAATATGAAATATTGAAGAATAATTTGAGTAAGTAAAACCTAAATTCTATAAACACCAGAGGCGATCCAATGTTTTATGGTGTTAACTATCACAACTGGAAGAGTATAATTCTCCCATATCATTTTTCTCCTGTCTTATAAGTGATAGATGTAATAATAGTGGAATTTACACCCATAGATAAAGATAATATGATGAATTTAACTGATAAGAGAGATCTATAAGTGGATTTAAAATACTATAATTCCATATTTATACCCCTCTTAAAAAAGGTATATACAAAATTCATGGGACATAAATCTGTAAAAGAGAACTATGTCAAGTTAAGGAGTAGTTATGAAGGAAATATCAATGTGAAGGGATCCAAGCTTCATGATTAGAAGAGAAGGTTTGAAGATATTAAAATGGATTATGAGGAACGTATTGATGATTATTTTAAAAGATTTAGTGAGTAATATATGTGGTTTTAGTGAGAAAATTGATGATTATATAATTGTAAATAATATGGTGAGAAAATTTACAGAGAGATTTAATCCCAAGGATTCATATTTGAAAGATAGAGAATATTGGTCCCTAAATAAATTTAAAACTATTCTTATACAATATGCAATGAGAAATGATACCACTTTAAAAAATAATGTAAAATATGAGATGGATTTTGAAGCAATGGGAAAAGGAAAAATCAAAGTTTCAGAAGTTACAGAATCAAGTGATTCAGATGATGAGGGTGGTGATTATGACTTTAATAATATTTTTTATCTTCTATCAAAGAGATTAAAAAAGGGAAAATGGAAGTTAAAGGTAAAGAAACATCAAAGGTTCTACAACTATGATGACATTGGATATTTCACAAATAAGTGTCGAAGTTCATTGGGGTGTTAGTCTAGTGGAACACTTTATTGGTACCAAATTACTACCTAGGGGAACTAGCATAGTCATGAGTACTGGCAGACTTAGAAACTATTCATATTATGAATAGGGTGATTCAAATCCATTTCATAGTTGGGGAACATTAGGAACACTCTGGGCTTGTTCTCCCACCTCTGGGAGTAGAGCATTAACCTATACACAATTTTCCACTTGGGCATTGGTCGAGTGGTACACCTCCTTGATTCTAACTCACTACCCAGTGAAACTGGCATTGGATTGAGTCCTTATTGAATTAGATATTGTCAAAACTATGATAATGATGATTCAAATCCATTTCTTTATTAGGGAATCTTCAAAGTTCTCTAGGGTTGGTGAGGGCCCCTCATTGGAATTTGACCATTACCCTATACAAATTTCATTGCAAGGGTGTTGGTCGACTAGAAAGGAAACCATATCATATTACATGTGGTTATAGGTTTAACCCTTGATGGACCCTAATTTGGTTGGTGGGGGTGGGTATTCCATAGTCATGGGTTCACAAGAAGATTATAGGTGGTGAGACTAGGGGTGCAGTTACTAGGGTGACCGAGGTGGGGTAGGTCGATGACGAACTCTAGTGGTTCAGGCGTTGGTGTATAAGTTAGGGCCTAAATGATATATTCTAATGGGACTTAATCCCCACTGGGCTCTTAGGCCATGTAAAAGGCTTCCCTCTATCTAGATTAGAAAAATATGCTTTACTTTATTTTAAAAAATAGGATTCAACCCTATTTTAAAAAAAACAAGATAGTTAAATTTGAGTCAGTTGAAGTGGATAAGAAATATAAAACGAATAAAATGGGTAAAAGTGAGAAGAGTAATCATAGTAGTAGGAAGAGGAATTTGATGAGAAATTAGAAAAAACAGGACTTAACTTTATGAATCTAATGATAATATGGATATAATTTTATTTCTCATGTTGTGATAATATTCGATTACTCAAGTAGTGATATTGATAGAGAATAAAGGATATAACTAGAGTACATACTAAAAGAAAATTTATAAGATTGTATTGAGAAGAATATGAAACTCAATAAGAAGAAAAGGAAATTGGTGAAATAAATGAGAAGTTTTTTCTAATAGGTAAGAGTATTAAAATAAGGAACCTGATATTTTCAATTAAATCAAGAAGTATAGGCTAAAATTAGCTGAGTAATAAAGATGTAAACGTATATAGAAGATAATTTTTCTATAAAGGAAGAATAGTTTGGAAATATTTTTTTTGAAGCATAAAATAAGTTAAATAAAGCTAGAAAAGACTTTAGCAAGGTTGTGTAAGTTACATATGAGTCTTCTCAAGTTGATTAAATGAAGTATCCAAACAAACAAATAAAAACTACACCCAATTATTTCGAACATGAATATATTTTTCTTAACAATATTGGTCCTATAAATAATTATTTGAAATCTTGGAACAAATAAAAGTGGGATAAACTCTCCCACTTAAAATTAAGATATAAAAATGACAATAAAACCACTCCCTTTAGAAAAAACAAGGCATTATTTGAGAATAGAAAAACAAAATAAAATCGAGATAGATTCAATATCAAAATGAATGATAAAATATTAAAGAATATTCCTAGAATTGTGTTAGGTGTAGAAATAGATCTTATTCATGTTGGAATAATAGGTATTTACCAAGAATAATCCATGCACCCAAGGGAACCCACATTGAAAAATGAAAAGTAAAATTTAAAATAAATAAAGTTTGGAATGAAAATATATCATGTCTGACTATGAAAAATAAACTTGAGTGTTTGAAAAATTCACGTGGTTGTTGTGATAAAATATTTCACAGGGCCAAGGAGTGAAAAAATAGATTACTAGGAGATTTTTTCTATGTTTTATAAGTTAAGGAAAATCATAAGGTGAGAAAAGTGGGTTAGTATACCAAAATAAATGTTTAACTATTTGAAAAAATCAACTAAAGATGGCTAAAGAAATGAAGAAAACACAAAAGAATGATGTTTCTAAAATAAAGAAAAGTTATATCAAAGATAAATATAAAATTAATGATAATATGTACATTATTGATGATCTTAAAATTCAAGTAAATAAATGTTAGAGGTTTTGGAAGATTTGTCATGTCATAAAAGATTTTATGAAAATTTTACCTCCTGAATAAGACTTTTTGAGGAGGAATATACAAGAATAAAATAAGAATAATTCCATATTAACTAAGGTGGATACACCTAATCCATATAAGGAAATTGATAAAGGTAATAAAAAAGACAAAAAATCTATTGATACTGACAAAAAATAAGGAGTATGAATAATTTTTCCCATATTGAGGTAAAAAATAATGAGAAGTTCTGGTTAATAGGAAACTCTCAACATTGCTTCTATTACCGAGGAAAAATTAATTCTTATAATATTCCTTATTATTATTTTATTTATATAATAACATGTAGGTAATTTGATTATTTGAGTTAATATGCCTCTATTGTACAACTAACAAGGTTGTTTTCATAATGTTATAACTACTATGAAGTGGAGGAGTGAGTGTATCCATTAAGGGTATAAAAAATGAGATAAAACTATCATTTTCTCACTAAGAATATAATATAGAATTTATAAAAATAATTTATAAATAATAGAATTATATATTTAAATCACACTTATAATCATTAGTTTTTATTGTCTCAAATTTATAATTAAGGGGGAGTGTTGGTTGATGTTAAAATCAGAAAAAGGGGAGTTGTATGTCCCGTATGAAAATATTTTGATGCGGTTATTAAGATGTGTTATGGATACATGATTTTCTTGATAAATATTTATTTAAACCACCAAAAATTATAAATTAAGTTGATATCACATGTGTCTGATTATATGGAAAACAAGTACAATGTTGGTTAAATTTTTATTGTTTTCTATACTGAGCTGCACACATAGACTTAGAGTGGAACAACTAATAGCTATTTTCTATGAAAACATGTGGTGCCATCCTAAATGAAATAGGGATAAATAATATCTATTTTGAGAGTTTTTTGAGAAGTTATATGAGATTATAATCATCTCATATAACCTTTGTATTTATTTTCAATAAGGAAGAGAATAAATTTAGTGTTATCATACATATTGACATTTGAGGTTTGATGGTGTTGATTAAAAACAGAAAGGGGGATATTTTTGTGCCCACGTATTTTATTTTCATTTTTACTAATAAGAAAAAATATTTTTGTGTAAATAATGATATCAATATATGTTTACATGATATGAATATTGAGTGTGATAAAGGTTTAAGTTAAGAGGATAGAGCTATTGTTTGAGGACTATGTGTAAAAAGATTCAAGAAGCACATTATTGTGATTACTTTTTTTTACTTATCTTCAAGTATATAAAGTACATGTGTTAATGGATATAGAAAAAAAATATAATTTTTTTTATGTTATATTTATGTTACTGAGAAGGCATGGAATTGATCTGAAGAGGTTTGGAGCTTATGTGAACAAATCAAGAATATTGGAGGTGAAGCTAGAAAATTAGAAAAATACCTACCTAAAATATGAGTCATTTAACATATGATTTTGTGTATGTAAGAACCCGGTTTTTGCTGTGAAAGACTTTGGAATATTCTTGATGATATTCCAGAGCAGCGCCTTCAGACGACGTGCAATTCCGAGCCCCGGAGTGACCGGAATTAAATTTTCAGTGTGTTCACACTGGAACAGCTAAATAAATGGGATAACTCCTAAACGGTGATCCGGATCAGAGATCTGAGTGTACGGATGGGTCAAGAATGGTGTGTTTACCCTAGGAACGACATAAAACTTTCCGGCGCGGGACGTTTGGACCCCTCGCCCGCTTCTGGAACGTTAAACGGATTGATTAATTAATTAATTTATTCGTTTATTGGAGAAACACAGGTATCTCTTAAACGGTGGTTCGGATTGGAAAACCAAGGGCACCGTTGAGTTTGGAGCGTGCTGTTTACCCTAGGAGGGGTATAAGTTTCGTGGGCACGGGTCGTCTGTGAAAAATGGCCCCAGGGGCTTTTTCGTAATTTGGAAGCTTTGGGCATTCAGCTTTATAACTTTTGAACGAAAGCTTGGTATCAAATTCTGAGACCACCGTTGTGCTAGAAAGGTGGTGTTTACCCTAGGGGAGGCTTAACCTCGACCCCGTCGGGCGTTTCGGGTGTGGGTCAAAAAATTGAAGATTAAATTAATTAAAATTTAATTAATTTAATTTTTTCTTTTTAAACCCTCCCCCTCACCCTTCTCCCTTGAACCCCCTGGCAGCCCATCCTCTCCCTCTCCTCCTCCACCTCTGGAAAGGCGGCTCCGGCGAGGTAGCTCGGGCAAGGCGACGGATCGTGCGGCGAAGCTTCGGGCGAAGCCTAAGAGGTAGGGTTATGTTTTTTCATTTTAATTACCGGACCTCCCTTTGAACCCCAATTTTTGTGTCTATTTGTTGTTTTCTTTTCGAACAAAGCCCGTGGACGCGTAGTACACAATTCTTTCTTTCCGTCGCTTCTTTCAGAATCAAATTCCGAGCTCGGTGGCGCCCGCAATCATCTGCCGAAGATTGTGGGTTTTCGGTTTCCAGCGGGTTCGAGCGGCGGCGTGGCTCGGCGGAGGAGGCCGGCACGCCGGTCGCGTCCGGCGGGGGAGGGAAGACCCGTGCGCGGTCTTCCCGGGGTCAACGAGGACCGGCTTTGGCCGGTCCGTTTCAAAGGAGGCAGGGACCCGCATGAGGCGGGTCCTGCACTGCAACAGGAGACCGGCCTTTTGGCCGGTCGGATGAGGGGGGTCGGACCCACTCGAGTCCGGCGGTTTGAGGCGGGACGCGGCCAGCGGGCCGACATCTCGGACCGGGCCGGCCGGGGTGGACCGGCCCGGGTAGGCCCCCTTGCACTCGGGGGGCCGAAACTCTTAAACGGCGCATCTGATTGACGCGCCATCTACGACGGTGGAACCGTATTGACGAGGCAGACTTTTTGAAATGGTTTTGGGAATTTTTAATTCCCGAAATAATAGGCCTCGGTGCCGCGGCACGTACGTCGAAGGGTTTGACGTCTTTCCGGGAATCTTGTTTTGAGCGGTGCGGACGCATGCAATGCCTGCTTTTAGTGCCGTCAGTGGCGTTGGGACCCTGGAACTGAGAAGGAGGTTTCTAGGGCAGTTTCAGCCGTCAAGACTGGATTTGAGGCATGGGCCCCACGGCCTGTCTTTCGAGTTGCATGCAGCGTTTCACGCCTTTCTCACCGGGCGTCCGTTCGGGGCATGCGAGCAGTCGATTCTGGATTTTTTTCCGAGGGGATTGCAATGGTGAAATCTGCCCGCCCTAATTTGGCACGATGGTGTGGGGCCCACGAGGTCCATTTGGGCGTCGACGGTGATTTTCCAGCTTTATCACCGGGCGACCGTTTTGGACAAGTGAGTAGTCCATTTCTTGTAATTTTTCGAGAGGATCGTAATGGTGCAATCCATTCATTGAGTTTCGGGACGAGGATGCGGGTCCCATGTGGCACCGCTCGTGTGCGGTGCGCCGGGATGCATCTTTTTCTCCGGATATCCATTTCACTCAAGTGAGTAGTGCTTTTGATGTGTTTTCCCGAGGGTATCGCAATGGTGTGATGCGCTTGACTGTTTTTGGGGTCGAGGCTCGGGATCACGGGACGCCGTTCGGGTGTGAGGCGGTGTTGGCGACTTTTCCGTCGGATATCCATTGGAGGAGAGTAAGTAGTCAATCTCGCTTGTTTTTCCGCGAGGATTACAACAGTGCGATCCGTTTGGCTGTGCGGAGCCTCTTGCATGATCTTATAAACAGCGGAAGCATGAAATGTGCTCTAGTGGGGTTCGCCCTACCTTGTTTGTAGCGGACCCTTGGCGTATGATCACACACTCTTGGGAGAGTGATGTAAATGGTTCACAAGTTTTGGTTGGCTGTGCCTGGGCCTTCGAGGTGGAGTTGTTACGTCATGCATTCACGTTGACGCTGGGTGCCGTGTGCACGATAGCCTTTGGGCTGGGACGTCGTATACTCTGGGAGTATACGGGAGTGCTTGGAGGTACGTGTGGTTTATACCTGAGACGTTCGTGCGCTTGGTTGGGGTTGACTTGGGGCCACACGTCATGTGGGACCCACGTGCGTGCTGTGTTCTACTTTGCGTACTTGTACCTCTCGCAGCGTAGAGGATCCCTTTGTGATCATTTGTTTGGCTAGCAGGGTGGAGTTTATTTCCCTTGGATTTGTGCTCGTTTGTTTGACCAGCAGGGTTGAGTGGTCTCCCCCTGGTTTCGCTCGCAATGGATTGGCCGGTAGTGGTGCTATTGACACCCAGCGCTGGAGCAGACGCTGCACCTCTTTTGGGAGAGTTGTTCTGGAGTTGGGTGGTTGCGCGACACCCACTCCGTGTTCAGTTGTCCAGTGTTGTACCCTCTTGTAGAGATGGGCAGAGCGGTTCTGAGTTTTACCCTCCAGTGGGGCTGGGCAGTGGGTTACTCATCGACTTCCTCGGGCTTACCCTCTAGTAGGGCTGGGAAGTGGGTTGCTCACTGACTTCTAGGGTTTACCCTCCAGTAGAGACTGGGAAGTGGGTCAACCGATGCTATTAGGGTCTACCCTCCAGCAGAGACTGGGCAGTGGGTCACCCGACGACCTCTTAGGGTCTACCCTCCTGTGGGGCTAGGCAGTGGGTCGCCCATCGTCTAGTTCCAGGTCTACCCTCCAGCACGGCTGGGTAGCGGGTCGCCTGTCGACTTATTCTAGGTCTACCCTCCAGCGTGGCTAGGCAGTGGGTCGCCTGATGACGTATTATGGTTTACCCTCCAGCAGGGCTGGGTAGTGGGTCACCCAGTATCTTATTATGGTCTACCCTCCTTCGGGGCTGGGCAGTGGGTCGCCGGATGATGTATTATGGTTTACCCTCCAGCAGGGCTGGGCAGTGGGTCACCCGATATCTAGTTATGAACTACCCTCTAGCATGGCTGGGCAGTGGGGACACCATTTGGCATTCTAGACTCAGTCTTTTCTACTAGGCTAGTCTGAGGCTTTCCTCCATGATTACCAGAGCAGGACCCTTGGGTTACGGGTTAGTTTTGTGATGACCATGACTTTGAGGAGACCTCTCAACTGCAAGGCAGTGACGAGGTGTGGTTTGACTTTCCCTAGAACTCTCAAGTACGAGGGGCACTTTCCCCACCGAGACGTGTTCTTGTGACGTGATCTAAAACCGTTCGGGCGAGTCAGTGGCGCCCAAAGCGGATAGTGACAAGGTGTGGTGATTGAGCCCCTTTGGCTTGCAGTTCGGGGCAGACGTGCGAGATGCTGCGCATCGATGATAGGGTTATGTCTGGGACAGTTGGCTACTCTTTCTTGGGATGAGATACAGGATGGATATCCCCTTACAACGTTGTTCGGGCTTCTTGACAGAGCGTATGGATATGTATATACCTTGTTCTAGTACCCACTTCTTGGGTTTGTTTAGTCTCCTTCCAGGAGTGGCGAAGACGCATGGGGTATGCCACATGATTTCTGTGTCTAGCTTCTCGTGGTTGGACGAGTCTAATCTCCTGCTATAGGTAGCGAAGACTCGATGGGAAGTTTATCTTCTCACCGTTTCCAGCTCCTTGTGCCTGGACGAGTCTACTTCCTTTCCCTTGTTGGGTTGAGATGTACTCTTTACTGCACTCCTTATTGTACTCCTTTACTTTTCCCGTTCACTCTACTGCTCACCCTTCGGTACCTTCTTTTGTTGCTACCTCGAGCCTTTGGGGTATCCTACTGAGTATTTTTATACTCACCCCTTCTTGGGCTTTGCCCGCACTTGGTGTGCCCTTGCAGACGTCAGACATGTGGAGCGTGACTTCAGTGAAGCGTAGGAGCTTGGGAGCTTGGACCGTGTGCAGTGGTCGTGGCCGGGTTCCAGGTGGCCGACCCGTCGGCTATTTCTTTTCGTTTACCTATTGTCGGGTTGTGGAACTTTTTGGTTGGGCGTGTGTTTTTCCCCTTTTTTCTTTTCAGCACTGTACTTCGTACTATTAGAGGTCGATGCACACTGTGGTTTATATATAGCAGTTTCCCTTTACTTTGGTTGTCTTTACTTTTACTCTTCACTGTTGCATTGAGTGTGCTGCATGTGTGTGTTCACAGGTACTTAGGCAAAGGCCTCCCCGAGTTATTGTGCCTTCGGCACTGGTCGCCAGCCACTGGCCTGTGGAGGTGGGCTTGGGGTAGTTGCGGCTCAAGCCTAGGTAGGGTCGGGTCGTGACAAAGTGGTATCAGAGGTGGTTCTTTCCTTGGGATGCTGTTCGGACGTCCCTAAAGTAAAAGGAATTGGTTGGGATTTAGGGCAACAGTGTTAACGTGTCTCGAGAGCGGCTCTCCGGCCAGGGAGTCCAGTGATGGTGCGGCGGCCGACGTATCCATTCACCAGGACCTTGATAACCCGCTTGTCGACTCGGCATGCTGAGACACTTGTTGCAGGGAAAATTTTGTTTGTGCATCGCATAGGACTGAGTCTTGACTGTCCTTCTTGAGTCAGCTCCCCATCATTGTTGTTATTGGTATATACATATATGCTCATCTAACCGCGACACTCCTTGATAATTTTCAGGATGTCTCCGCGAGGACAGCCAGCCAGTATAACAGCTTTGGTTCGTGACGAAGACCCTGTGAGCTACGAGGCCACAGTCCAGGACCCATCATGCAAGCCCCTTTCTCCGGGTGGGCCGGTAGCAGCACCCCCACTTGTTGAGCAACAGACAGTTTTAGCAGAGCAGGCAGAGCTTGAGCGCAGGTTGAGCATGCTCCGTGAGTTCCAACGGCAGGGACTTATGAGGTTCAGTGGTGAGCCAGACCCTCAGGCAGCAGAGGTTTGGCTCGAGATAGTGGTTTGCCTTTTCAGGCTTGTGCAGACGCCGACAGATCAAAGAGTGGCTTTGGCAGTCAGTTTTTTTCGTGGAGTAGCTTGGTGTTGGTGGAGTCTGGTGACTCAGTTCCTTGACAAGTCATTGCTTTCGTTGGACAAATTCCAGTTGTTGTTTTGTGAGGAGTTTTTCCCCTCCTTCTTGCGCTCCTTTCGGATTCAGGAGCTCCTGCAGTTTCAGCAGGGAGGGATGATGGTGGCCGAGTACGCGGCTAGTTTTGCAGACCGTGCACGCTTTTACCCTGACTTGGTCCATGATGACAACCTTCGAGCGAGGAAGTTTGAGCAGGGTCTCCGCCGAGAGATTCGTGCTGTCATAGTACCCTTGGGCATTTCCACATATGCCGGGGTGCTAGAGCAGGCGCTGGTGACAGAGGGATTCCTGTCATGTTTTGCGGTTGGTAGTGGCAGTGGGTGCGACGGAGCCGGGACGTCTTCCATAGCTAGCAGGCGCTGGTGGACAGGACCTCGATGCAGATGGCCTTCCTACTGCCGGTTTCGGAGATGTGGTCGTATACCACTGTGGTGAAAAGGCGCAGGGCCTTAGCCGAGGATGCCCTTCCGTGAGTGGATCCTGGGCCGTGGTCGTACACCACAGTGGCGCCAGAGGGAACCAGGGCAGCCCATAGAGCGCCAGTGCTATGCTTGTGATGGGCGAGGTAACTTGGCACGAGACTGCCCGACCCGAGTTGCTGGGAGCTTCGGGCAGGCAGTAGGCGCACCACCACGGCAGAGGCAGCGCCGTGATCGGAGTAGTACCCAGAGAGGTGGTGCTATCAGAGGAGCGGGAGGAACTGGTAGTGGGGGAAGACATTATGAGATCTCCCCGTCACCACTAGGTGGTCCACGACAGGCTCCGGGAGCTGACAGTTGGGACTGCGGGCAGCCACGAGCTTTGGATGTCTATGATCCTGCAGAGCATGAGGTGATAAGAGGTACACTCTACAGCTCTTCTACTTATTGCAGTAGAATTGTTAGACTCTGTGTGTGGAATGATTTCCTCCCTACTCCTTGCTTGAGGTGTTACCAGGGTGGCGTGGGGCATCGATGTAACCCTGTGTTGGTATGATAAAAGGTGTGGGACCTTTTCCTTTAGTCGATGGTGGCGAATCCTTCGCTTTTTGAGCGTGTAAGAGAGTCTTGGTCGTGGGAGATCGACTGTGAATCTTGTGTGACCAGATATCCTTGGGTGTTTCACCAAATGGATATTCTGAAGGAGGGAATCACTGGGCCTTGTCTCATGCCCAAGCAGTGATTCCAGTCGCGGCGTGCGACGTAGAGGTTTGACCAGGGAGGTGAGCTACCCCCGAGGGCCTTCGGGTCGTTTGAGACCGTGCAAAGGTATGGCGAGGTACCCTACCGCCTTGCCCTAACCCCAAAGTATGGAGTGGGTGCACGACGTCGGCAAGGGCCGACCTAGTGTGAACAGATCAATCCTTTGGTCTGTGTGCGGTGATGCAGAGCTGTGCGTGAGTTCTTCTGGGTATGGGGAAGCCAGGTGTGGGCTTAGTACCCTGTGTTGCTCCCTAGTTTTGCTTTTTGGGGACAAAAATCTTGAAGGAGGGAATGATTTAAGAAACCGGTTTTTTCTGTAAAATACTTTGGAATATTTTTGATGATATTCCAGAGCAGCGCCTTCAGACGACGTGCAATTCCGATCCCCGGAGTGGCCGGAATTAAATTTTCAGTGCGTTCACACTGCAACCGCTAAATAAATGGGATAACTCCTAAAAGGTGATCTGGATTAGAGATCTGAGTATACGTATGGGTCTGGAATGAGGTGTTTACCCTAGGAACGACATAAAACTTGTCTGCGCGGGACGTTTGGACCCCTCGCCCACTTCTGGAACGTTAAACGGATTGATTAATTAATTAATTTATTCATTTAATGGAGAAACACAGGTATCTCTTAAACGGTGGATCGTATTGGAAAACTGATGGCACCGTTGAGTTCGGAGCATGCCGTTTACCCTAGTAGGGGTATAAGTTTCGCGGGCGCGGGCCGTCTGTGAAAAATGGCCCCAGGGGCGTTTTCGTAATTTGGCGGCTTTGGGCGTTCAGCTTTATAACTTTTGAACGGAAGCTCGGAATCAAATTCTGAGACCGCCGTTGTGCTCAGGAGGTGGTTTTTTACCCTAGGGGAGGCTTAACCTCGACCCCGTCGGGGCGTTTCGGGTGCGGGTCAAAAAATTGAAGATTAAATTAATTAAAATTTATTTAATTTAATTTTTTCTTTTTAAACCCTCCCCCTCCCCCTTCTCCCTTGAACCCCCTGGCAGCCCCTCCTCTCCCTCTCCTCCTCCACCTCCGGCAAGGCGGCTCCGGAGAGGCAGCACCGGCAAGGTGGCGGATCGTGCGGCGAAGCTTCGGGCGAAGCCTAAGAGGTAGGGTTATGTTTTTGCGTTTTAATTCCAGGACCTCCCTTTGAACCCCAATTTTAGCGTCGATTTGTTGTTTTCTTTTTGAACAAAGCCCGTTGACGCGTAGTACACAATTCGTTCTTTCTGTCGCTTCTTTCGGAATCAAATTCCGAGCTCGGTGGCGCCCGCAATCATCCGCCAAAGATTGAGGGTTTTCGGTTTCCGGCAGATTCGAGCGGCTGTGCGGCTCGGCGGAGGAGGCCGGCGCGCCGGTCGCGTCCGGCAAGGGAGGGAAGACCCGTGCGCGGTCTTCCCGGGGTCAACAAGGACCGGCTTCGGCCGGTCCATTTCAAAGCAGGTAGGGACCCGCATGAGGCGGGTCCTGTGCTGCAACAGGAGACCGGCCTTTTGGCCGGTCGAATGAGGAGGGCCGGACCCGCTCGGGTCCGACGGTTTGAGGCGGGCCACGACCAGCGGGCCGGCGGCTCGGACCGGGCCGGCCGGGGTGGACCGGCCCGGGTCAGGGGGGCCGTAACTTTTAAACGGCGCGTCCGATTGACGCGCCGTCTGCGGCGGTGGAACTGTATCGAAGAGGCGAACTTTTTGTAATGGTTTTGGGAATTTTTAATTCCCGAAATAATAGGCCTCGGTGGCGCGGTACGTACGTCGAAGGGTTTGACGTCTTTCCAGGAATCTTGTTTTGAGCGGTGCGGACGCATGCGACATCTTCTTTGTGTACCGTTAGTGGCGTTGGGACCCTGGCACTGAGGCGGAGGTTTCCAAGGCGGTTTCGGGCGTCGAGACTGGATTTGAGGCGTGGGCCCCATGGCCCGTCTTTCGAGTTGCGTGCAACATTTCACGCCTTTCTCACCGGGCATCCGTTCGGGGTGTGCGAGCAGTCGATTCTGGATGTTTTTTCGAGGGGATTGCAATGGTGCAATCCGCCCACTCAAATTTGGCACGATGGTGCGGGGCCCACGTGGGCCGTTTGGGCGTCGATGGTGATTTTCCAGCTTTATCACCGGGCAACCGTTTTGGACAAGTGAGTAGTCCATTTCGTGTAATTTTTTGAGAGGATCGCAACGGTGCAATCAGTTCGTTGAGTTTCGGGACCGGGATGCGGGTCCCACATGGGACCGCTCGTGTGCGTTGCGCCGGGATGCATCTTTTTCTTCAGATATCCATTACACTCAAGTGAGTAGTGATTTTGACGTGTTTTCCCAAGGGGATCGTAATGGTGCGATGCGCCCGACTGTTTTCAGGGCCGAGGCTCGGGATCACGGGACGCTGTTTGTGCGTGAGGCAGTGTTGGTGACTTTTCCGTCGGATATCCGTTGGAGGCGAGTAAGTAGTCGATCTCGCGTGTTTTTCCACGAGGATTACAACAGTGCGGTCCGTTTGGCTATATGGAGCCTCTTGCATGATCTTATTAACAGTGGAAGCATGGAAGGTTCTCTAGTGGGGTTTCACCCTACCTTGTTTGTAGCGGACCCTTGGCGTATGATCGCGCACTCTTGGGAGAGTGATGTAAATGGTTCACAAGTTTTGGTTGTCCGTGCCTGGGCCTTCGAGGTGGAGTTGTTATGTCATGCCTTTACATTGACGCTGGGTTCCGTGTGCACGATAGCCTTTGGGCTGGGATATCGTATACCCTGGGAGTATACGGGAGCGCTTGGAGGTACGTGTGGTTTATACCTGAGACGTTCGTGCGCTTGGTTGGGGTTGACTTGGGGCCACACGTCATGTGGGCCCCACGTGCGTGCCGTGTTCTGCTTTGCGTACTTGGACCTCTCGTGGCGTAGAGGATCCCTTTGTGCTCGTTTGTTTGGCTAGTAGGGTGGAGTTTATTTCCCCTGGCTTTGTGCTTGTTTGTTTGACCAGCAGGGTTGAGTGGTCTCCCCCTGGTTTCGCTCGTGATGGATTGGCCGGTAGCAGTGCTAGTGACACCCAGTGCTGGAGCAGACGCTGCACCTCTTTTGGGAGAGTTGTTCTGGAGTTGGGTGGTTGCGCGACACCCACTCCGTGTTTGGTTGGCCAGTGTTGTACCCTCCTGTAGAGATGGGCAGAGCGGTTCCGAGTTTTACCCTCCAGCGGGGCTGGGTAGTGGGTTACTCATCAACTTCCTCGGGCTTACCCTCCAGCAGGGCTGGGCAGTGGGTTGCTCACTTACTTCTAGGGTTTACCCTATAGCAGAGACTGGGAAGTGGGTCACCCGACGCTATTAGGGTCAACCCTCCAGCAGAGACTGGGCAGTGGGTCACCCGACGCTATTAGGGTCTACCCTCCAGCAGAGACTGGGCAGTGGGTCACCCGACGACCTCTTAGGGTCTACCCTCCAGTGGGGCTGGGCAGTGGGTTCCTCACTGACTTCTAGGGTTTACCGTCCAGCAGAGACTGGGAAGTGGGTCACCCGACGCTATTAGGCTCAACCCTCTAGCAGAGTCTCGGCAGTGGGTCACCCGACGCTATTAGGGTCTACCCTCCAGCAGTGACTGGGCAGTGGGTCACCCGATGACATCTTAGGGTCTACCCTCCAGCTGGGCTGGGCAGTGGGTCACCCGTCGTCTAGTTCTAGGTCTACCCTCCAGCACGGCTGAGCAGTGGGTCGCCTATCGACTTATTCCAGGTCTACCCTCCAGCGTGGCTGGGCAGTGGGTTGCCTGATGTTGTATTATGGTTTACCCTCCAGTAGGGCTGGGCAGTGGGTCACCCAGTATCTTATTATGGTCTATCCTCCAGTAGGGCTAGGTAGTGGGTCGCCGGATGATGTATTATGGTTTACCCTCCAGCAGGGTTGGGCAGTGGGTCACCTGATATCTGGTTATGAACTACCCTCCAGCATGGCTGGGCAGTGGGGACACCGGTTGGCATTCCAGACTCAGTCCTTTCTACTAGGCTAGTCTGAGGCTTTCCTCTGTAAATACCAGAGCGGGACCCTTGGGTTACGGGTCAGTGTTGTGACAATCTTGACTTTGAGGAGACCTCTCAACTGTAAGGTAGTGATGAGGTGTGGTTTGACTTTCCCTAGAACTCTCAAGTACGAGGGGCACTTTCCCCACTGAGACACGTTCTTGTGACGTGATCTAAAACCATGCGGGCGAGTCAATGCCGCCCAAAGCGGATAGTGTCGAGGTGTGGTGATTGAGCCCCTTTGGCTTGCGGTTCAGAGAAGATGTGCGGGATGCTGGGCATTGATGATAGGGTTATGTATGGGATAGTTGGCTACTCTTTCTTGGGCTGAGCTACGGGATGGAGATCCCCTTACGACGTTGTTCGGGCTTCTTGACAGAGCATATGGATATGTATATACCTTGTTCTAGTACCCACTTCTTGGGTTTGGTTACTCTCCTTCTAGGAGAGGCGAAGACGCATGGGGTATTCCACATGCTTTCCATGTCCAGCTTCTCGTGGTTGGACGAGTCTACTCTCCTGCTATAGGTAGCGAAGACTCGACGAGAAGTTCATCTTCTCACCGTTTCCAGCTCCTTGTTCCTGGACGAGTCTACTTCCTTTCTCTTGTTAGGTTGAGCTGTAATCTTTACTACACTCCTTGTTATACTCCTTTACTTTTCCCGTTCTCTCTACTGCTTACCCTTCGGTACCTTATTTTGTTGCTCCCTCTAGCCTTCGGGGTATCGTACTGAGTATTTTTATACTCACCCCTGCTTGGGCTTTGCCCGCACTTGGTGTGCCCTTGCAGACGACAGACAGGTGGAGTGTGACTTCAGTGGAGCGTAGGATCTTGGGAGCTTGGACCGCGTGTGGTGGTCATGGCTAGGTTCCATGTGGCCGACCCGCCGGCTGTTTCTTTTCATTTACCTATTGCCGGGTTGTGGCACTTTTTGGTTGGGCGCGTGTTTTCCCATTTTTCCTTTTCCGCACTGTACTTTGTACTGTTAGAGGTCGATGCACACTGTGGTTTATATATAGCAGTTTCCCTTTACTTTGCTTGTCTTTACTTTTACTCTGCACTGTTACATTGAGTGTGCTGCGTGTGTGTGTTCACAGGTACTTAGGCAAAGGCCTCCCCGAGTTATTGTGCCTTCGGTGCTGGTCGCCAGCCCCTGGCCTTTGGAGGCGGGCTTGGGGTAGTTGCGGCTCGAACCCAGGTAGGGTCGGGTCGTGACAGTGTAAATTATGTGAAAAAGGGATTTTTATATAATTAATTTTGACTACATGTATGATTGGATCAGAGTATTCATATAAGTGAAGGAGACCATTATAATTGTCATAAATATCTATGTATGTATCACCTGACCTATATAAGTGTCATTTGAAGCTATGTATGTATCATATGACCCTGTGTATGTGTCATCAGGACAATACATATGCTTCATTAGTTATTTTTAAAAATTTGGTGATTTATAGCTTATGAAAATATAAGAGTATAGATTTAATATCTAGATATAAATATAAATATAATGAAGAAAGGTTTATTCTTCATGGATACATACATCAAAAAAATTACTTGTTATTTAATCGTAAATTAAGAGGGAAATTCATAATGAAAATTCATGAAAAATGTGTGATTTATTGAGATATAATGTTAGTTTACTTTCAAGAATTAATATGAAAATTATTGTGATGACACTTGTACTATTTTAGGATGTTCATAAACATCTCTAACATTAAAGGTGTATGATATTCACGTTGTTGATCATGCAGGAGTTCCTTTTGAATGAGAGAAAGGAGTTTCAGAAATTTTAAAGAATAATGAAGGTATGAATGTTTTTAAAATTGAGATATTATTAAGGATTATATATCACAAATTCATTTTTGTTTCATACTATGTTTTTCCATGGAGGTTTGATGCTAGAAGTTTGAGAAGAAATAAATCTGAGGGAAGTTTGGTAACAATATGTGGAGAAATAATCCTTGATGAATGTTTTTTGAGAAGTGAATATATGTCAATGGGGGAATCTAAATGGAGTTATTTTATGATAAAATGTTTAGATGGAAGATAAAAGGTCCATAATGTATTCCAATATTGGTATAATGATGTTTATGAGAGTGAGCGAATGATCTCAATTGGAAATCCATTGAGTTGAGAAAATTTCATTTGTTGAAAAAAATAATAGATGATATTGTGGGATAATACTATTTTATATAGTGGTTATTTCTTATAAGATATATTTTAGATCTTTAAATTTATGTAAATTAAAAATACTTCAAGTAAAAGTATAGAAATTACACAAAAAATGATTAAAGACTCTACAAAATGTAGAGAGAGTTGGTGAGGGATTTGTGTGTGCAAGAAGTTGAGTGAGTTGAGAGAGAAGCATAAGATCTTGAGAAATAAGAATATTGAGAAAATCAATACATAATAGCATCAAAGGAAGAATTCAATACTACATATGGGAGTTTATTGGATGAATAAGAATACTAGAACAACTTATTATTCAATTTTGTAAGGAATATCCATATAGTTAAAGGTATATAATGAGACTAGAGACTAGAAAAACTAATCAAGAGAGTAAATTATTGATGTTAATGAATAAAAGTACACAAGAAGACCATTTATCCAATTTGTTGATGGAGGAAGATCATCTTACGGTGGTGTAGAAGTATCTGGGAGCAGACTGAGTTCTTTCTAGAAGTGGATACAAACTTCAGAGGTTTTCAATGTGAAGATGCATGCTCCAGTGGGAATATATAGTAGAAAAATTGTGGGACTTAGTTTTGGTGACATAATAACCATAAGAAATTATAAAAATTACACAAAACCATTATAAATTGATAAAAAAATTTATAGTGGAGAATCTGTGGGTCGAGTGGACTAACCATCCAAAAAATGGACTACGATTTTAAGGAAAAACCTTATAAATACTTGAGTGATTTTCTTCCTCTATATATATTTTATATGGGGTTAGGGAAATTATTACAACTTTAGTGTATTTAAGTACTAATTGACTACAAAGATCGAGTTTAATATGATATTTTTTTAAATGGAAATAGGTATAACTATTTGTAACACCCCAAGATTTCATAGTAAGTTAGTTTCATGAAAGTAATTCAATAGCTTGTGCTATACGAAACACTGAGTTCGAGTGCACCACGACTTACCAAACTAACCATTCAAAAAGAGGTTATGAATAGTATTAATATTATGTGTTTCTTAGATATAATATAAGAACAAATTAAAATTTTCAAATAAAAGAAGTATTTAAAAAAAATAAAGTTTTACTGCCTTTTAACGGAGAACCATTTTTAAATCCAATATTTGAAACTTTTATATATTAAATTTGATGAAATAAACTTATTCTTTATAAGAGAGACATAAAAATTTAGTTTGGATAAATTTTTGGTGCTTTTCTGATAAATTTTGATTTTTGACGAATAGTCAAAAACACCACGTTGTTGTTTAAAACCAATTTTTTATTTAAATAATTATTTATTTAATTTAATTTTATTTTAAGTCAAAATAGATATATAATACATATATAAGTTCAATGTAATTCATTGGAGTAATTTTAAAATAAAATTATATGTATAAAATTTTATTGAACTTTTTAACGTCTTTTACCCACCTTCTAGGCACATTAACAAATTTACATAAAACATAATTTTCCACTTTTGTGAATTGAATTTCAAAAATCGGAGAGACATAGTTCACATAAGTAACTAAAATGTGGTTCAATAAGATGCAAATAATTTTGGTTGAATAGTAACTTTTGACTTCTATTTACCACACTTAAAAGTAAATAGGGTAATTAAATATAAAGATGATATTATAATTACCCTAACACATGTCATAATTCTATTGGATATGTGTATTTCGACCAAAAATCAAGTTTAGGAATAAAATATGATTCTCTTGGTCCACTTAATTTTGATTAGAACATTTATTATTATTTTATTTAAAGAAGAGTTAAAAGTGTTAAATTCAAATTTTAATAATTAAATATTTTTTTATATAGGGTTATACATAAGACAATTTCAATTATAAATATTCATTAGAAAGATAAAAAGATTTCCTATATCATGGAATTTTATTTATAATTTTTATACATTAAATAATTGAATTTATTTATGACAAAATGATGATGCAGTTATTACCTAATTAGTGAAAGATTAAAACAATTGATATTATAAATATTAAAATAAATGTAAATTGAGACTTTTGATGAATTAAAATAATTTTATAGGTTAATATTACTTGTTAGGGTTTATTTAATTAATTTTTTGCGAAGTAATCAAGTTGATATGACTAAAAAACTAAAAACTAAATAGTATCAAAATTGACATAATTGAGTTTTTAAAACAAATACTATTTTATTAAATTATATAATAGTCTTAAAGATATAAGGTTTGTCCAAAGGACTTATATAATTATAGATATGTTATTAATGTACCACTTGGGGTTCTCTTGGTACTTTATAGTAAGTTTATTAACCATATAATATAAAAATACAAGGAAACATGTTAAATATCAAACTATTTAACTAAGAGTTAAATAATGTTTAATAACTTAATATAATTCTGGATATTAATCAAATAAATCCTACCCATAACAAATATGACTTATGTAACAAACATATAAAGGAAAACGAATCATTTAACACCCGAAACAATGATACTGCAAAAAATATTATTCAAAAAGCAATATTAGAAGATCATATATGATATCATATTTATGTTTGTGTTTCTTTTATAATTTAATAAAAATGATTTAAATATTTTACAGGAGGTTAACGTACCCTCGACTAAGGAAAAATACAAGGTAAGGGGTTTTCATCTCACTTATTATTCACGCGAGATTCATGATTTATTGCCACTATTTTTTTGTTTGGTGTATGAACTACCCATAATTGTATTCTTTTTGTAATAAACTTTAATTTATCGGTATTTACATCTTCATTGTATGATCCTTATTTCATGGGGTGTATGTTTCTTATGTTACCAAATCAGTAAAGGAATTTTTAATTTTGATATCCACTCATTGGGTTTTACACAAACAACATTGATTATTTTACTCCAAGATTATGTGTGAAATCACTATTTATTTACTTATGTAGTAATTTACACTCCCATTTGTTTTGATATACTTTTTATACACATAATTAATCCATTGATAAATTCTCAAGTCATCGATATGAACTTGATAAGGGTAATTTTAACTCAATTTCTACTCATTGAGTTAAACATCCAAGTCATTGGTGTTGTTTTTACAAGAATATGTGTGAATGTCCCCTAATTTATTTACACTGAATATCAAATCATATTGAGTGTATTTATATTTGTCACACATAATTATGTCATTAATTTATCCTTAACCTAAGGATACATTCTTTAAATGGGATTTCATCTCAATTTAAATTCCATTGATACTTTTTTGTTGTTATGTTCCAATTCACTTTTATATGGTGAATATACTGTACTTTGACATAGTATATCATGAATCCCTTTATTCTCATGATATTATAAAGTTTTGATTACCTCAATTATTTTTATTTAATCATCTCTCATTTTGTTAGGAACTCTAATTAAAATATCATTTTAAATGTTTTAAAGATTTATTCTTCTAAATATTTCTCATTAATGTCCATGCTTTAAAAATGGTTTTAGGGATTTAGTTATATGTACATTAATGTTTTAAAAATAAATTCCTTTTAAAAGTTTCAAAGTGGTATGAGATACTTTGATTCAAAAATATAATTTAAATGACTTCTTGATAAGTAGTGAGACTTTTAAATGTTTTCAAGAAAATGGAGGATATTTCTCTCAAATAGTTTTGATAATTATTTTAATTTATGTTGATATCCTTCATTATTCTCAATAGAGGTCAATTTATTGTAATACAATCTTCTATATTGTATTTAATGAGTTATGTTTGACTGTGGATGTGATATTTTTATACCATTCATGGTTTGTGGTTAAAATATTTACATTTTTTTTTCTAGTATTAATATTAATGATTAGATTATGTTTCAACCTTTTCATATGTTGAATGTATTGGACTTAGTAAGTGACGGGTGGGGCCCACTAAAGCTCCTCGATGCATCAGTAGGTTTCATTAGACAAACTAGTGTCTTGGCACAAAGCCTTGACAAAATCTTATTTTGTAGTCTTGGCATGAGGTCTTGACTATGTGGTTATGATGTACGACATTATGCATTCCATAATTATGAAATTAGCTATTAATATTACATGTGATTATTCGACTAGTCGAATATCCATGTGAATAACTAAATGACCTTATTTGATTTATATTTCCATATTATGATTAAGTTTAAGTTTAAAAGGATTGTGTTTTAGTCTTATACATTTCCTTAAATGTTTATGATAATTTATGAAAGTTTCCACTATATTGTTATCCTTACTGAGCATTAAAGCTCACCCCTTTCTATGTTTTATTTTTCCCATGATGTGAAGAAATATATCATGATTAACCTGAAGTAATAGGCTAAGGGATATGAGTGTGTTAAAGGGGGGACATAATTTTGTTTTTCTTTATTTCATTATGTAATGTAAAACTTATGTATGTATCTAGTAATTCCAAGGCTACTAAACTAATCAGTCTTTCAGGATTTGATATCTTGTGACCATGATAATGATATGTAATAATGCACCCACTTTGGGTAACTAGGGTCGGGGCATTACACTATTTCAACCATTTACCTCTCAGTGATCTCATCAATCCAAGGGAACTTTAAAAAATAATTGAAAAATTATAAGTTTTTGATAGAATATTCAATATATATTGTTGAAATTGAAACAAATTGATCATATTAAAAAGGAATTGAAGTAATGTGAGAATAATCATGAGAAATCCAAGGAAACTATTAATTAGATATTGAATAATGAATAATAGATCAATATCACTGATGATGTTATTATATCTATCAAGAATAAAGTTAAAAGTATTAAAACATTTGAGAAGGAAGTCATATCCGTAAGAATGAATATTAAATCAGAGTTTAAAAATAATTAATGTAATAATAAATGTAAGTTTACAATTTTTTCAGATGATGTTTTGAAATAAAGGGTATTTCAAAGAATTTGTTTTAGAAAATTCTAAGTAATTAAATACTAGGTTGTATAGTTAAAACACATATCGATTATGATGGTGAAACTTTGAAGTAAAATTCAATAATTACGAATAGAACTTGGAATCACATAAATGGAGAAATTTATCTACTGTTGATAACTTATAAAAACATATAAGGTATTCAAAATTAGTCTATTTATGGAGAAATGATAGTGACATGATATTTCCATTGATGAAGTGTTAGTTTTGTTTCATTCTTGGACACACTATGTCATATTTTATTAAAGTGTGAAGTTATTTAAGAGGATAAATTATTGTAAGTTAGAAAATTAGTGTTGGAATATAATATTATAATGAAATAAGAAATTTTTTATATGGTTAATATTTTAATTACTAAAACTTTGGTTATAAAGTATTATATTATTGGAAGAGAATATAAAAATATTCTATTTGAAGTTAAAGGAAAATGGATCCAAGAAAATCCAATTCAATTCATTTGAGAAATTGGTTTTATCACATTGAAGAATAATGTTATCTAATAGCTTTTGTGAAGAGAATGAGAACATATCAAAAAAAGAATCAATTCATTTTAAAATTTCTTGGAAAGAAAGGAAGAACATTGAGAAGGAAAATTTGGATAAAATTTATCTAAAAGAACCAAATAACAATATCACCTTGATTATAGATAGTGCGTGTTCATATCATATGAATAGTAATATGAATTAATTAAATAATGTGAAGGTTTGAGTTGATGGAACAATACGTTTTGGTAAATATGAAGACTTAAAGATTAAAGTGAAAAGACCTATTTGGCTAGTGAAAATTTAGTTAAAACTATTTTATTTTATTTTTTTGTCTCTTTCATAATTAAATTTCTGTTATTCAACATTGTGCCTCGGGTTTATAAGTCACATTAAATAATGAAGTCTTAAATATCAAATAAAATATTGGAAATTATCTTATAAAAAACTAGAGGACAAACAAAAATTTATATCTAGTAGATAAAAAATATAATTTATGTCTTATAATCGTTGAATTAGTGAATAGTTTATAGAACTTGAGATTTGGAAATATTCATAAAAAATTTATGGATAATTTTTAAATATTGAAGGATAATATTGATATTACTTTGTTGAAGAGAAACAAAGATAATGTTTATGAATATTTCTTGAAAGGAAATTTGGCAAGAAATTATTATCATCCAAAGAAGAATAGAGCATCAATTTTACTAATTTTGGTCCACATAGATGTTTATGGTCTATTTGGATAGTCCATGACATATGGTTGGAAGTACATCATGTTATTTATTGACGATCATAGAAGGATGGTATGCTACATTTTTATGTGATCAAATAAGGAGGTTCTTGATTGTATAAAAATATTTTAAATAAGAGTATAAAATAAGACTAAAATACTATGAATATTTTGAGATCAAATAATACATCTGAGTATACATACTACATGGTTTGAAATTATTTTGATAAGGATAGTAATAAACATGAATGGGGTTGTGGAAAAAAGAAACCATATGGTTAAAAACATGGAAATGACAATATTGGTATAAAGTAGAATATAATTTCGCCATTGGAAAGAAGTAGTGAAAGTGGCTATATATATTTATAATAAATAATTACTAAATCATGATGTAGAGAAGATTCCATAAGAGATATAACATAGAAGAAAAACCTAATTGAAGTATCTTAAGGTATTTGTAAGAAAGTTATTTATTCATAATAAATAAGGACAGTAAGTAAAATATGTTGATGAACCAAATAAAATAATTTTCCTAGCCTGTTCCTCAAATAGTAAGGCATATAAGTGTTTTAATAAATTTATCAAAAAGATTTTTGAGAGTAGTGATTTTAAGGATGTTTATAATGAATATAAATAAAATTTCCAAAAGTTTGTTCCTGAATTTATACATGAAGATAATGATGAGATAAATATATACCTAGAAGAATCTCAAAATGTTCATGTTGATTATAAATTTTAAGTCAAGTCAGTAAAATGGAGATATGAACAATATAGTCAACCGGTGACTCAATAACAAAATAAATGTGTTCAAATTGAAATAAAAACTATCCTTAGAGACAAATATAATCTAAAACATACTCCAAGGATGAAGATAATAGAAAAAAATACTATGTTACCTGAGATTGAACCAACCTAATTTGAATATGTAGTAAAGGAGAAATCATGGATAAGATCCACGTAACATCTCAACTGACCTGACCACTAAGACGATAGCTAGACCAATCACCACATGGCCTCAAGTGCACCTCCCAATACACTAGAGGCTACCAAATAAAATTGAGAGTTTTATAAGGTGATTGTGGGGGAGTCTATACCCTCATATTAGAGTTTCACAATAATAAAGTAATTAAGAATCAACAGCAAAAGGCATAATAAATATAAGAAAAAGAAACATAAGAATAATATAACTAAATATAAAATATGGCCAATGCTAATTTACAACAATGCATTCATGTCCAACTGATGATACATAATATAAAACAAGACAAATACAACTAAAATAATTATATAGTATAGTACATAAATAAATAAAATAAATAAAATCCCTAAAGGTGATATCCATGAGCATCTCGAGCTCCAAATCAGTTGTAACAACCTAAACTTTCATTAATGAAAATTCCTATTGATATAATTAAATGTATTATTATGTAAAATGGTTATATAAAATATTTAGTTCCTTGGTTTTATGATTTTGGGTTTCAAAAATACCATTAATAATTTTTACTGTTACTAATATAGCTGTTGAACAGTAATAACATAATTAGTATAAATATAGGGTTTTAACAAATCCAATTTACTTAGAAAAAATAAGAGATGGCCTCATATAGTAGAATTGTTCTGTACAAATCCCATTAATCATACCTTGGAAAGGAAGTGATGTCATTGGGCTTCGCTCTTGACCAATCCCAAGCCGAGCTTCAACACTTTAATCTCAAACAGAACCACCTATGGGAGAAGTGAAAGTTGATGGAGATTACCACCTGAGAGAAGTTATCCAAGCCACCCCAAGAGTCTGTCACCATTTCACACCTAACCCTTTTGTCATAGGCGGGTGTTATAAGGGGTTATGTAACAAGACCTTAGCACTATGATTATGTTCATTATTTTTGTATATAATAAATAATATACATTCATTTTATTATTATTACCTTGTAAATGTTTTTTAAAGAACATATAGTATTTTTAATTAATATTCAATTAAGAAATCTATTTTGATGAATTAATGGATTTTTAAAATTATATAATATTTTAATAAAATATTATTACTAAATTAATTTTTATTAAATATAAATGATCGTATAATTTTTAGGACTATAATTGTAATTTTTATTAAGGTTTGAAATCTATTTTTGTCAAAACCCATGAATTTTCGATAAATGTATTTTTTTATTTTAAAAGTAAAAAATTCACATATTTATAAAATTATTTAGATAAAATTAATATTATTTTTTTGAATCAGGATGTTAAAATTATCCAACGGTGAATTTTTTATAATTTTCTGAGACGGTTGAATTTTTGGGTAATAATTAAATACCCTTTAAATATATAATTTGTTTTATGGCATAATAAAGACCCAATAGTGATGTAATAAAATACTATAAATGGGATGTTCAGACAATATATGTTTTACCATTAAAATAATGTGATTTCAGGTTTGTTTGATTTATTTTACAAAGCTTTAGTGGACCCTTGAAGACTTATAAAACATTTTAACTTTTTAAATTGATTTCCTTGAGAGTGTGACTCACCTCCACATGAGCAAGCCTAATATTTTAATAAGTTAGGCTATTTTCCTTATAAAATAATTTTTTCCACTCCCATTTGGAAAAAAAACATGGTCAAAAACCAGGGATTGGTTTGTGGTTTTGATTAGTTTATTGTATGGTGTCCAAAATCTAAATCATAAATAATTCCCTCTCTTTTCATATGTAAAACCAACCAAGCTCCCCCTTCCTCTTTACTAAATCCTTTGGATATCAACCAACCTATTCTATCCTATCTCTATAATCCTCCCAAGGTGCTCTAAGATCCCATGAAGCCTCTCTCAATCCTCTCCAAAGCCTTTGGGATCCCACTTCCAAGTAATGGATTTCTTCCATTCTCATTTTTGTCGATGTTTCTTTATGTTGATATACCTTTTTCTTTTCAATTAAAAATGTTTGGTTATGATTTATAACCTCCCCTATACTTCCCTAATTATGTTTTAATGATGAGATACCCCATTATCTTTCATTAATGCCTCCCATGTATACCTGTTACCATGCCGAAATTCCATAAGGGATTTCTCTCTCCTCATTTACACTCAAGAAATTATTTTGTATTATGAACCTGAATTACATTAAATACACTAGTACATGTATATACATGACTCCCTTACTTCCCATTTCATGTAAATATTATGAGACACCCCTTTATCACTCATCGACCATTTTTATGAATTCTTATGTCACTTCGTTTTGCTACTGAAATTGCACCACAATTTTCTAAGTCAAAGTCACTGTGTAGTGAATACCATGCCCATTTCTCTATCAAGGGTATTCACCTTTATAAAAATTTACTAATTTATTATATATATTAATTTATGAATTCCACATTCCTTTATAATTTAATAAATTATTATGTTTAATGAATCCATGTTATATGATCCATGTGGAACACTTATGCATGAAATAAAATGATTAAGAAGGGTGCGCCCAGATAGCACCCCAATGCATTGGGTAAAGATTAGTGTCATGATACATAAAGTGAAATTAGGGTTTAATCATGCTATTTAAAGTTAAATTAGGGTTTAATCATGATCCATGTGAAATGATCCTTGGATCATTCTAATATCATGTTAAGTGTTGTTGCCACATTTCCATGTTATGATAATCATGCTATATCAGGCCTTTATGTTCGTGTTTCTATTATTATAAATTGATATTACTATTCCCTTACATGTACTATATTATTCATGTGATTCCTTTTTTACTCCCTCATTGGGCTTTATATATTTCCCTTTTCTTATACATGTCCTCAGGTTATCCCATGCAATGCTTAGTATGAAGGAATGTTGTGGTCATGCAAAAGAAATTTTCAATAAAGATGTTGTGTTTTATGTTCTAAGTTGTTATGTAATTTTCCTAATCCCAAAATACACTATACCTCTCAATATTATATCTTTTACCAAGTAAATATTTTATGTAATAAATTATGTTTAAGTGTGAAATAAAGAGTATGGTTGTTATAGTTGGTATAAGAGGATATGTTTTGTTATTTTTGGGATTAGGATTTGAAGACCCTAGTGAAAGCCTTAGGGATAAGACTAAGAATAATAAAGACATCCCTAAATTTTGGTGAGTATTGAGTAAGTGGTTCATCTAGAAAATACATCCCTATCTGGATACGAGCAGGTAGAGGCAACTCTAGAAAAGATGTAGCCTAGGGATAAAACCCAAAAAAACCACTTTGAGCTAGAATCAAACGAGAACTGGTACACAACAACGAGCCATGCTGTACTCTTGGTTATGACACTTCCAGGGGGTATTCTTTGGTAAATTCATAATCTTAGTATGAACCATTATTAAGGGAATAAAAAAAATCCCCTAAGAATATATGTTGGGAAGTAGGTTATGGATAACATAGACTGAAGCCTATAAATTTATAAGTTAAGGAAATAAAATTAAATTATAAGTCATAAATTTTTGTCTTTGGATTACCTTTTATGTGTTACTCCTAACTTTCCTTTTATTCCAACTAGTGGATGGTAATAGGAGGACTCGATCTGACAACCGATGCGAAGATCAATGTGAGGATTGTTCTAATTAAATTACAAATCCGATGGGATCATGAATAAAAAACTTTTTCATGATACTCTCTTTGTTAAAAAAAGTTTTTAATAGAAACATGGGTCAATAGGAACATTCAACCCCCCCTAAGAAAGAACAAGTCACAATGGAGAGCTTCATGAAACAAATCCCTCCTACTTTTAATAGATCATCTGATCCCTCTATCGTTGAAAAATGGATCAACTACATTGATAAGATCTTCTCTCCATCCTTCAATGTTCTGAATAAGAGATGGTACTTTTGGATGCTTACCATATAATGGGTGAAGCTGATCAATGGTGGGAACTGATCAAAAATAAAAAGCCTGAGGAGGAGATCGAGGCATTGGAATTGAAGGATTTCTGGAGAATGTTTTTTGACAAATATTTTCCTCACACCCTCCAAAATTAAGATAGAAAGGGACTTCCTTGACCTCAAGAAAAAAGTCAACAAATCTATTAGATTGTATGAGGGAAAATTTAAAAGTCTTGCACAATATGCCTCCGACTTTGTCGTTACCCCTGAATGCAAGGTTGATCATTTCTTTGGTGGTCTAAAACCTAGCCTACAGAAAGACCTAGTGATCCGTGACTTCGAGAGCTATGAGGAAATTTTCTGATGTGCATATCAGAAAATATCAGGGGTATCATAGGGATAAGAAGCATCAGGTGGACTTCAATTCTGGATATATGGTGGATAAATCCAACGGTGCTAAGAAAATCCCGCACCCCACTTTCCAAAGGTGCAGAAAGAAGAACTCTAAAAATTTTCTGAAGTGGAAGAGGAAATTCTTTAGGTGTGGAAGAGAAGGGAACCTGATTATTAACAGTCGACAAGAAAAACCCATTGCTGTGATATGGGAAAGGAAGAATCTGTTCGATGATCAATGCGTTGTTCATTGTTCCAACTGCATATAACTGAGGAACTTTTCAAACTAGTTCCCTAAGTCAAGGGTTTTAAGAGGTAACCAACAACATCCAAGTTAGCAAGGGTGAGATTTTGTTCCTTCACTATCGTTGAAGTGAACCCTAAGAATGAAGTGGTTATAGGTACGCTAGTTATTCATTAAAGAATTGTGAATGTAATTTTTGATTCTGGTTCTACACATTCTTTCATATCTCAAAAGTTTAGTAGAAAAATCCCAACACCACCACAAATCATGTAAGTGAAGATGCTAGTGAGTATGAAAAATGTGGAAATCATTGCATCCCATGAATATAACTCCTCCCCTATCACAATTTGTGAATTGAACTTCATGGTGAACCTTGTCATACTACCTTTTGTGGAATTTTATGCAATTCTTGGCATGTATTGGCTTTCCTTATATAGATCCAACATAAATATCTGTGATAGGGAATCACTCTCCACATGGAAAATCGACCCCCAATTATTTACAAGTGCAAGGAGGAGGATGAATCTTTCTTAGAACTATCATCTCAAGAGTGGATATTAATTCCCTATGAGCATGCGTATATATCTTAGATGATTAAGTCTAAGGAAGAAAACATCCTTGAAGACATGCCTATTGTGAGGGAATTTGCTGAAGTGTTTCCCAAAAAATTTTCTGGTCTTCCTTCTAGAAGAGATGCTGAATTCTCAATTGATATTATACCTGGGCAGCTTCCAATATCCAATAATCCGTATAGAATGGATATTGTGGAGATTGATGAGATGAAGAAAAAACTACAGGAGAATATGGATAAAGGGTTTATATGCCCAAGTGATTTACCATGGGGTGCACCGGTCCTCTTCATCAAGAAGAAGGACAAGTCAATGCGCATTTGCATTAATTATCGTGAGCTCAACAAAATCATGATAAATAACAAGTATTCTTTCCCCCAAATTTATGACTTGTTCAATCAGCTATGTATAGAAAAATAAATTTCCAAGGTGGATTTGTGATCGGGATATTACCAAGGGTGAATAAGGAGGATATCCCCAAGACCGATTTTTTGTACAAGATATGGGCTCTATTAATTCATAGTAATGACTTTTGGACTCACTAATGCTCAAAAAATATTCATGGACTTGATGAATAGAGTCTTTAGATATTAACTAGAAAAATTTGTGGTAGTCTTTATAGGTGATATTATAATATACTCTAGAACCAAGGGAGAGCATGAGGAGAATCTAAGAACTGTACTAGAGACCTTCTAAAAGGAGAAGCGCTATGAAAAGTAAAAAAAGTGTGAGTTCTGGTTGAAGGAGGTCCCATTATGGGGTCATATCATCATAAGTAATGGGATATCTATGGATTCCTCTAAGACAGCTACAATTGAGGTATGGCTGAGGCCAACATCAATAACGGATATCCGTAGCTTCTTGGGCTTAGCTGGATATTATCACCATTTTGTGAGAAATTTCTCATGATTGTCAAACCCTCTTACCAAGCTAACTCGGAATAGAGTCAAGTTTTCTTAGAGTGATGAATGCGAAGAGAGCTTAAAGGATTTGAAAAGGAGGCTTATCACTACACCCCATGATCACACTACCCACAAGTGGAGAACTTTTTGTGGTATTTAGTGATGGATTGAAGAATGGATTGGGTTGTGTGTTGATGTAAAATGAAAAAGTAATTTCCTATGCTGCAAGGAAATTTAAAGTTATTGAGAGAAACTATCCAACACATGATCTGGAGTTGGATTCAGTAATATCAGCTTTAAAAATTTGGCAACATTACCTATTTGGGGAGAAGTGTGAAATATATACAGATCACAAAAGACTCAAGTATATATTCACACAGAAAGAGTTGAACATGCACCAACAAAATGGTTAGATCTGATCAAAGACTATGGCTACTTAATCCATTACCACTGTAGGAAATCAAACAAGGTGGAAGATGCTCTATGTAGAAAGGAACCATTGATTCTATCATTTATGATAATTGAAAAGGATCCGATATTCTTATATTTGATGAATATGGACATGGGAATCATAAAGAAGGAAAATTCATCAATACTTTCACAAATGATTGACCAACCATCTCTTTTTTAATGGTTAAAGGAATCTCAAAATGATGATGTGAGAATTCAGAAGAAAGTGAAAACTATCAGAAAAGTTAAATCCTTAGAGTTCAATGTTAATGAAGGAATTGTGATATTTGGATCAAGACTATGTGTTCCATCAAGTCTGGAGTCAAAGAAATAACTTTTGGATGATGCACATAGTTCAAATTTCTCTATTCACCCAGAAAAAAAGATGTATAGATATCTCCAAGATCATTATTGGTAGGATAATATGAATAAGAAGATCCCTAAATTTATATCAAAGTCCCTAGTATGTTAGAAAGTGAAGGCCGAGAGGCAACAATCTAAGGGTATGATGCAACTATTACCCATACCAACGTGGAAATGGGAGAACATCACCATGGACTTTGTCACCAGATTTTTGAAGACATTCAAAGGAAAGAATTCTATCTAGGTATTTTTGGATTGTCTTAAAAAGACTGCACACTTCATTGAAATTTGAGAGGATTTCTCATTGGATCGACTGACACAAATATATATCAGAGAAGTGGCAAGGCTTCATGGAGTAGCACTATCTATTGTATCCGATCGAGATCTAAGATTCATCTCTACATTTTGGAAGAGTCTTCAACATGCTCTGAATACTGAGATTAACTTTAGTATGGCTTATCATCCTCAAAATGAAGGCCAATCTTAGAAGACTATCCAAACACTTGATGAAATGTTGAGAGCATTCTCAATGGACTTCAAAGGAGGATAAGATCATCATCTTCCTCTGGTTAAGATCTATTACAATAACAGTTTCCAATAAAGAATCTAAATGAATCCATATGAATCCCTATTTGGGAAGAGGAGCAGAACTCCGACAAGTTGGGATGATGTTGGTGAGAGAAAACTACTAGGTCCTTAAATGGTCAAAGAAATGGTGGAGAAGGTTAAGACCATCCTGCATCACATTAAAGCTGCTCAGAGTCAACAAAAGTGATATGATGATAATCATTAACGAGACTTGGAATTTGATGTCAGAGACATGGTATTCCTCTATATATCACTGTGGAAGAGAGTTATGAGATTTGAGAATAGGGGAAATCTTAGTCTATGGTACATCAACCCTTTCGAGATCCTTGATCACATTGGAGAAGTGACCTATTGACTATAACTCCCACCAAACCTATCTCAAGTACATGATGTATTCCATGTATCACTCTTGAGAAAGTACATACCTGACCCATCACATGTACTCAATCCAGATGTAGTACCATTTAAGAATGAACTCTCCTATAAAGAGAAGCCGGTGAAGATCTTAGATCATAGGGAAAAATTTCTACGAAGTAAGACAATGCCCCTCATCAAGGTCTTATGGAGAAACCACAAGTTTGAAGAAGAAACATGGTAATAAAAAGAAGTTATGAAGCATAGTTACCTGCATATGTTTTAGTGTGTAAAAATGAAATTTCAACGGAGAAATTTTCTAAGGGGGGAATATTATAATGACCCAAACTTTCATTAGTGAAAATTCCTCTTGATCTAATTAAATGTCTTATTTTTTAAATTGGTTATATAAATTATACACTTATTTGGTTTTATGATTTTGGGTTTCAAAATACCGTTATGAATTTTTACCATTATTAATTAGTCATTGAACAGTGATCAGATGATTATTATACATATAGGGCTTTAACAAATTGAATTTACTCAGACAAAGGAAATGATAGCCTCATCCAGTATAATTGATCCATACGAAGCCCATTTATTGAAGCTTGGAAAGGTGGTGGCATCATTGGTCTTTTCTCCTGACCAAGCCCAAGCTAAGTTTGAACACTTTAAGATCGAACAGAACCACCTATAGGAGAAGTTGAAGTTTATAGAGGTTACCACCCAAGAAATGTTATCCGAACCACCCCAAGTGTCTGTCACCATCTCATAGCTTACCCTTAGTTCATATGCGGGTGTCATAAGGGGTTTTGTTACAAGACCTTAGCACTATGATTATGTGAATTATTTTTTTATATAATAAAAAAATTTCATTCATTTTATTATTTTTACCTTGTAAATGTTTTTTAAAGAATATATAGTATTTTTAATTAATATTCAATTAAGAAATCTATTTTGATGAATTAATGGATTTTTGAAATTAAATAAAATTTTAATAAAATTTTATTACTAAATTACTTTTTATTAAATATAAACAATCATATAATTTTTATGAATAAAATTGTAAATTGTTTTATGGTTTGAAAGCTGTTTTTGTCAAAATCCATGAATTTTCAATAAATGTCGAGTTTTATTTTAAAAGTAAAAATTCACATATATAATAACTTATTTAGATAAAATAAGTATTATTTTTGGAATCATGATGTCAAAATTATCCGACGATGACTTTTTTATAATTTTCCGAGACAGTTAATTTTTTAGGTACAAATTAAATACCGTTTAAATATATAATGTGTTTTATGACATCATAATGAAGAAATAGTGATGTAATAAAAAACTAAAAATGGTATTTTCAGACAATATATGTTTTAACATTAAAATAATGCGATTTTTTGTTTGTTTTATTTATTTTAGAAAGCTTTAGTGGACCCTCCAATACTTATAAAACATTTTAACTTTTTAAATTGATTTCCTTGAGAGTGTGAATCACCTCCACATAAGAAAGAATAATATTTTAAAACTTCAGGCCATTGTACTTATAAAATAATTTTTTCCACTCCCATTTTAAAAAAACCAGGGTACAAAATCATGGGTTGGAATTTGGTTTTGATTAGTTTAATGTGTGGTGTCCAAAACCTAAATAATAAAGAATTCCCTCTATTTTCCTATATAAACCCACCCATGCTCCAACTTACTCTTCACTCAAAGCCTTTTGTACCCAACTAACCACTACACTCATCTCTCTAGAATCCCCCAAGGCACCCCAAGCTCCCAAGAAGCCTCTCTCAAGCCTCTCTCAAGCCTTTGGGATCACACTTCCAAGTAAGGGATTTATTCCTTTCTCATTTTTGTCCAAGATTATTTATATTGATATACCTTTTTATTTTCAATTAAAAATGTTGGGGTATGATTTAGAACCTCCCCTATACTACACTAATTATTTTTGAATGATGAGATAACCATTTATCTCTCATTAATTCCTCCCATGTACACCTGTCACCATGCCAAAATTCCGTAAAGTATTTCACTCTCCTCATTTACATTCTAGAAATTATTTTTTATTATGAACCTCAATTCCATTAAAAAAGTTGGTACATGTATCTATATGAACCCCTTACTGTCCATTTCATTAATATATGATGAGACACCCATTTATCACTCATAAACCATTTTTATGAATTCTTATGTCCCACTTTTATGCTGCCGAAATTGCACTGCGACTTTCCAAGTCAAAGTCACTGTGTAGTGAATACCATACCCATTTCTCTATCAAGGGTATTAAACTTTATGAACATTTAATAATTGATTATATAGTTTCATGTATTAATTCCACATTACTTTATCATGGAATAAATTATTATGTTTAATGAATCCGTGTTATATGATACATGTGGGAAAGTTCTGCATGAAATGAAATGATTAAGAAGGGTGCGCCCTGATAGCGCTCCAATGCATTTGGTAAATATTAGTATCATGATATGTAAAGTGTAATGAGGGTTAATCATGCTAATTCAACTGGAATGAGAGTTTAATCATTCTCCATGTGTAATGAGCCTTGGGTCATGCTAATATGTTGTTAAGTGTTGTTGCCACATTTCCATGTTATGATAATCATGTTATATCATGACTTTATGTTTCTGTTTATCTTATGCTCCATTGATATGCCTATTTTATAACATGTACTATATTCTTTATGTTATGTATTCTTTAATCTCTTACTGGACTTTATATCTTACCCTTTTTATGCATTTCCTAAGGCTATCCATGCAATTCTAAGTACGAAGGAATGTTGTGGTCATGTTAAAGAAGTTTTCAATAAAGATGATGTGTTTTATATTCTAAGTTGTTAGGTAATGTTCCTAATCCCCAAATACACTATACCTCTCAATCCTATATCTTGTATCAAGTGAATATTTTATGTAATAAATTATTTTTAATTGTGAAATATTGATCAGGGTTATCCCGTGCTCCTATCTCCTTGGTACAATCCAAATATATAAAGAAATAATCCATGGTTCTATAAACACGAAGGTATACTTAGGTACCCCATTACAATAGAGTCCCAAGAAGGTTGTGAGATATAAATCTCGATAGTTTCGAACCCATGGATTCTATTACTAGAACAAAAAGTCAAAAAGTGTGTAAGTAGTATGAATAAATAAATACTACTGAAATAAATAAACAAAAACATTCTCAGGTTTCTAAAAGACACATGATAACTCTACCTACTTCAGCTGATGATCAGAATAAATATCTAGTTAGTAACCATATGTATATAGTAATAATATATATATAGTATGATTATATATTTCATCCACCTATATGAAGGAATTTAATTCAGACACCTAATGGACATATACCTAGAATACTAAGTGATGGTTGCACCGTGGCGTAACTCAGTCATCCATAAATAGTCTAAACAATACTATAAGACAAATCAATAGGGTACATTCCCTACAACCCAATAGAGTGAGGGAAATCACTCTTGTCACTCGATATGATGAGTGTGCTACCATGGAAACACTCTAATCTTGGGATGTGGTGTATAAATCCACCACCCATATCATATCACTGGTGAGAGACATCATTCTAAACACCCGATATAAGGGAGCGTGGTGCTTCCATGCTAAAAAACCCTTATAATCATTCCATAACTGATGTATATGGCGTAATCATATTTATAATAGAATTCCATTAATATATAACTCAAATTACTTACATTTATCAAGCCCATATAATGGCATCATCATATTTAAAATACAATCCACGAGGAGACACCTCTCAGACTCTTCATTTAATATGCCCACTATATACAAGGGAATTCTAATTATAACAATTTAATTAAGCATATGCTTAAGCATGTAATAATCAACATGGATTAACCTCCATTTATATTCCATATCACTTGAACAATTTAATATATAAAATTAATATCATTTAAAGCATTCAAGGAAGGAAACCATCAGGCTAAGATATTCCATTTAACTCATACCATTGAATTTTACCACATGAAAAACAAATTTAAAGGTTAAATATGGAACTTAGAAGGAACCATGAAAAAATGGGCATTTACCTACTTAGGAAAATCCATTTTAAGTCAATTAAAGACCTTAAGAGGAGACAAGTTCATTAGTTATTTAAGAAAGAAAAGGTCTAAGCCATGCACTTAGAAGGTGAACTATTTTCATATACATTTATCAAGGGAAAAATCATTTTTCTAATTCTGTTAGAGGTCATGTTCTATAATTACATATACAAAGAACTATCATAAAGGGATAAAGAAACCTCTAAGGCTATAAACAATAAAGATTCAATTCACTAATTTTCACTTTGTGATTTTGAAGACAACACACCTCATTTGAGGGGTTTTATTATAAAAACATGACATTGTTATTTAAACAATTAATTTATCACAATATTCAATTCACTCAAGAATAATAATTATATTAATCAAAAGAAACATATCATAAGTTTATCACACATAAAAAATAAATTATATAGACCAACATGGCACTTAGGAGGGGCTATTATCATATGGACAAAAGCTTATAAGGGTAAATTTCATCGTTAATCTAAGATGAACACTTAGAAGGCATTCTAAAAATTTAATAAATTAATTAATTTAGGAAAAAATAAGTTGGGACAGCCTGGGGGTGTCCTTGAATGAGTAAACCCACCTCCAACTAACCACACATGGATAAATATGCATGTACTAAGGTGAAACAACCAATTTTATATGAAGAAAATATTTTTAAATCAACACAAGGTAAATGTCGACATGCAGTGAAAAAATCATATTTATAAAAAAATGGAAAAAATTAAGGAATATTCCATATACCACCCAACTCATGATTAATACATTCCACTCATCTAATATTGAGGTCTTATTTGCTCTGATTTGGATAAAATCGAAGAAAAATAACATTTTCCCTGAAAATAGGGGAAATGAGATCACACCAAAAAAAGAATAATAGATGGAATGAATAACTTGAAATATATTAGAGTGGGATTGAGAGATTTTTAAATATAGATTCATAGATACTGACATAGACCAGTTCAGACAATAGAAAGAGAAGAAACATCAAATTCTATGTTAGGCTTGAAGATGAGATAACCCACACGATAGTAGGACTACACACACTGAAGGAGGTGGATGAAAAGAGAAATGATTTTTAAAACCTCATTAAGGCCATTTAGGTAATTTAATTCTAAAAATTGGTCACACAGTTTGGCCACAAGGTTTGGCCAAACCATGTGCCAACCGTGCGACACCCCTACCTTAAGAATCCACCTCACATGGTTGTCCCACACAGTTTGACCTAATCATGCGCCAACCATGTAGTTAATTGTGTGAGGATACTGCCTAAGTATCACTAAATGTGTGGGCTAGGAAAATGGTTTTGTTAAATAGTGCACAACCCATGTGGGGAACTTCTACTCTGTGAAATAGGCTGCACAATTTTTTACTAGATCCACATGATTTCAGAGAAACTGTACGCCCTTCACAGACCCTCCAAAATTTATATTTCCAGACCCCAATGCTCTAAAAACTTAACAAGACACTCGAGGAAACCTTTAGGACTTTACCCAAGTCTAAAAATAGCACATTGATGTGTTCCAAATCTCATAATTACGTTCCAAATTTTGGTTTGTAAAATGAACCATCCATTAAATGTAAAAATTAAATTTTATTTGGATTTTCATCTGGTTAAAAAATACAGGTCATTACAATCTCCCCAACATAGAACATATTGTCCCTAAGAGGCATTCAGAAATAACTAAATCATCACCCGACCTATAAGTGCAAGAATTATTTTTCAAATAGTCATGATCTGTTCTCAAATGCCCGACGTACCTTCAAGAATTAGTTAAGAGTACAACACTTAAGCTGTTAAAACCTTAGACAATGCTTGTTTTCAATCTGAAACAACAAGATGATGCTTATTAGAGCCCACTTAACGAGAGACCCAATCATGTCATCGTCTCTTTAAACATATGACCGATGGTTCTCCACACCATGGGTATTATAATTAAATGATCAATTCCAAACCATAGTTCCTCCACCATTGGAATTTCCTACCAAGTGTGCCTCTAAGAATTTTAAATATTTTTCTCACATGATTTATTAAATTGGAAAACATTATTACATATGCGGTCATACTAGGGACCTCATCAGAAAGAAACTGTAGAATCCTAATTGACCAAACCTGAACTGGTCACACAAACATTCCATGAAATACATAACTGATCTTTATATCACCCCCACTTTAACATGAATAGGTTCTTTAAAAATTTTCATTTTCAACCGAAAACATTTAACAGGAAGGACAACCAGTCTATCCACCCCAACTGACTATTCCCAAAACACTCAAGTTAGATAGTCGGTGTATTACAAACATAACTACAATGAATTCCTTCATGGAATCTATATTTTACTACAATAATTCTCACCTAATCCCATACTTGACTTCTGAAAACATTTTCTAACCAATCATCACCTAATAATTTAATCATTCATGTGTAAACATGAAAATGTGGTAACCCAGATCCATCCCACTAGAATAATTTCCCTTTAAGAATTAGCTCTGATCCCAAATACAAGTCTGGGATAACCTCAGTTTCATCAAACTAGAGTTCAAAGTACCTAATAAAAGTAGTCCACACTCTATATTTACATGTGTGACATCGTTATAAAGACAATATATCTATATTATAACATTGAATGAGCCTAGAGTGGAATTCTCTTAGAGGTCACATCAAAGGAAAAAGGATAGTGTCCAAGAGTCTGTCTAAGGTGTTTCTACACAGGAACCCAAGAATCACTCCGAACTAACCATGCCTCAAATAAAAACCATGTGTCAATGTGAAACTGAGATGAAAACCACATATCTATCTCAATGACTATTAAAAATTTAGTGTGGAATAATAAAAAAATCTCACTTAGTGTATTAAGGATGATGTCAAGATAGGGAACATGGTCTTCATTAAACTTGAATACACTAAGAGGATTACCAAGAAAACAAAAAGGAAAATATTCAAACCACTACAGGTCAGATTCTTGAAAGAAGATTGAATTCACCTACTGACACATCATCAACTGCACCACAATGCCTTTACCACCCGATACATTCGATGATTATTCAAGATTTACCACCAAAGTCAATTCAAGGCCAAATGTGTTCTTCAAAGGCTGTGTACACAGCCAATCACATCAGTGTTTTGTTGTTTACAAATAACTATGAGGCTGATAAATCTTGAAAATTGTAACGACCTATGTTTTTGAACCAGAAAAAAATCCAAAGGAAATTGAATCTTTTAATTTAATGGATGGTCCATTTTACAAACCAAGCTTCAGAATGAAATTCCAAGAGTTAGAACACTTAAATGTGTTGTTTTTGAACTTGGGTAAAGTAATTAAGGGTCCATCAAGTGTCTAGTTGAGTTTATAGAGTGAAAGTATCTAAAAATAAAATGTTTGGAGGGGATACACATGGTGCATAGTTTGTCTGAAACTGTGGAGCCCCAGCAGAAAACTGTTTGGCCTATTTCAAGGGAGAAGAAGTGCCCCACTTGTTCTATGGAAATTTTACCCAAACTTTGAACCTACACCGTATAGTTAGTGACACTTTGGATGTAACCTCACACTATTCACAACACTATTGTCTCACTGCTAGAAAAAACTGTGCGGGACAACCATTCAATGTGCATTCCTAAGGCTGGGGGTGCCACATGATTGGTGCACGATTTGGCCAAACCATGCATCCAAACCATGTGACCCATTTTTATGGTGAGATTACCTAAAACTCATTAATAAGGTTTTAAACCTCATTTCTCTTTTATTAATCCACTCACATAATGTGTGGCCCTCCACTCTCGTGGGTTTTATCCTTCTCAAGAATATCCTAGGGTTCAATGTTTCTTCTCCATCCATTGTCTAAATTGATTACCATAAGTCTATATGGACCTATATCGGAAAGATCTTGAGTCCTATATAATCCATTTCAAGTTATTCATTCCATATATTTCCCTATTTATATTGAGATCTCATTTTCCCTATTTTTAGGGAGAATGTATGTTTCTTTAATTTCTTCCATACCAGAGTTAATCATACCTTGATATTGTAAAATTGTAATGTCCTAAGTATGAGGTAGGTGGCCTATAACTTATTACTCAATTGTTTTGCTTCATCTTATAAATATAATCATCTCACCTCACACTGACCTTTATGACGTATTGCTTTAATAGTATTTTCTTCATATAAAATTGGTCATTGTACATTAATAAATGTATATTGAGACATGTTTGGTAAGTTAGAGGTAGGTTTCCTCATTCAAGGACACTGCTTGGATGTGCTGACTTATGTTGTCTTTAATTAATTAATTGTTTAAAGTCTTGTAATTACTTCTAAGCGTTCAACTTGGATTAATAATGAAATTTCCCCCTTTCAATATTTTTTCCACATGCTAATGTCCCCTCCCATGTGACTTGTGATATACATAACTGAATTTCTATGTTTGATGGACCTATGAAAATTTTCTTTTTATTAATTGAACTATGATTCTTGAGTGAATTATATATTTTGATAAATGAATTGTTTTAATAAAAATGTCACGATTTTATAATAAAACCCCCCAAATGAGGTGTTCTATCTTCGAAATCAGAAAGTGGAAATGAGTGAATTCCATCTTTCTTGGTTTATGGCCATGGAGTTTTCTTTATGCCTTGGTGATAATAATTTGTATATTGAATGCTAGTACATGACCTCTAACAACATTAGAAAAAAGTTTTTCCCTTGATAAATGTATATGGAACTAGTTCACATTATAAGTGAATGGATTGAAAATTTTCCTTCCTAAATGACTAATGAACCAGGCTCATCCTAAGGGGGATTGACTTAAAATGTATTTTCCCAAGTCGGTAATTGAACATTTGTTCATGGGGCCTTCTAAGTTCCTTCTTTACAATTTAAATTGAATTTTCATGGGTGGTTAAATTTAATGGCACGAGTTAAATGGAATATATTATCATAATGGTTTCGTTACTTGAATTATTTAAACGATATGACTTGCCTATATTAAATTGTTCATGTGAAATGGAATGTAAAGGGTGGTTAAGCCACTCCGATTATTGCATGACTAGGAACATGGTTAATTGAACTGATATAATTGGAATTCACTTATATATAATGGGATTGTTAAATGAAGATAACCAGAGGTATTACCTCATGGATTTTATCATAAATATGATGATTACATTATATGAGATTGATAAATGCGAGTCATGAGAGGTATTTCCTCATGGAAATTTATTATAAGTACAATCATTCCATATACATATGATGTGGAATGATTGTAAGGGATTTGTTGAGCATCGGGGAATCACACTCCCTTACATTGGGTGTTGAGAAGGATGTCTCACACTTGAGATATGATATAGGCGGTGGGATTTACATTCCATGTTCCATGATTAGAGAGATTCCATGGTAGTACACTCACCATCCCTAGTGATGGGCATGATGTCCCCCACTCTATTAGGATGTAGGGAATGTGCCCTATTACTTGATCTTATAGGATCATTTAGACTGGTTATGGATGACTGAGTTATACCCCAATGCAGCCAACACCTAGTATTCTAGGTATATGGCCCTTAGGTGTCGACACACACTTGGTTTATATAGGTGGATGCAATATATAGTTATACAATATATATATTATTGTTATATATATATACAGTTACTAACTGGATCTTTATTCCGAACATGACCCAAAGTAGTTAGAGTCATCAGGTGTATTTTAGGAACCCAATAATACTATTTTTAATTTATTTTTTGTACTCTTTGTTTATTAATACTACCTACACACTACTTTACTTTCTATTCTAGTCATAGAGTACATGGGTTGTAACTTACAAATATTTATATTTCACACCCTGATCAAGACACCATTGTACTGGGGTAACTAAGTAGACCATCATGTTCAAAGGACCATCGATTATTGATTGTGTTGTTTGGTTTGTACCTGGGACATAAGATCACATGACTGAGTTGGAGCTCAGGATAGTCCTGGAGATCACCCTCAGGGATTTTCTTTCTTTTCATTATTTATGTACTATACTATACTATATCATTTTTCCATATGTATGTCTCTCGTTTTAGATTATGTATCCTCACCTTGACATGAATGCATTATAATATATTAGCATTGTTTATCTTTTATATTCAGTTGTATTTTTTTTCTATTACACTGTCTTATATTTATTACCACTTCTACTATTTATTCTTATTTACTTTACCATTGTGATACTGTGATATAAGGGTATAGTCACCCCACAATCACCTTATGAAACCCTCACTGCAAGTTGGTAGCCTATGGAATATGGGGGGGTGCACTTGAGGCCATGTGGAAACAATTCTAGCTACAATGTTAATGGTTAGTCAGGTCGGGACTTTACAATCCATGAATGAAGAAGTGGATAAAAATGATAAAAAGAAAACTTAGAAGCCAATGGATAGACCTAAATATCATAATATTATTGGTAAAAAGTTAGTCTTAAAGATAAATATAAATCAATATAAAAGTTTAGCCCATAATAAATAAAGGTTAGTATGTAATGTTTCTGTACATGTTGAATGAGTTTATATTGAAGAAACATTCTCTCTAGTAGATATATTAAATCCTATAAGAATTTTAAATATAGTTTCTATCCAAAATATGTTCAAAATATATCAAATAGATGTGAATTTAAAATTTTCAAATGGAGACATGAATGAAAAAGTATGTATAGATTATCTAGTTGGATTTTTTTTTATAAATGGAGATTCAAAAGTTTATAGGTTGAAAAATGTTTTTTATAGCCTAAATCAAGAACCCCATGCTTGGTATGGATGATTGAATAATTTATTGAGGATGATAGAGTTAAAGGGAGGAGGGGTTGATCACAAACTTTATGTAATAATATCATAAGAAGAACAATTTATGGTGATATTGCATGTAGACAACATCATTTTAGAGGAAACAAGTAATATTTATTTGATAAGTTTTCTAAATTAATGCATTTTTATTTTGAGATAAAAATTATTAGAGAGTTGAAATATTTTTTCAGGATGAAATTCCATGAAGATGAAAAAGAAGTTATTCATATCACTTTTAAAATATGTAGGGTAATTGTTAATGAAATTAATAATGGAATATTTCAAGTTATTTTAAACAATGATAACAGTTAGAAAAAAACTAGGAGAACATGAAGATGAAAAGGGAGAAGACTTAACTATGTATAGAAGAATAATTGGGATTTTACTCTATCTAACTTTGAATTGTAAAGATATATATTTTTCTATGTTCTTGGAATCACATTTCCAAAGTCGTCAAACAAAATATCACCTCTTTATAGTAAAGATAATATTGATCTTTATTCAAGGAACCCTAAATTAAAGTTTTATATTAAATCTTGATAAATAATTGTATTTTTTGGTTTATTTGGTTACAGAATAGGATAGTTTCATTGTGGATTAAAAATCCAATAGTGGTGGTGTATTTTAAATAGGAAGAAACTATGTTGGATTTTTAGGTAAGAAAAAAAAATTCACTTTTCTTGAGTACCATAGAAGAATAATACATATATTCGATCAGTTATTTTGAACAACTTATATGGATGAGGAAAAAATTAGAATATATTAGTAAAGTGGTGTGACAACCAGTGACGATTCAATGTGACAATAAAAGTTACTTTGAATTAACAAAGAATCTCATACAACACTATCACCTGAAACACATTGAGTTCTGTTACCATTATATAAAATTGAAGGTGGAGTTTTTTTTAAAAATAAAATTTGTTAGAACACAACATTAGGTGGAAGATATATTCATAAAACAATCAGTTGTTTGTGTTTTTTTAATGAACCAGCTTAACCTTGGATTTTAACAAATTCTCTCAAACTGAAGAGGTTTGAATCCCGATCTCTCTCCAATGTATTTAATGTTATATTTTTTTATTGAAGATATTTATAATTTATTTAATGTAAGATATTAGGAGATACACTTTCCATGGGTATTTGGATGTTGTTCAATGGCTTGATCAGGCAGTTTCCACATTGATATGTTAATTTTTTTCCTTTTGTTTTCCTAAAACTAGTTTTGAATCCCATAGGCTTATTTTTTTAATTTACATTTACTCAGATTTTTAAAGTGAATGTTTGGACTAATCATATTTGGAATAGTCAATCCCTTTAAATTTTATTGTCAAAGGGGAAGAAAAGATAGGAATAAAGCCTGAGATTCAAAGAGAGCATGTTTTATTGAAAGAGAGAATGTCAATAGGGGATGATGAAATTCTAAAGGATATAATAGTTACTTATGAATGATAAATTTGGATATTTGATAAAAAATAAAAATATAGAGATTTTTGAAACCACATGTTGAAATATGTATTTTTTGTCAATTAAAAGTCATTTGAAAAAACACATGAAGTGTTCTGATGTTTTTAAATATGGATAGTGAGATATTGTACAATTATTTTCAGGGTTCTAAAAATATACCATTCATCCTATGGCTATAAATTTCATTCCATGATTTAAGTTTAAATAAAAAAAATGAAAAAATACATACATTTTTCATATTAGTCTTTTGGATTTTCATAAGAGTAATTCATATCATGACTCAATAGGTCATGATGAAATGTATGTTTAGAATAATTTCAATGGATCTAGTGCTTCATATTACATTTTATGATATATATTTCATGCCATGAAGGATTCTTGTAAAGATTTTAGTGCTTCAGGAGACCCAATAAAGGTTCTGTGAAAGGGATGACATAGCAAAACTAGTTTTATTATAAAATTTGATTAAAAATTTCCACAATATGAATAACCATAAAAATATTTGATTATATTGCTGCAATATATGTGCTGTTAAGGTTCATATCACGCCACAAGAAATTTAGTTGTTAGAGTAAGTTGATTGAATAATTGATATATCACACCATAAAGGAGAATCTCACACTATTATTGATGTTATCTGAAGAATTTAAATATTATTGAAGGAATTATTATATTGGTTTAGTGGTTATTTGAGAAATTAATAACTATCTATTTGAATTTCTATGTTAGATATCTATCAAGAGTTACTCCAATTACTAGATTTTAAATAAAGGGAGTCTGAATCTAGAGAATGTTTGAATTTTAAATTTGAAATTCAAAAATTTATTGGATATAGAGAATATTATTATAAAGAATTAGGTTATCACAGATGGATAAGAAAGAGATAAATCTTGAAGATTTGTGATGAAACAATATTTTCAGACACTTTTTTCTGATGTTTTAATGATTTTAATCCAACTATTTTAAATATTTATGTGGAATCATCACATGTTTTTTATTCAATGAAGAAATTGGAAGTTTATTGGGAAATGGGTTTAAACATGGTGTTATTAATGTTTTGTTATCAAATTATTATTTTATCAGAAGTATTATTGTATTTATAATTTATTAAAACTAATTTGATTTAAATATAGATTAATATTATTTCCATTTTTAGTTTTAAATTATACTAAGGATGCCAAACTCAAATTCATTCGATGATAAAGACCACCACATGCATTATAATGTGAAGATACTGACATGGGGATGGTTAATAATGTGGAGATCCTAAACATGGAGATGTTTACTGAAACATTCTTGTCATGAGGTGTGGAAAAAACAATTAAATCCCCCTAAGGGTGTATTATTAATGGTAACCATAATGTCGTTCTCCAAAGAGCAGTGTTTTAATCTTGGTGTCACTTAAAAAATAACAAGTTTGAATGATTTAAGAAAGCAAGAGGTTTTCTTAAAAAATGTTGATGAAATTAATATGTGAGAGAAGTGATTGGATTTATAATGGGTTTTCCCATTTTTGATGTCATCATAGTTCATAAGAAATTACGAATCCTTTGGTTTTAGAAAAAATAATTAAGTGAATTGAATAACAATTGTTTCTTTTTTTCACCTTTTATTTACTTATTTATCAAAGTGTAGAAATATTAATGGAATAATATTAACTAATTAATCAATACCAAATCTGGTATTGATTTCCCTAAATAATTAAATTAATATATTTTAATTTCTCATGTGATTTAGCAATCACCAAATCACTCCCTTAGTTGATTTTCTTCATAGATTAACCAATCAATATAAAAATGAATAGATCAAGCAATGATAGAATAATATTTAAATCAAATCAATTTAATATTAAAGAATAAATAAAAATGCAATTGTATTTAATTTAAATTAAAAAATAAATTAAATTGATAATCATTTATTAAAAATAAAATAATTCCTTTGAATTAAACTTTAGAAACTCAAACATCACAAAATGGGGTCTTCCTTCCCTTCCCCAATTCACAAAATATTCTACCCCTCCATGAAAGGTGGGGTCATAAAATTCAAATAAAATATTAACATGGAGGAAGGAATTATTATTGAAGAACAAGTAGGAGGATGATATCCTCCTCTTGGATGCTTGTCGCTGGCTGGAATGAGATGCGAAGGAATGGATTGAGAGGTAGGATCTCCTCTCCTTTTATAGGAAGAATTCTTCCTTCAGAATGTGACGCATTTTATACCTCATAAATGACTTTGTTTCGCATTTACCCTTCATAAAACCTGTTCATAAATGTCTTTTCTGTCTCACCTAAAAATAACAGTGAATTCATCCACAAGATGTAGTAGTTATGGATTTTTCATTGAATAGAACTTTTTCTAGACGAACTTTCTAGGAAGCTTCCTTTAAATGTATAACGATCAATATCCACCTTAATGGATGAAAAACTCTATGTAATTTAATGGGTGAGCACTACTATGTGTCCTATTACATATACATGTATAATCACCAAAATTTTAGTTGTGGAGACCGAATTGTGCATCCGTTATTGTGGTGGGGTCCACACTGTCCGCCCGAACAAATTTCCACCTTCAATGAATTTTTACGCCCTTTAGATGGCTGAATCAGCTCTTGGTCCAAAATAAAAATTTTGAGGAAATAAAATCAAGATTCTAAAAAATGTTTTAACATAATGTTTGGACATATATTTTATGATAAATGAATAAAATACCATTGTGGTCAAATTTTTTCCAGAAATCCAGAATTATGCACTTTTCACAATTTTGCTCATTTTCATTCTAAAACTCGAATTACGCATTATTTTAATAAAACATGTAAAAAATTGGGTTTTATAATTGAAAAAAGTAAAAATACTCATTATTTGATAAAAAATATGCAAGTAAATTTGTTCTATCAAATACCCCAACACTTAAACCATGCTTGTCCTCAAGCATAAAATCTCAACATAGAAATCAGAGGACACCAATGTTACCAATATTCAAATATCAATGCAATAAAATCAAACAATTTTCAATGAAAAATAAAACATTCAAAAATCTGAATAAAATATCAATTTAATTTCCCATTTTTCAAAGAAACGAATAATTCACATATTTTACTTTCCCCCTTTGAAAATTGATGGAACTTGTCCTTTCATTCTTTCAAGATCCTTGATTGATCATTATTAAACATACCAAGTTGAGATTTACCTCCCTTTTGATTATTTTATTTCATCACTCATGATACAATTCAATTAGAGTTATGCTCATATCATGAGAACATGCTCCTTATCCATGGGCTTGTAAATGAACTACTTTGTCCACTTTGTAAATACAAAAGACACATAAAATCATGAGGACTTGCAATAAAGGTTCAAATGACTCTTAGGATTAAGGTTGGTTGGATTTGATGCTTTAAAAAATAAGGCTCGGGGAGGAGGATAATCTCTGAAGTACAATGCATGATATTAAAAGTAAAAGTTTAATGAAATTCTCCCCTTCAAAGTAGCAACACCCACTTCCCAAAACTCAAAGAAAATGTTATGATCTAGTACACATAATGGATGATTTGTGAACCCTCTTGAATATTTTTTTATTTTGTAACTTTTTTCTTTTTTAAAAAATTATGATAATATAAAACCTCACATCCATCACCTAACCACATACAATCATAAGATCGTCGGTCTGGAAAATGGCGAATTTTGATTCTCTCAAGTCACAACCCATTTTATTCTTCCTTTTTTTGGATCTTTTTGTCAGTTGTGTCATTTTTTCTTCAATTCAAGAGGGTAAAACAATATAGTATAATAAATGATTTCAAAACCTTTTATAATTACCACAATAACACCCCCACACTTCTTCCCTACAATGTGTATCATCCCGTTCACCATAATTATCTTTACCCCGACACTTTAACTTTAAAATATCATGCAAATACCAAGAGTAAGGTAAGAATGGATAAAAATGGATTGAAACATGGATCATCCCTATAAAGGTCATTCATGGTCTCTATGGGTTAAAAGAAGGATTGATGTAAATGTGGTCTTTGAAGGATAATTTTCTTTTAAAAGGATGCCTCAATCATTTTAAATGTGTTTTTGTACATTCATGGCTTTGAAAAGTTTCAATACAAGTTCTGATCAGTTACATATCCCAAGATCACTAAAGAAATATGCTCAATAATAAATAGGAAGTAATTGGTCTAGAAATACTCTTGGGAATGGGAAATATAACATTGGACAATCACTCATGTCATGACTAATAATAAAAAATCAATTCACATGAGCTTCAGAAATTCAAATCATGAACGATGGTAGGGAAATTTCATTTACATGAATCTATTAATTCCTTCAAATCACGAGTCATTATTTCAATATCCATGCTTCATTTTAAAAATTCAATTCTTCCTTTCAATCATTTTATCATATCAACATTGAAATATATAACATGGAATCACAGGATTCCTATGAAACTCATGTCTCATAGATAAGTCGAGTAAAACATGAATTCAAGTGTGGGCATGAAATTTTATCTTTAATGCTCAAAACATGTTTTGGACCAAAATGTAGAGAGTTTAAAATATAAAACACTAAAATTGAACTCCCTTTTCCCATGAAACATGGTCCTTCCTCTCCACTATATGGGGCTTTCTTCCACCATTATGAACATATAAAAGAAAGAAAACTAAATTAATCATAAGGATCATGTCATTTAAGCTCAAAAAAATATAGAGGGACGGGCCGCATGCTAATTTATTTATTAAGAAATGAAATTAAAATCTAAATTACTAAAAAGAAAGTAAAGATAAATCTTGGTATGATCCCCAAAGTGGGCCCTGGCTTCTTTTACTACCTCCAGAGGGTTGTACCAGCTGTTATACAATGTTTGATTGTGGTTGGGGCTTCTTTGACATGAACCACCACATGTGTTTTTTCTCAGCATCTACTATTTTTTTTGAAGGACTCCATGGATAGAGTACTCCAGATCCTCCCACTTCAAAATGTGGTATAACATGCGAGGGGGGGGGGGTAGGATGAAGTATGAAACCTCCACCACCATCGTTGCTCCTTGTGAAATATTATCCATCTCTCCTTGTAATTCCTCTATTGAATATTTGTTGTCTTTAGGGTGCTCAAGGGGTTCCTCAACAGGTGAATCTTATTTTTCATCTTCATCCTCCAGGGCATAATAAGAGTCATATGATTCTGAAAATTCAATACAATTTGGATTTATACTCAAATTTATTTCAACAAAATTAAAATAATTTGAGTTCAAGAATGTATCATCTCCCTAAGTTGGTTCAACTTGAATCTCTTATTTGATGGAAAGTTCCTCTTGGAGTTGATCATCACAAGATGGGGGTAGGTAGTCAGGCTCCTCCATTTGAGTTTTTCCTCAACTTCATAGACGTATTTAGTGAAATCCGGGAAGACCAGTGGCACTTTCTCCTTGGCCTAGAATCTTTTTAAGTCAGCTTGGAGTTCATCGACCATGGCCATCAAATCTTCCAGGGAGATCCATATTTCTATGACTATTTCTTTTTTGCTTTACCATTATCATAAGTTCATCAGCTCTTTAATGGAGGGCCTCCTCAGTGTAGTCTATTTCTTGTTCTTGCACCTGTGAGTAATTTTCATTCCATGTAGAATAATAATAATTTGAATTGATCATGGATTTTTTTTTTCTTTTTTTAAAGAAATAAAATCTAACTTTGATGTGAAAATAGGAAAAGTAAATGAATAAATGATTGGATCCCTAGAAACGTTGCTAGTTTTGACACACACTTGTCATGAGGTGTGGAAAAAACAATTAAATCCCCCTAAGGTTGTATTATGAATGGTAACCAGAATGTCTTTCTCCAAAGAGCAGTGTTTTAATCTTGGTGTCACTTAAAAAATAACAAGTTTGAATGATTTGAGAAAGCAAGAGGTTTTATTAAAAAAGGTTGATGAAATTAATATGTGAGAGAAGTGATTGGATTTAGGTTGGGTTTTCCCATTTGTGATGTCATCATAGTTTTTAAGAAAATATAAATCCATTGGTTTAAAAAAAAATAATTAAGTGAATTGAATAATAATTATTTCTTCTTTTCACCATTGATTTAATTATTTATAAAAGTGTATAGATATTAATGGACTAATATTAATTAAATAGGCAATACCAAATCTGGTATTTATTTCCCTAAATAATTAAATTAATCTGTCTTAATTTCTGATGTGATTTAGCAATCACCAAATCACTCCCTTAGTTGATTTTCTTCATAGATTAACCAATCGGTGTAAAAATGAATAGATCAAGCAAGGGTAGAATAATATTTAAATCAAATCAATTTAATATTTAAGAATAAATCAAAATACAATTGTATTTAATTTAAATTCAAAAATAAATTAAATTGAAAATAAATCATTTTAAAGAAAATAATTCCTTTGAATTAAACTTCAGAAACTCAAACATCACATAATGGGGTCCCCCTTCCCTTCACCCAATCACAAAATATTATACCCCTCTATACAAGGTGGGGTCATTGAATTGAAATAAAAAATAAACATGGAGGAAGGAATTATTAATGAAGAACAAGTATGTGGACACTCTCCTCCTCTTGGATGCTTGTTGCTTGCTGGAATGGGATGTGAAGGAATGGATTGAGAGGTAGGAGCTCCTCTTCTTTTAAAGGCAGAATTCTTCCTTCTGAATGTGACGCGTTTTATCCCTCATAAATGAATTTTTTTCACATTTACGCCTTCATAAAACATGTTCATAAATTTCTTGGATGTCTCTCTCAAAATATCAGCAATTTCATCCACCAGATGTAGTAGTTATGGAATTTTCATTGAATAGAACTTTTTCTGGAAGAAATTTCTTTGAAGCTTCCTTTAAATGTATAATTATCAATATCCACCTTAATGGAGAAAAACTCCATGGAATTTAATGGGTGAGCACGTCTATGCGTCATATTCGATATCCAGGTAGAATCACCAAAATTGTAGCTGTGGAGACCGAATTGTGCATCCGTTACGGTGGTGGGGTCCACGCTGTCTACCTGAACAAATTTCCAATTTTAATGAATTTTTAGGCTCTTTAGATGGCCAAATCAGCTCCTTGTCCAGCAGATAAAATTGGAGGAAATAAAATCAATATTCTAAAAAAATTTATCACAAAGTTTAGACATATATTTTATGAGAAATGACAAAAATACCCTTGTGGTCAAAATCTGTCCAAAAATCCAGAATTATGCACTTTTCACAATTTTTCTCATTTTCATTCTAATACTCAAATTACCCATTATTTTAATAAAACATGTAATTACATGGGGTTTATCATTAAAAAACAGTAAAAAATACTCATTATTGGGAAAAAAATATGCATGTAAATTTACTTTGTCAGTTACCAATGTGGATATCCTAAGCATGAGGATACTCAGCAATATAGAGATCCCAAATATGAGTATGGTTACCAATTTGGAGATCCTAAACATGTGGATAGTCCCCAATGTGGGGATGGTAACCAATGCGGAGTTGAACAACGTGAGGATAACAACCAATGTGTGTATCATTTTCCTTTTCCATAAAAGTATAATTTTTATCTGAATGGAATAGTGATATTTTATCTTAATTATAGAAACATCTAAATACAAAATTATGGTGAAATGTAATGATGAAGATTGTGTTAACCGATGTGAATATGTAATGAGATGGAATTTCATGACATGGAAGTCCACATGGATATTTAAATAGGAAATAAGTGCTATGATAACCTGAACATTCTATAGGGGATAATTAATTTTCACTATATGCATATGAAAATTCAAAAATATCTGGACAAGAAATCGCACGATCCTATTCCCCAAGGGATGAAAGTTGTAAACCACATGCTATTATAATTTAAGGATATTCCAAGATCTTCAGAATGGATTGAAGCATGATTTTAATAGGAATATTTGAAGGCTTGGATGAGAAAATGGGTTCCTATAAATAAATATAGGACCGATGATAAGAAAAAGAGAAAATTGGGATGGAAGAATGTGACTTGCTAGCATTTTTATATTTATTTATTTTTTATTTTTCATTTTGTTTTAGTTTTTGTAATTTCTCACACTCCTCCATTTATTCTCATTACTTTATGAATGGATGGGTAACACCTGTAAGTGATTTTTAAAGGGAAGGTGAACCAGTTGTAATTCTTGAGTCTTTGAGTTTCAATAAAATAATCTCTTTCATGTTATCCAAATCCAATATTTTTTAGTATGCTTTAATTTTTAATGTGGATTTTTTATTTAACTCTTTATTATTTATTACCTTGGTTGATGATTTATCATCTCCATTTGTTTTGTTTTAGATAATACTTGGTGAAATGGTCTGGGATATGTGGTGAATTGTTAAGTGGTTTCTGACACGAGAGGAATTGTAAATGGATAATCCCAGACTACTTAGGAATAACAAGAATTAGTTGGGTATTTTCTATATAAATTGGGGGTGATAACTATATCACTTTATCACATAGTAAGAAGGTTAGAGTATTTTTTTAGGCTAGTATAACCATTATCATTCAACGAAGGGTGAAAATGGGAAGCAGTTACAAATTCTCTGACTTATCAATTAATAATAAGAAAATATCAACAATTAGAGACCTAGATATAATTAAAATTTTAAAGATATCCCTAACATGATAAATTTTTTCCCACCACATATTTTTAAATATTCGTTTTATACTCACTTGATTTTAAAGTAAAAGTACCCCCTTTTTCTTAGACAAAAGAAAAAAATTAATTTAGTGCACTCCTCTCTAGAGAAAACCTTAGGTTAAAACCCCCACTACATTATATTAGGAAATAAAATATATTTTTTCACACTCTGTGATAAAAACTGTCTCAAAATATTGCCCCCATTTCTAAGGATTTAGTTCCAAATATAATATTTAAATTTCATGAAATGAGCTTCTAATATCCGATTTTTTATTTTGATCCTAAAATTGGGATAACTCTGTTAGAGTAATAAAAATATATTTATAACTATAATTTAAGGAAATAATTCTCACAAAGTCGAGTGAAACCCATAGTTTTCACTTTTATCTTGAGGAGATGGATGAAAACACCAACTAGACCCTCTGAGATTTGTGTGCACCATGATTTCCTCATCAATACAACCAAATTGCTATGCCTCAAATGAAAAATGAATTTTAATTAAAAAGTAACATAATCCAAAATTTTTACCAAGTTCCATGTCCTTGTAGGAGAATATCCTAATAGGCACCTTTAGAAATTCACTCATGTTTTTTAAACTTTAAAACCCCTAGGGTGGATAAGGAGCAAGTTAAGTGGAGAGATATTACCTTCTCACTTGAAAGAGATTTGAAATAGTGATTTTATATTCTTCAAGGAGGAGAATCCCATTATTGGGATGATATTTAAAGGATCTTATGAAAATATTTTCCCCAAATCTAGGAATAAAACAATAATAAGTGAGATATATACCATAAGACAAGCATCGAGATGTGAGAGATTCAAGAAGAAATGTACTAGATCCCCCCCAAAAGTTGTTTAATAGAACGATTTCCTTATGTTACTATACCATAGATTTATAAAAAATTATAGAAATAAACTAGATTCTTCATATGGGTAGATCTGGTTAACAAATCACTAGGATAAGAAAAGGGAGAAATTGGGGAGATTGTGCAAAACTCACAATAACTCAGCATAAGAGGTATTATTATTAGAGAAATTTAGGAGGCAAGAACTTATGAATCATCACCTTTACTTGAAACTAATCTCAAATATCTAACCGGTTTGGGGAGACAAAAGGTCATGAAGAAAATCAATTTATAAAAAACACATATGGTGTGTGGTTTATACTCATAACCTATTCATTTCGCTGACATGTGTGCTGATGTGCAAGGTATAAAGAGTTGTAAAACATCATTACATCCATGGTACTTCCAAAAAACTAAGGATGAATAGATCCTAAAAAAGTATAGTATGAATTTTGAAATTAACAGAACCCAGAAAGATCCCCTATCAAAATCAGTCCTGAAACTATCCCCCATTTCAACAACAATTATTTCAAAACACACCCCATCCAGCAATATTATAAATGAACTTATAACCAACCCAGTTACTAAAAACCCTTAATTTTATAAAATAAATAATACCTAAAAAAACCTTTATCCAATACAACATACTTAGAAAAACAATAACTATAATCCAAGGTTAAAGGGTTTGAAGATAAAATGGACAAGCCAACAACCCAATTCATAATTCTAGTGAATATTCTATCATAGAATCTTGAGATATTACCAGATCAAATCCCAAATCATAAGGAAAATATCATCATGATAATAATAATAATAAGTGGGAAAAAATGAACCACCTAAACCTAATAAAAATCAACTATAAATTTTGGAAAATAAGTATAAAAATTGAGAATAGAAATCTAAAATGAAACCCAAATGAGAATAATAAAATAATATTGAAGAAGGAAGAACCATAAGGTTCAATAACGAAATACTGGAGACACCCATAAATAGGAAAAAAAGGGAAAATAAAGTTATTACACTTATATTCCTATCGAATATGATTTAGTCAAAGTAGAGTGAAGAAGAATAACTATAAAGGGAGATTATGGAAACCTTTCAAAAAGATAAAATAAATATTTCCCTTCTAGAATCTATAAAAAAATCATTAAATATGACAAATTTATCAATAGGCATTTTATTGAAAATATTTTTCTTTATGGAAATGATAGTATTAGTTTATGAAGAAGTTTTTAAGCTCTTTTCACACCCCAACTTCCCACCAAATGTCAAGATCAAAAGACATTATCTATTAACTACACCATTGGATCTATAACTTTTTCTAATTCATTATGTAATTTAAGAGATTCTATAAATTTTATGCCTCACTCAATGTTTAAATCTTTGAGTATAAAATATTTAAATCCCATAAGAGTGGTGGTACAAAATAAAAATAGATCAACTATTTTTCTAGTGAGAGTTTTAGAGGATGTGGTAATAAGATTTAAAGGCTTGATATTTCTATTTGACTTCTTTGTACTTACCATGGAAGAATATAGAGAACCTGAACACTTAGCCATCATATTGGGAATACCATTATTAAAAAAATCCAAGAAAATAATCAATGCACATGATAGAATCCTCACCATGGAGTTTTGAGGAAACACTGTCCACCTCAATATTTTCAAATCAATACAACACATTTTATATGAATAATTTGTTTTTACACTCTCTAATATTGAATAAACTAAATCTAAAAAATTCCATGAATGTTTCATGAATTTTTAACTTTATGAAATAAAATTTTTATTTAAAATAAAATAAAATATTAGGATTTATAGAATTATGAATATTCTCGAAATTATATTTTCAAATTAGAATAAGTGGTAAGATATGAGTTTTCTAATGGGATTTTTGATTTATTTTTAAAATAATAAGGTTATATGTTACCTTTTTTATAGGATATTCATTCCTTATTGGTGGGGAACCTGAATTTAATTTAATCTCTTTAATAGCCCCTAAATATAGAATTAAAATCACTTTCCACTAATTTTTTATATGTATATCTCATGTAAGGATGAAAAATTCCAATAACAATTGCTAAAAATATATCTGGAACCCAATAAAAAACTTTGAATGAAAATTTCTCATAAATAAGGTTTATCTTAGGTGATATTTGAGGAATAATCCAAGAAATAGAAATCTACTTGAGTGAGATTTTAAGGTAGTCCGACAACCACAAATAAGGATAAATACCACCATAATAAAAGCAGTGAAAAAGGTAATAGAGAATTTACTGGTCAAAAAAATCATCTACCCCATTTATGAATCACAAAATGTTGGCCCCATCCATGTAGTTCTAATGAAAATTAACCTAACCATTTTGATAAATGTGAAAAAAAGTAATTGATTTCTATGAGAATTAAAAATATATTGAGAGTGTGTATTGATTATAGATAGTTAAATCAAGTCACTAGAAAAGATCACTTTACAATTCCTTTAATTTAATAAATGCTATAAATCTTGGAAGGAATAACTAAATACTATTTATTAGATGAATTTTTAGGTTATTTTTAGGTTCTTATTTCTCTATAAGACCAAAAAAGATCACATTCACATGCCCTTTTGGTACTTTTTCCAATAAGAGGATTCCTTTCAGGTTATGAAATTTCTCAGGTACATTTATAAGGTGAATGGTAGGTATCTTCAAAGATAATATTGAAGAATTTATGGATTTATTATTAGATGAATTTACTATTTGTAATAATTCTTTTGATCATTGTTTAAAAATATGGAAAAGTGTTAAAAACATGTATTGATAAAAATATTGTTTAAAATTATGAAAATTAAAAATTCCCATCAAAAATAGGAATAATCGTAGGGAAAAGTATTTCACAGAAATGAATTTTGGTTGATAAATCTAAAATTTAATTAATAAATTTATTTTCTTACCCAACTTGTGTTAAACATGTTAGATATTTCTTATTTCATACAAGCTTCTAAAAAATATTCATGAAGGATTTTAGTAATATTACTACCCCTCATTCTAGGATACATTTAAAAGTATTTGAAATTTATTTTAACGAAGACTTCATGGAAAAATTTGATAAACATAAGAGGAGACTAATGAACACACTTTTCACAACCCAATTTAGATAACCTATCCAACTAGGCTCTAAACTAGACCATAGAAAGAACCAAAGGGCCTTACTAAACCCCATGGGATGTAAATAAGAACTTAGAAATATTAAAACAACTAGTGAGGAATACATAGAGATAAAATAAACTAAAAGTAAATATTCAATAAACAAATGAGTGACAACGGTTGTGGTACAACCAAAAGTAGTAAGACACAACCCAAAATAGATGTATAGAAACATCCAAAAGTAAGGAAAACCAAAACTACCAACAACTAATACATGTGATATATGGGAAAATTTCCAATATCTCTCCACTAGTTACCTATATCTGGATGATAAATCCACACAGCCTCACTACAGTGCCTTTATCTTTACAACATAATAAAAACAGGGTCTAAACAACCCCAAGGGTGTTTGAAATGTGTGAGATAAACATGATCAGTAGGCTCCCACCAATGTTTTCCATAAAAAGTATCTATAAAACAATACTAATATTCTAAATTTATGAGAAAACATGACATGATAAAACAATTTCACTTTTATATAAAAATCATGGTAAAATAATTTCCCATTTTAAACAATTATAGAACAAGTGCTACTTAATATAGTTTTTTATAATATTTCAATAAACTAATTTCATTTATCAAATCTCAAATCATATATCATTTCAAATCCAAAACAACACAAATCCATGAAAAATAGAGATTTCACCTAGGATAACATTGGTCTAGGTTAGTCAGGTATCTCATACCTTAGTAATATGTCAAGACTAGTGAATAATCTACATGTTCCCTAGAACAACAAGGCCTAGAGAACATTATAAGACCTCATGAGTGAACCCCTTATAGTTTTAGATAATCAAGTCCCTTGGAAACATGTCATAGGGAATAGAGGGATACCCCATGAGTAAACCCCATACAGAAACAAGAATTAAACCTAATATAAAACCCCTTCCTAGGTATCTAAGGTTCCCATGTACTTTATATGTCATACCATTTCAAAAGGTATTATCAAATATTAAAAAAAAATCTAAAAAACCATTTCATCAAAAAATTATTTGAAAATAAAATTTTCAATGCTTAAAAAACAAACTTTTATTTTTAAAAAAAGGGGAAAACCATATTTTATTAAAAACCCATTTATGCATACATATCAAAAAATTAATGAAGCATGAAATTTACTATTCATAAATCAATTTATAAAAAAATATAATCCAAGTTTCATTAAACATAGGATATAGACGTAAAAAATAACCTCAATCTTATGTTTCACACCAACCACAATATAATCCAAACACCATAAGGAAAAATAATGCTATAAAAATCAATGGGAGTCCCTAAAAAATGATTCCTATAACTTCTAAGTTATTTTTCTTAATAAAATGTTTGGCATATATGATTTTTCAATACAAAACTCAAAGATCACACACAGATCATGATAACCAACATGAGATACAACCTTGGAGAGATGAAAAAATGACGATTCTATAAGAAATGAAGAAAAAAAATAATAAAATGACTTATATACCTGAAAAATTATTTATCAAAACACTTCTAATTCAAAGAAGAATGAAAAAAATACGATAAATGATTAAAATTAACAAAACATTGAAAAATGATAAATCTAGGATCAAAATTCCTATAAAATATGATCAAAGGAGCTTAGAATGCTAAGGGAAATCCTCTCTTGGATCATTGGTCAAGTTAGATTAAAAAAGGATGGATATGAGGTTAATTAAGGTCTTTAATGGATCAAAATTATGATTAAAACCTTAATGTTCCACCCCAAATTGAGGCCATAGTATACCCGGTGGTGGCCATCGGATGCCTGATAGCCATTATAAATGTGTAGTGGACATTTTCCATCCCACCAGTGGGATATTATAGGTCCACCAATGGTCTGGTGGAGGCCCCCTAACTAGATAGTGGCTATAGGAAGAATTCCTATAGCATGGGACTCCACATCGACTGGGTGATGTGGTTCATAAATGTCACACCATGTTTTTATTTTTCATCCCATGTTCCTGTTCTTTTGGGATCTTGGTTTCTCTTTTGAGTTTTGTGTGTGAAGGGGTTAAAAATTGAGGTATATCTTTGTTTAATTTTAACCTTGTCATTATCCCTTAGTTCATTTGGGAGTTCTTGGAGAAAATTTGGGTTTTTGGGCTTAACAGTTGCCTGTGCATAGTTTTGAAAACATTGCAGCCCATCCTAAGTAACCGTGACATAGGTATTGGATTCAAACAGAAGCTATCACATGGTTTGTGCATAATTAGTCAAATTTTGTGGTTTGGTCATAAAAAAGATCCCCTCTTGGGAATTAGCTACTACATGAAAGGTGCACAATTTGGAAAACTGTGAAGCTAAACTATACGAGTTGCCTAGATCTAAAATTTTGTGAAATTACATGTATTATATCTTAGTATTTTTTTAACAAAAAACGCCTCCCCTATCCTCTCTCAAGTTTTTTCATCCCTAAGGATCCCATAACCTTGTTCTCCAAGCCTCCACCCTTCTCCCATGGTGTGGATCTAGGATTTCTTGAAGGTTTTAGGTTAGATCATCAAGGTATTTTCTCTTATATCTCTTCCCTATTCCTCTTTATTTCATTTCCTCCTGGGATATTCTCCTCATATATTCATGTATACCTAGGGTTTGTGTTTCCCTTGATCTATTATTGGGGTTTCATTTGTTTAAGTTCCCTCTTGAGGTTCCTTTCTTCCTCTACCCCTTGTGGTGTGCTTTCAGGCTTGCGTTGTTAAAGCGTCATGGGTTTGAGGTAGTTTTTCCTTTTCACTTGAATTTATAATTTAATATTCCCTAGTTTATTTCTTTTCACACCTTACATACATGTTAAATATTTTTGTGTGATCTTTGGAAAAAATTTTTGGTTTGAAAATTGGTGATTTATCCTTTTTTGCTATAAATTGCATTGTTTTGTTAATTATTTCACACTAAGTGTTTGATGTAATGCCTTGTTGGATTTTGTGGATATTTTATGAAATTTAAAGTATGTATATGATTTGAAATTATATTTTTGATATCTAAATGGTGGTTTTTGGTTTCTCAAATTAATTTATAAATGTTTTTGTATCTTTAAAATAAAATGGAATGTGACAATGTTGTGTGACCTGATTGACACTTTGATAAAAATGGTTTTATTTTGCCTATGTGGTGCGAGTACTTGAATGAGATTTGTAAAATGATTTTAGAAATGGTGAATTGTGTGTTTTCTCATTTTTTAAATATTATTTGGTTCTTTGATAAATAATTCTCTTTGTGAAAATATCTTGAGGCCAGTTTGTCACTTTTATGAAAGTGGTGAAATGTGTTTCATGAAAACCCTCCATGGAAAATATTCTTCAATTGTTTATATTTAATTTAAAATATATCCTCACCATGGAATAATTTTAACCCATTAACCTTGAGAAGAATTGGAGATACTTAGTATGAACTCCTTGATATCTAATTGTTCTATGATAATAGATTGATTCATGGGGTGGCTCGAGGTGAGGCCTATTGTTGAATTATTATTATATGTGCATGTGATTGGATGCTTGGTTGGAATTGGTTGGTTTACACCATTTATACATGATAAATGAGAACCTATAATAGTAAGATAATTTTTGGAGAATGATTGTTGCACTGACTAGATTACACATTAGACGGTGGCCCATAGTAGGTGGTTATACTGGGTTTATTACTATGGGATTTTCTATCATGAGTTAGGGTGGACTGGAGTATTTATGGTTATTTTTATTTTATTGTGCAAGGAATGATTATGGGGATGGGTCTCATGTATTAGTATGTTATCAATTATTCAATATCTCCTTGGTTCACCTATGTCTATTAGAACTTAGTTGCATGAAACTTTTAATTACGACACATGTCGCTTAGTTATCCTAATGAACTTGATTTTATTTCCCTTATTATATTATTTTTGTACCTTTATCATTGATCATGATGGTTTCTTTCTAAAAACTTATAAAGAGTTTTAAAGTTTTTTGAAAAAGGTTTTGTAAAAGTTTCATAAATGCATTTGGATCCTATTTTGAAAAAGAGTGGGTTTAAATGGAAAAGGAGGGAAATGGACCGTGTTTGGTTTTATTTGGAAAATGTATTAAAATATTATCTTCATATATTGTATCTCAAACTTTAAATTTATGTTTATTTTATTTTAAAGTATGTGCATTAGGAATAAATTGTTCAGGAACACCTACTGATTTTTATTACTCATGATTATAGTTTCTTATTATTTTTATCTTGGGCTGTAGGTTTCAGCTAGGTATAAATTATTGTGGGTGATTGTTGGTTTTGATATCGAAGAGTGATCTTTGGGGTCACATGGAGGTGATGTAGCCATCAGTTTCTATTTGGTTGTTGTATAGTTTGGTTGTATTTTCATATTCTTGTATAAAGGATGTTTAGTTTGGATATTGATATATCTATTGGGATACATTGATTATATTTACACTATTTAATTTATTTATTTTCATTAGGATAAATAATTCCCTTGTCTCTCTATTGATGCTCGACACCAGTTTCTAGCCCTTGGAGATCAGGAACTCCCTTTGGGCCACGTCATGTATCGGCATAGGTGATAGATTTAGGGTACACTCAAGTTGGTTCATGAAAAAATATTATTATGAGTTTCTATAAAATGTTTTTAATGAATCAAATTGATTTTTTGGTTGGAAATTAATTAAATTTTATTTTTGAACATAATTAAATGGATTGGAAATTGGATTTTGAAAATGGTTTTTGAATTGGTGGTTAGTGATCCTTTGAAAGGTTTTGTGAATTGTTGGATTGGGTTGAATGATTTTTTTTGGAAAATGAGAATGTTTTGTTTTGACCATTAGCATATTCCATGAGTGCTCACATGCATGGATATCTATGGGTAGTGGTTGGATGATGATGTGAGCGGACAATGCTTGGGATTGACATGGTTGATGAGTGCTTGGTATGGAATGATTTAATATGTTCCCAAACTAGAAAAAATGTGAATATGAGTGAGACTCTATGAAATACCATTAGTGAGTGTGAAAATACACTAAGTTTGTTTTGTTTTTCAAAAGTGTCTTTAAGCTGTAAATTGTTGTGTTTTTGCAATACAATGGTTGTGTAGCCTATTTTTCTATGTTTCAAAAGTGTTTGTTATTTTATGTTGCTTTTTTTATTTGGAAGTCATGTTTATATTGTGTCTTGAGTTGAAATATTTTTGGTGGTTTGGTCTTGAAGTAGTGTGTTAGCAGGCTTCTAAAAAGGTTTTGGGGAGTCTTTGAGCCAGTCTCCCTCTATAATGGTGTTCGTTCTATGTGAGTTTTCGTTTGTGAGGTATTTTTTATTGAACTCTTAGTTTTCTTATGGAATAGTGTTCTCCCCCATAAATATTCAATGAATATTAGTGGTGTAGATATGGGTGATTCCCCATTAGAAAGATTTCTAGTTGATCAACCTAAGGATTTGGTTCTCGAGTTTTGAAAGTTAAATCCACATCTTAGAAGGATAACCTAGCCTATTTTTTTAGAGTAGAGTGATTTTTGGGATTTATTGAATATTCCTACCTATTATATTAACTATTTCAACTTTAGTGGTTGTGCTTAGTGGTGCTCCTTTGGTTGTAATGTAAGGGGGGATGTTGTTGATCTCTTGAGAACCACTATTTCAGTGAAAGTATGTTTTCCTTTTTAGAAATTAGGAAAATTATTCTATTCTAAGTGGTGGTGTATTTGATGTGTTCATCTTCTGAGTCCCTATTTGGGTAAATGTGTATTGTTTGAATAATTAAATTTTAGGGTGTTTCTTAATATTTTGTTTCTACCTGGGTGCCATGTCACTACTTAAGGTACCAAAAGACGGAGTTTAGATTTTGGGATTAGTAGCTCATGAGTGTGAGGAAGTGGATGTTTCAAACATTAGGAATCCATAAAAAGGTATTAGAGTAATTATGGAACATGGTAAGGAATACCAGGGGTTTGAAGAGTTTGTATAATATTGTGACTCCACCATTGGGGTGAGGTGATTTTTATGTTCCTATTATGGGAACTCTGTCACTGTGAATTTCTTCTTGTTGCAATGTGTGTGGTGGAATTATACCTCATGCAATGACTATGATTGTGCATTATTAGATGAAGGTTTTCTAATGATTTTTCCTTGTGTGGATGAACCATGTGAATCATGTGTATCTTTGGTTTGTGGCCACCCATAGGTGATTATTCATGGGTTAGTTTTTGTTTGGATTGTTGTCCATTTCATTAGTTCCCTCCCCTCCCCCCTTATGGTGGGGAGTTTTAGTCCATGTAGGAAAGTTCCTGAGTTTGTTTAATCTAGTTGGTTCTTAATGGTAAAGAGTCTGTTCAGACCTACCCCTGGTGGTGATATATTTTGGTTTTTGGTGTTTTTTTCGTAGTGGATAGTCTCATTTAAAGTTATCTTGTTTCAGGTTCTCATGAACCAAGCCAGGTCGTCATCTGAACCGGTGCTCAACCCAGTCCGAAAAAAGTTCTGAAGGGTATTCTCAATCCTCATAGGTTTACACAAGTTCTTGAGTATCAAATAAAATAAGAGGCAACGATTTACCCAAATTAATCATATTAAAATAACAAACAAAAACAAAAAAATCTAGATATGGAAAATACAAACAAATGTGCCTTTAATAATTTCTAGATTTTCAAGTTTACAACTAAAAAACTAAAAAGTACCATGAAACAATGGGAAACTAAAACATCACCCCAAAACTCTATGAAATAAGTAGAGAAACATACTCAAGACTCCACCACCAAGACCCATAATATGAGCCACTAGAAACCCAATCTGCTAACACTACACGCCTTGACTTAACCAGAAAAAATAGACAACATGGTTTGTATACACCCAAAGGTGTATAAAGGGTGTTATCCAAAGCCCAACATGATTCCACCCAGATAAAATATTCCATGCACTAAAAATTGAATGAAAAATAAACCTACAAGATTTATAAAAAAATTCCAGAATTTTTTTTAAGGAAAATAACTTTAAAGCAAAACAACTTTGCCTAAGATAAAAATTAAATGGAAAATAGTTTTAATGGTTTTTTAAATAAAAAACCCTTGATTTTGAAATTCCCCACAAAACATATCGTATGTCGATGGTAAGTGGGATATAGATAATGATAAATTGTCATGGGAAATACCCCTAGGAACTGGAAATATTAGGGCCCTAGGTACCTCATATCTCGGTGGAATGTGGTATAAAAACCAAGACTAACAACTTTCTCGTGCACTAGACAATAGAGAGGAGAAAAATCCAAAATTCTAGTTGTCTCAATCAAAATTTATATTTAGTTAGTGTTGTCATCGTCAATACATCTAAGTGATAATAGGATTAGACACTTCCAAATAACTAGCATAATTGTCCTAGTCTACCCACTTAGATACTCAGGCTTCCATTTTTTGTTCTCAATCAAGTTTCACACATCAAATAATATCAATTACACAATTCATCAACCAAGCCAAGCATTACATATCATAATCCGCCACTTTCAGATCAAAATCCATTTTTTGAAAACATACGAACACCAAAACAATTCCCAAATATGGTTTACAAATTTTATATAGTTTAATAAACCATTATAACAATTTATAAAAAAAATTTAATAAACACACCAAATGTTTTTACACCAAAAGTGCACCGGAAACCCCCTTTAAAAATATAATGCACATCAATGTTATATCAAAACACAATTTTCATCCCACACATAGTTTAATAAACCAATTTCATTATTTATAAAATGAAAAAAATTGGCACACAAGGTTTTGTACATGAAAATACCCAATTTCACAAAAAACTACAACTTTAAAAATTAAACACATGCTAAATCATACCAAATACCACTGTTTCATAACATGAAAAACTTAAAAATTATTTTAAACAATTTATAAATAATTAAAAAATGGTGTAATAAAATTTTTCACTAAAAACAAACCCATTTCATATAAAAATGAAACTTTAAAACAAAACTCATATAAAAACATTATAAAAACATGATTATAACAATTTAAACAATTTAAATAATCATTAAAACATTATTTAGGTTGACTCTTATAAAAACACAACAAACTTTACACACAAAATATACTCAATTTCACATAGAAAAGTTATTTTTAAAATAAAACACAATAAAACTTTCCAAAAACCACTCTTGAACATCACACATAAATCATATAACATGAAAAGGATACAGACATGCATAATTAATTTTTTAAAAAATGGTTAAGCATGGATTCACCTACCTTTGATGTCAAAATTCCCAAAACTTTGTGAGAAACATAAACCACACCACAACTTCACCACAAGAAATCAAGATCAAACCCTAATACTAGATATTGAACCCAAAAACACAACATTATACCCTTGGTATGAATCCATAGCTTCTAAAAAATTTTAACCCCAAGAAAGAGAGGAGAAAATTAAAGGAGGAGGAAGAGGGAGGAGAAAGGAGAAGGAAATTACCTTGAGAAACTAGCCCGACATTGAGTTTTTCTTATATCTACACCAAAATAAAATTAGAATAGGATTTAGGAGTAAGGGAGAGGCATTCCAAGGTTTTAAGGACTAGGGGAAGTTGTTTTTGGTGGATTTGGGGATAAAAATACAAAGGTGGAAGTTGGAAAAATCAAAATTCTAATTCTGGGCAGCCTCGCACGATTTATTTAACCGTGTGGAAACCATGAAGAAACCATGAGGAACAACTAAATGATCACCCCTAATTAGTTTCACAACCATGAGACAACTATGTGGTAGGTTTTATACCTTCCATACGGTTACCTAGGTTTGGTTGTACGATTTATCAAACCGTGCACCAAACTGTGTGCAAGGTCGTTTCAAGACAAATTTCCAAGTTTTCTCCAAAAATTCCCAAACTAACCAAGGACCAAACATGAGGAAATGACTAGATAATTAAAACATATCATAAATCAACACCTTTTACACCCAATACCAGAGAAAAATACCATAATTCCCATTGAACCAGATCATAAAACAAAACTTGAAAAATTATGTGTGAAAATTCTCCCCACCGTTAATGCTTTCCATCCCCAAAAATCCATAAAAAATTCTGGCTAATTGATCAAATCCTTAGGTTTTCAAATCAAAACTATCCAGCCTCTTAAACCATGAAAATTTCACACACCAAAAATAGAACTTAAGCCTCCTTCCAAAAATAAAATAACAACCCCCAACCATTTCCCAAGAACAATGGGAATGATCAAACAACCACATTCACAAATAATACAAAAAAAAAAACATTAGGCCTTCTCGCAAGAAATTGAATACTCATTGAAAATTATAATGAAAATAATAAATTAATATATTTTTAAATAACCCACATCCACTAGATCAACCAAACTTACATCTGATATAGATCATCGGCAGAGTGGAGGCTCGGACGGACTCCCCACCATTAGAAATCAACTAGAACCCAAAAAACTATTAAAAGAAAACCCAAAGAGACCTACAGTGGGTCTCCCCACCATTAAAAACCAACTAACAATAACTAAACATGGAGTCAACATGAACTAGAACCAGGCCTTTCCCACACAGTCCAACCAGAACTCCCCCATTAAAACCTATAAAACCAACCTAATAGGAACACAACATGAAAATTTAATCCACCCACTCCCAAACAGAGGGGAAAATAACTTAACTGAAACTCCCCATACAGACCTAAAACCCCTACCACTAAGAGAGTGGAGGGAAGGGGCCCAATATTTTGATGATAGAAACCACAACAAAAAACTACCCAGCATTATTCTTCTATGGATGGATAAAATCCAAGACCACACCCGATTCACATGGGTGGTCCACACCAGAATACTGATTGGGAACATGCATCAAAGAAGGCATTACCATAGACACTGTGTGAGTATTAAGTCCAACATGATCTTTCAAACAAGTAGAAATTTATAGTGATGAGAAACCATAATAAAAACACTAGAATTTCCTCATTACAATGGTAAAGGCATGAACTTAGGATAACTTCTTAAACTCCCGAGATTCCTGACGACGTGCTAACTTTACTCCAAGACCTATGGCTAAAGCACTAATGTAGGAATAATATCTTGTCTTGATTTAAGGAGATTATAATCCCTTAACTAAAACTTCTTATTTTAGTTCCACATGAAGCCACATAACACTACCAAGAAGAGAAAAGTATTATGACACACCACAGAACTCACTTTTTTAAACAACATACCCATCTACCAAACAGAAACTCTGAGATATACAATACAATTATATATCACTCCAAATAAGGAGGAGAAGGATCAAGATTTAAAATAATGGAGGGAGTCACTAAAAAAATAAATAATCCAAGATGTAGCCCAAATAGTTCAGTATTCCAACAGAAAGGTTGGGGAATCCTTCAAAGAGGTGGATTTACCTTTTAAAACTCATAAAAAAAATCCATAGGTTGATCAATTGGAATTATTTCCAATGGAGAACCACCCATAGCAATAATATAACATCTATCAAATCTCTATGGGAGCAATCACAAGGCAAAAGAAAACCAAGATATTTATCAAAACCATATCATGAACCCAAAACTTCACATGTAACGAAAACTAACATAGAGGTAAACTGGCTCAAATATCCCAATAAATTTCTAGAAACCCACTGAACACTACTCCAAAACTTAGCCACTAACAAGATTCCATCATAAGACATAATAGGAGCATCACTTCCAGCTCACAAGGAAGCATACCAAATGACCACCACTTCTAATACATAGGAAAACAAGACATAAACCATTGGTTTTGAAAAACACCACAATTTACAACTTAATAAACTTTTGAAAAATAGAACAAATCAAACATGGTCTATTTTCACACTCACTTATAGTGTTTCATCGAGACTCACTCACATGAACATTTATGTGACACCCAAGAACCCATCTACTATTCCATACTGGGCATCCATCCACATTTCCATGTAAAACCATGCATGTGAGCACTCATGAAAGAACCAAAGGCTAAAAAAACCTCAATTTGAAAAACAAACCATTCAACTCAATTAAAAAATCAATTACCTTTCCAAGTAACACTAAAAACCAAGTCAAAAATCCTTTTTAGATTCTAAACATCAAACTATTTTACCATGCTTTAAAAATGAAGTCCTATAAACTTTCATCATAAATCATTTTCATCTCATTCAATTTTTTTTCCAGAAATTAAAAAAATATCATTTCACCAAAACCATTTGATTAAAGACCATTCCTTTTAATTTATAATAAATTCAAAATTAACCATGACCTTTCAAACAACCATTTTATATTTCAAAAATTCATCTAATACTTCCTTCATAACCTGCTAGCCATAAATATCAAAACCCATTTCAAATTGCATAGAAGATTTCAGAAAATCACCAACTGTTCAAAACCAATTTCCAATACCAATTTTTCTGATTCAAACACTCTTCAACAAGTCATTCTTTTAAAAATAACCCATTCCTTCCAAACATTTTATTTCAACAAATCATATTTTTAGATTAATGAAATACAATACCATTAAACCATTTCTTCTTTAACCCAAGACTAGTTTTGTAAAAACCTAACTTTCAAAAATTTATCTTAAAGTAAATCATGAATTCCATTTTACAATTTTTTTTTCAAAATCCAAACATTCCATTAAAACCCGATTTTCACAATTCTCACACATGGATTTTCAAATAAATTTTCAGAATTCAAGAAGATTCAAGGAGACCCACAAGAGGGAACTAGTGTCGGTGGCTGACTTGACGATATGGTTATTGGCCATCTCCCAAACACACCATCAACACATAGATACTTATGGGACCATTCCCCTGGATCCACATGGATATTCAGGCCTTGTGATCTCTTAGAGACCATTATACAAACTCCCCTAGCCATATCCTAATCAACAAACAATCCCTAAAGATCCAAAAACAAAAAAAACTAGAATTCCCATGGAAACAAGGGGATTAGAATGATAAAGAGTTCACGATGCTCTTCCCATACCTACCCATCGAGTAATAATAATCAAACTCTTTATACTATGAAATACCCAAAAAACAAAGGGATCTCTTAAAATCAAGTTCCATTAAGAGATGACCTACTTTGATATAATTATTTCATGAACCAATCCATGTCGTCATCTGAACCATCTCCCGACTTGGACTGCGAAAAGGCCCAAAAGGCAATCCTAATCCCCAAGGGATGGAATAAGTGCCTGGGTATCAAATAAAATAAGAGGGAATGATTTAACCAAATTAATAATATGAAAATAAAAAATAAAAAAAATAATCCAGATCTCAAAAATCCAAACAAACGTGCCTTTAATAATTTTCATATTTTTAAGTTTACAACTGAAATAAAAACTAAAAATGACCATGACACAACAAAAAACTAGAACATTATCCCAAACCTTTGTGAAAAAAAGGAGAAAAATTCTCAAGATTTCACCACCAATATCCATAACAAGAGCCACTAGAAACCTAATTTGGTAACACTACACACCTTGTGTTATCCTGGAACAAATAGACAGTATGGTCTGCATACACCAAAATGTGTATGCAGGGTGTGAGCCAAAGACCAATAGTATGTAACCTAGATAAAAGATTCCTTTCAATGAACATTAAATGATAAATGAACCTGCATGTCTTATAATGAAATAAATTCTAGAACAATATTAATAAAAATATATTTAATTCCAAACAACTTTGATTAAATGAAACTTTAAATGAAAATCAGTTTTAAATAAAAAACATTAAAGAAAAACCCCTTGATTTTGAAATTCCCAACCAAACATACCATATTACAATGGTAAGTGCGATATAGAGAATGAGAAATAGTCATGGGAAATACACCTAGGCACTAGAAGTAGTGGGGCCCTAGGTACCTTGTATCTCGGTGGAATGTGGTATAGAAACCATGAACAAAAACTTTCTCATGTAGGGATCAATAGAGAGTAGAAACATCCAAAACTTTAGTGGCCTCAAATCAATATTCATTTTTAGTTAGTGTTTTCATCATCAATCCCACTATGTGAAACCAATATAATACACTTTTGAATCACTAGCGTATTAATCCTAGTCCACCCACCTAGATACCTGAGCTTCCCTTTTTTGTTCGCAATCAAGTTTCACACATCACATAATATCAATAACACAATTCATCAACTAAACAAAGAATTACATATCACAAGCCACCACTTTCACATCAAAATCTTTTTTTTGAAAACATACCCACATAAAAACATTTCCAAAATATTCTTCATACATTTTATATTATTTAATAAACTATTTTAAAAATTTATAAAATAATTTCAATAAACACCTCAAATGATTTTACACTAAAAGTGCATTAGAAACCCCCTTTAAAAATCAACCTCACATAAAATGCAATATTAAAAAACAATTTTCATCCCACACATAGTTCAAAAAACCAATTTCATGCTTTATAAAATGAAAAAAATTACAAAGAAGGGTATGCCCATGAAAAAAACCAATTTCACATAAATCTACCACTTTAAAAATTAAATTCATGATCAAACATACCAAATAACACTTTTGCATCACATGAATAATTTAAAAATTCATTTAAAAAATGTATAAAGTATTAAAAAATGGAATAACCAAAGTTTTCACCAAAAATACACTTGGTTTTATATAAAAACTCTAATTAAAAAACAAATGTGCATCATAAACTTATCAAAACATGATTTGAACTAATTAAGCAATTTAAAGAATCATTTGACAATCTTTAGGATGACTCCCATAAAAACACAACAAACTTTAAGAAAAAAATATTCTCAATTTCAAATTCAAAAATCATTTTTAAACTAAATACACATCAATACATTCTAAAAACCACTCCCTCACCTCACACATAAATCATAGAACATGAAAAATAAAAAAAATCATAATTCATTTGTCAAAAAATTGTTAAGCATGGAATCACCTACCTTTGATGTCAAAATTCCCAAAAATTGGTGCAAAAACATCAAACAAACCTCAACCGCACTACAATAAATCAAGATTGAACTATAATCCCAAATATTGAAACCAAAAACTCAATATTAGACCCTTGGAAAGAAACCCTAGTTTCTAGAAAATGAACCCCAAGAAAGAGAGGAGAAAATGAAAGAGGAGAAAGGAGAAGGAAATTACCTTGAGAAACAAGACCCACATCGAGAATTTATTATATATACACCAAAAGAGAATGAGGAAAGGATTATGGAGAAAGTGATAGAGCTCCATATGTTTTGAAGAACTAGGGAAAGGTGTTTTTGGAGGATTTGAGGCAAAATATCCCAAGGGGGAAAAGTTGGAAAATCAAAAATTTAACTTTGGGTAGCCTCACACAGTTCGGACGCACAATTTATTAAACAATGTAGAAACCATTAAGAAACAATAGGGGACAACTGCATGATCACCTCTAATTAGCCACATTACGATGCACCAACTATGAAATATGTTTTATACCTACTGCACGACTACCTTGGTTTGGCCGCACGATTTATCAAATCGTGTGCTAAACTTTGCATAGGGTGTTTTGAAGCCAAATTTCCATGTTTTCTAAAACAAAATCCCAAATAACAAAGGTTCAATCCTGAGTAAATGACTAGATAAATAAAATACATCAATACTCAACACCCATCACACCTAAAACCCAAGAAAAAGACTGAAATTCCCAATGACCAGAATCATAAACCAAAACTTGAAAAACTAGGTGTGACATGAGTTATATTTAAATTTTGGTGAATTATGGATTTACGGAGTGTTCCCAATGGTTCCAATCAAATCATGGGTCTGAAAGTTATATCTTGAATCTTCCCATCACTTTTCGGAAAGTGGTTCGGGTGTGTTATTCTGTTTCAAGAAAAAGAATAAATTATTTTTTGTCATGTTGAGTTATTTTTTATTATGAGAAGGTTAGTTATGTTGATGTGAAGTACTTATACATTGATTAATAAACTGGAAAATTTTGTGGCTTTTCAAGTGTGGAAATCATTAATGGTAGGGAGAATTGTCAGACATGATTTTTTTCATCCTCTATTCCGATTCTTTTGGGATCTTAGTCTATCTCTCGAGTTACGAGTGCGATGGGGGTTCAATTTTTTGGTGTATATTTGTTTACTTTTAAGCCCATGATTAATCCCTATTTCATTAAGATGTTCTTAGAGAAAATATGGGTTTTTGGGATTGGAAGTAGCCTGCACAGAGTTGGGGAACAGTTTGGAAAACTGTGCGGCCCAAACCAGGTAACCATGCAGAAGTTGTTGGATTTGGACTGAAACTAAAACATGGTCTACACATGGTAAGTAAAACCATGAGGTCAGGTCGTGTGGTTGATCTTATATTGGGAAGTATCTATTTCACTGTTGATGCATGGTTTGGAAAACTGTGTGGTAAAACCATTCGAGTTTTCCAAATCTAAAATTTTATGAAATTCCATGTATGCCCTTTTAGGATTTTTAATCCAAAACACCTCCCATATCTTCCCTCTAGTTCAAGTACCTTAAGGGATATCTACCCTTGTTCTCCAACCTCCACCCTTTTCCCATGGTGTGGACCTTGGGTTTCTTCAAGGTGTCGGGCTAGATCTTCAAGGTATTTCTTCTCCTCTCTCCTCCCAATTTCTATTTATTTAATTCCCTCTTGGGATCTTACCCTGTAATGTTCATTTTAAACTAGGGTTTATATTCCCCTATTTTTATGATGGGGGTTTGGTTTTTTAAGGTCCTTATTTGTTTTACTTGCTTCCTTAAACCCTTGGGGTGTGCCTTCGGGCGTGCATTGTTGAATCTCTGTGAGTTTGAGGTAGGTTTCCCTTTTCACTTGCCTGTATAATTTAACATTTTATGGTTTCTTTATTTTAAAAACTTTCATACATGATAAATATTATTGTGTGATATTTGGATAAATAGTTTTGTGTAAAAAGTGTAAATTTTTCATTTTTTTTCTCATAGATTTCATTGTTTTGTTAATTATTTCACACCAAGTGTTTGATGAAATTCCCAGTTGAATTTTTTTCAATATTTAGTAACATTTAATGAATGGATTTGATTTGAAAATATATTTTTGAAATCTAAATGGTTGGTTTGGGTTTCTAAAATTAATTTATAATTTTATTTGTCTCTTGAAAGTAAAATAGAATGTGATAATGGAGTGTGGCCTGATTTTCAATTTAATGAAAATGGTTTTAGTTTTCATATGTGGTGAGATTACATGAATGTGATTTGTAAAATTATTTTTGAAATGGTGAATGGAGTGTTTGTACCTTTTTTGAAATATTATTTTGTTCTTTGATAAATAATGGTATTTGTGAAAATACCTTGAGGCCGGTTTGGAAATTTTATGAATGTGGTGAAATGTTTATCATGAAACCCTTACATGAAAAATAATATTTCCTTATTTATATTTAATGGGTGGGATATCCTTCTTATGGAATCCCCATGACCCATTTACCTTTATTGGAATGGGAGATCCTCAGTATGGACTCCTTGAGATCTAATTGTTCTATGATAACAGATTGATCATTAGGGTGGATCGGGGTGAGGATTTTGTGGATTTATTATTATATGTGCAAGTGATTGGATGATCAGCTGGCATAAGTTTGCTCACCCCATGATATGTGAGACATGGGAACCTAGAATAATGACAAGAGTTTTATAAGAATGATTTCTACACTAGATATGGGTCCATAGTAGGGGGATATACTAGGTTTATTACAATGGGATTTTCCCCTCAGTCTGTCCTGAGTTAGGGTGGCCAAGAGTATTTAGAGAGCCTTTGATTTCATCATGCAAGTCATGCTTTTGGGGATGGGTCTGATGTGTTAGTATGTTCTGGATTATTCATGATCTCTTTTGTTCACCCATGTTTATTGGCACTTAGTTTCTTGCAACGTTTAATTGTGACACATGTTTCTTGGTTATCCTGATGTACTCGATTCCATTTCCCTTGTTGTATAATTGTTTTACTTGTCTCTTTGAGCATGATGGTTTCCTGATAAAAATTTATAAAAAGTTTTAAATTGATTTGAAAAAGGTTTTGGAAAAGTTTCAGAAACGAGTATGGGTCCTACTTTAAAAAAGGGCATGGATTTAAATAGAAATAGAGGGAAATAGAATGTCTTTGGTGTTCTTTGAAAAATGTATTAAAATTATATAATCATATATTGTATCTCAAACTTAAAGTTTATGTTTATTTTATTTTAAAGAATGTGCATAGGGAAAAGATTGTTCGGGAATGCCTACTGAGTTTTAATACTCATGTTAATAGTTTATTCTTGTTTTAACTTGTGGTGTAGGTTTTATCTTGGTATTGATTGTTGTGGGTGATGGTTGGTTTTGGTATCAGAGAGTGACCTTCAAGGTCACATGGAGGTGATGTATCCATCAGGTTTAGTTTGTTCATTGTATAGTTTGGATGTATTTTCAGATTGTTGCATAAAGGATGTTCAGTTTGGATATAGTTATATCTATTGGGATGCACTCTTTATATTTCTTATATTTCATTTGTTTATTTTCATTGGGAGAAATAGCCCCCTTTTCTCTTTATTGATTCTAGAGACTCGTTTTCAACCCTTGGGGATTAGTAATTCCCTCGTTCCATGCTGCATTTTGGATTAAGTGGCCGGTTCGTGGTCGACCTGGGTTGGTTTGTGACATTAAAAAATTTCTTTCTTGAAGAATTCTAACAACTAATAAGTGGCCTTTTTCCGCCACGAAATAAGGATGAGGAACCTTGAAACACCATATAGTCACCCCTAACACCTCCTAAACTTGAAATAAAAACACATAATCATAAAATAGAGATATATGTAGACCAGTATGTTATACCACCAGTGATATAACCATATAATTGGGAACATCCATGTGAAATTCTATGTAATGATTCCAAACAATATGTGGGAATATTTAGTTTCCAAATAATTTAGGTAATACCAAAAGTCATCGATTATTCCATCATGAATATAGGATTTTTCTCAGTTCAAATACACCACCACTAAAAAAGAGTTCCTTATAGTGGTTTTTTTCTTTAGATAAGTTCAAATCCTATTTTCTTGGAACAAAAGTCACCATTTTTTTGACAATGAATTATTTAGACACTTTCTAAAAAATACATATTCAAATAATATATTGGTAATATGGATGATAATTCTATAAGAATTAAACATGGATATTAAATATAAACAATGCATTGAAAACCAGTTGGCCAATCACCTAAGAAGACTACCCAGAACCATCGAATAATAAATTCCAAATCAAATTCTATTGAATGAACACATTCTCAGAGAGAAACGATACATATTAGAAGGGTAATTACCATGGTATTTAGATATAATAAATTATTTTTTAACTTCACTATAACTATCTCATCATAACTTCTATAAAAAAATAAAATTTGAATCCAGATTTTATATCTAGAAATATCCATTACTTTGGAAATATTTATAATGAACAAGTAATATGGAAATGTTTTCATACTAGTGAATTTGAGGGTTTTTTAGTTTGTCACACATAAGCCTATATAGTCTAATTTGGACCTCATAGAACCATTATATATTTTTTTAATTCTTTATTTATTGGCCCAAGATATTGAACGTTTTTTAAATTTTTTAAAGTATGGGGAATATACTTTATGCAAAAAATTACCCTATCAATTTAAGATGGTTATATTATTATTTTTGTGGGTTTTTTAAAAATTTATGGAAGAAATATCAACCAAAACTGATAATACTAATGTTGTGTGTGATTCTTTGAGGATTAACATATTGAGTAGGTTTGGAATACTAAGATCCATCATTAGTGATCAATAGACCCACTTCTGTTATAAAATAATGGAGGATATAATAAATAATTATGGATTACATCATAAGAGCTCTACACAATACCATCCCCAAAAAATTAACATAGATAAAGTTTCCAATAGTGAAATAAAATAAATTCTAGAAAAGATACTAAAACCCAATAGGAAAGATTGGAGTAAGAAGTTGGAAGACACATTATGGGGCTAAAATAGAGTCTAAAAAGAACCCATAGGAATTATACCTTGCCATTTATTATATATAAAGACTTTCCAAATACACATGGAGTTGGATAAAAAAGAATATAGGGTCATCAAATAAATGAATCGGAACATAGAAGGAGCTATAAAAGATGGAAAATTGTAGCTGTAAAAAACTAGAGAAAACTAGAAGAGAGAATTTTAAAAATTCTAGAATCTACAAAGAAAGGTAAATAGTGTCTCATTATAAGATTCTCAAACTAAAACCTTTTATATTGTATACCAAGTGTCTGTCTAAAAATATAGACTCAAGATAGTGGTAGATACACATCATTCTAGACGGGAAGGTATAATTATAGTCACTCATGTCTACCCTTTTAGTGTTACAAATATTATAGAGTAAGGAGATGAAAACTCATTCACTATTAATGGGAATACATTGAATAAGTACCATGGGAATCTATGATATCAACTAGTGGAGTAGTTCACACTCCTCCAACCTCTCTATCAATGAAAAACCACTAAATTTTATCTCTCCTAAACCCTTGATTACATGATGTGATTCTACATAAAATCAAATTACTTGATTGATATATTTAATATATTGAGGAAACTAAATCATTTAAGTATAGAGGATAGATCTTTGTTTTTAAGACCTTTTTTTAGGAATTTTTTCTACTTTCTTTTTCAAGTTTTCCATATTTTTCAACATCTTTGGGTTTTTTCATTTTTTGATATTTTTTAAAATATGTAATTTTAATATGAAAACCGATGAGTAAAATTGAATACATTTCAAGAATAAGAAAATAATTAGACCGATTTAATCACCTTTGATTAATAATTAAATGATATTATTGATAAATTGTAAATAAATTAAATTTATGAAAACCCACTGATTTTTGAATCCCATTCCATGACATACCATCTAACCTTTTTTTGTCACTTACTAGTGATTCTTCTGAACCAACTTTGATATCTTTTTTTTTAAAAATAACTATTTTCTTTATTGAACTAATATATTCTTTAATAACTAGAAAATTATGAGTAATATAGTCAAAATCTTAGAGAATTTGAGTATTCTATTCTATATATAATTAAGGAATTCGTTTGATTTTTAAACCCATTATTTTTTTAATTTAAATATATTTTCAAGCCTACTATTAAATTTAATATTGGTAACCATTATCTTATATTAATGAATTCATTAGGTATTCACATTACATACCCGCAATCCCTATCCACCTTTCTCTAGAAAAGAAATGGAGTTTGAAAACCTATTCGGAGATTCTGTTTGAATTTAAAGAAATATTTTCTGCAACATTTTATATGATATTTTAGGAGAAAAATCATGATGGAAAATGTGGATTTTTTATATCATTAAAGGTTTGGTATTAATATCCACCCCTTTTTAAGTTTAAAGTCCCTCTCTTTCCCTTAAAATGATTCTGAAGAGAAATCAAGATCCGAAAAAAAGTTCAAACAATGCTATTAGGAAAGAGTGGAGAATGTGATAATAAATATATAACTTCTTATCCTTATATAGGATATATTATGTAATGATATGGAGAAGTTCTAACACCTAAACTATTAATTTTCAAGTCTAAACTTTCCTCAAAGAGTATAACAAAACTAAAAAATATGTTTGAAGAAACCTACATGAGTAAATAGGGAGAGGAATGTTACCTACTATGGAAGTGATGACATGTGTGGGATATCTATGGAGAATTTAAAGAAACTAAGATAATTTATGGAATTTGGAGTAAGGGAGGAATATATACTTAGATTAAACTGTAAATTATGTATTGAGATTAATATTAGATCCTAACCCCCTCATTAAACCTCAATAGTTTTACAATTGAATCCTAACAACCTATAAGAATTAGAGACATTTGAACATGATCCTAAATTCCTCATGATATTCATAGATTCTTCAATCATTTGGAAGAGATGTGTAAATTATTCAATACTACGGTTACACTTGTATCAACTTAGAATATGAAATAAATTTTTTCATAATAAAAATGAATGATGAGTGGAAAAATACTAATAATGTCGGTTTAATTTCACATGAGAGGATAAATATTGTGGGGATTAACTGAATAAAATTGATAGGGGAAATTTAATGAAGATATATTATGAGTCATGATAGATTGAGGATGATGGTTTTAAAAAGGGGATTTACATTGGATGGAATTTAAATCCTATTTTTGTAATCTTTTAAATTCACGTATCCATATTCTAAGGTTTATGTGTAAGGGAATTTAAGAACCATTATTTTTATACAATTTGTCTTAACTTTTAATGATTTTACTATGAACATTTTAAACATTTATATAATGTAATTTTTTGATTCTATAAATAAATTGGTTTTTTATTGGGAAATGGTTTTAAAGATGATGTTTTAAAAGATTTATTAATTTTTATATATAATCAAATAATTATTTGTACTAATTTTTTATTATATTCCTAATTTTTAAAAAATAATTTGATTTATATATAGAATAGGACTACATATAATTTTGATATTTAAATTTTACAAGTGATGATGATCTTGAAGTCATTTTATGACAAAGATTACCATGTGCATTGAAATGTGAATATCTTGACATGATGATAGTTGATAATGTGGAGATCCTAAAAACGGGGATGGTTACCAACATGGAGATCCCAAACATGAGGACAGTCACCTACATTGAGATATTGAATGTGATGATGGTTATCATTATAGAGATCCCAAACATTTGGATAATCACCAAAAGGGGGATGATTAATATCTTGAAGTTCACTAGCCTAAGGATAGTCTCCAACATGGGGATCATTTTCCTTTTTTAGAAAAATAAATTTTTTACCTGAATGGAATATTAAGACACTATATATACTATATAAATTTCTCAATAAAGAATTATAGTGATCCATAGTGATGAGGATGATTTAAATCTACAAGAAGATGGAATGAAAAGGAAGTTCTTGACTTGTAATTCCATGTGTCTTCTTACATATAAAATAAGTACAATGACAGAAAGAACATTATGTATGGGATAAGTCACATGCACTACGTGCACGTGAATATTAAAAACTCAGGGTAGAAGATATTTCCTGATCCCATTCTTATGGGGAGGAAGGATTTAATCCATGGGTCATAAGGATTTAAGAATATTCATAGATATTTTGAATACATTGAATCATGATTTTAATAATAACCTTCATAGCCTTATAAGAGAAACATGGTTCTTATAAATTAATATGGGATTAGTGACAAGAAAAAGATGAAACTAGGGTAGATAGGTGTGACTTGCTAAGATCCTACTGATGAATTATTTTTTATTTTCCCTACTGTTTTATTTTTTTATTGTCTCCCACTCATCTATTCATTATTTTTACTTCTCGAATGGGGGAATAATACCTCTAAGTGATTAGATAAGAGAAGCAAGACCATTTTTAACAATTGAGTCTTAGAGTTTCAATGAAATGATCTCTTTCTTATTAATCGATTTCAATATTCTATAGAAGATTTTAATTTTGAATATGATTGTGTTTGATATAACTCTATTTATTATTTATTACCTTTTTCTAGGATCCATCATATCTCTACACTATATTTTTAATCATACTCATTGAAATGGACTGGGCTAGGTGGTAAAGTGTTAAGTGGTCATTAAAACATGAGTAAGGGTAAGTGGATACTTTTGTATTACTTAGAAATAACAAGACATAGTTGGGTATTTCATAAGTTAGATAGGGGTGATCAATGAATCACTTTCTCACATAAATAGGGTAGAGTGAAACAAATGTTTTTGTTGGGATAGTTTCATAATTACCATTTAACCAAGGGTGAAAAGGGGAAGAGGTTGAAGAACCCCTCACTTATCAATTAATAAGATAAAAAGATCAATAATTGGAGATCATGATAGCATTAAAATTAGAAATATGATGTTAACCTGACCACTTTTCTCCCATAATCTTTTTTCAGATATCTATTTAATACTCAATTTCTTTTAAAATCAAAATAACCTTTTTCCTAGATAGAAAATTTAAAAATATATTTAGTTAACTCCTCTCTGGATACAACCTAGGGTTACCACTACTACTACATTAACCTAGGAAAAAAATTGTTTTTCACACTTAGTGAAAAATATTGTGTATATTTTGAAACTGATAATTAGAAGTAAATTTCCTTGAATACTTGGTATTTAAATGTGACGTGTGATCAATATGAGTTATATTAATGATCAGGATTAAAAATAAAATCTGATATCTATATCTCTAAAAATCTAGAAGTGAAGATTGGAACATCATAGACATCATCCTTATTGTTTGGTGCTGCTTCTTTGATTGATATATTTTTAGTTTAAAAAACACATCTACTATATTATTATAACCAAATTGAAATTAGTGAGTGGAAGAGAGAAATATGATGCTTATAATTCAATAATTCACTATCTTTTTCATCTATCATTTCTAATTATTTAAATGATTATGAGATTTAACTCTTGAATATTAACATCATATGAACTTCTCATGTATTTAGTGTGTTAAAACTAAAATATCTATTAAAAACGAAAATTTAACTTTTTTATGACATCATGGTATATGGAGGGGATGAGGGAATTATAGGATAATCTTAGAGAAAACATTGATAAATAAACATTGTGTAGTTTTATACTGTAAGAAATGAAATTTTGAAGAAAACACAAAGAATATTCCAAGAAGTCACATGACCATGTTAAATCAATAATGTACATGTCATGTCATCATACTTACATGTGTTGTAGTTTATAACCCTAAGTTTTGGGGACTGACATAGTAAATTCCCAATACCTTTATCAACGTAGAATATAGTGTGTTGATTATAGTTTATATAGTGAATTAAAATTCTATAAGTGATTGGTAATAAAATTTAACTCTATACCATGTGTATATTAGTGCAACATGATGTTTAATCCACTAATAGATAATTTATTATCATTTATTGTCTTGATAGTGTAGGTGGAATAATTTCTAGGAAAACCACAAGGAAATAATTTAAAAAGGGACTACACACCATGTACTTTTGTACATTGTGTATAATTTTTAATTTATATAAATCGATGGCTTGGGAAATGGTTAAAAGTGTATAAACTAGGGCTAAAGGTTCTACCAATTTTCTATTATGTAAAGATCCATTTGACATATTCTTTTCATTTTCGTCATTTTCTTCAGTTATAAGTAGTTTCTATTGTAACTTTAATTATTTGTAATGTTCTCTTTTTTAAATACAATTAAATTTTCTTTAAAGTTTAAGTTAATATCATTATATTTATTCATCTATACATTCTTTGTTTATCTCCCATCACTCTATCCATTTATTTATCATAATGATGATCGGGTGAACCCACCACTCATGGTGGTGTTGGGATTACAGATAAAGAGAGGATAGTGATGAATTTATCTTTATTATTCCTGAATTAATACTACACATCATTCATCAAGTATGATATGGATTATAGGAATATTTTATTGAATTTTGGGGATCCATGGATTGTTTAGGACCCTTTATGCATAATGGTTCATGGGTTATTAAAACTTTCATTTACTAAAAAAGATCCTATATAGAAATTTAGACCATGAATTAGATTATAGAAAATTATTATTGAAAATATTAACCAAATTATGTGGTATAATAGATATTGGTTTAACATGAAAAATATTAATTGTCATTGATACTAAGAACTTCATTTCCTTTTCTTAATATTTACCTCTTTCTATTAGACTATTATCATTTATATTCATTTTTAACAAATATTTTGAAATTTAAACCATAAACAAATCCCCTCCATTTTTATTTTCTATTTATTCAACACAAAAAAATACACTTTGCATCCCCATATTAAGAATTTATTGAGAGAAGACCTATGTTTTATAATTTTTTATAATAATTATAATTCTTAAGTAAATAATCAATTTATGTTTCACATGATACCTCACATAATGTTTTTTCATAATTGATAGGGAGAACTTAGTGTGGGATAAGAGTGTTTTTTTGAGTTGAATTCATATTCTCCAACTATTTCATTTTCTCCTTTTTATTTTGTAGGTAAAAATTATGGTCTAACACTTCTTCTTGAAAGGACTCACCGCTGGTTAGAGAAGGATACCTACTTAAAAAATCAAGAAATCCCATTTACAACTCTATCTCTCTCTACCTCATTGTCCCACTCTCATTATTAATTATTTTTATTCTTTTCCCCACTATATTTTTCTTTTTATTTAATAGACACTTTAAGTAAGGAAAATGACACAAAATGTTGTTCTGAATTTGAAAATTTTCATACATGTTTATTAATTGATTTTTTAAATTCTAAGGATCAATTGACCATCAATGATTTTTTGTAGCTTGTAAAAGATGATTCCTTATTTAAGGATGAATCCTTTGAGTAGATAGATAAGTTCAGTGAATTCCATTTTTTATTTTCTCTTTTATCCAAAACACTTATCTTCACACCCATTTAAGAAATGACTCTTTTTTTCTTAACTGAGTTTGGGAGTGTGAACTGTAATTGTGATGGAGACTCATTTACATTCTTGGTTTTGGCCCATCCCCTCATAAACCTTTGTTTTCAATTATTCATACTAAATTAGATTAGAAAAATCATCTATTAAAAAAATGGAATTGTATATTTTAGTTTTTATTTTATTAATAAAATATCTACCTACACGCTGTATACTAAGATTGAGAAATGTTTTGTAATTCTATATATTCATATGTATATATAATATATTTACTTTATATAATAATAAATTAACAGTATCAAATATAATTTTATGTATATCTATTATGTTAAAAATAAAATAATAAAATAATAAAAAATATGTTAGTAAATATATAAATATATAATAATTAAAAAGATAAATAAGGAATGATGTTTGTGTGGAGGGTTTCATTTTTCTATGATAAATATTTAGTATTCAGTTTGAATCCCCACTCAAACTATCAGTTCACAATTCATTCCTTTTTATTTATGTTTCTTCTTATATATTTTTTAGTGCGTGTGTTAGTTTATATTATTTCTAGTACAAAATTGGTGAAATTTTCATAAATATTAACATGATATAGAACTAAGAATAAAACCTGGATGTTGTTGGATCAGTTGGTTGGGTTATAAACTAGGGTAAAAAAGACTTGAGTTTGTGTTTATCCAGCTAACTCAATTCTATCTTTTCCTCAGAATCAAAATCGAATGTAATGTATATCCATTTTTTTTCATATAGCCGTTTGTGTCCCGAATTTTAATCAAATTTTAAAATAATACAAAAGTAATAGTAAAACAAAATATGGAGTTGTATTAATGGATAGGGTCTCTACCCAGGGTCGAACAGATCCGAGTTTGAGCCTACCCAACCAACTCAACTCCATCCTCTTTCTTTTAAATAAAAGAACACATCATGTATGTCTTTACTTATCATGTTGTGTGTGTTTATTTTTTAAAAATTTGTACTATACCAAAATAATTATAACATAATATTAGTTGTACAAACAACACCAGAGTGGTGTTGGGTGACCCATGGGATTGATCGGTCGATGGTTCGAACTCTATCCCATGAAATATGTTTATGGCTGTTCCCCATATTTTAGTTTCAATAAGTACACACTATATATGTATTGAATACATGAAACATATGTTATTTTTCATATTAATAATATCATCTTTTTTATTTTATTGTCTGTAAAGAAATAAAAAATAGAAATAAGGAATATCATGAATAAAGGTTTCCCCTTTTATTATTATTTTTTTATTTTCATTTTTTTATAAATTGTACATAAATATAATTACATAATTTGATCACCAGTTTTTCCTTAATTGAAAATATATATCGAATTTTCCTATTTCATTTTTTTAATAATTAATAAAAATTTATTTCATCAATAACATGTGAATATGAGTTGGGATTTATCATCGACATCTGAGTTTTAGAATAATATGTTATTTTTCAATGATTTAAATGATTGTATCTTTATAAAACTATTGAGATGTTTATTTTATCTATTTGATATTTTTTCTGATAAAATTAAGTCAATTAACATCTCTTCACTTCATTACACACTACCATGGAATGAAAATATTTTTTATTTAATTTAGGGTATATATAATTTAGGTTAATGTTAGTTTTCTTTGCAAAATGATTTTTTCAGATTTTTATTCCTTATCCAATCTGTTTAACTATTATACCATATAAACACATGTGTTTGTTCTTATTATCTGACTGTTGTATTCCATCAAATAAAATAAATAAAAATAAATAAATAAATATAAAAATAAATAATAAAATTTACTGAGGAGATTGATGAAATTAAAAATATATAATGATATATAGGCTGGAATATTAAGGTACAACTTCCAGGAATTTTTAATTCAGTGGGTTCTAAAATTTGATTGCAAAGGTATATGGAAATTTTGGTGGAATGAACCAAGCAAGAAAAAAACATTAAAATGACTTATATTTACTAGATAAAAGGTGGGAAGATAAACATGAAAATATTTTTACGCACAAAAATATATGTGGGGATTTATCGTCATCATTTTTTTTGTGAATATTCTTGTGATATTTATATTATATATTTCCTTGAATTCTATTTTGATGGAATTTAGAATATGTTCTCATTACATACTTAATGAGATATAAAATTTATTGTGATCATTTCTTTGTCCACTTTATTATTATGATTTTTAATGTTAATTATTCAATAAATTTATAAAATATTTATGTGTTTATAATTTTATATAATTAATGAAATCTGGATTTTCCTAGGAGTGTAATGGTTTAGCTGTGGAGGTATGAAAATTTAATAATTTTCTATCTTTTTCCACTCTTATATCTAATTTTTAAATGATTATGCAATTTAATTCCTGAATACTAACATTTTTCGACTTCTCAGTCTATAATGTTTTCAAATTAAAATATATTTTGAAAAGAGTAATTTCAATTGTTTTGATACTTTCATGGAAGATATAGGTGATGAGGGATGATCGAGAGCCGTTTAGAGAAAAAATTGATAATCATAGACCATAAAGATTTATACTACATGCCATGCCATTTTTAATAACATAAAGATAATTTTACATGAAGTTATATGACCATATTAAAACTATAATGTACACATTGTGTCATAATATATATACAACATGTAGTTTATGACCTCGATTGGTTGTGACTGATAGAGTATATTCCCAAGCACCAGATTAAATCTAGACACACCATATTGATTACAATGCATTACATGTATTCAAATTCAATAAGTAGTTGGTGGTAGAAGTTGAATCTACACACCATGTATACCGGTGTGGCATATAATCTACTCCACCAACTAATATGTTGACTATTACTGATTGGATGGATGGTGCAGGAAACTGACCATTAAGTTAAACCACATGGAAATCATCAAAAAGTTGACTAAATTTCATATAATTTAGCACAAACTGTGTACTTATTAATTCCCATACAGAGATGTCTTGGGTAGGGGTTCAAAGTGTTTATACTAGGGGAAAGGGTGATTCCCATTTTACTTTTATCCATTTTGGTCATTTGTATGTTATTTTAGTTTCAATTTTCATTCATTTTAATGGAGCCTTTTTAAATTTTAATTCCATTTTCATTAAAGTTTATGCTTCTCTCAATCCATTTATATTTCCCTATTTTTTTTATTCTTCTATCACTCCATACATTTAATAAACCATAATTATGATTGGGTAAACCCACCTCTTGTGGCAGTGTTGAGATTAGTGACGCAGAAATGACGTAGAGCACCATATCAATATGATTGTCTTATCAATGTTACATATTTTTTGTTTGGTATATCATGTTTTATTGGAATGTTTTATGGAATTTAGATTATCCATAGATCATTGGGGATCCTAGACACATAAAAATTAATGGATTATTAAATATTTAATTAATTTTACTATGTATGAGATAAAAATATGGGCTATGTCTTTGATTATAACTAGTGCTCAGTGTAAATATGAACCGACTTATTATAAATAACAAATTTTGGTTTAACATGAAAAATCATAATTTTCTATGATATCAAGAACTTCATTTTATTTTTTTAATCTTCACCATGTTTCATAAAAGCATTTTTATTTATGTTCACCTTTTAAAAAATATTTTGAAATTAAAACTATAAGAAAATACCGTCTATTTTAATTTTATTTTTATTCATCTCATAAAATATGTACTTTACATCTACAAATTAAGTCCTCCTTGAGTGACATCCTAGGGTCACTACTTTACTACAATAATTATAGTCTTTAAATAAATAATCATTTTATGTTCCCCACAATAGCTCACATCATCCCTTGACCTTGGATGGGAAATGAGATCCTACTATGCTTCTAATCGTATACTAGTGAAGTAGTGGTTAATTTTTATATCAAAACATCATTGATATACACTTTTTGGATATATATTATCATGGGTGAACTATGTAAAATTTAATTCCAATGCACTTTTCTGCTTCAGAATTTAATTTTTATTAGAAAATAGATTCAAATTTTCTTTTTTAATATAAATACAAGATCCAATTTATTTTTTAATAAATGAAGAAATTTAAAGAGACTAGAATTCACCCTACTTAGGGTGTAACAAGACATCTTGTTACAACAAGAGCATTCCATAATTAAATAAATATAAATATTTTTTTTAATTTTAATATGAAAAATTCACGTTAAACACTTTATATGGAATTATATATATATATATATATGTGTGTGTGTGTGTGTGATACTAAATGAAATATAAACACTTTAATATTCCAAGCGTATTATGTAAAAAATTTAAAAAATATAAATATCACATATTAAACATTATTTAAATCTTGATAATATGCATTATTAAAACTCATATTGAGATGGTTTAATTAATTTATTAAATAAGGCCTTTAATTTGAACATTTAAAATTAAATATTATGAACAAATAATAGTATTAAATATAAATTATTTCATATTTTTTTAATTTTGAAAATTATAAACACTTTATAAATTACCATTTTTATGTAAATTGTTTTATATAAATTATATGTCAAACCACATAATTTTTATAGGTATATAATACTATAATTTAATACTATGTATATTTATTTAATAATTTTTTTTATAATTTAATCAATTAACTAAAATCAATTTATAATTTGGTAATTTTTAAACAATTTATAAATTAAATAAATATCCCAAAATACATTTTTTCTATAATTTATAAACAATTTATAAACTATATTATTCATTTCATAATTTTAATAAAAAAAGAATTTTTTTAATTATATAATATTTAATGATATAACCTACATTATACGCTGTGATTGACAACACAACTCATGAAATTGACTTACACTTATATCTATTGTACTTTACACTAGATAACTATGCCTGTGATATCTATAGTGGCTTGTGTGACAATAAAATAGTAAATAAGGACATATGTAAGAATAAATCAAGTGATCCACCCATATTTTTCTTTATAATTGGCTTATGTAATAGAAACCCTATGCCGTATGAAATTATCTTATCACCTGGTAGATATGACTTACAAAATGTATTTTCTAAGAGTAAAACAGTGTATAATGGCCTATGTAGTATTAATTATTCAACCCCTTGGTATCATTTATTATAATATACCATATATTGTATAGACTATAAGGCTCTATTTGCCATATTCAAATCAGTGCCATCGTATTTGATGATACCCTATATCATACACAATCATATAGTAAAAGGCAAAGGATTACTCCAAATTATACTCTACGATATCGAATATTATCTATTACGGTCCATTCATAGGTATGATATCTTATATGATAAAACTAGCCACAATGAAAATCTAAAATATCCCCTTATGATATACAATATTGTAAGATTAGCCATAATATAAAATTTATATCATTTTAATGATCTTGAATATGATATAAGAATGATATTCATTTTATATTCATTTTGAAAATTATTTCATGAATCATGAAGTATGGGGAATCTATGACACCATAGTTGTGTTTTTAATTATCAAATGACACTCATCCAAGGCAGTATAAGACAATAGACACCTTAAATTCTAAGATCAACCATGCATGAATTTGAAACCGTGCATAAAAATAAAATGAAGATACTATGTAACTTTCACTACATATGGATGAGACTCCTTATTCAATCAAGTACTTGATGAAGATACCTTAGAGGAAGCCAATGGAATCCTTCCTCTATGGTGTATCCATAGGCTAAACTGAATCACATGACACTTGGAAGAGAGTTCCCAATCATCTGAAATATACTAGTTTCTCATAATAAAAAATGAAGAGGAGAAAGAGAATAGAAGGAGAATATAATGAGGTTTTAAGAAATATCTAATAATCCATATATCTTAGTGGAGTACTTCTTATAAAGGCCTTGATAAATTCTAGAGTATTCATACATTAACTTATAAGTTATGTAACATAAGAGATTATTCCTTAGTTGTTTATGAATTCATCATATGACTGAACCATTGACCCTAAATTTCATTTAAACTTAATGAAATTTCTAATGATAAATTTTATACTAGATAAAATGAATGATAATTCTTATCATTTCGTTTCCTATAAATCATAGAGTTTTCATATGAATTATACAATATGATTCACTGTCAGATTATATATCCCAATCATACATTGTGATTGGTGAATGCAGTGGCATGATATCTGATATTGTGCCTTACAATAAATCTATACCGTACCATAATATATATCCAAATACACCTATTTTTTTAATTATTTAGAAAATATCTTTGTCATAATCCCATGCCCAAAAAACTATCACCTTAATTTACCCAAAACCTTTACACTAGGCTTTGACAATCATTAAAATCCTCTTCATATATAGACCACATTCTCATAAAAGAGATGTTATCCTCTTCTAAACTTACCAAGATAGACTATATGTGTTTTCAGTTGACTCGATCCACCATTTTTTATTGACATATGTCTTGAAGAGTATTAACATCATAAGTATTAAAGGTAATATTTATTGAGGCTATTTTTTTAATTGATCTCATAATTTCAATGTATACATCTGATGAAACTAATCAATATCTTAGTTTTGAATTAAACCATGATTCTCTTGAACATTCATCAAAAATTAATATTAATATGATACCTAAATCTATAAAAAATGTATATTATCATAAATATTACATTCATATTAATAATTTATATCATACATCCAAAAATCCACTGAGTAGAGTTAGTAAAGTTAACACAAAAAATCATAACCTACCTACGATAGATACAAAGCACCATGTAAGTTTAAAGAGTCAAATTGAAAGATTAATTATCTATTGTCTCACCCTGGGTAATAATTTTAGTAATTAATATCAAAATAATTAATAAAAATAATAATTATTGAGTGTTTTCATGTTTAATATGAGTCTTTATGATTTTCCCAATCATTAAAATACTTTTTTAAACATGAAATAAATCATGCCCATTAATATGTATTGATTATACTGGTATATATTATTAAGAATATTACTAATATTTGGAGATTTGATAATATGTGTTTCTAACACCTTGATATTAAAAAAACAAAATTGTGTTTCACATCATATACAATAGCAACATCAAGCCTAAAGGAACCCCAAAATATTATTATTTAAATATGACTATTATAACCTAGCTATTAAATTGGAAGGTATAAATAAGAAAAAATAAATTATGAAAATGATATGTTTGAAAAATTTATAAAATAAATTCATTGGTTATCAAGTGTTTAGAAATGGAAATAGCAATCTTTTGAAAAATAGATGAAATGCTTTTTCTAAAAACCCATCTTTATGCACATAATGTGTTTTTATATTAATAAATTTAATTGATCACTATTGGCGATTAATTTTAATTAAATTTATATATAAAATATTAAATAAAATGTTTTACCATTCATATAATATGTTTTCTAGGAAAGAGATAATAATAAATCCGGTTTTATACTTACAAACTGTATTTTTATAAAAAACTGTTTTGTCACGTTTTACATAGTTATATTATTTTTTTTGAAACTTTTTGAAAAACTAATTTCAAAAATTAAATTTATTTTTTAAATTAACATTTAAAATTTTATTAGATATAATTTTTTATAGTTTTCTGAATACATTAATTTTTTGACGAATAGTGAAAAATACAGGTTTTTATTAAAAATTATATTTTCATTAAAAAAAATTATAAAGTTAAATTGTGTTTTGAAATGATTTTAAATGTAAAATTGGTTCAATTATATTATTATTATTCTAATTTAGTTTATTATAATAAAATTTATATTGATTTTTGGTATAAAATTTTTTATACTTAAGGAAACTTTTTCTTTGGAAAACCGTTTTTTGTGTCGTTTGTGGGTTTAATTTTAATTTTAATTTTGAAACTTATTTGAATTGAATTTGATACAAATGATTATATATTTTGAATCAAAATAATCAATATTATGTAATAAGGTCAACTTAATTTTTAGTCCTTATAAATGTCACGACCCCCTCCCACCAAAGATGCCCCTCCTGAGCTGGAAATGGTGAAAGGGAGATAATGACCCCCGAGTCCCGCCTCCAGTAGGCCCCGAGGTGGTGACTAGCACCAAGGGTATGAGTTTTTCACAAATATGAGAGGTATTACCCTTTTTATTTTTAAAGATTGGGAAATAGTACAAGTCAACCACCAAAAAGGAAAAGAGCAAGTATATAGAAATAAACCCCAAACCAATCCCACATGCATGTTTAAACAATTTATAACAAGGTACAAGTACAAGAAAACTCAAAGTACAATACCAAAAGAAAACAAAGGTAAAACAACACCAACAACTCCAACTGTACGACTAGTAGGGTCCCGCACGGCCCTGGTAGTCGTCCTGGAAACCTGAAAGTAAACATAGGGTGAGCATACAAGTTTACTCATTAGGGAAACCTAAAGCTCTCTTGCACAAGTGGGGAGACATCCTAATGTCCTGTGAGAACAACAGAAGAAACCTAGCAAAGAATTCTATCCACCCAACCTCACTAGCTACACTCACCAAAACACAAGCACAACAGGTAGTAGTATATAAGAAACAAGAGTATTGGGTACCACACACCATTTCCATTTAGTTATCTTCTTTTCCTAACGACGGACATCCTGACGCTGCCACACTATCCCCACCCACACACACACCTGGGCCTCACAACCACATATCCCGCCCGCACACACCTGGGCCTCACAACCACGTATCCCGCCCGCACACACCTGGGCCTCACAACCACGCATCCTGCCAACACACACCAGGGCCTCACAACCACATATCCCGCCCGCACACACCTGGGCCTCAAAACCACGCATCCGACCCGCACACACCTGGGCCTCACAACCACACATCCCTCCCGCACACACCTGGGCTTCACAACCACGTACCCCGCCTGTACACACCTGGGCCTCATCCCAAAGATTCTTGGAAAAAAGTAGAACCTGACCGAAGAGTCTTGGGCCTAAGCCACCTCAATCGAAACCTACCCAAAGAGTCTTGGGTGTAAGGTCGCCTCAATCCATCACAGCCTATGGGAGCAGGAGCAGGAAGGAGCTAGTAACTAAGGGAAAAACACCCTCTCCCATAAAGTGGGAGTGTTCGACACTAAGTGCTCAACATGGGTGGGGTGAGATAAAACACAAAAGATACAGTTATATATATATATACACCAAACACACAGCCCAACCTATGGATTTTGAACAGAAAACTAAGCACGTGCCTCAGCACTGCTACCACGAAGCATTCATACAAAAAACAAACCCAAATCCCTTTAGGTTTTCATGTTTCAGTAGAAATATTTATTTAGTTCCTTAACTACTGGGAAACTATCCACAACTAACCACACTAATCGTTCGTAAAAACATATCCCTACCATCCACAAATCAAGTTAGGAAAAACACGAATAACACAACAAAACCCTTCTTATCAATCAACCAACCTCATTGATTAACATTCCCGTTCCATTACCATGCCCCACCATTCATTAACTCTTCCACATTTTATTTATTAGTCACAACCCACTATCCGTTCACTTTTAAACCCATCCCTACAGCCCCGCTTCCAACCACCATAACCACAACCGTACCGTACATCATTATCCCTTTAATACCATTTATCGCAGCCCCACTGCCCATTACCAACACAACATTCACACCAACCCACAACCAATTCAACCACAGCCCCACTGCTCACCTGATCCACAACAACCCACAAAAACACCCCCAACACATGCCATGTAATCAAGACAACACCCACATGTTCATTATTCCATTTTGTTTAACCAGGGTGATCACACAAGGGTTCTAGGTTTTCATTTAATCATCCAAATTTACATGATTATCCAATTTCCACATTCCACATGCTCCTATCCATAAAAAAATACAGAAGGAGAGGGAAACATTTAATTACATAATCAAAGGCCCCCAATGGCCATGATTTTCAGTAGGTATAAGCTCATTCAATTCACAAATATAATATCACATGATATAAAAAGTAAAGTAACAACAATCACTAACTTCCCAACCCCATTCTTTAACCTGTTATTATATTTATTTAGAACGGTTCAAAAGTGTTTCACGCAAACAATAGAACAACCACCCCGCATGATGCACAAATTAAAGATATGAAGGTAAGACCCCTACCTCAACAGGTTCTTGATTGTCACGCTCCCCCGGATCAACCTTAGAAGACGTCCATCGGCGTCCGTCACTTCTGTCGGATCCTGGAAAAACCTCCTCGGGTGGAAGTCGGAAAGGAAGGGCCGATGGAAAGACAATAGACCCAGGCTCGGAAACTCCGTCTCGTCGTTACGATCCCGTGGCCGCTGACGGATCGTAAATTGGAGCTCGGACGAAGAAGTTATGGAAGAAAGAGCCTTCGAGTCTCTTGGGAGAGCTCTTCTCAGAGGAGAGGGGAGGAGAGGTGTGAGTTGAAAGGAGGAGGGGACCCCTCCTTTTATAGGCGTGAAAAGCAAAAGTACACGGCGTGTACTTTATGGTACACGGTGTGTACTCGATTATTTCACACGGTCTCCATGCGGCTTCCAACACGGCTCCACGGCCGTTGACTGGTCAACACACAGTTTGAGGGTAACACATACGCGGGGAAGGACTACACGGCGTGTTGTGTAGACACACAGCGTGTACTCATTTATTGCACACGACAAGGACACGGCTCCAACACAGTACACAACCGTTTACTGGTAATGCATACGTGGGGAAGGACTACACGGCGTGTAGAACTGGACACACGACGTGCACCCATTACTCCACACAGCAAGGACACGACCTGCAACACGGGGTATAACCGGGAAGGGAGTACACAGTGTGTACTCAAACTACACGACGTGTAGTTTCAAAATTCTGGAAAGTGTGGGAAAAGTCCATTTTACCATCCAGAACACTTCTTGACCTTCTTTTTGACAAAGGAATGGGCCGGAGAGGTCCGGGCCATTACATCAGATACCTCTTAAAACATTCTCATCCCCGAGAATTCAAAAACCAACTAGAGGAATATGACAAGATACCTCTTAGGGTTCCCGTTATAACAGGAAGCCAACCAACAACCCTAATCATATGTGTTAGGAATTCCTTGTCCTATGTCAAGATATTATCCGATTTAGGCGGCACTGACCCGCCTGAACAGGTTTAATCGCATCCTCATTAATGCGTCTCGATTAAGAATTGGGTCTTCCCACTTTCATACATTAGGTTTTTTCAACTCACACTAACCCCAATACCACACAACCAACACCCTGCCCGAACATGTGGGTTTGGGAAATTCCTTCACCCATGTCGAGATATTATCCGCTTTAGGCGGCACTGACTCGCCTGCACGGGTTCAATTGCATCCACATTAATGCATCTCGATTAAGGGTTAGGTTTTTTTTTTCATTTCCCACACATCCGGACATTTTACACATTACCAGGGAACAAGGAAACAAAAGGTCTCACAACTGACAAGACAATAATTCCATATAACAATGGTACATAGTACAACATCAACACAAAGCTCAGAAGGAAAAGGAAACAAAAAACAAGTCAAAACAACTCCAGGTACTGAGCGTGCATCTGGGTCTCCTGCTACCAAGTGCTCTCCTCGAGGCTGCCATGCCTCCACAACACACGAACCAAGGGAATGGTTCATCCACAGAGTGCCTTCTCTTTACGATCTTCGATTCTGACTGGTCGTTCCTCGAAGGTCACGTCGTCTCCCATATCTAACTCTCCACAGTCGATAACGTGGGAGTTGTCGTGTAAGTACCGACGAATCTGGGAGACGTGGAAGACATCATGAACCTTTTCCAACTGAGGTGGTAGGGCCAGCTGATAAGCCACCTTCCCAACTCGCCTCAACACCTCAAACGGTCCGACGAACCTGGGTGAGAGCTTTCTCCCTTTCCCAAACCTCCACTGCCCCCATCGAGGGGAAACCTTCAAGAACACATGATCCCCCACCTTTAACTCTAATGGCCTCCTCCGAAGATTAACATAAGACTTCTGTCGGTCCTGAGCCGCTTTCATCCTCTCACGTACAAGCTGGAATTTCTCTGTGGTTCTCTACACTAACTCTGGCCCAAGAGCACATGTCTCACCAACCTCTTCCCAACAAATGGGTTAATGACATGGCCTTCCACACAAATCCTCCAACAGTGCCATGCCAATAGTATAGTGGAAGCTATTGTTATAGGTAAACTCTACTAAAGGCAAGTGTCGTACCCATGATCCTCCGAAATCCAAAACGCATGCTCGCAGCATGTCCTCTAATGTCTGGATAGTCCGCTCCATCTGCCCATCAGTCTGGGGGTGGAAAGCAGTGCTAAGGCGTAGCTGGGTGCCAAAATCATGTTGTAGCCCCCCTCCAGACTTGTGAGTTAAACCGAGTATCCCGATCTGAGACGATAGTCCTCGGAACTCCATGCTAGCGCACCACCTTGTCTACGTACCTCTGTGCTAAGGTACTCATCAGGCCCGACTCCTTGATTTCTAAGAAGTGAGCTGATTTCGTCAGACGATCCACCACTACCCAGATAGCATCATAACCACCCTGATCTCTGGGTAGTCCTGTGACGAAGTCCATTGAGATGTCATCCCATTTCCACTCGGGGACATCTAAAGGATGCAATAAACCACTGGGAACACGGTGTTCAGCCTTCACTTGATGACACACTAGGAATTTAGCCACAAATTCTTCCACTTCCCGTTTCACCCCGGGACACCAAAACTGATCCCTCAGGCCTCGGTACATTTTTGAAACTCATGGATGTACCGCTAAGGCTGAGCTATGGAACTCATAGAGAACTCCCTCACGCAACGCCTCTGGAACAAACAACCTTGCATGGAAAAGCATCCGATGTCAGCTGTCCTCTGACCATCCATCTGGAGCGTTCCCCTGATCAACACGATCCCACATCACTTCCACCTCAGAGTCCCCACACTGAGACTCTTCCACCTGCTGCCACAAGGAGGACTGTGCTGTCATCTGAAACAAACAGCCTCTAACACCTTCTACCATGGCATCCAAGTGCAAGGAAGCCAACTCTCCCATTGCCTTCCAAGCATCAGCAGATTCCTGAACCACTTCCTGATGCGACTTCCTGCTCAGGGCATCAGCCACAACGTTTCCCTTACCTTCAGTGTAAGATATCTCAAAGTCATAGTCTAGGAGAAACTCAACCCATCTCCACTGTCGCAAGTTCAGGTCACGCTGGGAGAAGATATAACGCAGGATCTTGTGATCTGAGAAGACCACAAAGCGCTCCCCAAAGAGGTAATGTCACCACAACTTCAATGCGAACACTACTACTACAAGCTCCAGGTCATGGGTGGCATAGTTATGCTCATGAAGGTGCAAATTCATAGACCCATAACAGATCACACCCTTCTTCTACATCAGTACGCACCCCATACCAAGTCCAGAAGCATCACACAACACCTCATACAACAACCCTTCCTCTGGAAACCTGAGTACGGGAGCATTGACCAACTTCTCCTTCAGTTAGTCAAAAGATTTCTGGCACTGCTCGCTCAACAGGAAGACCTGGTTCTTCCTCATCAAAGCAGCCAAAGGAGTAGTAACTCGAGAGAAGTCCGAAACGAACCTCCGATAGTAACCTTCTAACCCCAGGAAACTATGATCTTCTGCCAAACTCTTGGGTGTTGCCCAAGAAACAACTGCCTCCACCTTCGACGGGTCCACTGACACTCCATGATGAGACACCACGTGCCTAAGTAAGTGTACTTCTTGTGTCAATAACTTACACGACGGCAATTTCCCATAAAGATGGTGGCATCGAAGGACTTCCAAGACTGCCCTGAGATGCTCAACGTGCTCCTCCTCTGATCCTGAGTTGATCAGGATGTCATCGATAAACACAACGATGAACCGGTCCAGAAACTCTCAGAAGAAAAAGTTCATAAGTCCCATGAACACAACTAGTGCATTCATAACTCTAAACGAAATCACTATAAACTAAAAGTGCCCATACCTGCACCTGAAAGCCGTCTTCGAGATGTCACTATACTTTACCCTCAGATGATGATATCCCGATCGTAGATCAATCTTAGAAAACCAACCTACTCTCCTTAGCTGGTCGAAGAGATCATCTATCCTTGGGAGGGGGTAACAGTTCTTGACCATTACCTGGTTCATCCTTCGGTAGTCTATGCATAGCCTCAGACCACCATCTGCCTTCTTCATGAACAAAACTGGATCACCCCATGGTGACACGCTGGGTCGAAAAAAACCCTTCTCCATCAGATCGTCAGTCTGAATCCGCAACTTCTGCAACTCCAAAGGTGCCATCCAATAAGGGGCCATCGAAATCGTACGGGCACCAGGCTGTAAGTCTATCCCGAACTCAACGTCACGTCGAGGGGGTAGAGTTACAACCTCCTCATGAAAAACATCGAGGAACTCCCCAACAACCTCTAGGACATCCATCATCTCTGTATCAGTTGGAACCACTAATAACCTGCCTAACAAGGAAAGGAGAGGCTCCACACGCCGGCTTCCCGCCTGATAGCTCCTCTCACCAACAAAAGATACACGCTTCCCATCAACGTCGGAGAACATGACTCTTCTCCGGAAGCAGTCGATAACGTCACTAATAGAAAACAACCAGTCGATGACTAGGATGACATCGTATGGCTTCATCTGTAATAGAAGAAGGTCTCCACTAGATCGATGTGTTCCCAACGTCAGCCCACAACCTCGACAAACACAAGATACGTTGGTCTGGCCTCCAACTGGTGTACTCAGTTCCAATGGCACGGAAAGTCTCTCTACGTCTAGTCCCAAAGCATGGGATAGACTAGGTGCAACAAAGGAGTGAAAGGCTCCCGAATCTAACAAAGCAAAAACAAGAGTGCTGAACAAACAAATCGTACCTCGTACAACCTCTGGTCCCGTTGGAGCTTCCAACTCTGCTGCATGCAATTGTCCACGCCCAGATCCTCTGCCTCTCTGTGGTCATCCACCTCCCCGACCACGCCCTAGTCGAGGTCCCTGAGGAGCACCCTGAGGTCGGCCTCCTCCCGCAAAGTCTTCCCTTGGAGGAGCATGGTCCTGCTTCTCCTGGAAGGGCCTCGCCAGCAACTAGTGCTGCTGAGGTGGGAACTGAACCTACCCACCTCCACCGTACTGAGCTTGGGTTGGGCACCAACTCTGAACGTGCCTAAAACCTCCACAAGAAAAACACCTCGGTCCCGGGCTCATGGAAAAGGGATGAGGACCCGAAGATCTGAACTGGAACTGTTGGGGCCTGCTCCCCACTGGCCTGAACCTGGAAGGTCCCGTTGCAGGAGCCCTACTGATGACTACCTTCCCCTTCAACAAGCCTGGCTGGATCCCTTCTCAGGGTGCACCTCCCAGCCAGTGCATCCTCTCTACAACCTCTTCCTTCTTCTGTACCGCCAAGTATGTCGAAAGGGTGAAGGGGGTGACAACATACTGGAGCGAAGGACGAAGCACCTCCTCCAAATGTCTCTCCCGAGACTCCTCATCCAGAAAGAGATCTGGAGGAAAGCGCAGGAGATCTTTGAACTTGATCCCCAACTCTCGTACCGACATACTCCCCTGTTGAAGGGAGAGTAACTCCTGCCGCTTCTCCACCTTGATCATGTAAGAAAGGAATTCCTCTCGGAATTCCTTCTCAAAGTCAGCCCATGGAACCTCTGCCTCTATCATCTCTCCTAGGTAGAGCGTCCACCATTGTCGCGCCGCACCTCTTAGCTGACTGACTGCTAGGGGAACCCAGTACTCCCTCAGAGTACGGATCAAGGTAAAAGCATCCCTAGCTCCTCAAGACACCCCTCTGTCTCCGTATCCAAAGTACTACCCTCTTACTTCTTGAGGGTCTGCCGCTGGAAAGAATAGAGAGTTTTCTGGGACTGGCTATCTTCCTCCTCTCGGTCAATCCTCAGCTGATCGACCGCCTGAATCTGCTGGGCCTCGGCCGTCTGAGCCACCCGGGGATGACGTCCAGGTGCCATAGCTGTACGGTAAACAAGGATCACCTAACCCAACTAGTAAGGAAAAACTCAAGGTTTTATTTCATGATTTTATTTCAATTTCATTCCCAGAACACCCAAATAAAGTAAAACACAATCATGTTGATGCATGTACCTTTTCTAGGGTCTCTAACCTGCAATCAATGTAGTCGCACTTGGTCATTCGGTAGGTGCAGATTCCTTGCATCGGATCACGGGGGGCCCTAAAATCCTGTGTCCTAGCCGGTCTTCCCTAGCCTATGTCACGCACCAAGATTAACTAAGACTGTTTCCCTACCATCCCATACAATCCTCACTGTGCCTAACTCCAGACTCCATCCTATCTCTCAACCTCCACTCTGATACCATTCTGTCACGACCCCCTCCCACCAAAGATGCCCCTCCTGAGCTGGCAATGGTGAAAGGAAGATAATGAACCCCCGAGTCCCACCTCCAGTAGGCTCCGAGGTGGCGACTAGCACCAAGGGTATGAGTTTTTCACAAATATGGGAGGCATTACTCTTTTTATTTTTAAGTATCGGGAAATAGGACAAGTCAACCACCAAAAAGGAAAAGAGAAAGTATATAGAAATAAACCCCAAACCAATCCCACATGCATGTCTAAACAATTTATAACAAGGTACAAGTACAAGAAAACTCAAAGTACAATACCAAAAGAAAAAAAAGGTACAACAACATCAACAACTCCAACTGTCCGACTAGTAGGGTCCCACACGGCCCTGGTAGTCCTCCTGGAAACCTGAAAGTAAACATAGGGTGAGCATACAAGTATAATCAGTAGGGAAACATAAAGCTCTCATGCACAAGCGGGGAGACATCCTAATGTACCGTGAGAACAACAGAAGAAACCTAGAAAGGAATTCTATCCACCCAACCTCACCAGCCATACTCACCAAAACACAAGCACAACAGGTAGTAGTATATAAGAAACAAGAGTATTGGGTAACCCGCACCATTTCCCTTTAGTTAGCTGCTCTTCCTAACGATGAACGTCCTAACACTGACACACTCTCCCTGCCCGCACACACACCTGGGCCTCACAACCATGTATCCCGCCCGCACACACCTAGGCCTCACTACCACATATCCCGCCCGCACACACCTGGGCCTCACAACCACACATCCTGCCCGCACACACCTGGGCCTCACAACCACGAATCTCGCCCGCACACACCTGGGCCTCACAACCACGCATCCGGCCCGCACACACCTGGGCCTCACAACCATGCATCCCGCCCGCACACACCTGGGCCTCACAACCACGTATCCCGCCCGCACACACCTGGGCATCACAACCATGTATCCCACCCCCACACACCTTGGCCTCACAACCACGTATCCCGCCCGCACACACCTGGGCCTCATCCTGAAGATTCTTGGGAAAAAGTAGAACCTGGCTGAAGAGTCTTGGGCCTAAGCCACCTCGATCGAAACCTACCCGAAGAGTCTTGGGTGTAAGGTCTCCTCAATCCATCACAGCCTAGGGGAGAAGGAGTAGGAAGGAGCTAGTAACTAAGGGAAAAACACCCTCTCCCATAAAATGGGAGTGTTCGGCACTAAGTGCTCAACATGGGTGGGCTGCGATAAAACACAAAAGATACAGTTATATATATATACGAAACACACAGCCCAACCTATAGCTTCTGAACAGAAAACTAAGCACGTGCCTCAGCACTGCTACCACGAAGCATGCATACAACAAACAAACCCAACTCCCTTTAGGTTTTCACGTTTCAGTAGAAATAATTATTTAGTTCCTTAACTACTGGGAAACTATCCACAACTAACCACACCAATCGTTCGTAAAAACATATCCCTTCCATCCACAAATCAAGTTAGGAAAAACACGAGTAACACAACAAAGCCCTTCTTATCAATCAACCAACCTCATTGATTAACCCTCTCGTTCCATTACCATGCCCCACTATTCATTAACTCTTCCAAATTTTATTTATTAGTCACAAACCACTATCCGTTCACTTTTAAACCCATCCCTATAGCCCCGCTGCCAACCACTATAACCACAACTGTACCGTACATCATTATCCCTTTAATACCATTTATCGCAGCCCCGCTGCCCATTACCAACCCAACATTCACACCAACCCACAACCAAGTCAACCGCAGCCCCTCTTCTCACCCAATCCAAAACAACCCACAAAAACTCCCCCAACACATGCCACATAACCAAGACAACACCCACATGTTCATTAATCCATTTTGTTTAACCGGGGTGATCACACAAGGGTTCCAGTTTTTCATTTAATCAGCCAACTTTACGTGATTATCCAATTTACACATTCCAAAAGATCCTATCTATAAGAAAATATAGACGGAGAGGGCAACATTTAATTGCATAAGCAGGGGCCCCCAATGACTGTGATTTTTAGTAGTTAGAAGCTCATTCAATTCACAAATATAATATCACAGGATATAAAAAGTAAAGTAACAACAATCACTAACTTCCCAACCCCATTATTTAACCTGTTATTATCTTTATTTAAATCGGTTCAAAAGTGTTTCACGTAAACAATAGAACACCCACCCCGCATGATGCACAAATTAAAGAGACAAAGGTGAGATCCCTACCTCAACAGGTTCTTGATCGCCACGCTCCCCTGGATCAACCTTAGAAGATGTCCATCGGCGTCAGTCACTTCTGTCGGGTCTCGTCAAAACCTCCTCGGGTGGAAGTCGGAAAGGAAGGGCCAAAGGAAAGACAATGGACCCAGGCTCGGAAACTTCGCCGCATCATTATGATCCTGTGGCCGCTGATGGATCATAAATCGGAGCTCGGACGAAGAAGTTTTGGAAGAAAGAGCCTTCGAGTCTCTTGGGAGAGTTCTGCTCAGAGGAGAGGGGAGGAGAGGTGTGAGTTGAAAGGAGGAGGGGACCCCTCCTTTTATAGGCGTGAAAAGCAAAAGTACACGGTGTGTACTTTATGGTACATGGCTTGTACTCGGTTCTTTCACACGGTCTCCATGCGGCTTCCAACACGGCTCCGCGGCCGTTGAATGGTCAACACACGGTTTGAGGGTAACGTATACGCATGGAAGGACTACATGGCATGTAGTGTAGACACACGACGTGTACTCATTTATTGCACATGACAAGGACACGACTCCAAAACGATACATGACCGTTGACTGGTAACGCGTACGTGCGGAAGGACTACACGACGTATAGAACTGGACACATGGCGTGCACCCATTACTCCACACATCAAGGACACGGCCTGCAACACGGGGTATACTCGGGAAGGGAGTACACGGCGTGTACTCAAACTACATGGCGTGTAGTTTCATAATTCTGGAAAGTGTGGGAAAAGTTTATTTTACCCTCCAGAACACTTTTTTCCCTTCTTTTTGACAAAGGAATGGGCCGGAGAGGTACGGGCCATTACAATAAATAGTAACTATAATAAATATTTATTACCACAATAAGGGTAAATCAGATAATTAAGTTTAAAAAAAATCAACAAGGACTAAAAATTGACTCCAGAACCTGACTATCCAATTATATGAGTCTATTTTGGAAATTTTCATCAAATAATCTATTATATGGAAACATGGTTTCATATTTGTTTGATTTTAATATTTAATTAAAAGGTAAACAAAAAAATGTCACTTTTATGCTTTTAATAAAAATAATATTTTGTGACAAGGATAAAAACAATTTATGTTCCATTATAAATATTAATTTTAAATATAGATTTTTTTATAATGATAATTTATTAATACTTATTTATCAATGAAATTATTTCCTTAAATTCTTAAGCAACACTAACACAATACTTATTCAAATAATATAAAAATAAAATAAATTATTTTAAAAATATTAAATGTAATATGAGTTGAATAAATTATTATATTCCATGATTTTTTTTGATAAATATAATATTTTATGTGATTTTTGAAAGTATTATATTAAAATTTTTATTGTTTTCATGATGTTTTAAAATGAAAATTAAATTAATAGTCCCAAAAATGATATAAATGATATTTTATAATAAATAATATTTTATTAATTGACTTAATATTCCTAAAAATACTATATTTGATCAATTAATTGGTTTATGGTTCAAAATATAAACCATGGTCCATTTATTGGACAATTTCTATTTATAGTAACTATCTTGGCCCCTAAAGAGTAAAAATGTTTTTATCACGATAATTGTCAAAGAGGGTTAATGCGAGTTAAAACAAAGATATATTGGAACTAACCTAATCTAAACTTGTCCAAATTTTATTTTATTATATTATTTCGACCCATAATAATCCTGTATTCTAATTATATCATTTTTAATCCATTTTACAAGGAATATTATTTTATATTAATATAATATTTTAATAAATACCAAAATTGCCCCTCCCCTCAATTATAAAAGGACACCCCATCTCCTCTTTTTTTACACATAAAAGCCTATTATTTCAAATAATGATCTAAAAAATAAATTCCTTACTTGTATTCACATTTCCTAGAGGATTTTTTTGATTAGAAAACCCTCATAGGACGGTTTTTGGTGTAAACCTAAAGAGGTTGTCTGAAAAAGAGGCATCATTCTTAACCAAGAATTTTTATTTCATTTATTATTCCAAATACTTAAAATCTTATTAAAAATTATGAAATAATAATAGCTATATCTTATATATACTTGTTTTTTATTATATTAATGAAATAACTTATATCTGTCTTCTTTTCTATCAAATGGGAAATAAAACCGTCTTTCGTGTGTACTGAAGACTACAACCTTGTGAACTGATGTAATTCATTTTCCATCATCGTCACTCATAGAAATTTATGATTATAGATTTAAGGTATATATATATATTATATTAATTAAATATTTATCATTGTTGAAAATTATTCTATCATATATTTTCTTACATTTCCATTCATTGGAAGATGATAACATAGTTCATGTGTACGCATGGATTACCAACTACAAAAAGTGTTGTGATTCATTTTCATTACCATATCACATGGACTGTATATAAAAGTTTATTCAAATAAACAATATTATATCTATGATATAATTATCATTATATAATGATAAAATATCACTTATCTTATTTCCATCATGATCATTGAAAAATGGAAATATTATTCAAGCGTACGCACGACCTACCGTCTCCAAGATTATAACATAGTTATTTTTTCATAACCATATTTTATGGTTGGTTTTAAAAGTATAATTGATGTATAAAAAGGATAATTATTTCATGATTATTATTCTGGATATTATGAAATAACGAACCCATTGACCATATTCAGCCTTTTGAAGTCATTTTGGATTTATGAGATGGATATCATCAAAAGGCCTGACATGAACTTAAATGATTAAGTAATTGAATATAAAATTATAATAAACAAAATAAAAAGGAAAAAAAAGTAGAAAGGTTATTACAAAATTAAATAATGAACATAAGTTCATTTTATATGAATATAAATAATGTATGTGAGAATTCAAACTTAATGTAATGGATTTTCTTTTAAAAGATACTCTTTTAAAGTTCCCCTTCCAACTCTATTCTATCCATGTCCATGTTATTCTAAATGTTTCAAGAAATTTTTTATTCATGATTAAATGGATTCCAAAGGTAATTCTTTATCATATTTGACTTTATATAATAAATTTTAAGGTAATATTTTTATGTTTTTATCTAAGGGAAACATTACTTTAAAAACCTCATTTTAATGGTTTTAAAGATTATTTTCAAAATATTTCTCTTCCATATCCATATTATTAAAATTATTTTAATTATATATGAACATAAAGTATATATAAATGTAAATGTATGTCTCTTTTTACATTATTTAATTTTTTTCAAAAGGAATCATTGTACATATTTTACATGGAATGGTTTGTATTTCTTTTCAAAATAAAAAGTGAATGTTTTATCTTAATGTATATGATGCCAACAAATATTCATACCCCCAAACCATTATTTTATATTTTGGTTTCTTTATAAGACTCCACATTTTTTTCAAATAAAAAATTCTTTCCCTTTATTCTTTTTATTTTAAACAAGGGGTTTAAATAGAATGTTTATTTTGATATCAAGAAAAGTTTTTCTAATGGGTGTAAGGGATCTCTCTAAACCACCCTTTTTCTTTCGGTTATGAAATTTTTTCTTGTAAACCACTCTCTCTATCTTTTTAATTTTTAAAAATGGTTATTTAATTTTATATATATGTGTCTCATATATATACTTTTTATATTATCCATTCCTTTTATAGGGTAATACATGCATGATGTTTATTTCTCAAATAACTTCATTAAGAAATCTATTTTGATTATGATATAAGGCAAGATTATTCATCCCATTTTCTTTACATGGGTAATTATTATTTATATACCTTATATTTGATTTAATTTTAAGAAAAACATAATCATGAACATGCTACGATGAGAATTCCTTAGTAGGGCTCCAATGAATTGGGTAAAACTTTTATCTGATGAGACATTCTATATGAGATAAGGGAGTAAACCTAAAACACTATAAGACTATGTACACTATGTGATGTTTTCTTGGTATTTATCCTTGACTTAATCTTATATCATTTTTTATTTCTGCTATATTTCCTATATTTCCATGAGGTTACGATACCATGTTATTCATGTTATTCTCTTATGTGATTACTCACTAGATTATGTTTAAAGGAAAGTATATTAAACTTAGTAATGGTAAAATGTATAAATTTTTTTGAAAAAGTTTTCATAAGTTTTTAAATAATTAAAAGGAACCTTTATGAGTTTTATTTTTCCATAAATATTCTTTATGTGATGTTTTATGTAATCTTTAAGAATAAAAGTTAATTTAATGGGTAATAAAATATTTATTTAGTTCCCAAAGCATAATTTTGAAGAATAAAAAACTTTTATAATTATTCATGAACATACAAATTTCTTTATTTCTATTTTATATGTCCCTTAATATGTTTTTTTGATCACCCCATATTATAAAACAATTTTTACTGGGATTTAAGGATGAATAAGGACAAAGATGATGTTATGATTAAAATTGTCAATATTTGTCATGAAAATAAATATTTTCATATCATAAAAGTGTTTTTGGAAAAAAATAGATACTAAGTTGATGTTTCCACTTTTTGATGTAATAATTATTTATATGAGGGTGATGAAATGATTCTATAAAACACTAAATCATAATGATCCTAAAATGTAAGGGAAAAAATTCTTAACATAAAAATAAAAATTTGTAATGTTTAAGGTAGTCTTCTTACAATTGGTATAAGATAAAGGGTTTAGATAGATTTGTATATTATGATATTTTGTGAGTTTGAATTAAGATTTATGGATACCGTAATGGGTTTATGAGTTTTAGTTTAATCATTTTTTTCAAAGTCTTAGTTATGTTTCTTGAGGTTTTAATAAATGGTATTTTGAGGTAATTTGAATATTTTACTAGGTTTTAGGAAGAATTATATATTTATGTTTAAGTAACCCTTTGGGTTATTATATTTATTGATGTTAAATTAATATGATAGTAAGATGTAGAAAATATTCATGTTTGAATATTTATTCATTGACTATGAGATATTTTTGGAGATATTTATAGTCAATCCTATGATTAAATTTTAGTTTAGTTTATAGATTTGATTCATGATATTTTGGTGTTTTTCACTACATTATAAAATTATATAGCGATTTATCTTGGGGATTAATGATATATCTATATATTTTTATTTTGTTTATGGTATATGTGACCTTTAGGTTTAATATGTGATTTCACATAAAAGATTATTTGGGAAGAATGAAATTAAATTGTTTAGGATGTAAGATGAAAGATTTAAGAAAACCATTGAGTGTAAAAAATTATTTAATGTTGAGTTTAGTAAGGTTATTTGGGATATAGGGTTATTTATGAAATTATTTAAGTATAACCTTTGGTTATTATTATAGAAATGTTGGGTTTAAACGTATTATTTCATCATTTGAGGGTTTATAAATTTTGGATATTATCTTACCCGTTTCTAAACATTTAGTTTTGGTTAATATTTAAAGAGAGGAGGAATATATTGATATCGTTTTTTAGATTATGAATTTTATTTTTCTGATTTAGGAATATAAAAAATCATCTTGAATACCCATTATTCTGAAAAAAATATGAGATTGTGGTGGAAATTTATTAAAGGATGGAATTATACTTATTAAGTAAGTATATTTACTTATGTTCTTAATCTATATTGTAAAGGAATTTTAAACTATAGGAAAATAATATTGAAACAAAAATGTTATCATATTACCTTTATTTCTGATGAATCTATGGTATTTTCACACCTCATACATTTATGGATTTTTCATCGCTAACTTTCTCTTGATTATTCATTTTATTATGACCAATTATCTCTATCACTTTATATAATTATTTGGACATTAAAAGTTTCTACATGTCCAAAAATTCAATTTCCACTAATGTTCTCCCACTTGGAAATCTACTTATGTGATGAAATTTATATTTCATTTCCATTCTTTTCAAGAAGAAGTTTAATTAATCCTTTCTATCATGTGGGATTTTAGCCATGTATTTTCAAAATTCTGACCCTTATTTGAATGATTGAGTTTAAATTGAGAGGATAAAATTTATTAATGGGGGGGGAGGGGATGTAACAACCCATGATTAATAAAAAGGAAACCATATTCAATAGAGTATACTCCACACAATATCGATCCTGAATGAACCATGAAATATTACTATTTAAAAATGACTGTTATAACCTAGATGTTATATTGGAGGGTATGAATAAGAATAAATAAATTTTGAAAATTATATGTTTTAAGCATTTATAAAATTAAATCATTGGTTATAAAATCATTGGAAATAGAAATAAATTTCATTTGAACTTAAAAGAAATGATTTTCTAAAAAACTATCTTTATTTGCACATTGTGTTTTTTGTCTTAATTATTTAAATTATCAATATTAGTGAATTATTTTAATGAAATTTATATATTAAAATTTTTATCAAATGTTTTATCATTCATATAATTTTTTTTTCTAGGTAAGGAATAAGAATAAATCTAGTTTTATACTTCAAAACTGTATTTTTCTTAGAAGATTTTTTATCATGTATTGAGCACTTATTTTTATTTTTTCCATTTTAGAAAATTAATTTGAAAAAATGAAATTAATTTTTGAAATAAACATGTAATAAATTAACTTATATTTAATTTTTGAGAATATTATAAAAAGATTATTTTTTTGTTGAATAGTGAAAAATAAGAATTTTTATTAAATATTTTCATTTCACTTAAATCATTTAAAAAGTTAAATTTTAATTTAAAATGGGTTAAAAAGTATAATTGGTTTGTTAATGTTATTATTAATTCAATTATGTTCATTTAAATCAAATTAATGATTAATTTGGATATTAAAATGTTTTATAATTAAGGAAACATTCTCATTGGAAAACCACTTTTTTGTCATGTTTATAGGTTTAATTTTAAATTAAATTATTCCACTTTTGTGAAATGGATTTTATAAAATAGATTCCATATTTGGAATAAGAGTAATTAATAAGATATAATTATCCCCACCTAATTTTTAATCATTATTAATTGTAGCTATAATAAATATTTATTATCACGGTAAGGGAAAATAGTGTAATTATGGTAAAAAAAATATGATAATGTCAAAAAATTTACCCCAAAACATTAATTTCTCTTATTGAATGAGTTTATTATGGATATTTCTATCCGAGTATTAAAAATATGCCAACATGGTGACATATATCTTTGATATTGAACTTTATAATATTTAAGTAAATGATAAAGACAAAAATGTCACTTTCTTACTATTAATAACTATAATATTTTGTGATAGGGATAAAAAAACTTATGTTTGATTATAAATATTTATTTTCAAATATAATTTTTTTCTATATGGTTTATACTTGATTGCTTCTGGATGAGATGCTGGTTTTTAGTTTAGAATTGGATCTAGATTTATAGTTTGCGTTTGGACTATTTCTGTGTTGCGGTGGCGTCGTGTTCCAACAATGGTGGAGCATGAAGGATAGTTGTATGGTTTTTTGTATGTTTTGAAATTTTAATGGAATAATTGCATCTGTGTGGCTGTTGGTTTTTTGCGTTGAATTGGTGGAATGGTTTCTTTGAATTGTGAATCCTTGGGGCCCTGTGGTTCAATGTTCGAGAGTCACTGCATCTATCACACAAGGGGTTACTTCAGATGAGGTTTAGATGAGAGGGTTTTCTTTTGATCTTCGCTTCGAAATTGGATGTTTGAGAGGTTATGGTTCTTCCATCGGTTCGAGGCCCATGCATTCTTTCATAGGACAGTTTGCTGACAACGAGGAGTATAAGGAAGATGATCTCATTGTTTTTATGCTGGGTAGGGGCTCTTCTATGGTGTCTTGATGTTGTTTTCCTTTTCACTTTTGTACCATGGTGGTTTGGTTGTTTTAAGTCATGAAGTCTTGTATGGTTTCTCACTTTTTTCCTCAAAAGTGTTTGAATAATAAAAATTTAATTTTCAGTCAGATAGATATAACATGTTAGTTATTTTTTCATGTGTTATATTCACATTCGAATTATATCATATTGTTTTCAATGTCAAATTAAATGAATAGTTCCAAAAATGAAATTAATGATATTTTATAAAAAATAATATTTTATTAGATGATTTAAAATTACTAAACATACTATATTCAAATAATTGATTGGGATATAGTTGAAAATATCAACTATGATCCATTTATTTTTCATTTTCCCATTTATATTAAGTATCACAAACCATAAAGATTAAGAACATTGTTATCACAATAATTGCATAAAAGGATAAATTAGAGTTAAAATTAATTGATAAGGGTAAAAAATAGTATAAACTTGTCAGAAATTTATTTTATTATAGTATTTCTACCCATAATAATTCTATTTTTAAGTTATATCATTTTTATCTTCTTTTTATGAATATTAAATTATATTAATTTGATATTTAAGAAATTCCAAAAGTACCCCTACCCTCACTTATAAATGGGAATCTCCACTACTCTTTTCTTCACACATTGAAAAAAAAATTAGAAAAAAACTACCCAAATACCTTTCTTAATTCCATTTATAAGTCTTAAAGGAATTATTTTGTTACAAAACCCTCCTTGGAAGGATTTTGGTTTAATCCTAAAGTGGTTCTATCAAGAAGAGGTATCCTTATTATCCAAGAATTTTCATTTTATTTATTCTTCCAAATCCTAAAAATATTATTAAAAATCGATGAAATAATAAAACTAATATTTTCTATATACTGAGATTTTATTATGATATGTGAATAACATATATCCAACTTCTTTTCCATCAAATGGGAAATGAAACCATCATTAATGTTTACGATGGATTACCACCTCATGAACCAATGTAATTTATTTTCCATAATATATAATCAATGATACTTATTATGATGAATTTAATGTATATAGATGATAACATTGTTCGTGCATACGTGTGGATTACCACCTCTATAATGCGATGTGATTTTTTTTCATCAGCACATAAAATGGATGGAATATATAAGTGTACTTAAAGAAATAGTATTATATTTATGATATAATTACCATTATATAAAAATAAAATAACAATTACCTTCTTTCCATTACAATATTTAAAAAATTGAAACGTTACTCATGCATACGTATGACCTACCGTCTCCATGACTATTTCATAGTTAATTTTTCAGAACCATATTTCATGGTTGGTTATAAAATTATATTTTTTATATAAAAATAATAATATTTTCTTGATTATTAATATATATATGATGAAATAAGGACCTCTTTGAACCTAGTCATCTTGCCAAAGGCATTTCAGACTTATGAGTCGAATATCATTGAATCACCTGACGTGAAGTTAAATTTTTAAGTAATTGAATATAACATGATAATAAATAAAATAAAATGGATAATAAAATTAAAAAAGTTTATTTAGAAAGTAAATAATTAAAATATTTTTTTTATTTAGGAATATAACAAATGTATGTGAAAAGTTGGACTCAAGTTAAGAGACTTTCTTTAAAAAAAATCATATTTTAAAGTTTCCCTTCCAACTCTTTTTCTTTCATGTCCTTATTTTTTTAAATGTTTTATGAAAATTATTAATTAGCATTTAATGAATTATAAAGGCAATTTTTTATCACATTTATCATTATATTAAGTGTTTATAAAAAAACTATTTTTATGGTTTTATGTAATAGACACTTTACATTAAAAATCTCATTTTAATGGTTTTAAAGATTAATTTTTAAATTGTTCAATTCCATATCCATATTTGTAAAATTATTTTGTTAATTCTTGGAAATAAATTAATTATAAATCAAATTTTATTTATATTTTAACTTTCTTTCAAATATTCTCAAAATGAATCTTTTTCTGCATTTTATACGGAATGTTTTCACATTCTTTACAAAAATGAAAAAATAATGTTTTATTTTAATGTATATGGTGTTAGTGTATTTTACCACTACCACAACCATTCATTAATATTGGGATTTATTTATAATATTCCTTATGTTCTTCAAATAAAAACACCATTTACCTTTTTTCTATCTATTTTCAAAACATGTTTTGAATGGATTGGATATTTTATTTTCTAGAATTTTTTTTCTTATGGGTGTAAATGATCTCTCTAAAACACCCTTTTTCTTTAGGTTATGACCTTTATCTATATAACCCAATTTCTATCTCTTTTTAATGTTATGGAATGATTTTTATATTTTTTATATATGTCTCTAACATATATACCTAGATTAATCTATCTTCCTTTGACATGGTAATACATGCCTTATATTTATTTATCAAAATAATTAATTATGAAATCTATTTGGATTATGATATGAGGAAAGATTATATAACCCATTTTCTTTCAATTGTTAATTCTTATGTTTATGGATTATGATTTATTTCCTTTCTTGGAACACATAATAATGAAAATGTTATGATGGGTGTTCCTAGATAGCACTCCAATTCATTGGGTAGTATTTTTATAATGAGATGATATATATGGATTAAGAAGTAAACGTAACATATCATGAGACTCTTTCTAACATGTGACTTTTTCTTGGTAGGTAGCCTTTACTTATACTTGATTTAGGTTTTGTGTTGTGGCCAAATTTATTATATTTCCTTGATCTCATGATACCATGTTCTTAATGTTATACTCCCAAGTGATTACTCATGATCTTATATTTAAATGAGAGTATATGAATCTTTGTAAGGATGAAATGTATATTTTTTCTGAAAAAGTATTCTTAAAATTTTCATGATTTCAAAGGAACCATTATAAGTTTTAATTTTCTTTTAATATTTATTATGAAATGTTTTATGAAAATAATTCTGAATAAAGTTTATTTATTTAGAAATAAAATATATACTTTGATCCCAATGTATAATTTTTAGAAAGAATAATATTTAATATATATTCATGAATTAATAGGTTTCTTGGTTTCTTTTTTATATTTCCATTACTTAGATTTTTGTGATCATCCCACTTTTTAAAATGTTTTTCATAGGGTTTTAAGGATGATTAGGGACAAGGATGAGGTCAAGATGAAATTTTTTAACATATGTCATGAAAATAAAGATTTTAATATCATAAAAGTTTTGTTTTATGAAAAAATTTATACTAAGTAGAAGTTTCTACTTTTTGATATAATATTTATTTATGTAAGGGATATGGACAAATTATTTAAAACTATAAACAATAAATATACAATAGTGTAATAAAACTAATTATTAACTTAAAACTAAATATTATTTATGGTTTAATGCTCGGTCCTTATAGGGTTTCACTCAAACTCTTTAAACTTACCAAGAGATCAATATGGATCTTAAGTAGGTTTGAGTGTCCTGTGATAACTCTATTAGCATTAATATGTAAATTGTTGGATGTGTGCTACAAATATATCCATATGTATTCGATTTGGAATGAAAATATACCTAATATTTATAGCGATATTAATGGGTTTTATGCTGGGTTTTAATTTATTTTCATGTGATCAATGGATTAAAATATAATTGACACACTGACTAATTTAATGGGATATATGAATTAAAATAAAGAGATTAATTTAAAACTAAACCCTTAACAAATATCTTGTGTAATATTCTAATATCCACTCTTCAAGACATTAATAGATCAACCATGGTAGATTACATTGATAAATAAACCCTATAACCCATAATGTTAATATAAACAGGGAGTAACATATCTCATAAGGGAATGCGGGACTTGTAATGATTTCATAGTAATATTGAGTAAATGTGTTGGGTATATTCATCGGATTCATTTATTGTCATGATACACACAAATAAATTAGAATATATTATCATGGTTCGCTGTTGAAAAATAGATTTTGTGGAAATATCCTTATTTTGGAAGAAACACTATAAATAAACCATATTATTGTAATTTTTTGATATTGGTCTACTATACATAGAGGGGGTTATGTTAGTGAAAAATATTCAATAAATATCTATATTGAATATTGATAAAAAATGGAATTTATAAGGATTTCATAACTTCATTTTTATTTAAATTAAAACTAATAAGGTAAATTCAAACCACTCTCCAATGTTTTTCATTGATAATTAAAATCTAAATGGAAAAAAGTAATTGATCATTACCCTAACCTAATGACAGTTCTCAGTCCTTAGATGATGTTGTATGTTCTAGTGCAATGAGTCCCAAAATAACTTACTCCCAAATCTACTTGAGGGAGTATAATGTTTTTTGAATACATAATAATAACCATAATATCACACGCATCATGATTCTGACCATCGTTGATGGAAAAATTTAATATTATTGAACAATTAAAGATTCTTTTACAAAATCAGGCAATATATGAGCACTATGTTATATCTAAGACATTATATCAATGTAATATGAGTAATTTTTCCCATGTTTTCTTATGTACTCATGATAATTGGTTATGTTGATAATTTTTAAAGACTATGTATTCCACTTAAAAAGTAATTAGTTATCTATTTTTTTAAGGGCCATCTAGGAAAACCAATGAAGTTTTTACCTCAAATCCATCTCAGTGATATATATAGAGAAATGAAAAGTTAAATATAATATTGAGAATGATAGAAAGAATATTTAGCATTATTGTTGTGATTTAAAACATAATTTAAAATATCATTGGTGGAGAATTAATTCCATTATGTAAAGAAGAGAAATTGAAGATAGATTACGAGAAATATTTGGATGATCTTAGAAATCATAATGGAAATAAATTTTCCAAAATAGAAATTTTTATTATAAAAGTAAAACTCCATAAAATTTATTTGTGGGTATTGGATTATGGAGATATAATTAATAAGATTGATGATATTATTTTATATACTCTATTGAGGTGTTATATAAATGAATAAATAAAATCAATTGATGGATGATGGTCTCCCAAATACACTACACTATCTCATGGCATGGTGTTAAGATTATCTCAAAGGAGAGTGGGATATATACATGATATATCTGTCATATTATATTTGTTTTCAACATGAATTTTATGGTATTAATATTGTTTTAAAATAAATATTGAGGGTTTTATCCGAAAATTAATATTAGATAATCTCAAAAGCAGTTTTGTGGAGTTTGAATATCATTTAAGAAATTTACACAATTAATAAATAAAACATGTCATGATGTAGATAAACATGATTTCATGGAACAAAAAATTCACTAAAAGGTTTACCATTTTCTATGGATAAAAATATTAATTATATAGATTTAGATATTTTAATTGAAGATCCATTTGATAATAGAATTTAATATACTTTGTTATCATGATAAGATTTTTTTATAATCTAATGTTGATAAATTTAGATGAACTATCTCAGGATGAAATAGGTAGAAGTTGAAAAATATTCTATAGTAGAATTCATAGTCTTTGTGGATGATAAATCCTTTTATACATAATATAAGATGATAGAGGAAACCATGCCAAGGATGTCTATCTGTTTCAGTTCCTCAAACTGAATAACAAAATAACCAGTCTATGGAATATCCAAAATGAATATGATGAGTATTTTATAACATTTGTTAGATATGAAAGAATTCAAATTTTCAGTTGGAAATGGAATGATTATCATATTTTTATGGAGATTATATTTTAGCTAATAATCACCATATCATAGTAAAAAATTACATATTGTGTTTTGAAGTTCTAAAACTTGAATGGTTTTTTGATATCTCATAAGATCATAGAAATATATAATCAGGATTGATGAAATGCATATAAAAATTTACTCAGTAAGAAATTTTTTGAACATAAATTAATTTAATGATAACGAGACTTAGGTTGTAAATAGAGAGGAGAGTATTTTGGGTGCATTATTATCCTTTTTAATGAGTTTCGTGCAGGGAAAAAGTTACTGAAGTGGATTGGTTTTAAATTTATTAATAAAAATAGTAGTATAACCATAAATTATTCCACCATTCTCCTATTGAATCATTATTAAAATTGTTTCCCTCCTATTTCCCTAATAATTTGATATCTCATTGATTACTCTCACTAGATGTTTTGGATTGAATAAGGGAGTAAAATGATCATGTATCCCCTAATCATTCCTAAACTAGTAATGAAAAACATCTAATCTCCACCAGATCAACTGAAGGCTTACAATAACATATAGAAGAGTGAATATAAGTATCCTATGCATGAAATTATTATAATGAAAAAATAATTTGATAAAGTTAAAGGTAAGTAGAAATGTATGAATGATTAAGAAATTAAAAACATTTATAGAAATGAGAAATATCTTTTAAACATTAATGAATGGAATATGACAACCCTGCTTTTATTACAAACTTCAACATGATTTATTACATTAAACTTCACTTGATACAACAAATAAGATCGAGAGGTTTAGTTTCTTTGGGGATTAGTATCATTACATATAAACTTGAATCATGAAATACAACATCTTTATTGAAAACTTCCTTTACATGACCACTACATTCCTTCGTACTTAGCATTGCATGGGATAACCTGAGGACATGCATAAGAAAACGGTGAGCTATAAATCCCAGTAAGGGAATACACATGGAATAACATGGGGAGTATAATACATGTTATACATTAGGAATATCAATATATCCCAAGAGAAACATGAACATAAAGGCATGATAAAGCATGATAATCATAACATGGAAATGTGGCAACAACACTTAACATGGAATTAGCATGAGCCAAGGCCCATTGCACAAGGAGCATGAGTAAATTATCATTTCACATGAAGCACGAGTAAACCCTCATTGCACTTGAATTAGCATGAGTCAACACTCATTGCACATGACGTATCATGATACTATAATTTACCCAATGCATTGGAGCGCAATAAGGGCGCACCCTTCTTAAACATTTCATTTCATACATAAGTGTGCCACATGGATCATAAAACATGGATTCATAAAAGATAATCATTTATTCCATGATAAAGGATTGTTTAATTCATACATGAAACTTTATAATCAATAAGTAAATTTTCATAAAGATGAATACCCTTGATGGAGAAATGGGCATTGTATTCACTACACAATGGCATTGGCTTAGAAAATCGGTGCGATTTCGGCAGCGTAACGACATGACATAAGAATTCATAAAAACAGTTGATGAGAGAGAAAGGGGTTCCTCATCATATTTACATGTAATGGACAGTAAGGAGGATATATATATACTTGTCCCAACAATTTTAATGGAATTTAAATTCATGATACAAAAGTATTTCTTGAATGTAAAAGAGGAGAGAGAAGTTCCTTTCAGAATTTCGGCATAGTAACGGGTGTACATGGGAGGCATTTAATGAGAGAGAAAAAGGTCTCCCATCATTCAAAAATAAATAGGGAAGTATGAGGGAGGTTTGAAACCATACCACAATATTCATAATTGAAATTAAAAGGGCAAAACAACTTAAATAAAATTGGACAAAAATGAGAAAGGAAGAAAAAAAACCCTTACATGGAAGTGTGCTTCCAAAGGCTAGAGAGAGGCTTGTGAGAGACTTATTGTGAGCTTTGGGAACCTTGGGAGGATTATAGAGATAGTAGGGAAGAGGCTGGACGAACTAAAAGGGCTTTGAGTGAGGAGGAAGTGGGAGCTTGGGTGGGTTTATATAGGAAAGGTGAGGGAATTCTTTATTATTTAGGTTTGGGTCCCCTTACATTAAATTAATCCAAACCACAAACCATCCCATTGGTTTTTGCCCATGGTTTTTGGAAAAGGTAAGAGGAAAACAATATTTTATAAGGCCAAATTCCTAAATTCTTAAAATATTAGTGTTGCTTATGTGGAGGTGAGTCACACTCCCATGGAAATTAATTTTAAATGGCAAGGTGTTGAATAAGTCTTGAGGGATCCATTAATGCTTTGAAAAGTAAGTCAAACAAACCCAAAATCACATTATTTTAATGGTAAAACATATATTTTCCTAAAATAATGATTATAGTATTTGATTACATCACTATTGGGTCATTATGATGTCATAAAACACATTATATATTGAAACGATATTTAATTTTTACCAAAAAATTTGACTGTCTCAGAAAATTATGAAAAATTTACCGTTGGATAATTTTGACGTCCTGATTCCACAAATAACATTTATTTTATCTAAATAATTATCTAAATATGTTAATTTTCACTTTTAAAATAAAAACTTACATTTATCGAAGATTCACAGGTTTTGACAGAAATGGCTTTCAAACCTTAATAAGAAATTTAATTGCATTCATAAAATTATAAGGTTATTTATATTTAATAGAAATTAATTTAATAATAATAATATTATTTTATTAAAATATTATTTAATTCAAAAATCCCTTAATTTAGTAAAATAGAATTCTTAATTAAATAATAACTAAAAACACAATTTGTACTTTAAAAACTATTTACAATGTATCAAAAATGACTAGAAATTATATTCATTATTATATACAAAAAAATAATGTACATGAACATAATACTACTTATTTCTTTCAGAACCCCTTAAAACAGCCACATAAGACCTAAAGGTAAGTTGTGTAATGGTGACAGACTCTTGGAGTGGCTCGGATAACATCACTCGAGTGGTAATTTCAATCAACTTCCACTTTTCCCGTATACGGTCACGTTTGAGCTTGACATGATGAAGCTCAGCTTGGTCTTGGTCAAGGGCGAAGCCCAAAAACACCACCTATTTTCCGAGCTCCAACAAATGGGCTTCGTATGGGGAAATTCTACTGGATGAGGCCATCGCTTCCTTTGTCTGAGTAAATTGGATTTGTTAAAATCCTATATTTATACTAATCATGTGATCACTGTTCAATGGCTATATTAGAAATGGTCAAAATTATTAACATAAAACCAAAGACTTTGACATTTTATATAAACATAAAGAGACTTTTAATTAGATCAAGATGGATTTCCATTAATGAAACTATGGGTCATTAAAATATTCCCCAATTAAGAAATTTCACCCTCGAAATTTTCCTTTTCCCACACTAAAAAAAATGTGGGTAACTCAGCTTCATCATATCCTCCGATTCCCAAGTCGCTTATTCAAACTTGTGGTTTCTCCACAACACCTTGATGAGGGGCATTGTCTTATTTCGTAGAACTTTTTATCTACAATCAAAGATCCTCACTGGTTTCTCCTATTAAGAAAGATCATCTTCCAATTGTACCACCTTAGAAGAGAGTACATGTGAAGGGTCCGATATGTACTTTATTAAGAGGGATACATGAAAGACATATTATACTTTGGCCATGGCAGGTGGAAGTGCTAGTCGATAAGCCACAACCCCAACATGATCAATAATCTCGAAGGGGCCGATGTACCTTGGACTTAACATCCCTTTCCTCACAAACCGCATGACCTTCTTCCACGGAGATATGAATAGAAACACCATGTCTCCAACTTTAAGCTCAAGGTCTCATCAACAATTATCTACATAACTCTTTTGTCGACTCTGGGCTGCCTTGATATACTGCTGAATGGTTTTCACCTTCTCTACCATTTCTTCGACCATTTTTGGTCCAACCAGCTTACGTTCACCACACTCATCCCAACATGTCAGTGTTTTTCACCTTTTCCCATACAGGGATTCATATGGTGCCATTTGGATGCTCGAGTGGAAACTATTATTATAAGAGAACTCAACCAGAGGAAGATGTTGATCCCATCCTCCTTTAAATTCCATTGAGCATGCTCTGAACATGTCCTCAAGTGTTTGGATAGTTCGCTCGGATTGGACATCAGTTTGAGGATGATAGGCCGTACTGAAGTTTGGTTCAGTATTCATAGCATGTTGAAGACTCTTACAAAACTTAGAGGTGAATCTTGGATCTCAGTCATACAAAATAGATAGTAGTACTCCATGCAACCTTACCACTTTTATGATATATATCTGTGCCATTTGATCCAATGAGAAATCCTCCCGAATAGCAATGAAGTGTGCAGTCTTTGTAAGATGATTCACAACAACCCAGATTGAATTGTTGCCTTTAGATATCCTTGGAAGTCTGGTGAAAAAGTCCATGGTGATGTTCTCCCATTTCCATTCTGGTATGGGCAATGGTTGCATCATCCCCTTAGTCTTCTGCCTCTCTGCCTTCACTTGCTGACACACTAGGCACTTTGATGTATATTCAGCGATCTCCTTCTTCATATTATCCCACCAATATTTTTCTCAGAGATGTCGATACATCTTTGTGCTCCCTGGGTGAATAGAGTAATTTGAACTATGTGCATCATCCAAAATTTCCTTCTTCATCTCTGGACTCGACGGAACACATATTTATTTCCCAAATCACACAATTCCTTCTTTATTAACATTAAACTCCGAGGATTTACCTTTTTTGATAGCTTCCACTTTTTCCTAAATTCCCACATCAACCTTTTGAGCATCCTTTAACCTTTCCAAAAGAGACGTTTGAGCAATCATTTGTGAAAGGATTGATGATGTTCCCTTCTTTATGATTCCCATGTCCATCTTCATCAAGTCTAGGAAGATTGGATCCTTCTCAATTCTCATCATTGATAGAATTGTTGGGTCCTTTATACTTAGGTCATCTTCCACATTTTTCACTTTCTTAGGGTGGTAATGTATTGAACAGTCATAATCCTTGATGATCTCTATCCATCTTCTCTGGAGCATTTTAATCTCTTTCTGTGTGAATATATATTTTAGACTCTTGTGGTCAGTATATATCTCACATTTATCTCAATAGAGATAATTCCGCCATATTTTCAAGGCAAAGATCACCACTGCGAACTCCAGATCATGCGTTGGATAGTTTCGCTCATAGATTTTCAACTACCTTGAGGCATAGGATATCACTTTATCATTCTGCATCAGCACGCAACCTAAGCCCTTCTTCAAATCATCATTGAATACCACAAAAAGTTCCCCACTCGTGGGTAAAGTGAGAATGGGCACAGTGATAAGCCTCCTTTTCAACTCCTTGAAGATTTATTCTCATTCATCACTCTAAACAAACTTTACTCCCTTCCTAGTAATCTTGGTAAGAGGGTTGGACAATCGTGAGAAATTCCTCACAAATCATCGATAATATCCAGCTAACCCCAAGAAGCTACGGATATCCGTTACCGATGTTGGCCTCAACCATCCCTCAATTGCATCTGTTTTGGAGGGGTCCACAGATATCCCATTTCTTTTGATGATATGGCCCAAGAATGAGACCTCCTTCAATGAGAACTCACACTTTCTTAACTTTTCATAGAGATTCTCCTCGTGCAAAGTCTCTAGTACAGTTTTTAAATGCTCCCCATGATCCTCCTTGGTTTTGGAGTATATTAGAATGTCATCTATAAATACTACCACAAATTTGTAGAGGTAATCTCTAAAGACACTATTCATTAAGTCCATGAAGTTTTCTGGAGCATTAGTGAGTCCGAAATGCATTACTATGAATTCATAGTGCCTGCATCTTGTGTGAAAAGCAGTCTTGGGGATATATTCCTTCTTCACCCTTACTTGATAATATCCCGATTGTAAGTCCACCTTATAGAAGTATTGTGATCCACGCAGCCAATCGAACAAGTCATCAATCCGTGGCAGATGAAACTTGTTCTTTATCATGATTTTGTTATGTTAATGATAATTGATGCAAAGGCGCATTGACCCATCCTTCTTCTTGACGAAGAGGACTGGTGCACCCCATGGTGAAGCACTTGGGCCTATAAACCCTTTATCTAGATTCTCCTGTAGCTCTTCAAGCTCTAAAAAAGGCATTCTATATGGAGTCTTGGATATTGGTAAAGCCCTAGGTATAAGTTTAATTGAGAATTCAACATCTCTTCTAGGAGGAAGACCAGGCAGTTCCTCGGGAAACACTTCAGCGAATTCCCTCACAATAGGCATTTCTTCAAGGATGGTTTCTTCCTTGGACTCAATCAACTGAGCCAGATATACGTGCTTATAGGGAAGTAATATCCATGCCTGAGATGATGCAGCTAAAGGAGATTCATCTTCCTCCTGACACTTGTAAGGAATCGGGGGTCAATTATCCATATGGAGTGTGATTTCCCTCTTCCGACAATTTATGTTGGCTCTATATAAGAAAAGACAATCCATGCCAAGAATTGCATCAAATTCCGCTAGAGGGAGTATGACGAGGTTCGCCAGGAAATTCAATCCACAGACTATAACAGGGGAGGAATTATATTCATGGGATGTAATGATTTCCCCATTTTCCATACTCACCGACATCTTTACTTCCATGATTTGTGGTGGTGCTGGGATTGTTCTATTAAACTTTTGAGATAAAAAAAGAATGCGTAGAACCTGAATCAAAAAGTACATTCATTATTCTTGAATGAATAACTAACGTACCAGTCACCACTTAGTTGTTGGGGTTCACTTCGGCAGAAGTGATGGAAAAAGATCTTCCTTACTGCCTTGGAGGTTGTTGGCTGTCTTCGAAAACACTTGGATTAGGGCACTGATTTTCAAAATTACCCGTTTCTTTGAATTTGTAGCATTGAACAATGCGTTGAGGTTCGAACGGAGCGTTCCTCTCCTCTGTCGTATTCGTGGGTCTTTCTTACTGATAGTTAACAGCTAGGTGCCCTTCTCTTCCACACCTGAAGCATTTTATCATCCCCTTAAGGAAATTTTTAGGGTGCTTCTTTCCGCACTTTTGGCAAGTGGGGTGTTGGATCTTCTTAGCACCATTGGATTTATCCATTAGACCACCAGCATTGAAGTCCAACTTACTCTTCTTATCCCCATGATACCCCTGTGATTCCCCGATCTCCATTTCTACCTTGAGGGCACATCGTACAATTTCCTCATAGTTGTTGAAATCACAGATCACTAATGATTTCCACAAGCTAGGATTCAGCCCACCAAAGAAGTGGTCAACCTTGCATTCGGGGGTAACGACAAAGATGGACGCGTATCTTGCAAGCCTTGTGAAGTTTTCCTCATACGCTCCAACAGATTCTTCATCTTTTTTCTTGAGGGAAAGGAAGTCCCTTTCCATCCTAAGCTGGAGGGTGCGCAAAAAATATTTATCGAAAAACATCTTCCAGAAATCCTTCCATTCCAATGCCTCGATCTCCTCCTCAGGCTTTGTATTTTTGATCAAAGTCCACCATTGATCAGCTTCACCCTCCATATGATAAGCCACCAGGAGGACCTTCTCTTGTTTAGAACATTAGAGGATGTAGAATATCTTTTCAATGGAGTTGATCCATTGTTCAGTGATCGTGGGATCGAACGATCCACTAAAAGTAGGAGGCCTTTGTCTCATGAAGCTTTCAATAACGACTTGGTCTTTCTTAGGGGGGGGGGGTTGAACGTTACTCTTGACCCGTGTTTCTATTCAAAACTTGAGTTAGATGAGAGAGAAGTGTGAAAAAGTTCGTGATTCCCGCTCCCATTGGATTGGGCATCTCATTAGTACAGTCATCACACTGATCTTCACAATGGTTGTTAGCCCGATTCCTCTTATTACCGGCCATTGGATGGAATAAAAGGAAAGTTAGGGGTAACACATAAAGGGTAATCCAAAGAAAAAATATTATATAAATAAACTTTTATTTCCTTACTCCAGAGTCTATAGGCTTCAATCTAGGCTTTTCATGATCTACTTTCTAACATATATTCGTAGGGTCATTTTTTTAATTCCCTTAATAAGGGTTCATACTAAGCTTTTGAATTTATCAAAACATATCCCCTGGGAGTGATGTAACCAAGAGTGCAGCAAGGCCTGTTGTTGTGCACGAGTTCCTGTTCGAGTCTAGCTCAAACGGTGTTTTCGGGTTTTACCCCTAGGATACATCTGTGCCGGAGCCGCCTCTACCTGCTCGTATCCATACAGGGATGTATTTGTTTGATAAACCACTTACTCAGTACTTACCAAAACTTAGGGATGTTTTTATTATACTTAGTCTTGTATCTAAATCTTTACTAGGGTTTCCTAATCCCAAAAATAACTAAACCTATCCTCTGATACCAACTATGACAACCCTGCTTTTATTACAAACTTAAACATGATTTATTACATAAAATTAACTTGATACAAGAAAGAATATTGAGAGGTTTAGTGTCTTTGGGGCTTAGGGTCATTACATAAAAACTTAAAAAATTAGATACAACATCTTTATTGAAAACTTCCTTTACATGAGCACTACATTCCTTCGTACTTAGAATTGCATGGGATAACCTGAGGACATGCATATGAAAAGGGTGAGCTATAAAGCCCAGTAAGGGAATACACATGGAATAAAATGAGGAGTAAAATACATGTTAGACATTAGACATATCAATAGAGCACAAGAGAAACATGAACATAAAGGCATGATAAATCATGATAATCATAACATGGAAATGTGGCAACAACACTTAACATGGAATTAGCATGAGCCAAGGCCCATTGCACATGGAGTATGAGTAAATCCTCATTGCACATGAAGCACGAGTAAACCCTCGTTTCACATGAATTAGCATGAGTCAACACTCATTGCACATGACATATCATGATACTATACTTTACCCAATGCATTGGAGCGCAATAAGGGCACACCCTTCTTAAACATTTCATTTCATACATAAGTGTGCCACATGGATCAGAAAACATGGATTCATAAAAGATAATCATTTATTACACGATAAAGGAATGTTTAATTCATACATGAAACTTTATAATCAATAAGTAAATTTTCATAAAGGTGAATACCCTTGATGGAGAAAAGGGCATTGTATTCACTACACAATGGCATTGGCTTAGAAAATCGGTGCGATTTCGGCAGCGTAACGACATGACATAAGAATTCATAAAAACGGTTGATGAGAGAGAAAGGGGTTCCTCATCATATTTACATGTAATGGACAGTAAGGAGGTCATATATATACATGTCCCAACAATTTGAATGGAATTTAAATTCATGACACAAAAGTATTGCTTGAATGTAAAAGAGGAGAGAGAAGTTCCTTTCAGAATTTCGGCATAGTAAAGGGTGTACATGGGAGGCATTTAATGAGAGAGAAAAAGGTCTCCCATCATTCAAAAATAAATAGGGAAGTATGAGGAGGTTCAAAAACATATCCCAACATTCATAATTTAAATTAAAAGGAAAAAAAAACTTAAAGAAAATTGGACAAAAATGAGAAAGGAAGAAAAAAACCCCTTACTTGGAAGTGTGCTTCCAAAGGCTAAAGAGAGGCTCTTGAGAGGCTTATTGGGAGAATGGGGCACCTTTGGATAATCCTAGAGAGAGTAGGTCAGAGGTTGGACGAACTCCAAGGGCTTTGAGTGAGGAGGAAGTGGGAGCTTGGGTGGGTTTATATAGGAAAGTTGAGAGAATTCTTTATTATTTAGGTTTGGGTCCCCTTACATTAAATTAATCCAAACCACAAACCATACCATGGTTTTTGCCAATTATTTTTGTAAAAGGGAAGAGGAAAAAATATTTTATAAAGCCAAAGTCCGAACTTCTTAAAATATTAGGGTTTCTTATGTGGAGGTGAGCCACACTCCCATGGAAATTAATTTAAAAAGGCAAGGTGTTGAATAAGTTTTGAGGGGTCCATTAATACTTTAAAAAGTAATTCAAACAAACCCAAAATCATATTATTTTAATGGTAAAACATATATTGGACGAACATAAATATTATATTATTTTATTACATCACCATTGGGTCATTATGATGTCATAAAACACATTATATATTTAAACGGTATTTATTTTTTTCCCAAAAACTTGACTATCTCAGAAAATTATGAAAAATTCACCGCTGGATAATTTCGACACCCTGATTCTAGAAATAACATATATTTTATCTAAATAATTTTCTAAATATGTTAATTTTCACTTTTAAAATAAAAACTGATATTTATCGAAAATTCATGGGTTTTGACAAAAATGGCTTTCAAACCTTAATAAAAATTTTAATTGAATTCATAAAATTATAAGATCATTTATATTTAATAAAAATTAATTTAATAATAATATTATTTAATTCAAAAATCCCTTAATTTAATAAAATATATTTCTTAATTAAATAATAACTAAAAACACCATTTGTACTTTATAAACTATTTACAATGTATCAAAAATGACTAGAAATTATATTCTTTATTATATACAAAAAAAATAGTGTACATGAACATAGTACTGCTTATTTGTTACATAACCCCTTAAAATACCTACATGAGACCTAAGGGTAAGGTGTGTGATGGTGACAGACTCTTGGGGTGGCACGGATAACATCGCTCGAGTGGTAATTTCAATGAACTTCCACTTTTCCCATAGATGGTCACGTTCAAGCTTGACATGATGAAGCTCAGCTTGGGCTTGGTCAAGGGAGAAGCCCAAAGATTCCACCTCTTTTCCGAGCTCTGACAAATGGGCTTCGTATGGGGAAATTCTACTAGATGAGGCCATCACTTCCTTTGTCTGATTAAATTTGATTTGTTAAAGTCCTATATTTATACTAATAATGTGATCACTGTTCAATGACTATATTAGCAACGGTCATAATTCTTAACATAAAACCGAAGAAGGTGACATTTTATATAAACATAAAGAGACATTTAATTAGATCAAGATGGATTTCCATTAATGATACTTTGGGTCGTTACATGGAAGGTAATCAAAATGGAATGGGGGAATTCCCTTTTAATTGACCACTAATGGCCAAATTTTACATCATTATATTATTATTTAAAATAATAATTAAAATAATAATTAAAATAAGAAAATATTGATTCTATAGTTGATCAAATATTAATGGTGTCCCCAACTCTTTGAGTGAATAATTATCTTTTTATAGTTGTGGTTTGTGGTTCCAGGCTTAGTTCAACACTTTTGAAAGATTCCACAAATTCAATTCCCAACTTCTTTATTCTCCAATCACCTTCATATTTACAATTCAAGGGTTTTTATTGGTGAGATATGCATGTCGAATCCCCTAGATCATACTCATTACTCGCCTACGATATTCATCCTCTTCTTCACCTTGGACGGTCAACATGTGTATACTCTATTGGAGTTTTTCCCGATTTGGGATAACTAGAGGCACATATAATTTTTTAGGTCATATTAATCCATTTAAATAATTCTAGGTTTTAATATTGCGGTGTAGTGATAACCCATACAGAAATACCCTTACACTAGAATGGCTTCCCAACCCTTACAAAACGCCTTGATTGCAAGGGTTTCCCTTACGTAGCATTAATAACATGGGTATAACCTTTATATAGTCATACTAGTACTGTTAAATAGCCTTTGAAATGTGATTGGGACCCTTTCCAACCATCTTCTTGTTTGGTTGATGCTTACGTAGTGTTGGGTTTACCCTTCTGTAGCAACATTTACCCTTAATTGAGTATTTTTTCTTGTGAAATTACCCTTACACATGATATCATGAACCTCATATATCCTTTATGTTAATGCTATATGACTACTACATATCCTGTGGATTGTGAAATTTACCTCGACTATTTCGACCCAAGATAAATAGAGACATTTATTTCATTATTTTACATGAATAATCATTGTATCTCACATATATTCACACAAACAGGAAAACTAAAGGTTTAGTTTCTTATAAGATTATCTATATAATCAACACATGTGAAAATTTATCAATAATTTAACCATAATATACTCTTTTATAGAAATTTCATGTGTTATACTTGTCTTCATTACTAGGGGAAGTGAAATATAAGGAATGTATGAGCTCAAATTCTCAACATGTGAAAATTTATCAAAATTTAACCAAGGGTTAGATCATAATAATACAATGAAACATGATCATGGGAGAAATATATTATTAAAAGATCATGTAACAATAAGTTTTGTTAAAGGTCATTATATAAGTACATGTAATCTCAAATGAAAAAACATATACAATGAAAAAGTGTGTAGAATCATGAAACATTAAATATAATTCAAGGATCATAATTATAGGCATATAACTAAAATTTACGAGTGTGGTATACACATAATAATATAAATCATATGTCAAGGATACCCATCAAGAAATTCACCATGTATTAGGCTTGAGATAATCACCAGTTTACCTTTTTGGCTTGGGACAATCCTCTTGTATAGCCTTGGGATTGGTATAAACCCTCTGTTTTAATACTTATTAATGGTATAATTCCTCATGTTTACCATTTGGATTTTAAAAATACTCTTATGTACCCTTTGGATTGGTATAAATCATCTCGTGTACCATTTGGCTTTTGTTATATCCTCCTGTTTACCCTTATTATTGGGATAAATCTGACCATATACCCTTTGGATTGGTATTAATCTTCCAATGTACCCTTTATTATGTTATAAATCCCCCCATGTACCCTTTAGCTTGGTATACATCCTCTCACACACCCTTTAACTTGGGATAAATCATTCTATGTACCCTTGGAGCTCATGAGGTATGGACATTTCCAATGCATCAAAGGGATATATAGGGACCCACTTTTCAATAATCCATATATATGGTTCCACCTGAAAAAACCATTAAACACATCATAAATAACACATATAAATAAATATGGATTTTGTAACATTTATAGATTGTATCACCAGAATTAACATCAAGAATATAAATGGTTGATACCAAGAATTAAATCACCCCAAAATAGTATTTCATAAGTACATTTTGAGTGTGATACATGAAAAATAAATTCCTAGGAAATATGGATTTTAAAAATAAAGGGTAAAATATATGTGAAACCATTAATGAGTTTTTATAAAACTTTTTTAACATTGTTATAAAAGGAGAAGCTATGGGTCATTTTGAAAAGTTATTTTTAGAAAGATCATGTTTAAGAAGTTGAAAATAATTCATTTTCAAAATCAATATTTAGAATAAATATCAATATTTAATCATTGAAAGAGACATAAAGGTTAATAGAAGGATAATAGATAACATTTTGAAAACCATTAATTTTAAAAAGAATATTCAATATTGGAGCCTAAAAAAAGTCATAATGTTTTCAAAAAGGTGTGTGAAAACTTTGGAAAACATTTACTTTTTAAAAATAAACGTCAATATTAAATCCTTAAAATGAAATAATGATTATAAAAAAATGTGGTGTGGAATATGAAACATTTTATTTTGAAAAAAGAAAAATATTTTAAATATTTTTAAATACTTTTATTAAAAACCCACATCCTAAAAAGAGTAACAAAACTTCATTTTTAGAAGAATATAAGGGAAATATGATGGTAACATAAGATAAAACATAATTAGTTTTTCATATATAGAGGATAAAATTAGTGGGAAAGGAAAATATGGACAAGGAGGGGAAATCATCCTTAAAGTGCATGTAAATTATTTTTAATAATGATATGATTTTTATATGGAAAAAATTAATTAAGAAGGTATATTTTAATCAAAAGTTCCATTTACCTATAAATAAAGGGAAATTACCTTGAAATATAATATTAAGGCATAAAAAACCAATATTGGAAGAATGAAGTTCAAGAAGACGCATTATAACTCAATAAAGGGAGTTGAGTTAACAATAACCCTTACTACATTGGTATCTTTTTAATCAAAGGAAATTTAAAGAAAACAAATGATATAACTATTAAAACCCCATAAGTTACATTAATATGGTAAAATTGATTTATTAGGAAGTAATCACACCATATAAAAGATATCATGGTGCAAAATAAGAAATATGTCTCAAGAAATTAAACTTGAGACATGGAACCCTTACATTGAATTAATTCTTAGTTAATCACACTCTAACCTCCTATATAATAAACATATCCATCTTAATAAACTATTATATAAACTTATTCTTGTATATAAACTTTTATAAACTTTATTTAAAATTATTCCCTATATGTATATTAGCTACTTATTATCTACTTTCAACATCGAGTGTGAGTAATCCAGATCACTTAGAACCAGTTTCGTAATAGTAGTATTATTCTTCATTATTCTACCAAATTTAATCATTAACAAATCAAAAAAGGTACTATAATTTAGATTTTATAATTATTTATAATTCTATAATTTTATTCTATGTGCGTTTTGGTTACAATCTATGAAGATGAATTTGGCGATGGGCATATTTTAGAAATTCTTAGTGATCAAACAATTTTTTATTAAATAATTAGATAACTTTTTATATTAAAATTATTTAAAAAATAAATTCATTATTTACTTATTACATCATATATTTAAATAAATTAAATTTCCATATTCATACATGAAATAAATTTATTGCATTGTTCAAGTAGTTTTCTAAACCAACCAACAAAAGAACATACCATAATTAATGGATGATTAGAAATTCATTTATTTGTAATATAATTATAATTGAAGAATAATTATATTATTTAGTGTTTATTAGTGTGATATATGATAATTTTAGATAATTTTAAGAATAATATAACATATAATAATTAATTAATATAAATAATTATTTTCTCTTAGAACACCCTTTTAAAATATTATAAAAATCATATTTATACATTTAACCCATTCTAATTACGTGACGTTTATTGAGGTGATGAAAATAAAAATGAAAATTGATTATTCCATGGAGAAAGTAGTCCACACATACGCACAGATAATGATTTCATTTACCATAGAATGAGGAAAAAATGTAATTTGAATTATCATTTAAGAATCTAAAATATGTCATAAATATCATAATTATATATTATATTTCTAATTATAACCATCCTTGTAAGGAATTTAAGGAAAATTAAACATGTTGCATTGTGGAGTAAGTAGTCCGCACAACGTAAAAATGTCAATTTAATTTTTTTTAATAGACAAGTGAAACGTGTTTAATGATGGTACCATAGTTATAATATCATGCTAGTATAATAATGATACCTAATTTTTCATTTTAATATTGTGTATTTTAATTTTAGGAATAAGAAATGAACATATAGAAATTGAAATGAGTGCTTTGAAATTTTCACCTCACCTATTGGATTAATTCCATTGAAAATAGAGTAAATAATTTTAAGGGATGGTCTTTTGAGAATAATATAACCTATTTAAGGTTTATATGAATTTTTAGAAGTGATTTTATCTGATTTTGGGATGAACTATGTGGATTTTTGTGTGAGGCGAAGTGAGGAAGGAGTGACCCTTTTATAAGTGAAAATGGATGACATTTTTATAAATACCCAAAATTATTTAATAATGGGAAGTCACTATTAAGGAATGTAGATCCAAATTTGAGAAATAATGGATAGAAAAAGGTATAAGGTCAAGAAATTACACAAATACCCAGTACCACACATGTTAATAGTCTTTATCTCTTTGTTAAACCCCTTTTACCCATTTTGATTTTACTGATTTACTTAGTTTTTACCATAGTAATTTATCCTTTATGCTTAAAAATAATTTTTTCATTATAACATAATTTGGAATTAATGATTCCAAATTTTAAATCATTTTTATATTAATTTTATCATAGTGATAATAATTAATTTTAAAATAATTAATGTATAATGTATTAAAAACAATTTATTTTAAAAATATTAATTTTTTTATAAAATGGAAAATATGGATTTTTAAATTAAAAAAATATTTTTAAAATTATAACGTCATTTATTAAAAAAATTTAGTCTTATAAAAAGGTTTCATGAATTTTCAATTCATACTTATATACTAATAATGTTATAAAAGTCGTGTTATTTCGAATTATTCACCAAACATTCAATATTTTAGAAAAATAAATAGAATTCATCTTAAACTAATATTAATATGTCGAATTAAAAAATCAATTTCGTTTTGTAATTTTTTTAAAATATTATATTTTTATCATTTAAATTAAAATATTGAGAAAACTAATTTTATTGAATAATAAACTTTTGAAACATTAAGTGTTCTTAGTACCATCTCATAAAAATTCATAGTTTATTGATTCAAATATATTAGTTAATATTTTAAAATATAACATATTATCAAAATGTTTTTTTATAAGTGATCATTTTTAATTTATTAATACATTAGTCAATTATTTGAAAATTGAGAATACATTTATATATGAAATCATATTAATTATATATCCTTTAAATTTAATATTTTTTTAATTGGTTATTAACTGTTTTTTTACTATAGATTTTATCATTCTTAAATTTTCTTAATAATAAATATTTCGCAGATCAGTTTAGTTTGGTGTTGTGTGTTTAAAGCTATTGAACAAGTATTTATTTAAAGAATTTTATTCCAAAATCTATGGTTTTTATACTGATGAATTGTGTAGTGGGAGATTAGTACCTTTATGTGTCACAATGATGAATAGATTACCTTTATACAAGTTCTCTATGGCTTTGATGTAGCTATATTCATGCTAAAATGGCTTTCATAGTGAATTATTCACCTTGAAATGGCCATTGAAATATACCAATGACATTGATACAGTATTGTAATGATCTACCCTTAAGTGAAATATGAAATTTGTGGGGGTAATCTTGCGTAGCTCTCTCCAATTTAGTTTCCTTATTATGGAATGGATCTTGAATCTTCTAGGCACATAGATATAGGTTAATGTTGGTGTTGGTAGGCAATCATCAAGGATATAGCCGTATATTTTCAATCATTTGTTCATTAAATTTGCATGCATCCATATTTAGAATCATATATATTGAAATGGGTTGATTCAAGGCTCAATCATTTTTAATCATGTATAGGAAACTAACTCAATATTAAACAATTGAAATGATGAAAGATCAACTTTAATTCCTTAAACTCGATCGAAAGTCATATTCATAAAAAATGGGTGGATCCACACAACTTCAAATCCAAAAACCAAAATTTAATCATCTTTAAGAAATAGGTTTGTGCTTGTACCATGTGAAATTCCTTAGTTTTTCCTTCAACTGAGCTCTTTGATTTGAAAATTATTATTAGTTCTATAGAATAGCATCGATCTTAGTTGATCTCCCTTGCAGTTTCTTTAAGCCTTCTAGAGTGTATTTGATTTAAATTTTTTTGATTAACTATATTTCTTGTAAGTCTCATGGTCAATTCATGGCTTGCAGTTAATCGAGTTACAATATTACAGTAGGTATTAACTCTCATGGTCGGTAGATTTTCCTTCTTGGGGTTTCTTGAGATATTCACTCACGGTCGATCCATGTCTTATGGTTGATTGGTTACTTATGGTAGGTTCACACAGTAGGTTGAAGTATCGTGTTATATATTTTGAAGGCATGCCTATATACCTTGACACAACATGTGTGGAGGACCTTTACATGAATCCTTATAGGATTTCCTCATTCGATATGTTCTCCTAACATGAGGGTGACTCAAAATCCCAAACATGTAAAAGAAATAAAATTTCTATGTGAGTCTTTTTCCATATAAACATCAAAATGATAAAGTCAATTAAAAATTATAAAAATTAGCCTATTAATAATTAAATCCAAATTAAACATCAATGTATGAATTTTCATTTAATTCCATTCTCAAAATAAGTTGGGGTTAATCAGAGTCCTGGTGGTGGGTTGGGCCTAGGATGGGTGTGGTGTAATAACCACCAATACCTAATTACCCAATAACACATTTAGCTGACCATATGTTTCTTAAGTGGTATTGTGTTGGATGTCCCTCCCCTAAAACAGAAGTGGTATAGGTTCGAGTCCTACCACACTCGAATTTAGCTAGGGACGAGTGGCGTGCAAGTGGTGGGTTGGACCCAGGACAAGCATGATGTGGTTCCCACCTACACCTCATTACCCAATAACTCATTTAACTAGGGGTGAATAGTGTGAAAGTGGTGGGTTGGGCCCAATATTGGCATGGCATGGATCCCACCTATACCTCTTTACACAATAAATCCTTTTAGTTGTCCCCTTGATATGTGTGGTGTGGCACCAACCGGTACCATGTTACCAAATAATTTGTTGTGTTGATCAGATGTTGGTTAAGTGGTTTTGTGTAAAGAGGCCACTCCTCAGAAAAAGAACTATAATAACATTAAGTCCTTACCCAAAATAATTCAACTAGGGGTGAGCATCTTACAGGAGGTGGCATGGGCCCAGGACAGGCATGGTGTGGCACCCACTTAAATCTCATTACCTAATAACTTGTTCATGGCCAAGGCATTAGTTTAATGCTATATCTATGAATACATATGTAAGTGCTTGGGAACAAATCTTGGTACAATATCAATTTTGATCTATTGTTGGCATGGTTTTTCTAGGTGTTCTTTTAAGGGTAGATTTTCCTGAATGGGGGTATTGACAGGGGTCTGTTTGCATGGGTCAATTGCTCAATCAAACAGCGGCTAGATGTGAGATGATAACTTGTGATATCCTTTTCAAACCATCAATAGGTTACTCTATGTAGCTATCATGCATGTCAGTGAGGGTATTTTGGGGAATAATCATGTGGAGGATAACACCTCAGGTGATTTCAAGGATCATACATTAAGGAATTTCTGTTGACACTGATCTTGATAATAGAGGATGTAGCCATAATACTCTCACATAGGTAGTAGATCTAATGGACCTCTGCTCAAATAGAAAGGGTTTTGGGGGTTGTTTTTTATTAATTAACACCAACATGATGGGACCCTTTTGATGGTGGATTTGATGATTTATTAGGTTGAATTTCATGGCTGGTGATTTTATATGGGTAACGATGGCTGGTGAGAAAGAATATCTCTACCAGATATAGATTCCAAAAGTGGCTTGATATAGGCTACAAAGGGTAAAAATGATGATTTCGGGCCCAGGTAATTTCCACAATGGCAGGGGGTCCTGATTATGTAGTTCGAAAGAAGGGCCTCCACATGATAGTAATTATCTTCTGGAAATGGGCTCTGATAATGGGTGCTCATGAATGGGTTGTAATGGTGGAAGGGCTAGGGGATATGGGCTATAGGCTATACAGACTAGTGGAGGTAAGTCCAAAAACGGGTGATATGAGCTTTATGGGAATAGTGATAATGAAATCATTATATATGGGATTCTAGTTAAGGGGTTTTGGGTCAAAAAAATATAGGACATATAGGCACTGATAAGTGGTTCTTCGAGCCAAAAATTGTAAGGACCAATGGGCCTTATATATATAATAATAAAATAAACAATGGGACAATATGGTTGGTTACCCCATGGGGGGGCTATGACCTCCCTGTTTGGCCCTATGGGTCTGAGGTGTGTTGGGGTTTTGTTGTAATTATATTGATAAATACAATATATATATATATATATATGTTTAAAACCCATGATTTAATATATTTATATTTTAATTATATATCTCACAAAATTAATAAAAATAAGTAAATTACCTAGAATTAAAATGAATTGTGGAGTAAATTTCTAATGAAAATGTATTAAAATTTGGAATTTTTTGGCTCACATAATTCCCCTACACTTTCACTATTTCACTCTTAGGAAATAAAAAAATTATTTTAATTTGAAAAGATATGTCTTTCCTAGACTTATGTACAAAAACAAGAGAACAAGAACATAATATACTTATCTATTTTTGAATTATCATTCCTCATATATGAATTTCATTCACTATATCACTTTAATTCATGCACAAGTTATAGTTCCATATTGTAAATAGAATATAACCTAGTGGTATCAGGATTTTAACAAGTGGAACCATACCAAATCCTTCTCCCCTAAGCTCCCTTATAAAAATTTACTTTTCACATTTCATTGATACTTTATAAATTAATTTTAGATAAATCATCTTCCCCTTATTAATCCATGTTTAAAATCCCCCCATATACCCATCTCCTTTTTCAATTAGTACTTACTGAATTTTTCCCAGCCATATTTATGAAAATAACTTATTGAATAAGTACATGTAAACCCAAAACTAAATCATAAAAAGATAGTATATATCCCCAAGAATAATTTTAATAGTAAATGTATTGAATAAATACTTGTAAAGATATATCATGGGTATATGTAACTCTTATTTGGTGGCTAATACACACACACACATGTTATTTTTTTGACTCTAGTAGAGTAATAGAACAGTTTCCATTAGATTGTTTTACTCATACTAATATGAGACATCTGACTATCTTTTAGAAAGGATCCCTAAGGTTCTAATAAATCCATAAGGGTAGGTCATCTAAGTTTGAGCACATCAGTTATAGTTCCCTTATTCTTTGATTTTGGTTTCACTATGTTCTTTTTTAGTTAAAATTCCTTTACCAATTCAAAATAAAGTAATATCCATGAAATAAAATTGAATTCACTCAAAAATCATCCAAATATCAAAATTTTAATCCCAATGAACTCCATACACTCTGACATGGTATTTTATATAGGAAGAATAATATGCAGTTCATGTTTCTTATCTAAAGACACTCTATAATAATGAAAAAATTATGTATAGAAACTTAGAAATAAATTTGGAATCTATTTGATTTGTTTTATTTTAATTCAGATACACATATAAATATCCAAATAAAATAATAAAAAGTATTTACATCATAAGTTTCTTATAACTCCTCCCAAACTTATCTTAGACACAATTTCAATTAATAACAACATGCATTAATCAAGGAAAATCATTTTCAACGAGTGAGTATCTAGATCAATATAAGGGAAAGTTGTAACATAGAATTACTTTATTAAATTAAATCAGGGAGGAGTTTAGAATCATCTATTAGATATTTCTATGAGACTACATAGTAATGCTTCACTTGTTGTTCATTCATCTTGGATTAATTATATGATTAAGCTCTATTGATCTTTAATTCACCAAATCAAAATGTATTATTTACTACATATGTTTCTATCCAATTAGAATAAAGATTACCGTTAATGAGATTCATTCTTAAAGAGAATGACTTCACTTTATCTCTAACTTGAAAGTATCTTCTCTAGATGGGTCTATAATGGAAAATTTTATCATTCTCCCTATAAAATAGTGAATTATCATAATCTTACATCATTATATACTCATGTTACATCATCTACAAATTCTTATGATCTACATATTTCCCAAAATATAGGTTAACTCTCTTCAGGACCCATGATGGATTGTGATGTAGTTCAAAAATACAAGAAAATGTTTTCAATATACAATTATACAAGTGGAGATACCTGGGGGTGTAGGTAGTTCTTTATTCCAGTAATGCATCCTACAACTTCATACTCTATCCCTTTATAGAGGGTTGAATTATCTTCTCTATAATCCTCTTTGTCTCTATATTGGACAATTTTTCATGCCCATTTTTCTATGGGTGATAGGTATTTTAGGTCTTGTGGTGCACTATACACCTCTTCATAAGGGATTAAATGTCCTTATTATAGAAGTGTGTGCCTTATTCACTGATTATGTCATAGGTAACTCTAAATATAAAAAATTTCTGATTTTAGAAACTCAATTAAAACTTTGGAATCATCTCATATGGTTGATTTTAATTCAATATAATTATAAATATATTCCTTATAATAACATATAGTAGAAAAAATGATATAGTAACTATACCCATGAAATATACTCCCCACACATAAAATATTTCATAGATAAATTATGACTTTGAGTCATTTTATGTCTTTTCCAAATTCTGACAGTAAACTGAATGTTTTTATATGTTTTAAAGAATCCATGTGAATCTTTTAAATTTGAGGTCCAAAACCATTCATATTATAAATATTTTATAGATTTTCATTGAAGTCCAAAATGACCTCCATATACGTGTTCATTAAATATTTTCCATTAATAAGGATCTTTATAGATGTAAATCATTCACTCAGATTTTAATTTAATTGTCTGATGCATAGAAAGGAAGTGGGGAACCATTTATGTGACCATAATTTTCACTATATCATCATATCAAGAAACTTGTGTGGATTCCTACAATTTCTCACTATGGAACGATTCATCTATGTTTTTTTAGTTTGTGGTTCTACAACAACAGCATGAGAAAACTGGGTCATGTATTCTACAACCAAATTTTCATAGCCCTTCTTATCCTTGATCTCCAAGTAAAAATGTTACATTATCAACATACACCTGAATAAGATTATATTTGCTTAAAGTTTCTATAATAAATTCTAGAGTTCTACATGAATAGAATAAATAGTTACTTTAATTCCTAACATATATGGTCACAATTTTTCTAAACCAGTAACAATTGAAAAAATAACTTTCCCTTTTTAGGTAAATTATTTGGGTTCTATAAAGGGTCTATGAAGTGTATGATATCACTTGATGGTGGAAATTAAAATTTTGGGAAAGAAAAACTCCTATATATTAGTTTTAAGAACCACATACTATCTTAGAGGGTTCGTTCTTGTTTGGTAGGCAGATTATGAGGCCTGAGGATTGGATCTATTTAATTTTATCAAAATAAATTGTACATGAATCATAAAATAAAGATTCATTATCATTATTGAGTAGGATAGTTAGGGAAAATAAATATTTATAAATTCCTTGATAAATATTTGGTAAAATCCAATTTGGTCTGAAAAATATCTAATTCATCTTATAGTGGCAGTATAAGGTAGTATAGAAATAATGTAAATTTTTGCCTTATCCACTTCAATACCAGATTTAGAAATTATGTTCCCGAAAACATTTCCTTTCCCAACAATTAAATGATTATTTTTAAAAAATTTAAAACAACTTTTTTCTCAATTCATTTTGTTAAATAAAATTTATACTCCCAAGACAATATTGAAAATATATTTTATAAAGTATAAAATTGTTAAAGAATACTTCCAAGAATCTATAAGTTTGGTCTGAAAGGATACTTACCATGAAATATTGAAAGGTAATATAATAATTTAAAGGACTAAAAGGAATCCAATGGTAAGAAAACACACTAAAGAGATAGGTAAATGTGGTATTTCCATGGTCTTCTGTAGTTATCGAGACCTAGAGATTCCCATAATATCCACCAAGGAAATAGTAGTGACCCTTCACATCCAACCTCCTTAATTGGTTTTATAAAATGGTAATGTTTGAATGGTATTTTATTGTAACATGGTTCAATATATGGTAGTCAATTCAAACTATACAAATATTTTGAATCCTTATGGGTAATAACTCATTATTCTCATTTTGTATAATTATGCGTCGATTTTCCTTTCAGAAAATTCGAATGGGACTCATTCATTGGGGGTTTGGAATTGGGTATATGATTATAGATATTAAAATTATTTCATCTTTCTTTTTAAAACCCCCATAAGGGTTGGGTAATGACCTCTTTGGGGTTTCCAAACTCGTTTGGAATCACTTTCTAGAAAAATACATTGTATATAGGTGATAAGGATAATCCCTAGGATATCCCATATAGAAAAACCATTGGCAATATCATTTTATTTCACGATTTTTGGAATTACATTCTCTTTATTGGGTTCAAATTTTTCTAAAGTAATGGTAGGAAATTTATCAATTTCTTTTAGAAAATAATATTTCAAGTTTTAGGGGAGTATTTTTAATTTCATTTTATGGGTTATTATATTGAAGGAATTAACTTAGTATTATCCATTTTGGTAGATATACATATATGGAATATGTGTTAATGGTAGTGTTGAGTAAATCACCATAATAAATTTGTAAATACACATAATAGTTTCTATATTTAACTAATTTATAAAAACATGTTCCTCAGAAAAATATGGTGACTCTAATTCTTTTCTTATTTAAATCATATCAGCAAATGCATCGATTTAATTTTTATAACAAAAAGTAAATTCAAAATGGTTTAATGTAATAACATATCACTCATCAAGGGGGTATTTCATTGAATTAATAATGTTAAAGTCCATTGTATTTTCTCTAAAAATCATTAAAATTGTTCCTTTATTAACATTTATTATTGTCTTAGTAGTCATAAGAAATATCATACCAAAGATAATGGGAGAGTGAGAATTACATCTATTTTATTCAATGTTTAGTATGTAAATATTATCGCAATAAAATAACCCTTTCACACTTACTAGAATGTTCTAAAGAACCCCAACTGAGTAGGCAGTGGTTCAGTTAGCAGGTTGTACAACCACTCTGGTGGGTTTGATCTCTCTTCTCTATAAGTAACAATAAATAGTGTAACACATTACATTAAAAAACTCTCCTAAATTACACATTACATTTGAAGAACTTCATTCCCCTACAGTGATTGGGATAATGAAGGTACCTTGATCATATAATTTCTTATGTAATTGTGGGGTAATAAGAGAAGATACGATTATACCTAAATTTACCTTTTCAGGTCCTTATAATATCATCATTCTAGTAAACATGTACTTGGTGAACCTTTTATTCCTTATGATTTGGTAAATGGCTATTACAAAAGTAAAATTTATCTCCACTATTTTTAATAACTCTAAGATCTCTTATTATAATGTTTCTTCACTAGTTTTATTCGGTGATTTAATCCTTGTAGGGAAGAAAGGTTGGGGAAAATATATAAATTTCATCTTGTATTTTCCATAGTCCTTCATTGGGGGTGCTTTCAAATGAATTTTTTCTTTCTGTTCCTTTTTAGGGGCAAATTGTTCAGGTTCGGTGGGCCGTACACTTCCATATTTTTCTTATAATGGTGATTCATCATTTTTTCCAACTTTGTTTCACATTTTAATGAATTAAAACAAAAATTTCCATCAAGGTTATGAATTTATTGAGGGGGAGTTTACTTATGAGTAACTGACCCAGATACCGTCTCAAACTGGTACATGATCCAAATTTCCACGTACCCGAAGGGAATTTCCAATCCGAATGAGCTAGAGTCTTGTACTCAGGCATAACAAACAAATTTTGGGAAAGATTTATCCCAGACCAAAGTATTAAACATGAAATATATATACAAAAAGAAACAGTAGAAGGAAACATGAATATATGTGTCATAATAGAAAGAGAATGACAAAAGTGATACAACCAAATAGGCAACAAAAAATCTCTAAGAGACAAGTACAACTATAAAGGTAGACAAAACTAAATAGATACTCCAACGGTTTTCACATGATAGTGTAGAAAAACTCCCACCATATCACCATCTAGCTACCCAATCTCAGCTGATAAAAACCTCACTAGCTCACCATGACACCTTTCCTTTCCCTACATTAAATGAAATAACAACATCTACGCACTATAAAAGGGGTACAAATAGTGTAAGCTAATAGGCTTAGTAGTTTCCCACGTAGGTGTTTCATATTTAGTCTCTATGGAATAATACAACCATGCTTAACATTAAATAAAATAAGGAATGATATATAGTTTTATAGTTTTATATCAAAAGCATAGAAAAAAATTAATATCCACTTTTTCTACATTTCCAAATAAAGTAGGTAAATCATTTTCAAAGTATTTCATATACATATATAAAATAATATATATTAATTCAAACCAAATCATGTATTATATATCATATAAATCCATGAAAATATAACTAAAATTGTACAAGCTAAAATAGCCCAAATAATCCAAATTATATCATATTTAACATCATCCTAAGAATCACTCTAGGTTAGGATATCTAGTACACTGATACCTACACATATAAAATCACCCGTATCAACTCTCTAGACATATGTATTGAATCCGGAGAGTATAAGAACACCCCAAAAAGTTATCCCCCAAAAGGTCTAACAAGTCCATAGAAAAACAGGCCTAGGGAGTGGAGGAACAACCCATGAGTGAACCCACTGGTAGTGGATGAGTCATATTACTATACCTTCCACCTATAAACCTAAGGCATACCATGTGAACTATTTTTCAAACCGTTTCATCAGAACATTTCATCAAAATCATGATTTAAAAACCATTTCATAAACCATTTCACAATTTTTTGAAAAACCCTTTTCATTTATTAATACTAAGGAAAAACCATATTTTATCAAAAAATCCTGTTCCAAACACACAAATAAAATCAATAAATAGTGCTATTTAATTTATAAAACAATTTATCAGAAACTAAAGAAATTCATTTCATGAACATATTATAGATATGGAACCACGTACCTCAAAACTTGGGTCGCACAGACCCACAACATTGATCGACTAATAAGAAGAACACTACAATGAAAATTGAGTTCCTAGTATCAATAAACACATATCAAAATTGTTTCAATTTAGAAAAAGGGTCCTAGAAGAGAAAAGATCACAACATTCCTCAATGAAAAAACACCCTTCGTAACAAGACCAATAAATAATAGGCCCCTACTATAAAACACATGAAATATATATAAATAATCATGAAGAATCAATACTATGGGTCATTGGATTTGATAATACAATGAAATAGTGCTTCCATAGTCAAATGCAATGAATAAAAATAAAATATTACTTACCTGGAGAGACATCGTGCACAACCCTAAAGATATAACTTTGAATGAATTTATCCATAAAGGGTAGAGGTTCCCAAAATGGATGGAGATTTATTCTAGGTCGATAGTGAAGAGACATTAAAAATAATGAAATAAGAACCAATTGTGAAACACCTTAAATACACAACTTGAGATACTTACATGACATGAAATATGTTTACACATCATCTATATATACTATTTTTTTTATTTTTTTATGAATAAATGTTCTTTAACCCTTACACAACATGTAAAATTTAAATGGTATATACTCATTTCACACTATGTACCTAGATCATGAATTCTATATGCTGAAAAATACATGGTGTGATCAATTTACATGGTGTGCAATTTACCAGAAGAAAGTGAAAAAAATATTTTTCAGTAGAAAAAACCAATCCACATTTGGAATTCTCTAAACTCAGGGATAACCCCATTTAGAAATTAAACATTTATAGCTAGAATCCATTAATTTAAACAAACTAAACCCTTAAAATTTAGGTCATTTTACCTAGAAAATTTTCTCTCTCTTTGGGAGTCCTAAGACACACCCAATTAAAGTGTAAAACAAGTAACAAGATGGGAAATACCTAAAAGATGAAAATTGGATATGATAAACTCTCCACTATAAAAAATTCTGTCCCGGGGAAGTTATGTGGATGAATGGAGTCTAGTAAAGAGGTGGGACAACTGCTCCCTCATCAATTACTTGTGCTTCTATGTCTTGTGAGAATATGATCTATGCCACCATAACACCCAAACCAATGGAATCAACTAACCCCACAATAATTTCACTTGAGAGCCAACAATATCTATTGGATTCTCCATAATAAAAGAATCTAACTCTAACTCAATCTCTTCCCATCTAAGAATGTGAGAGGGATTGAGATGGTATTTTCCAAGATCTAATATTTGGAAAACATCATGAATCACTATCATATGAACCAACAATGAAAACTGATAAGAAAACTTCCCAATTGACTTAGTGACCTCAATTGGTCCAATATATCTCAGAGCTAACCTTCCCTATTTTTTAAGATGACGGTGACCCAATTGAGGATAAATTTTTTTGAAAACCTGGTCACCAATGGAAAAATCCAAATTATAACACCGAAGAAACACATATGTTTTTTTTGTCAAATCTGGGCTATAACCAACTACTGATGTATATCCTGAATACTTACAAAAAATCTCCAGAAGTAATCTTGGTCCCACCAAAGAATCTTCACCCACCACTTCCAAACAAAGAGGTGATCTTCAAGGGTGACAATACAAATCCTTGAAAGGATCCATTCTAATCAATGATTGATAACTTTTGTTATAATAAAACTCAAGCTATCAAAAATGGATATCCTAATATCTAGTAAAATATAAGACTAAAGCACAAATTATATCCTCTAGGATCTAAATAGCATGCTTTGTTTGACCATCTATCTGTGAATGATAAGATGCACTCAACCTAACCTAAGTCCCCATTTCCAATTGTATAACTTTCTAGAATCTTTATGTAAACATAAGATCCCTATCTGAAACAATAGAAGAAGGAACCACATGTAAACTCACAATCTCTTGGGCTTATAACTTACTGAGATATTAAACATTAGTAGTGTCCCTAACCAGAATTAAATGAGCTGACTTAGTTAGCTGATCAACTACCAACAAAATATAATTCTCTCCTTGGTGAGTCCTTGGTAATCTAATAAAAAACTTTGGATACCTCATCCCATTTCAAAAATGGCACCGTAAGAGGTTGAAATAAACCATAAGGTTTCATATGATCTACCTTATCTATTGGTAGATGTAATAGCAGGACACAAAATAAAAAATTTCATGCTTCATTCATGAACATCATAATATCCATATCATATCATAATACACCTTCATAGTTCTTGGATAGACATCCCATGAAGAACTATGGAAATAAAAAAAAGACCACCCTGATGATGCTCGGATTAAAATCCCTTTCCAAAAATGTAGTATACCATCTAAAGAGGGAAACCAACTAGAAATGGTCTCCCCACTATAATGTCTGATAGGAAGGCATTCGAGATGGAACCCTAGGCTGATGCACTCTCCCTCGTTGTGATGGTGGCGGCATTTGAGCCAGTCCCTCCCCACCCAGCGAGGGAGGGATATCCAGTGTCACTCTAGAGAGCCGAGTCGTTCCATCCCTTCCCTAACCTGGATTCGTTTCCTCCTTTTCCAAAAGTGTCTTTATGCCCCAAAGTCTTGGATTGGGTTAATGGATTCCCAAACATTCACTTTTAAACTTCATAGTTCACAGATACTTCAGTGCTTCTTAACCTCACCTTGGTGGCTCAATTCAAACAGAGGTGCCCTTCGGTTGATTCATTCGACAGATTTGTCTTCAGCTCATGGAACTTGCAGGAGAGAGCGACAATGGGATTTATTTATAGCCATCACATTATGATTCGTTTCATGTCGGAGGAGGATCTCATTAGTGGCTGGTCGAGATCTCCACGCAGCTTCAACAAATATCGGTTCTTTCTTTTTAGTTGGTCCTTCAACTTCCATATGAATCATGACTCTCCTACAGTTGCGGTTTGGGTGACTTTTCTAAATTTACCTTTGTAGTTTCAGAATCCTTTAGACACTAAGACTATTGGCAATCTCGTTGAAAGATTTATCTATTCCGATAGTCGTACTGCTTCTCCTTTTCATCCCGTCAACCCTCAAGTTTGTGTGGAAATGGAAGTCTCAAGGACTCCATTTGATTATTTCTAGGTAACAGTTGGTGTGGAGTACAGGTGCAAGCGACAGGCTCTCTAGGAGTCTTGGGTGGATTTTTGTTCTACCTGGGATCGGCTAGTCCATTCTTCAGATAACTGTCATTGGGGAGTGCATGTTTCTATTAAGGGTAGAACTAGTGGAAAGGCCCCAGAGATCTGTGATGAGGTTGGATCATTGAAGTAGCTAGCCAGGGATATGGATGGTAGAGGGAAAGGGGTCAATACCAACAGTTTGAGAAATGAGTGGATTGTGCCTCACCAGTCACTGCCTATAGAGGTTTCATTAGAGGCTAGTCATGGTGCGGCTTATGAAAATATGGTAACGAAATTGGTGGTTAATCCGATGGTTTCTGAGGTCTTTAAAAGTTTGAAGAAGGATCTTTTCATTCCCTCCTTTGGGAATGAGATGACTCCTCTTGAGGGGGTAACGGTGGGGGATGGGCTATTCTAGTATGATGCTTCTCATAAGGAAAGTCCTATGAATGGGGTCTCAATGACTATAGAATAAAGGTTGGGTGGTGCGGTGGATGTTGTGGATGCTTCTTATACGGAGGTGTTGATAACGGGTAAGGATGATTCAGGTATGGGGAGGTAGGAATCAGGTGTTGGGAAACTTGGAGACTCTAGATCAAGGTCTCGTAATCCAATCCAGTTGGGAAACTATTTTGTAGGTCTTGTAGATGTTGTTTTGGGTTCTGATCTTAGTATTATGATTGATGCAGATGAGGAACATGTGAGAGAACCCAATGGAACTGATCCTAGCCTTTTAGATGCAAGACTGAGGAGTGGAAGGAGTAATAGGAGGAGGAAATACAGGAAGGATTACTCCTCGCTTCCCCCGCCCATGGAGACTCGATCCTCTAAAAATCAAAATACATGTAAAACAGAAGTAGTGGTAGTGGGTAATCAGACCTGGGAATTAATGTTATGTTTCGAAGATGAAGTGGTCAAACATGTTTTGTTTGTTAATGTGTCCAAAGGGGAGGCATCTAAGATGATGGAGAGGCCCCTAAGGGTGACCCTCAATGAGGAACACTACTCCTAGTTTGATTAACATGACCAAATTCTTTTGGAGGTTTTCAATGATGGTAAGATTAGTCTGGAAGAGTACATACAAACTTAGGATCAGCTGGCTTCTAAAGTTGAAAATTTAATGTTGACTGTTCCAAACATTTAGGTATCTTCTATCACTTTGATGTTGTATAATTAATTGTCCTCCATTAAGCTTAAATTATTTTTCAATGTTTCGGCTTAAATGAGTTGAATCCGTTGAAGCAGTTTAGAGTATGATGGATCGGGTTGCATTGGATATTGGAACAACTTTTTCTTGTGTTTGAAGTTTTTCATGGTGATACTCTACCAACATTATATACGGGTCTGCTCTAGATGGGGATCAGAACATTAAACCTTCACTAGTGATGACCACTTGGAAATGTTTGTTTGAGAGGGAATGGTTGTACCATCAGTTCTAGGCCCGTGAAATTTTTCATGAGACAACTTGCTAAGTGTTCAGGACAATAGTGAAGGTTTATCATCTCGATGCAGTGGTTGGGGATGTGCGGTCCCTATAGTTTGTTTCAGGGTTTATGGATTTTATCGTTTGTAATTTGGATCTGTTGTTTTCTCACTTTTCCTTAAATGTGTTGATAATAAAAGAAAATTCAATCATTCTCCCCACTATATATGGTTTCTATAGTTTTTATGAACTTATAATCCTAATTCTAACTCTAAATAATAAACTCAAATAGAGTTGATGATAAATGAATAATGTTCAGAACCATACCTAAAACATCCTCATGATCATCTAGATGTAACTAATCAAAAATCCCAATAAGGTTCCACTATTCCTTCAATTCTTAAATTACTTTCATTGTTTATTTCCTAATAATATTTTATGCAATAAAATTCCCCTTCCCCAGGGTGTAGGTGATGTTGAATTTAAACATATGAAGGTATTCCAAAAATCACCTCTTTTTTATATTCAATTCATTATGAGAAAAGATATAGTTAAAACTCTAATGGTCAGAAAAGACTGTGATACTTTCCTAAAAAATGTAGTACCTCCAACACTTAAACATATTTATAACTATAGAAAGATTGAAATCATGAGTAGGTGATTATTCTCTTGGGGATGAAGTTGATGTGATCCATAAGCTACCACATGATCATCCTACATGAGAACACAACCCAAACTAGAACTAGAAGCATCATATAAAACCACAAACCCCTTAACAGGATCATGTAAGATCAAAAAATAATCCAACATCAAAAGTCATTTAAGTTATTGAAAAGAAAAATGAAACATTTTATCTCATATAAATTTCATCCCATTCTTGATAAAAGAAGTCAAAGGTGATTCCATCTATGATAAATCCTTGAAGAACCGTCAATAGTATCTAGAAAGACCAAGAAAGATCTGAATCACAAATACATTATGTGGTTCTTCACATGAAAAGATAGCCTTCACCATTTTAGAATCTACTGATAATCCACTACAGAAATCAAATTCCCCAATAAATTTACTTATCATATATACAAATTACATTTCTAAATATCTCTATAAAAATAGAGACTCTTTAAGATTCCCAAAACCAAAATCAATTGGTGCTCTTACTCACACTTAGATATCAAAAAAAACCAAAATATCATCTATGAACACTTCCAAAAGAGTATCTAGATATCGATGGAATATATAATTCATCAATGTTATAAAAACTTTAGGATTTTTATGTAGACCAAAAAACGTCCCAAGATATTCATAATGTCCATACCTACTCCTTAAATCTATCTTATGTATATCACACTCTCTAACACTGAGATAATTACATCTTGATTGAATATCAATCTTTCAAAACAAATTTTACCCCTTTAACTAATCAATGAAATCATACAAATGAGGAAAGGATACTTGTTCTTAACCCTTACCCGGATCACCTTTCGATATTCGAAACACAATCGAAGTGAACCATCTTCCTTCATGGCAAAGATCACTGAGGCTACCCAAGGAAAAACACTAGGGAAAACGCCCTTTTTTATCAGATTTTCAGACTGATTATTGATCTCCTTCATCTCTGTTGGTTCCATACGATAAGAAGGTATTGAAATCATCATGTACCTGGAATGAGTTCAATCATAAACTCCACCTCCCTCTTTCAATGAATCAAATATAAATTATATTGTAAAGCATAGAGAAAATATATAACAAAAATGGCATGATAAATAATATAAGAAACATATTTGATCTTAACCAATAAAATATAAAGAAACTATTGAACACTGGGTATAAAGGTCCTACATGACTAGACCTCAGATCCCACTCAACCTAAAACACCCATGATCTCCCATCGACCATAAAAAATGAGACATGTTGATGATAGAAATAAGCCTTAGTATGATGATCAAAAAGACAATCCATTCTGATGATGATTTCAAACAGATCTAGATTGAGAATAAGGAAATCCTAGACTAACATTGCATAAACTCTCTATAGAACACATGAAGGGAACTATAACCCCAATCTTTCCTCTTCTAAATAGGTGTCACTAACTCTCTATAAAAGGACTTGAACTTCATTGGAAGTTAATATATATAAAAAATAACCAGATATAAATGAGTGGGAGCACTAGTATCAAATAAAGAAATCACTATAGAAAATGTAATAACTATGGTACCTCTCAATATCATTGGACCAGAATCTACCTCCTTCGGAAACTCATATACCGTGTGAATATGATTCACTACTATGTCCTATGGATGGATCCCTATAGTATCTAAATCATCTGACAGTGTTTCAGTATCCTTTAGATCTGTTTATCCCTATTGATATCAAAGTGTAGATATATCCTAATAGAAATACCATAGATGACCATAACATCCATAATCGTTTCACATATTTATATGTGAAATAAAATAAATTTGTGTGTGTTTGAAATTTCCATACTGATAGTAAGTCGGAGGAACACTACCAGCTATAACTGAAGCTATAGAGGAAGCTTTCCACTGAGAACAACCACCACCACTCCTGTGATGATATTTCCAATTCCTCTTTTCCCATGGTGAACCAATGAATCCTCCAATAGGTTGAATAGAAAGTTAATAATATATAACCTTGTCTTACATATTCATCTCTTCTATCATATCCCCATCTACCATCTCCAAATATGTTTAAAGCTTCAACATAAATACCTACAATTTGATATCTGATCTCAAACCCTATAGGTACTTATGAGATTTCAGGTGGTCATTCCATACAACATTAAGTGAAAAATAAACCAGCTATGAAAATCGATTGGTGTATGACACACTGTATTCTATCCCTATTTTAAAGAGATTAACTCCATATAATTCACCATCATCACGTAATCTAGGAAAAAATTCAAGAATAATAGATTTTTGAAACCATTCCAATCTAATCCCATGTGTCCACCTTACTATACTTTGGAATACCACCATCACTTGCTGGTACCCTCAAGTATGAGCACCACACATTTTACCTTGATACTCTCAGGTGTATCCACAAAGTCAAGGATCTGATCAATATTTTAAATTTGGTCCCCTGCCTCAACAGGTTCATTTTTAAATTTAATGGATGGTGGATTCTCATGTAATAACTCCTATGATCGATCTCTATCTCATATAATTCTTTAATATACCTCGATGATTGTATTATATACTTTCGATACATTCTGGTTGATAACATCAATGTCTCGTATGATGGTAAAAATAAAATTCTAATCAAGGGGTGGATTACCTTAAGAATAATCAGCCGAACCCTCATGTGGAACCCATGGACCATTACTTTAAGGCATACTACTTCACATTAAAATAGAAGAAATGATCAGAAAACAAATTAATCTCAGTTAAAACTAGAAAACACATAGGAAAAAATGGATATTAATATCATGATCACTAGTGGAAAAAAAATTAACACATCGATATTTTTCACATCAATTTTATATAACTGACGTGCAAAGCTGTAAAAATCGATTTATCACATCGGTTATTTTATTACCGATGTGATAAATCGATGAGAATCAATTTTTTACATCAATTATTTTATAACCGATGTAATAAAAACTGAGATTATCTTTATCACATCATTTATTTTATAAACGATGTGATATATCGAATCTCAGCGCTTTATCACACCGGTTATAAAATAAATGACATGATAAATCTAATCCCGACAATTTATCATATCGGTTATCAAAATAACCGATGTGATAAAGCACCATTTATTACGTCTTTTATAAAATAACCAATGTGATAAATTGTTTTCTATGTAGGCTATTAAATAACCGATGTTATAAATATAAGAAAATAATTTACCTTGTCAGTTATTAAATAACTGATGTGCCAAAACTTTTAAATGATTTATCACACCCCGTATTTAGTTATTATATATTCTTTACTTGGGTGACCTGCGACTCATCTCTCTCATGCAGAAAACCTAGAAAGGATTATTCAAAGTCGTGACCTGTAGCCTCATTTTTACAAAATAATTCTTCATACTTATTATCATAAGATCTATCAGGTCGAGTCATAACACTCAAGTAATCCTCCCACAGCTCGGTTTTAGTTTTTATTTTTTGTGATGCCCTAAACTAATTTTTTGAGATGTTATTTTTCTTTGTTCTTTCTATCATGGTAAGTTTCATAGTGTTAATTTATACCATGCTAAATTATTTTCTGGTAAAATAAACCTATGGAAGTGATATCATGAAAGTTTATGATTTTTATGTGTTTTATCATGTGTGTGTGTGCGTACAGGGGGTTTCTAAGGGGTGGGGATTGTGCAAGTGGGTGGGGGTGTCCAGGGGGTGGGGGGATCTCCAGGGGTGGGGGTGTCAAAGGGGGTGGGGTGGTGTCCAGGGGGTGTGGGGGCTATCTTAGGAGGTTATGGTGTCCAAGGGGGTGGGTATGTCCGGGGGGTGTGGGGGGTGTGGGGGTTGTCCAAGGTGTAGGGGTGTACAAGGGTGTGGGGGGGGGGGGGGGTGTCCAGGAGGTGAGTGGGCTGTCCAAGGGGGTAGGGGTGTCCAGGGGGTGGGGTGTCCATGGGAGGGGGGTTGTCCATAGGGTTGGAGGCTGTCCAAGGGTGGGGCTGTCCAGAGGGTTGGGGGCTGTCCAAGGGGGGGGGGGGTATCCAAAGGGGTGGGGACTGTCCAAGGGGGTGGTGGTGTCCAGGGGGAATCCAAGGGGGTGGGAGTGGTGTCCGGGGGGGGGGGGGGGTGAGGGGGCTTTCCAAAGGGGTAGGGGTGTCCAGGGGGCAGGGGTGGTGTCGAGGGGGTGAGGGTGTCTCTAGGGGGTGGGGTTCCCAGGGGGTGTCCAAGGGTGTAGGGGTGGGGGGTGGTGTCCAGGGGGGTGAGTGGGCTATCCAAGGGGGTATGAGGTATCCAGAGGGGTGGGGTTGTCCAGGGGTGAGGGTTGTCCAGAGGGGTTGGGGGGCTATCCGGGGGATGTGGGCTATCCAAGGGGGTGGTGGTGTCCAGGGGGTGTCCAAGGGGGTGGGGGGGGGGGGTCCTGGAGGTTGAGGGTTCTTTTCAAGGGGGTGGGGGTGTCCAGGGGTGGGGGGTGGTGTCCAAAGGGTGGGGGTGTCCAGGGGGTGTGGGGTTGTCCAGGGGGTGTCCAATGGGGAAGGGGGTGGTGGTGGTGTTCAGGGGTGGGGGTGATGGGGCTTTCCAAGGGGACGGGGGTGGTGTCCAGGGGATGAGGGGGCTGCTTAGGGGGTTGGGGGTATCCAGGGGGTGTCCAAGTGGGTAGGCAGTGGGGGTGGTGTCTAGGGGGTGGGGGTGGTGTCCAGGGGGGTGAGTGTGATGTCTAAGGGGGTAGGGGTATCTAGGGGGTGGGGGTGTCTAGGGTGTTGGGGGTGTCCAGAGGGGGTGGGGGTGTCCAGGGGTGAAACCTAACTGTGCACAGTTCCAGAGTTCTTTAAAAATTTATTTTTTTTGCAATTTACCCTATCAAATTTTAACACCCAAACTCCTCTTTCTCCCCCATTTGGAACATGAAATCCTAGGAATATCTTCCTCCTCTTCTTTATGCCTCTCACCTCCTTCCAATGGTGATTGGAAGTGGTTTCTACATGTTTGGGGGTGATTTTTCCTTATAATATCCTCTCTATCCCTCTTCTCCCTTCTTCCCTTTTCTTCTTATTTATTCTTCTTCATTGGTTCCTTTGGTATAGGGTTCTTGTTTCTTTGTTTCTAAATTTAGGTCTTTTTCTTGTTACGGTTCTTCTTGGTATTCCTTGCTCATTTGGACCTTCTTGAAGCCATTTTGAGTGGTCATCATTAAAGGCATCTTGGATTGAGGTAGTTTTCCCTATGTATTGGCCTTTAAATTTAAGAATAATTTATTTCTAGATGTTTATACATTGATTTGATGCTTACTAAAAATATATAATTTTTTTAAAGATTACTTGAATTAAATCAAGTTTCATTCCCATTGAATTAAATTTTGTGGAATTATTTTACATATCCCTACACAAAAAGTGTTTGATTAAAATCCTAGTTGGACCTTATAAGTGGTTTATGATTTCCAAATAATGTTGTGCCTTTTAAAATGTGTTTCAAATATTTCATGGATTCCTAAATGGTGTGTTTGGATACTTTTGAAAATGTTTTTCTTTTAAAAGTATTGGTGTGGCCTGGTTGGCACTTTCAAAAAGTGGGTTTTGTTTGGAAAAATCTCCTTGGAATATGTCTCTTGTGTTATAATTATTAAAAGGAAAGGGAATTTCCTTGGTATGGGACTTACATTGTGTGTTGATGGACCTAAAGAAAGGGGACTTCCTTGGAGTGGTGTTCTTGGGTGATTCTTATGGGTGTGTGGATTATGTGTGTCTTGTTCTTATTCTTTATATATGGTTGATTATTTGATACTCCTCAGATCACCCCCATTTTGGAAATAACTTGGTAACTTAGAATTGGTAGTGGATTATTCGAGAATGCTTGCTGCACTAGTTTAAGATTATGCTTTGTCTAATTGAACCTTAGTATAAACACACTCAACTTTGGGGATGATTCCCCTCATGCATTAGGGCTGTTTGATTACATCAGGAATGCCAAAAGGATGGATTAGGTTACAATATGTTCATGATTTTCTCCTAATCTCTTAGGTATTACCTTGTTCTCTGACACTTGTTTATTCATGGAGGATAATCTAGGTGCCTCATCTGGTATGGTTACTTGAATACTACTTACCCATTTTCCTCATTATATCATCATTCATTATTCTCCCTAATTGTGGTGTGTCTCTTTGGTAAAATTGAATGCTTGGTTTTAAATGTTTTCATGATGATTATTTTTTAGGAAACTATTTTTATTTTCCTGTATTTAAAACTAGAATCAAATGAATATTTTATTTAAATGAAATTCATAGGGACAACCCCAACCCCATGGACACCCTCTCCCCCTTGGACACCCTGGAAAACCCAGATCACCGTGGACCGTCCTTACTCCCTTGGACAGCCCCCACCACCACTTTAATAGCCCCCTACCCCCTTGGACACCCCCTTGATATATATATATATATCCCAATGGTTTCATTGAAGCAGTTGGAATATTTTAACTTCAGGTAGTCTATACCAATAGTTCCTGTAGAATCGTTGGTATATGGATATTGAAATGACCATCATTCCAATGGTGTGTGAAACCATTGGGGTATTCTATCCCAACAGTTTTATGGTCTATCATAATGGTTTCAAATTTTTGGTATATGTGTAATTTTCAGTAGTGAATGTATACATATTTTAATATTTACACTTCATATTTTTTTTACGGAATGGTGAATTTGGTATCTAGTTGCATCAGGATGTATTATTTGTGTACATTAAGAAGAAAGGATCTAGAAGGAATTTAAAACTGTTATATGTAACTATATTTTCTTTTTAAAATCATTTTCATGCATATTTTATTCAAATACGCATATAATTGTTTTATATTTCAAAATTGTTTTCCATTCAAATTATGATATTTTTCATATAAATATATATTTGTCTTATCTTAACAAGATGTATAATATTTATATTTGTTATAGGTAATAATGAGTCGAAGTTGGATTACATCACATCGAATGAGTAATGAATATGAGGAAGGTGTTGATGCCTTTTTCGAATTTTCTAAATGAAATGTTCCAAGCAGTGACATTTTTTTCTGTCCCTGCCTGAAATGTTTGAATATGAAGAAGTTGAAAAGTAGAGAGATCAAAGATCATCTGATTTTTCATGGTTTTAATCTGAGTTACAACCCTTGGATTTGGCATAGTGAAACTAGACAGAATGTTAGATCTACTAATGATGATGATTTTCAAGTTAGTAACTCCGATGGAATTGTAGAAATGATCCGTGATATTATAGCAGAACAAATTGCGATAGAACCGACAGTTGCACGTCTATATGGTGATGCTAAAAAACCATTTTATCCTAGTTGTACAGATTTTATGGTTTTTTTCGGCGGTGTTAATATTGATTAACCTAAAGAAGAAACATGGATGGTGTGACAAAAGTTTTACAGAGCTGCTACAATTTTTGAAATACATTATTTCAAAAGAAAATGATCTTACAGATTCACATTATAAGGAAAAGAAAATATTATGCCCGATGGGATTGGGATACAAGAAAATACATGCCTATATGAATGAATGTATGATATATAGGAAGAAATAGGAATTTCTTTCAGATTTTCCTAAACGTGGGATATCATGGTATAAGTTGAAAGAAAAATCACGAGATGATTTAGAGATCATGAAGATCCCTTCAAAGGTATATTGTTATCTTCCTATAATTCATCATTTAAAAAATTTATTTGCTAATTCACATGATGAAAAAAAGGTTAAGATGACATGATGATGAGCAGATATGTGATGGAAAAATACATCATCCAGCTGATTTTCCACAATGAAAGAAAATTGATGATCAGTATCCTACATTTGTAAATGAAATTAGAAATCTCAGACTAGGGTTGTGCACAAATGGAATGAATCCATACCTAACCCTCAGTAGGACACATAGTTCATGGCATATTTTATTGGTATTTTATAACCTCTCTCCTAAAGTTTGTATGAATCAAAAATATGTCATGTTGAGTATACTGATCTCTGGTCTGAAATATCCTAGAAATGATATTGATGTTTTCTTGTCTCCATTCATTGATGATTTGAAACTTTTATGGGTGGATGGTATTAGGGTGTATGATTATTATAAAAAAGAATATTTTCAACTACATTCAGTGCTTATGTTCACTATAAATGACTTCCCAACATATGAAAATTTGTCTGGATACAATGTTAAGGGGTATAAAGCATGTCCAATTTGCGAACAACAGACGTCATATTGTCAATTCCATCATGGGAGGAAAACAGTGTACATGGGTCATCAAAAGTTTTTGCCTATGGACCACTCTTATAGAAGACTAAAAAAGGAATTAAATGGATCACAAGAATTTGATATTTCTCAAAAACATTTATCCCCTGATGAGTATTTTGATAGGGTGGAAATCCTTGATGTGACATTGGGAAAGACACACAAATCTGGTAATGATAGACATATTTAGAAGAAAAGGTCAATACTTTTTGAGCTACCATATTGGAGATATCATGAAGTGAAACATAATATTGATGTCATGCACGTGGAGAAGAATATCTATGACAGGTTGATTGGAACATTTCTAGATATTAAAGGAAAGACAAAAGATTAGTTGAATGCAAGATTAGACTTATTATCAATGGGAATACATTTGGAGTTAGCTCCCACTCCTAATGGAAGATGAACATTTCTTCCCCTGAATTGTCATTCATTATCCAAGATAAAGAAAATTATATTTTTTCAGTGTCTTCATGATATCAAGGTTCCTCAAGGTTATTCTTAAAATGTAATTTTTTTTGTCTCTTTGAATGATTTGAAGTTGATAGGTATGAAATCTCATGATTATCACATCATGATGCGACAACTTCTACCTGTTGCGTTGCGTGGAATATTTCCCATCCATGTTAGGAAGACTATAAGGAAGTTGTGTTATTTTTTCAATTCAAGTTTCAATAAGGTGATTGATGTGAATGCTTTGAAAATTTTGTAGAAGGATGCAATTTTTATACTTTTTCATTTGGAAATTTATTTTACTCCATATTTTTTTGATATAATGGTGCATTTAATTATTCACCTAGTTCAAGTTGTAAATATATATGGACCAATATATCTTCATTGGATGCATCCTTTTGAAAGGTATATGAAAATATTGAAGGGGTATGTTAAGAATCCATATTGACCTGAAGCCTCCATTATTGAAAAGTATATTTTCGAGGAGGTTGTGGAGTTTTATATGAGCTACTTAGTTGTGGCAGAGTACATAGGTTTGCCTCCATCTTGCCATGAATGAGTTAATAATGAGGTAAAGGGGATTCATGGCTTGAAAGTCAAATCATTGTCAGCTGAACAGATAAAGAAGTCAGAATTATACAACTTGAATAACATAGCTGATGCTCAACCGTATATCACATTGCATATTAATGAGTTGAAACAAAGTCATCCAAAGAAAAAAGAAATGTGGATTTTAAATGAGCACAATTTTTTTTTCATGGTTTAAAAAGACATTGATTGATAGATCAGATGTATCAGAGACATTAAGATGGTTAGTGGGTGGTCCATGTGTAAATGTGATAACATGGTCTGATTATGACATTAATGGCTATACATTTCATACGAAAGCTCAGGACAACAAAAGTGAAGTTCAGAATAGTGGTGTATTGGTGTTTGCATAAGCAATGAATTTTTCAAGTTTTAAAGACAAAAACCCAATTTTTGCAGCAACTACATATTATGAAGTCATTGAAGAAATATGGGAGGTTGATTACATTAAAATTAAAGTTCTTCTTTTTAACTGCAAATGGTTTATCGGTAACAACAGTGTCAAACACGATGAATCTGGAATGATAGTTAATAATATAAAAAGATTGAAAGACACAACATATTATTTTATAATGGAAACACATGAAAAATAGATTTTCTATGTATTTGATCAATTATATATTCAGTGGTCTATTGTTTCATAAGGGAAAATATAATATGTTGGTGAGGATCAAATTGACGAAGATATTGATTTATGTGAGATCCCTACTTCCAGGGAAAGATTAGAAGAACATAATGATGAGCATGTTGAAGACATGGTTTGGTCCATAATAAATGACCATGACAAAGGAATTTGGTAAAAAAATACATTATAAAATTCCTACTATTATAGGTAACATAGGTTTATTTATTGTTTATAATTACTTTAACTTGTTTACCATGTTTACCATGTTTATCATGTTTATCATGTTTACCATGTTTACCATGTCTACCATTTTTACTGGCTGCATTTTCAGGAAACAACAAATTGATTATGATTTTAAGGTGGATTTATAGTCTCGAGCAGACCCTAGGGCGTCTCTCAAAAAGCTTTGGTGGGTTTAGAGTGTGCGTTTTTATTAATAAGTACTTAGATAGGGGTGGTTTTGAAAACAGTTTAAGATAAATTACCTAATTAAAGAGTTAAATAGTTGATAAATAAAGGTGGGGTAATAATAATTATGAGAGAAAAAGATCATTTAAAGTTCACTACTCATCTTGGATAGTTCATTTTTCTGAAAATTTAACATGGTTTTGTTTAATTCTTTGGTTGAATGTTGTCAAGATCTTGACTCCCTTCTTTCCTCTTCAAATGATGCTTAAAGAACCACCCCTTGGAACAATAATCATGTTTTCAAGATTTGGTTATCAAATATAGAATAATATGTCTACCAAATAATACTTAAATCTTATGTATGTGTGATATAAATAGGATTATTGTGTTGTCCAATTGAAACAACCCAAGATTCCCACATGAAATCTCAACCCAATTGGTGTTGAAATAAAAATCATTCCACTTAATAATATGAAATGAAATGTAATCATGGGAAATCATGTCAAGAAACAAAATAAGTGAAATATTAAACACACAAATTATACAAAACCAGTAGAAGAACATGTTCTGTAACTCGCTCCCATGTTTGTGTAGCTCCCTCGAAATGATCATCCACTTTTTAGCTCGCCATCGAGAAGAGGAGGAGGCTCAGGTGGACATCCCTCTTCATCCTAGATTCCACTATGATGATAGGGTCCTCCAGAACTCCTTGTATAATGAGAGGACTTATTTGGGTCTCCCAAATACCAGAGCTTTTCCTCTTGGAAGAACTTGCAAATGATGATCCCAAGGTTCCATTTTATAGGAAAATAGGAAGGTGGTTTTGAGAACACAGGATTCTTAAAACCACTTGTCACATTTTTTTAAACCTCCATACAGCCTTATCTCTATTTTTAGAAAATAAAAAAGTTGTACCCCCACCCCTTGTATGTCTCCACCAAAGGTTTGGAATAAATTGGACACCTATAGCTCGAGATATGGACAGATCACAACACACAACTTTTGACATCATGTAGATTCGGTGTGCTGGATATATCAGGTCATTTGGACCAATAAATTGCCAAAAGGGTCGTGGGTTCCTTCATAAGAAATGTATACCAATGCAATTAGGACAATTTCACAAAATACCAGCCTAATTGGAAGAACGGTCTAGCAGAAGTGTGTGGATTAATCCACTGGTGTGCTCGGATCCTGCGCAGTTTGGCCCATTTTTCTTGGACATCATCATGGGCCCTTCAAATCACCTCCTCCTACAATGGAATAATCAAAAAAAGTATCATTTCTCTTCTTAATAGTGATAAAAAAATGATTCAAAAATGGAATACAACTTGTCATTATTTTTATAATTTTCAATATAAAACAAGTTCAACACAGTGGTGTAAAGGTGAAAATTACATAATGAATCATGGTACGATCACACCCCCATAACTAAACATTTGAACTCCTAGGAAAGTCACATATCCAAATAAATTGAGGCATATAAATTTTCCCAACATCATGAATATTTAACATTTGATGAAATTTTAATACATTAAAGTAATGAGATCAATGCAGGAACCACACCAAGGAGTTTTTCCTATGGAAAAAATGTCTCATAAATCATATCATAATGAAATTCAAAGAGGTTCAGGACACCAACATGATAAAGGAATTCAAAATTCAACCATTCCAATAACTCTGCATGTGTGTGTGAAAACCATTCCATGCTATTCTTTCCACTTCCTATCCAATTAATATATGTTATTTTAAAATTATTAAGCTTTAAATGAATTTTCACCGAAACCGCCCTACAACCTTTACAATCATATTTCAAGACCCACTCACTTAAGCATTCCCAGAAGTCAAACTATAATCTCCTGACCTAGATATCCCCATATTGTGTTAATTTCATCACTCCCATCATTTTTTATTTTTTAGAAGTTGCATTTGGAAAAAATATCACACTCATCTCTCAACCCTTGTTTGATCTCATCACGGCACTAATTGAAATATTTATAAAAAGATCAAAGGTTTAGGAGGATTGGTTTTTTACCTGACCAAGACACAAACATTTTTTTGAGGGCGTACAATATTCGGACATTAGGTACACACGCATAGGTCAATCTGGTATAGTAATGAAATTGATCTGATAAGGAACGAACGTATGAAAATATTATTTAAAGCTGAGAAATATTAACCTAACATATATTAACCTTATATTAAGTAAGAAATATTCACAATTCAGGGTCTGGTGAAAAAATTTATGGAGATATTAGTGACATAGTTTTCATAAAAAACTACCCACCCAAGGGGCATCAATCATCTTAAATGTTTCACAGTGATACAACCATTTATATCATTGACATAAAACCAATTCACTAAAAATCACTCCCTAATGTTAACTTCATTCAAATATTCCTTTTCACCATTATTTATGGTATTTTTACTTTTCCCCCCTTTATGGTCACCAAATCATGGAAATTTGAAATTTTTGTGGAGGTAAAAAATAAAAATACCATAAAGAATGTTAAAAAAGAGAAGAAAGAAAAAATGATGAAAATTCTTATCTAACCCAGGAATGTACCCATCCCCCACACCTAGAATGTGCAGTGTACTCACTGTAATAATTGAGAAGGTGAGAAGGAAAGATAAATCCTGATTTGTTTCACTGGTATGTAGCTTCTTGAACATGGAGTTCCTCCATTGGGAACTCCGAAAGGGCTTCGTGGAAGTGATTCAGCCGCTGCCCATTGACAGTGAAGGTTTTCTTGTTTCATCATGTTGAACCCGAACAACACCAAATAGAGATATATTAATAATAGTGTATGGGCCAAACTAGTGGGAACGAAGCTTACCTGGATGAAACTTCATCCTTGCATTATAAAGGAGGGACTTCTACCCAATTTGGAACTGAAGATGAAGTATAAGACGGTCATGGGAAGCCTTGGATCACTCTTTATAAATCTGGGGTTTTCATATGCATCTATTCTCATATCCTCCAACACCTGAATCTATAGCTTCATTTGGGAACCCACACTAGGAAGATTAGAATTGCATTGTTTGATGGCTCAGTAGGCCCTTTGCTCAATCTCAACAGGTAGCTGGCAACTCTTTCCAAACACAAGATGATAAGGTGACATTCCAATGGGAGTTTTGAAAGTAGTACGATAGGCCCACAATGAATCATCAAGTTGAAGACTCCAATATTTTATATTGTGTTGAACAGCTTTTTCAAGAATCTGTTTTACCTCCCTATTTGATACCTCAGCTTGACCATTGGTCTATGGATGATATGCAGTAGAAACTCTATGACCGACCCCATAGAGACGCAAAAGTGATTGCATTGTTTGGTTGTAGAAATGAGAACCCTGGTCACTGATGATGAACCTAGGTAATCCCAACCTACAAAATATTTGAGTTTTACAAAATTATACAACTACCATAGAATCATCAGTCCTTGTAGCTCGTTCCTCTACCCATTTTGACACATAATCAACTGCCAGAAGAATGTATAATTTCCCAAAGGGATTATGAAATGGACCCCTAAAGTCAATGCCCAAAACATAAAAATTTTCATGAAAGAGCAATGGTTATTGCGGAATTTCATTTCATTTAGATACATTACCCACTCTTTGACAATGAGGACAAGATTTGAAAAAATCATGGGCATCCCGAAAAAGTATTGGCCAAAAAAGGCCAGAATTAAGGACCTTGCGAGCAGTCTGTTGGGGACCAAAGTGCCCACCACAAGCAAGAGTGTGGAAGAATCTAAGGACAAACTAAAACTCTATATCGGGAACAAAACGCCCAATGAATTGATAGCTATATGTGCACCAGAGGTAGGGGTCATCCCAAATATACCAACGAGACTCATGTTTTAGACAACTGGCTTGGATTTTATTAAAATTAGTAGGAATGAAAGACACTACCAAATAATTTACAATTTCAGCATACCAAGGAATAACATCTTGAACTCTGTACAATTACTCGTTGGGAAACATATCATTTATAGGAATACAAGGGGATGAGTCAATGTATGAGGATGGGGGAATCCTAATGATATGATCAGCCACCACATTCTCAGCTCCTTTTTTATCTCTAATTTCTAGATTAAATTTCTGAAGGAGGAGAATCCAGCGAATGAGACGTGGTGTTGCTTCTGGTTTAATAAGGAGATATCGGAGGGATGCATTGTTTGAGAACACAATGACTTTGGATCCCCAAAGGTATGAACTGAATTTTTCCAAGGAAAAAAAATTGAAAATAATTATTTTTCAATTGTGATGTAGTTTTCTCGGGTAGGGTCCAAAGTACATGAGGCATAGGCAATGATATGTGGAGCTCGATCGAACCTTTATGACAAGACATCCCCAGCTACATAGTTAGAGGCATCACACATGAGCTCAAATGGTAAATCCCATCGATGTGGTTGGATTACTTGGGGTGACGTGAGACTCCATTTTAACATATTAAAATCTTCCTCACATTATTTATCAAAACAAATTCTTTTTCTTTTTGGAGTAATCGGGAGAGGGGGAGTGAAATTTTACTAAAGTAATGAATGAAACGACGGTAAAATCCAACATTACCTAGGAAATACCGCACATCCCATACATTTTTGTGGAATGTTAAGGAATAAATGAAGTCCACTTTTGATTTATCTACTTGGATTTCATCCCCAGAAATGACATGCCCCAAAACTATACCTTTTCGCACCATGAAATAGAATTTATCATAATTTAATACAAGATTCTTTTCAATACAGCGACGTAGGACAGAACCAAGACTACTCAAATATTCATCAAAAGAAGAGCCATAAAAATTGAAATCATCCATGAATACTTCCATGCAATTCTCCAGGTAATGTGAAAAATTACAAATCATTCAATGTTGGAAAGTTCCTGGAGCATTGCACAGACCAAATGGCATCCTTCTATAGGAAAATGTTCCAAAGGGGAAAGTGAAGGTTGTCTTTTCTTGATCCTCAGGGGAAATATGGATTTGAAAGTATCCCGAATACCCATAAAAGAAACATTAGTGGGAATTAACCACTAGCCTCTCTAGCATTTGGTCAATGAATGGAAAAGGGAAATGGTCTTTCCTAGTATCTTGGTTTAGACGACGATAGTCTATACATATGCACGAACTATTTTTCACACTAGTTGAAACCAATTCATTGTTTTCATTTTTGATTATTGTAAGGCTTGTATTTTTAGGAACTACTTTAATAGGACTGACCCATTAGCTGTTAGATATGGGGTAAATGATTCCAGTAGCCAATAATTTTGTTACCTCATTTTTCACAACTTCTAGAAGGCTTGGGTTCAGTCGATGTTGTGGCTGCCTCACTAGTTTAGCCTCATTTTTCTAACAAAATATGTTGTGTACAAATTGAGGGGCTAATATGAGAAATGTCAGAAAGTGTCTATCCTAAATCTTGTTTATACTCCCTCAAAAGTTCAACCAGTCGCAATTTATGCTCAGGAGGGAGTGAACTAGTAATTATGACAGGAAACTTGTTTCCATTCTCAAGATATGAACATTTTAAATCTTGAGGCAACTGTTTCATTTCCAATTCATGTGGATTTTGGATTGATGGGAGTTTTTGTGAAAGTGAGAGGTCATTGATCTCATCTAACAGCTCAATGTTATCATCCTCAATAGAGGAATGAGCTTTTACAAGCTTATCAGAATCATCGATGGTCATTGGATCCTCAGTGTTCAAGAAATCATCAATTAATAAACACGCATGAATTTTTTCTAATCCAATACAAAAATCAATGCATGAATCATTTCCTAGAATTTCTATGAGTGAAGAAAACTCAAAAAGGGGATCATGGGAAAGAAAAGTTGTTTTTTAGGGGTAGGTAGTACATCAATTGAATTAATAGAGAGGGATGAATGTTCTTATGATGGGTGGTTCATGGAATCAAGGATGTTGAAATGGACTATGTCACCACTAAATTCTATAGATAATGTTCCATTGTGAACATTAATTATGGTTTTGGAGGTTTTCAAAAAGGGTCATTCCAATATAATCGGTTCATGTCCGTTTATCCTATCATCCTCCATTTTAAGCATATAAAAGTCAGCAGAAAAAAATTAAATTTTGAACCCTCACAAGAACATCCCCTAACACACCAGATGGGTGTGCAGTACTCTGGTTATCCAGTTGAACAATAATTCCAGTAGGCATCAGTTCCCTGACCTAAAATATATGGTATTGGAGTGAGATATAACCCTAATAGAGGCACCTAAATCAAGCATAACATTAGAAAAAGAATACTCCCCTATGGTGCTTGGAATTGAGAATGTTCTAGGATCATTGCACTTTGTGGGAAGTGATGGATCTATCAATGCTGAGACATTCCTCACCAAGTTCACCTTCTCATCTCCATGAAGCCACCTTCGGTGTGTACACATATCCTTTATAAACTTGGCATACCATGGAATTTTCTTCACAACATCAATCAATGGGATGTTAACCTGAACTTTCTTAAAAATATCCAATATTTACTTATCAAGTTCAGTTTACATTTTTTATTGGTTGGGTGGCCCTTTGAGGAAATGAAAGATGAATGGTTGGGCTAGGAGACTCATCAATACACACTCCCTTTCCTTTAGAAGGGATTTTCTCAGGAAAAGTTTATTCAATTTTTGGAACATTTTTAATGGTTGGGATGGAGGATTCCTTAGGAGGGGATGAATATAATGTAGGATTCATTTTACTTTATAGTTGTTTTCCACTCCTAAGGGTGATGGAAATAATATTTCCTTTATCCCTAGGGTTAATTACTGGTTGAGAGGGATGTTTTCCTGATTCGTGACTTTGAATTTCACCCACTAAGTTAGCTAGTTGGCCTAATTGGGTTTTTAGGTCTTGTATGGCTTCTTTAGTGGATTTTTGGAATTGGATATTGTTGGCAGCCATTTTTTTTCATCATATCTACTAGGATAGGCTCGGGTTTTGGAGGGGTTTGTTGGAAAGGCCTTTGGGGTGGTTAAGGATTTCTCGGTGGAGGTGGTGGACGACTACTCTGCCACGACTAGTTCCATTGTTTTTGTGGTTGGTTTGAATACCCCCTTTCCTATAGGCTTGGTTCTTCTTCCACCTAGAGTTGGATGGATAGTATGGTTCTTTCCTAAAGGGTTGGTTATAGGGGCGTCTTGGGAAGATTTCCTCACAACTCTTAGCATTTTCTCTCAATTGGAGGCATTGGTCCGAGTAGTGGGTGTCAGAAGAACATATACCACAATTGATGGGAGTAGGAGATTGTAATTTCCCTTGGGAAAGAGCAAGTTGTCTAAGAAGGGTACTTACCTCTTCGAACTTTTTGTCCACCTTCTTCTCGAATTCAAAACATTTAACACCATGGAAACCTTGAATGGGTAAGCTAGACCTTGTACCAAATTGTTTAGTGTTTTGTTCCATGTTCTCAATTAAGGTCCCTACAACAATTGGGTTCTTATCTACCAGTGCACCACCTGCAGAAGCATCGATTATATTTCTATAAATAGGGATTAAACCTTCATAAAAATATTGTATTAAATGTTTGTCACTTATTTAGTGGTGTAGAAAACTTGAACATAATCTTTTAAATATTTCCCAATATTCATGAAGTTTTTCCTCTTGATATTGTCTTATACCACATATTTCTTTTCATTATTGTTGTAGTTTGAGAGGCTGGAAAATGTTTTCAAGAAAAAGGTGTTTCATATCTGCCCAACCTTTTATTGGTGAATTAACACAGTACAACCAATCTTTCACAGTGTATTCTAAAGAAAATTAAAATTCTCTAAGATTTACTTTTTCCTAATCCACATTTTTAGGTTTTAATGTTGAACAAATACTATGAAATTCTTTTAAGTTCTTGTGTGGATCTTCTCCATGAAGTCTTTGGAATCTTGGTAATAGATGAATTAAACCAGATTTTAGTAAAAAATTGGGTGCCTCGCCTTGTAATTAAATGTATGTGGGATGAATATCAACATTTGGTGAGGTTAGTTATTTTAGTGTTCGAATGTTTTCAGCCATGTTATTCACATTAATTTCAGTTTTGATGATAGTTCCATAAGAAGATGAATGGTGAAGAAGAGTTTTAATATGTGGTGTGTCCTCCTTCAAAGTGTTTTCTTGTGTGTCTTGATGTCGTTGATGTAGGGTCCTCTCTGATTTGGGTTAGAAAGGTGATAAATCTCCTGGAGTAGAAATCATCATGCACAGATCCTACATAATAAATATATCACAATAAAAAGGTATTGAAAAGGTATACGAGAAAATAAATAAATATTTACAAAATTACAAAAACCTTATAAAAAAACACGCACTAAAAACCAAATAGGTCCCTGGAAACGGTGCCAAAATTTAGCCGCGTTGTCATGACATGAAAAATTGATTATGATTTTAAGGTTTATTTATAGTATAGGGAAGACCCTAGGTTATCTCTCGAGGAGCGTTGGTGGGTTTAGAGTGTTATTTTTTTAATAAGAAGTACTTAGATAGGGGGTGGTTTTGAAAACAGTTTTAGGTAAATTACTTAATTAAAGAGTTAAACAGTTGATAAATAAATATGGTGTATTAATAATTATGAGAGAGGAATATCATTTCAAGTTTACTAAACATATTGGACAGTTCATTGTCCTGAAAATTTAACATGGTTTAGTTTAATTCTTTGGTTGAAGGTTGTCAAGATCTTGACTCCCCTCTTGCCTCTTCAAATGTTGCTTAAAGAACCACCCCTTGGCACACCAATCATGTTGCCAAGATTTGGTTATCAAACATGGAATAAGAGTTATACCAAAGAGTAATTAAATCTTATGTATGTGTGAGATAAATATGAATATTGTTTTGTCCAATCGGAATAACCCAAGATTCCCACTTGAAATCTCAACCCAATCGGTGTTGAAATAAAAAGTGTTCCACTTAATAATTTAAAATAAATTTAATCAGGGGAAAGAATGTCAAGAAAAAAAGTGAAATATTAAACACAAAAAATATACAAAATCAGTAGAAGAACATGTGCTGGAACTCCCTCCCAATTTTGTGTAGCTCCCTCGAAATGATCGTCCGCCATTTAGCTCACCATCGAGAGGAGGTGGAGGCTCTGGTGGAAATCCCTCTTCATCCTTGATTACCCTATTATGATAGGGGACTCCAGAAATCCCTGGATGATGAGTGGAATTATTTGGATCTCTAAAATACTATATCTTTTCCTCTTGGATGAACTTTCAAATGAGGAGCCAAAGGTGCCATTTTATAGGAAAATGGGAAGGTGGTTTTGAGAACACAGAATTCTTAAAACCATGTGTCACTAGTGATTCAACCTCCAGAAAGCCTTATCTAGATTTGGAAAAAATAAGAAAGTTGTAGAATCACCTCTTGGCTGTCTCCACTGAACGTTTGGCATAAATTGGACACATATATCCCTATATATGGACAGATCACAACACACAACATTTGACATCATGCAGATTCGGTGTGCTGGACAGATTAGGTTGATTGGGCCATTAGATGGTCGAATGAGTCTTGGGTTCCTTCATACGAAATGTATCCCAATGAATTTTGGACTAGTACACAAAATATAATCCCAATTTAATGAACATACTAGTATAAGTGTGCGGATTAATCCACTGATGTGCTTGGATCCTGCGCAGTTTGGCCCATTTTTCTTGGACATCATCATGGGCCCTCTAAATCACCTCCTCCTACAATGGAGTCCTAAAAATAAGTATCATTGACCGTTTTACTAGTGATAAACACAAAAATAAATGATTCAAAAATATAATACAACTTTTCATTATTTTTATAATTTTAAATATAAAACAAGTTCAACACAGTGGTGTAAAGGTGAAAATTACACAGTGAATCGTGGTACGATCATTTACCATGTTTACCATAGTTTACCATAGTTTAAATTTTCATAAAATATATATATATATATATATATATATTATTTTGAATGAAAATTAAACTACCATGTTTACCATGTTTGCCATTTTTTAACATGCTTACCATATTAACCATGTTTACTATTATGTAACTCAGTTCAATCTTCCATTTTCTATTTACATTAGTATTGTAGTATTTGAATTTATATATTTGTGGAATAATGTTTGTTTTTTTTATTTTAAGGATAATGATAGATCAAATAGTTGATCAACCACATGATTTAGGATATGATCATAATGATCAAACCTCTAAGGAAAAACAGTCACATGCTCCTCTTGATGTTCCCAAATATTTCTCACGTGCTTCCATAACAGCAAAGAAGAGTTCAAGAGTTGGTAAACGTGGGTGCACACGTTTACGAAAATTATCACTTGCCCATATGCAGGACCAGAGGATACTTGTTTAGTTTTATTAGAATGATATTCCGTGAGGTCCAAATGCAATAGATTTTAAGAGTTTTGTATCAAATTAGGGTAAGAGAAAAGTAATCATTTTGTATGGTGATCGGAGAAGTGTAGACAAAGAGACAATATCTTAGTTGTGGGAGATGATTTTGGTAAGATATATTGATATTATTTGCCTATTATTTAAATGTTTCTAGTATAATATGTTTTACCACTTCTTTATCGAATGACATTTGATATTCTGACACTGGAGGTGCGAGGAAGAAATGCTTATTGATGGCTGCTAGGAGATGGAGGGATTTCACATAAACCCTCACATCTGATTTCATTTTTGGTCATAGGAGTCATGACAATCCATGTGATATATATACTTTCATATATGAAGAGACATGGACACATTTTGTTGAAAGTAGAAGAAAATATTCATTTTTGGTAGGGCCAATGTAAACTTTTGTAAGCTTTCTTATATAAATGATATTATTAATGTTTTGTTAATGATTTCTTATTCTTAATTTACATCAAACAAGAACATCTCATCAAGAGATCCAATCCAAAAATGTATACCCTCATAGTTTATATCGTGGAGGGTATACAATATTGGAAGTACAAATGATGTTAGAAAAATTACAGAAATTGAGAGCTGAGTCTTCAAGATTTGGAGTGGTTTTCCCTCCATTCCCTTTATCTATACATGAAAAATGGAAGAGAGCTTAGATGGGAAAAAAGGGAAAATTTCTTTAGAAAGATTTAAGAATCGTAGCTGAGAGGATAGTAAGATATTTATTTTATTTATTTAAGTTATCTATATTTTTTATATAATTTGAATCATTACAGAAATGTTTAATTAATTAATACTGGATTTTCTTGAGGAGTAGAGCTCACAGGGGGTATTTACATCTACTGGGAGCAAATATATTTTATCTGCAACATTGGGAAAGCCCGAATATCCAGGTCATGTACGAGGATATCCGATGGGTGTATCAGTAAGAAAAGTGTTTCCACATTATTCAAATTCTTCTGTTGAGGGTGTTTTTTTTAAAAATAAAATCCTTGGAGGCTGAAGTTCATAATATTAATGCGACGATGGAGGAAAATATTAGAGCGTCGATACAGTCTATGTTTGCAGACATGCAAAGACAATTTCAGACTACAGCTCCCACTAATCCACCTCCCTTGTAGACCCCATTATTTACCCTCCACCTCCGCCAGTAGCTCCCACTCCCCCACCTTAGCTTTCAGATCCCATTTTTTATCCAACTCCTCCACTACAACTGCCTACTTATTATGAGTTGTATGTTGATGATCCTCAACATCATATAGTTTCATATGGGCTGGTATATTATAAAGTAGATACAGTTCATCATCAACAGTTAGAGGTAGAGCGTCATAGGGTCACTTTAAAAGATATTATAGATAGATCAGCTCGAGTACCATTACCTATAGATTAGGTGATGATAGATGGTCATAGTATTGGCCATTTTTTAATTTGGCCATCCAGACTTCTTCAACTCATTACCATAGAGGTATGTAAGTTATATCTTCAATTTTATGTTTTTATTAAATTTGTATTAACATTTGAAAACTAATATATTTTTACATTTATTTTTATAGGAATAATTCAAAGTTATATAAATATTGTATGGAAAACAACAATGACAAATGGCTATGACATCAGATACAAATTCTACTAGTCTTGACAGATTTTCTAGATATTCAAATTTTTTGGCGGAACATTATGAGTTTCCAATGGAAGCTCATGTTTTTGGATGTGAAATAAATGTGGGGATTCTAAAAAAATGATATAATGGAGCTTGTTACTGGAGATAATGTGGGCATCAATGTGGGGATTTTTTTTCAATGTAAGTCTTAACATGATTTCCCTGCATAATATTTATTAAAAATGTATACTTATGTCTATTTTGTATTAGGTATATTTATAACATGTGTGAGAAGAATTAGTAGACAGCTGTGTATGGATTCATGGACTCGCATTTGATTTCCCCTAAAGCACATGCATTGGATGAGGAACAAAGAATGTTTTATACTGCTTAAAGATTTGAATAGAATATAATCACACAGTGTGGGATGATGCCTTTTTGTGAGAGGTATAAAACATATCTCTCGAAAAGAGTTCATTATCTTTTATAAAAAAACCAATAACCTTAAATTTTCTTTTATCAGTGATCATTGGATGTTCGGTGTTTTATTCCCAAGGGAAAAAACACTTTATTGGACATGTTCTTCCCATGGCGATGTGCAGGAAAATTTTAAGAATATGTTGGAAAAGTAATTTTCAATTTCTAAATAGTTGTATATATTATAATGAATTTTAAATTTATCCCATTCATGTTATTTTCTAAGAGGGGATGGGGCTACTTTCAAAAAAACACAAATAAAAGGAGTGCCAAGATAAAATATGTAAAAGTAAAGGTAAATATCCATTTATAATTTGTACTTTTTGATGTTTTAAATAACAATAATATTTTTAATTTACACTCATTTAAATATAATTTTCATGAACAACATGGTATCATCGAATTCAGATATTATACGTTAATATTTATGTATGAAATAATTACAACTAGAACACTTGTGCACTTTGAACTGGTAAGATTTCCTTTTAAAATTTTCCATAATATTCCATTTGATTTATTCATTATACATGTTAACTACTATCCTTTTACTTTGTAGCTATTTGATGACCCTCAACCTTATAGTGCTCAATATTTCAAACACTTAAAAGTGGAATTTTCAAATTATTTTACAGGTTTGATTGGATTTTAGTTTGTTTGTAGTGTAAAATATAATTTTTAATATTATCATTATAATTATGTATTTAGTAGTCGTTTAGGTTGGATTTAGGTTTTTTAGTTGAAATTTTTGAATTTTAAATGTCATATATGTGAATTTTTAATTTTGGTCTACTTATTATTTTGGTCTAGTTCTGATGGTTTTTTGGTCTGGATTTTGGTCTTGGGGGGGGGGGGTGTCCTGGGGTGTGTGTGTGTGTGGGGGGGGGGGGGGTTCTAGGGTGTCCATGGGGGTGGGAGGGTTTCTAAGAGGGTGGGGGTTGTCCTCGAGGGTGGGGGTTGTCCAAGGGAGTCTAGGGGTGTGTGTGTGGGGGGGGGGGGGTGAAGGGGGTGGGTGGGGTGGGGGATTTCCAAGGGTGTGGGGGGATGTCTAGTGGAGTGGGAGTGTCTAGGGTGTCCATGGGGGTGGGAGGGTGTCCAGGAGGGTGGGAGGTCTGTCCAGGGGAGTGGGGTCTGTCCAAGAGGGTGGGGGATGTCTAGGGGGTGTCCCGGGGGTGGGGGTTTCCAGGGGTGTTGGGGGGTTGTCCAGTGGGGTGGGGGGTGTCCAGGGTGTCCATGGGGGCGGGGGTGTTCAGGAGGGTGGGAAGGATGTCTTGGGAGGTGGGGGGGGGGGGGTTGTCAAGGAGGGTGGGGGATGTCCAGGGGTGTCAAGGAATGTGGGGGGTGTCTAGGGTGTCCATGGAGGTGGGAGGGGGTCCAGGAGGGTGGGACAGCTGTCTAGGGGAGTGGGGGGTGTACAGGGGGGTGTCCATGGGGTATCCATGAGTGTGGGGGTGTCTAGTGGGGGGGGGGGGGGGTTCTAGGGGTGTGGAGGGTTGTCCAGTGGGGGGGGGGGAGGTGTCCGGGAGGGTGGGAGGGTTATCCAGGGTAGTGGGGCCTATCCAAGAGGGTGGGGGGGGGGGCTGTCCAGGAAGTGTATAGGGGTGTGGGGGGTGTCCAGTGGGGTGCGGGTTTCTAGGGGTGTGGGAGGGTTGTCTAGTGGGGTGGGGGTGTCCAGGGTGTCCATGGGGGATGGGAGGGTGTCCAAGAGGGTGGGAGGGATACCCGGGGGAGTGGGGGCTATCTAGGAGGGGGGGGGGGTGTCTAGGTGGTGGGGGTGTCCAGGGGGGTTTCCATTGGTGTGGGAGGGTTTTTCAGTGGGGGGTGGGGGGGGGGGGTCTAGGGTGTCCATGGGTGTGGGGGTGTCGAGGAGGGTGGGCAGGCTATCCAAGGGGGTGGGGGCTGTCCAGGAGGGTGGGAGAGGGGGGCTATCCAGGGGGTTTTCGTGGGTGTGGGGTGTCTAGTGGGGTGTGTGGGGGGGGGGGGGTTTCTAGGGGTGTGGGATGGTTGTCTAGTGGGGTGGGGGGTTTCCAGGAATTCCATGGGGGGAGGGAGGGTGTCCATGAGGGGTTGTAGGGCTATCTAGGGGGAGTGGGGGATCTCCAAGAGGGGTGGGGGTGGGGGCTATCTAGGGGGTATCCAGGGGTGTGTGTGTGTATGGGGGGGGGGGGGGGGTCCATTGGATTGGGTGTGGGGATTCATGGGTGTGAGAGGGTTTTCTAGTGGGTTGGGGGGGGGGGGGGGTCCATGGTGTCAATTGGGGGGGGGGGGTCCAGGAGGGTGGGGGCTATCCAGGAGGGTGGGGGGCTATCCAGGGGGGTGTCAAAGGGTGTGTGGGGGGTGTCCAGTGGGCTGGGGGAGTTTCTAGGGGAGTGGGAGGGTTTTCCATTGGGGTGGGGGTGTCTAGGGTGTCTATGGGGGTGAGAGGGTGTCCAGGAGGGTGGGAGGGTTGTCTAGGGGAGTGGGGGCATATCTCGGTGGGGTGGGGTGGGGACTGTCTAGGGGTATCCAATGGTGTGGGGGGGCGCCCAGTGGGGTGGGGGGTTTCCTGGGGCGTGGGAGGGTTTTCCAGTGGGTGGGGGTGTCTGGGGTGTCCATGGGGGTGGGAGGCTGTCCAAGAGGGTGGCAGGCCATCCTGGAGGGTGGGGGGGATATTCAGGGGGTGTCCAGGGGTGTGGGGGTGTCTAGTGGGGAGGGTGGGGGGGGGGGTTCCTTAGGTGTGGGAGGGTTGTGCAGTGGGTTGGGGGCTTCCAGGGTGTCCATGGGGATGGGAGGGTGTCCATGAGGGTGGGAGGGATGTCCATGGGAGTGGGGGCTGTCCAAGAGGGGTGGGGGTGTCCAGGGGTGTCCAGAGGTGTGGGGGTGTCCAGTGGGGTGGGGGTTTCTAGGGGTGTGGGAGGGTTGTATAGTGGGGTGGTGGGGGGGGGGGGGTTCTGAGGTGTCCATGGTGGTGGGAGGGTGTCCAGGAGGCTGGGAGGGCTATCTAGGGGGTGGGGGCTGTCCAAGCAGGTGGGGGGGGGGGTGTCTAGGGGGTGACCAGGGGGGTGGGGGGTGTGTAATGGGGTGGGGGTTTCCATGAGTTTGGGAGGGATGTCTAGTGGGGTGGGGGGGGGTATCTAGGGTGTTCATTGGGGATGGTAGGGTGTCTAGGAGGGTGGGAGGGCTTTCCAAGGGAGTTGGGCTGTCCAGGAGGGGTGGGGGGGGGGGCTGTCTAGGGGGTTTCCAGTGGGTTGGGGGGGGGAGGGTTCTAGGGGTGTGTGAGGGTTGTCGAGTGGGGTGGGGTGGGGGTCTAGGGTGTCCATGGGGGTGGGAGGGTGTCTAGGAGGGTGGGGGTTGTCCAGGAGGGTGGGGGCTGGTTTTGGTCTTGTTTTGTTCTGTTTTTGGTCTATTTTATGTTTTCTTTTACAGGGCATAGTTTGTGTTGAATTATTTTATTAAAAAAAATGTTTTTTACATCCGTTATTTTATAACCGACGTAAAAAATGCATGTTTATTGGTTTTAACATCGGTTATCTGAAAATCGACATAAAAAATGCATTGGAATGGGTTTTTACGTCGTTTTTTTCATAACCAACATAATAAATCGAATGAATGTAGTTTTTTACATATTTTATTTCATAACCGATGTAATAAATGGCATGAAATATGTTTTTGGATCATTTATTTAATAAACGATGTAGTATATATGTTTTCACATCAGTTATTATTTAACTGATGTGAAAAATGCTTGTCATAATGGTTTATCACGTCAATTATGAACATAACCGACGTGATAAAATCTGCGGAGGTGTAGTTTATTATATCGGTTAGTCTATAACAGACGTGAAAAATTAAATACAACATTGGTTATTAAAAAACCACCGTAATAAATCACGACCAAGAAGCGTTTTACACATCGGGTTTTGATGAACTGACATGAAAAACGCTTCAGATTATTAGTTTTTACATCGGTTTTAAAATAACCATCATAGAAAACAACATTTATAACATCTCCTATAATAACGTCAGCCAAAATACAAAGTAAAAAAATAAAAAATAACCACCATAAAAAATGTTTTCTACACTAGTGAACTCAAGAAAAGAGACACACATCCCAACATCCCATGGTAAGTTGAGTCTTATTAGAGAAATATATAGCTAGGAACTCACCAAAACCTACCTCTCATGTTCCAAAATGCATATCTCAAATCTACTAGATTTCCTAAGTTATGTAATCTTGAGTACAGACCACCTTTGATACCACACTATTGCAAACCTAACCTGAATACTCTCCCAAACTGGCACCCAAACCAAATTTCTACATACCCTATGGGCAGTCCCTATCCACACGGGCTAGCAACTAGAAGCCGAGAATTAACAAAAAATAGTGGGAATGATTTCTCCCAACCTGAAAAAGATAACATAACACACACATATATATATATATATATATAATGAAATAAATAGCAGAATGAAACATGAATATATATGTCATAACAGGTAGAGAATGATAGAAGTGATACAACTAAAAAGAAAGAAAAACAATCTCTAAGAGACAAGTCCGATTAAAAATGGGTGGAAAGACTAAATATATACTCCAAAAGTCTCCACATGATATCATGGGAAAACTCCCACCATCCTGCCATTTAGCTACCCATTCCCAACTAACAGAAAACTGTCCACCTCACCACAATGCCTTGAATTTCCCTGCATCGAAAGACATATCAAAGTCTATGCACTATTGAAGGGATGTTCATAGTGTGATATAACAGGTTTAGTAGAGACCCACCTAAGTGTTCCATATTAAGTCTCTACATAGTAATCTGTTCATTCTCATATTTAAAGAAAATAAGGAATGATATACAGTTTAGTAGTTTATATCAAAAGCATGGGAAAAAATTTTAATCACCCCATCTTCAATGTTTCCAAATAAAGAAGTTAAATCATTTTCAAATAATTTCATATACATATATGAGATCATATATATAAAATCAAACCAAATAATGTATCACATATCATATCAAATCTATGATAGTATAACTAAATTAATAGAATCCAAAATATCCCAAAACATCCAAATCAAAGAACATGTAACATCACATCAAGGATCACAATAGGTTAGGATATCTAGGAAACTCTTACCTAAACATATAAAATCATGCACATCAATTATCTATACATATGGATAGAATTTATAGAGAATAGGAATACCCCAACAAGTGACCCCCCCTAATATGTCTAAAAAGTCCATAAAACAACAAACATACGGAGTTGAGGAACAACCCATGAGTGAACACCTATAATGGATGAGTCATATTACTTAACCTTCCAACTAATTATACAAGGATTACCATATCCTATATTTTTAATATTATTTCATCACAACCATGATTTTAAAGCCATTTCATAAACAATTTCATAATGGTTTTAAAAACCCTTTTCATTCAAAAAACCAGGGAAAGACCATATTTTATAAAAAATCCATTTCCACACACACAAAAATAAAATCAATGAATCATTCCCTTTCATTTATAAAAATCATTATGAAAAACCAGATAAATTTAATTAACCCACACAGGCAAGAGACAAAGCCACCTACCTCAAAAATCTAGGCACACATGCTTGAAAAAGTGATCCATGAACAAGAATAACATAAAAATGACAATGGAGGCCCTAGAATCAATATAAACATATTATAATTGATATAATTTAACAAAAGGGTTAGTGAACAGAAAATATCACAACATATCTCAAAGAAAAAACATTCGCTACAACATTACCAAAAAAGTATTGACCCCTAGAACAAGATCATCTAATAGATCTAGAAAGAATCACGAATAATCAACACCATGGGTTAACTGATCAAATAATGAAACAAAACAACACTACCATGATCAAATGCAACAAAAAAGTAGAAAGGATTACCCACCCATAGAGACCCCATGAATATAAGGACCCATATTTAATACATTACATAATCCTATGTTTTAGATAAGAACATACATTCTTACACATTGAGGGTCTTTTTAGGTTTAGAGTTTTAGGTAATTAAGACATAAAACATACATAACATCTCATAATAATACATGTGGATACAATAAAAACAATACCCATTTTTTTAAAATATAAAACTTTTCAAATAAAAGGAAATTTCATTGAAAATTATTTATGACATTTAAATTTTCTTCGTTCATTCTCTTACACATCCTTATAACCTATGAAAAACATTTAAAAACATGTTTTGAGCATAAAAATATCTGTAAGGGACATAAGGAAAGAAATCGTTAGTCAAGTGATAACATAAAGACAAAAAAAACCCATTGCATAAAAACTCATTAACATGAATGGAAACATAATTTAGTTTCCTTGGTACATATTTATCTTTTCACTCTTACAATCACCCTTACACATGGAATAACCATTTGATCGAATTCCATCTCCGGAGTACCCAATGCATTGGAGAGATATAATGGGGATCACCCGTCATATCTTGATCTACAATGGGATCAAAAAAATATAACTATGTCCAAGAAACATATCATGGTAATAAAGTATCATGGAATCAGGAGAAACCACTCATTCCATATATATATATATAATCTTTCTTAATTTTATCAAAAAACTTTTAAAATGATTTTAAAAGGATAGTCCCTTAAAAATACAATTGGAGTGAGAATTAATGGAAATTAATGATTATGCGTATTCACTATAAGTACACATAATACAACATAATTTAAAAAAAACATCACCCAAATAATCTTAATACCACATGATGAATAAAGTAGAAGGTTAACCCTAAGATTGGAAATTGGGTAAAAAATTCCCTCACCTCAGGTTCATCTTACTTCAAATGTGTTTAAACCTCCTGTATAATAGTTAAAAGAGTGTTATTAATTTATTAAAGAAACATATTAATATTTATAACACCTTATATTATCATTTCATAACATTGTTTTACAGTTTAATTTTTAGTATTTTGTTTCTCCCATTGTTTTGGGTGCATTCTTTACTTGATTTCAATGGCTGGTTTGTATTTGATTTTCTTGTCATATAGAAATGAAATTCCAGAAGTGGAATGAAAGGGTATTCATATGTTTTTAGAATATTAAATGATTTCATAACTCATTTTGGTTTTATGGTATGAGGACTAATCATTAGATAGTTCTGTAGTGATATCCCTCTAGATCATTTTTGCAGTTCTTTGATAATCACAAACTAGATTCATTATATAACGTAATATTATGTATATATGTTAACTCCAGAACATGAAATAGGATATATAATACAATTAAAATTCTTTTTTCAACAATTAAAACAGTTTTATAATTAGTTTTGAAATTAGTAATGGGAACTGTAAACTCATCATCCATGATTTTGGTAAATCAACACTTCAGGGATGATGTTTTTATTTTTAGAATAAGTGAAAGAGGAGCTGAAGAATGATGATGAATATTTACATAAATATGATAAAAATAAAGAATATATATTATAATAGATCTCTCATTCCTCTTGGATAATGGGATTTGAATATAGTATAAGAAAAAAAAAATTGAAAATAAATCACAAGAAAATGAAAGAGGATTCTTACCTCTTGATCTCTTCTCCTTGAGATCTTCTTTAAGGCCTTTGATTTTGGAATTTTGGTGAGACTAGAAGGTCTTGGACGTGGGGAATATCCTTATGAAGGGTAATTGGTTGAACATAGACAATTCTCAAGTCTTGAGAGCTGTGATAGGAAGAGGGTAATGAGGGAGGTCTTTATAGTGGAGGAGAGGAGGGGTTTTACATTATTTAAATCATTATTTTAATTTTCTTGTCCATATAAGAACCTAGTTCTTACTTTAACGTACGATTTTATTTTTATTTCAGTTTTGAGTTGTGTTTGAGAAATATGGGAGAATTGGATATGTTCTAGACAAAAGTGGGACACATGGAATGATTTAAGGGTTACACACCGTGTAGTTTTAGGTACACACCGTGTACCGTGGCTTTGTGTGAAGGCCATATATGGTTTTTTGGCCAGGTAGAGAGTTTTTACCATGAACAGACTGTGTAATCCAAGTAAATTCTATGTATTCTAGCTGTGTATGAGAGATATACATGGTGTGTGTAAATGTTGGCAAGGTGTAGGGGAAAAACCAACTATAGGCCATGTACGCCCTAGTACACACCGTGAAGTCATATCAGCAGGTCAAAAAATACGTCAGTGATAAAAAACCATCATTGGAATAGTTAAATGGTATAAAAAATGTGTATACCTATAAAAATTCCATATATTTTCTTTTTTTTCACTTAAAACAGTAATTAATCTTGTTTTGAGGTAGTTGACAGTGGGGGTTGCTGGGTTTTCCAAACCAAGTCAGCCGAGACTTCAAGCTCCTCCACGATCTTTTTCTTAAGTCGGATTCAAACACTATTGGATCAATTGTAAACCCCTTAATAATCTCTTGATTCTACTTGAGTCATTCTTCATAATATCTTATCTAAAATAAGTTATAGTTTTTTGAGGATTTATGCTCATTGTGTAGATCTACCGTGATTTATACTAAATTAGAGGTTGATACCAGAGGAGGATCATCATGCTAGTTTAAGATAGGTGGTTCAAACCCTATTTTGTGTTCTCTTGGTCATTTTGGGGTTTTAGTTTTTATTTCAATGTTGGGTATTGAGAGAGACCCATGTTTATTTATATTAAATTGATCGTATTCCTTATGAGAAGTCGTTGGGCATTCCCTTACCATGTTATGCTTGAGAGAAGTTGGGTTAGAGGCCATTGCTAATTTGGGGAATTTTTGCATGGGGTGGTAAAATAGTTATGATTTAATTGTTGTGATTAAATTACTGAGTTTAAACCATTTAAACATGATTAAGTTGTTAGAGGCTTTCATGATCCCAGTACAGGTATGGGACAACACATGGCTAGTGCAATTCCACTTTTTATATTGTTTTCCCATTTAAAGTGATTATTTTTATTATATATATATATATGTGATTCTAGATATTGCATAGGCTGTAATGATTTGGGTTGTGTTGGGAATGGCCTAGACATTCACGAGTGATGTTGATCACAGGTTGAGCATGGCCTATATTATTTGGGTGATTTGACCACGGGATTGGGTGTCGTAGACGTTGGACTGAGGAAATGTGATTGTCAAGCTGGGCGTGGCTTGGGTTGGTTTGATGTCAAGGACATTTGATTCTTGAGTGACATGGTCGTAGGGACACAAGGTTTCAGTGGTTTTATGGATTGGGTTCTATATTTGTTGATTACCGCTCACCCGTGACTTTGGGTTATCTGCACACAGATGACTCAGTGATGAGGTGGTTTTGACCTCTCGTGTGATTAGAGCCCCCCGTAGTTTGTGGTTTGATGATTATGGTTTGGGGGTGCTTGTTGTGGAAGCCATGTAAAAGGTGAAGAGCCTTCAGAATGTATGGGCGTTCCTGAAAGACATCAGTACTTGAGACACAAGGTGTCAGGAGGCACATGGTGCCAACATACTATTGTTTTGGTGTGCCTTTAGGATGTCAGTACTTGAGACACGAGGTGTCAAGAGTTGCATGGCGTTAGGTTACTATTTCTTGGGCATGCCTTTGGGATGTCTATTCTTGAGACATGCGGTGTCTGGAGGCACATGATGTCAGGTTGCGTGACTGAGATTCTGACGTTGGTCGAAGCAGGTGATACTCCCTGGTGACCACAGAGCACCAGGGGAGTGTGTGTTTAATTTTTCATTATACTGTTTACTTAATTCCTGCTTAAACACTCATAATAGGTATGAACCATTGAGTGGTATCCTACTGAGATTAGTATCAAAACCTAAAAAGGACATTTGGGACACATGTAGACTTTATAGTTTTACATACAGAAAAAGGATACACCTCAAGAGCAAGATTGTAGTCCTATTTGGCACGGAGACTGGTATGGACCCTGAAGTCATGCCTAGCTAAAGTTTTCCTTTAGTTTAGTTTCATCACAGTTTCAGCATGATTACCTTGTTTATTGTATCCACTGTTGGTTATCCATTGGCGCCCTTTTTCTATCTTGAAGTTCTATGGATGCATGACCTTTTCTATTTTAGTAGTTGTTACAAGTGGGTTTTTTCTTGATGTTTTGTTTACATTTTGATTCACTTTTTTCTACATTTCTTCTCTATTTTTTTATAATTTTGATTGTGCTTCTGCTCTATGAGTCTGGTTTGAGTCTTCAGAGCCTCTTATTTTATATTATACTCATACAAGTACCTTATTTTCCTTTGAGAGGGTATACGCTCCCTACTATACCTGTTTACACCCTCGCTTCTAGTCTGCAACCTTTGGTGTTTGGGGAGGTGCTCTTAAGGTCAATAAAACCCAACATGTTTAGAAATGTTTGGGTGGCTGTTTGGGTCGGGATGTTACAAAGTGGTATCAAATGAGTTTTTCTTGATAGGTATTTAGTAGAGTCTTTTGACTGACTACTAATGAGATCGATATTGTCCTTTTATTTTGTTGGATTACTATTTGGGATATGGTAGATAGAAAATAGGTTGTTATTGGAACTGGGTTTCTATCTTATGCTTGGGTGCCTACAACCACAGTTATGAGGGATAGACCATGTTACCTTGGGTGGGAATTTCTATTTTTCTTTTTCTCATATTACTTTTTATATGATTTTCACCTTAGTGTCTCACTTGTATTGTGATGATTATTGGTTTTGATATGTACCTTTAACCTGATGATGTAAGGGATAAAGAATTTGAGATTGGCTTGATATGGAAGGCATGTTTTCTTGGATTTTGATATGCACATTGTTAGGGTATTTCAATTTCATATCTTCATGTATTCTTGGTGAAGTGATAGTACCATGTGAATAAAATCAATTTCCATGCTATAACTTCTTTTGAAATGTGGAAGGTGAAATTCCTAATATAATTTCATATTTATTGTAATGTGATATGGCATGCATTAAATTTTGTAAAATTGAATGTGGCATGAGATTTGGCCCTGAATCATATATGAGAAGGCATGTACTATGACTGAGGTGATGTTTATCATTAGGATTGGGCAACTCAGTCGTCAGTTTTAGGCAATAATGGTTTCAGGATGGGTGTGGCCCGAGGTAATTTTGACACGTGGCTCAGTTGAGGGTGGGTAAGGAGGCCATGAGGCTGAGATTCTGTGGGGAATTATTACAATGGTGTAGATTAAGGGTAGTTTTTATATGCTTCCTTTTACCACTTATCCTATTTATCTGAATATATTTTTATATATGTATGGGATGTCTACAAATTTATGGTATTCAATAGGTTCCTCCTATATGGCTTGATAAAACATATGGAGAGTGTTTGTACAGTGCCACAGGAGCTTGATCAAGTTCATACCTTTCAAGGGAAGACATACCATGAGCCGCAGGTATAGGATTAGGGGAAGGAAGAAGCTCCTGATACAGTGTCGGCAGGATAGTTGCCGAGGTTGACAGTGTTCAGGTCATGGCTCGATGAGTAGCTTTGTTCTATCCTGGTACATGTTTTACATGGAGTTGATAGAGTTGATCAAGTAGAAAATCCATCAATGGAATATCTAACACGGGAGTTCCAGTCAAAGCACCATCTACTTTTATAGGGTGAGGGTGGTCCACAGGTGGCTGAGAACTGGATTGAGAGCATAAATATGATCTTCAAGAAGCTCGAGATGCCTCTATGGCATTTCATTAAGCTAGAGACGTACATTATTAGAGGACTAGCGAATCTCTAGTGGGATGTACAGGTTCAAGCTCGCAAACATGAGGGATTGACCTGGAAAGACTTCTAGTATAGGTTTTTTCAATCAATTTTTCCAAGAGACACTGAGGGAGGAGAGAGATCGGGAGTTCTTGAGACTTCAGTAGGGTGACATGTCCGTTATGGACTATGTAGCTAGTTTCACTAAGCTGTCTCACTTTGCACCAGGTATGGTAAGTTATGACACCTTGAGGGTGAGGTTCTTCGAAGAGGGATTACAGAATGCCATATGGGTGCAGGAAAACAACTTTAGGCTGACCTTGTTCTTAGAGGCGGTGAATCAAGTGCTCATAGACAATGGAAATTTGACAGATAGGTCTTTTTTTTGATAGGTTATGACTTCAGGTGATGGTTAAAATATAAGTAAACAAGTTTGAGATGAGTTCTAGTAAGGTGGTAAATCTGAGGACTCAGCTAGACCACCTTGTGGTTGTTTAGAAGTGGTTTAATTTTAGTACGGGTGGTCAGGGCATGTACAGACTCAGTTAGAAAAGCCTCCAAAGGAGTGTTGGGCATGTGGAAAGGTCATGCATCTTGAGAAGTTTTTTATATATCCTTCTCAAAAAAACAGCAATAAGGGACCAAGACACACTGTGACATCTAGGGTCGGATCAGGGTTGATACCAGGTAGGGGTAGCTGAGGTTCAGCTGCACACAGAGGACGTGGAAGAGCTAGTGGGACCCAACCATGGGGTCAGTGGCTGATGACTGGTGCAACACTATAGGGAGGATAGGCATTAATAATCTGTGTGTCAGGGCAGGTGCACACCATGGAGCTACCAGAGGCTGAGCAGGATGGTGAGCCGAAGAAGGTCAGAGGTACGCCCTAGGAATGGCCGTGATTTTCTTGTTTTCTTTTTGGCATGGCCTATTAAGGCATGTTAGTTTTGAGTGCCCAAGGTGAAAAATATTTATGTGGACTGACCAGATGCTGGTCAGTGCGATTGAAACCATTTTGGGTGCATCATATATATATATATGAGGTGTCATGGGCATCAAGGAATCGAGGATGCAGTTTACTTAAGGTGTTGTGGGAATCGGGGCATTGCTAATGTGTGTTACTTGAGGTGCATGATAACATGTTTTTTATCATCCATGGGATGTAGGACCTCATTAAGGTAGACATCGATGTGGTTTGGGAAATGAATGGGTGTCAGAAGCGACATATGAGCACCTTTTGAGGTGCATGAGTGATGATTCGTCACAAGAGGACCATGGGTCTGAAAATAGGTCAGTGTAGCTTTTCTTGATTGATTTTTGAGACCAGAGTTATCTAGAGTTTTTATTTTCCACCCTTGTATAGGAAATTCTGGAACTAATTTCTATGGGGGGGGGGGAGTTTGTAAGAACCCAGTTCACACATTAAAGTATAAGTTTCTTTTTCATTCTATTTTTCAGTTGTTTTTGTGAAATTTGGTATAATTGGATATGTTCTGGACAAAATCTGGATAGATGGAATGATTTAAGCATTACACGCCATGTATTTCCATGTAAACATCATGTACTGTGGCCGTGTGTGAAGTCCATACATGGCATGCATGCATGTTGGTTGGGTAGAGAGTTTTAACGATGTATACGCCATGTACTCCTAGAATACATCATGTAGTCTATTGATGTATGAGGGATATACATGGCATGTAGAGAAGTCAGAATGGAATAGGGGAAAAACCAACTACATGCCTTGTACGCCCAATTACACACCGTGTAGTCATGTCGGCTGGTAGAAAAAGTAATTGGATGGAAAAAAAGTCATTGTAATAGTTAAATGGAATACATGGAGTGTATACCTATTTACATGACTTGTAGTTTCTTTTTTTTCTTTCAAAATAGGCAGTATCCTCATTTTGAGGATGCGGACAGTGGGTTTTGTTTGGGTTTCATGAACCAAGTCAATCGAGACTTAAAAAAGATCCCAGATTGTCGTCTTAAGTCGGATTCGAACACCATCAGATCTATTGGAACACCCTCAGTATGCTCTTGATTCCTCTTGAGACATTATTCATAATTTCTTATCTCAGAAAAGTTATAGGAGTTTGATCTTTTATGATCATTGTGTAGATCTACTATGTTTTAGTTCAAATTAGAGGCTGATACCAGAGGAAGATCATCAAGATAGTTTGAGGTAGGTGATACATAACCTGTTTTGTATTTTCATGGTCATTTGGGGGCTGCAATTTTTAGTGCAACATCAGGTATTGAGAGAGACCCATGTTTATTTATATTGAATTGACCATATTATTTATGAGATATTATTTAGAATCCCCTTACCTTATTATTCTTGAGAGAGGTTGGGTTAGAGGTCGTTGCTCATTTGGGGCATTTTGGTCGAGGGTGCCAAAATAGTTATAATTGATTTTTTTGATTAAACTATTGAGTTTACACCATTTGAGAATGATTAAGTTATTAGAGGCCTTCAAGACCCCAATGTAGGCATGGGACAACAAATGGATAGTGAAATTCAACTGTTTAAATTTTTTTTCTTATTTAAAGTGATTATTGTGATTTTATATATGTGATGTTGGATATTTCATATGCTGGAACCCTTAATGTTTTGTTGGTCATTGCCCATTTATTCTTGAGTTATTTTGATCACAGGTTGGGAATGGACCAGATTATTGGGATAGTTTGGCCATGGGATTGGGTATCGTAGACGTCGAATTGAGATAATGTGACTGTCAAGCAAGGCATGACATGATATACTTTGATTGAAAGGACATCAGATTGTTGATCGGTATGATCATAGGGAAATTAGATGTTAGAGGTGTTAAGGATTGGGTTCTATATTTGTTGATTATCGCTCACCCGTGACTTTGGTCTTGTGCACACAGATGAATAAGTTATGAGTTGGTTTTGACTACTTATGTGGGTAGAGGCCCCTGTAGTTGCAGGTATGTGATTATTTTTGGGGGTGATTTCCGTGGAATCCATGTGAAATGTGAGGAGCCTTTAGATTGATTGGGCGTGCCTATATGACATCAGTACTTGAGACACAAGGTATCAGGAGGCACATGTTGTGAGGTTACTATTGTTTGGGCAGGCCTTTAGAGTGATGGTAAATAAGACACAAGGTGTCAGGAGGCACATGGTGTCGAGTTACTATTGCTTGGGCATGGCTTCGGGATGTCAGTACTTGAGACATGTGGTGTCAAGAGGCACAAGGTGCCAGGTTGCATGACTGAGTTTCTGGTGTTGGATGAAGCAGGTGATACTCCCCGGTGGCTGCTGAGCACCAATGGAGTTTTTGTTTATTAGTGTATGGTACTATTTACTTATTTCGTGATTCAACACCCATACTAAATATGCACCATTGGGTGTTATCCTACTGAGATTTTTCTCACACCCTATACGAGCCCTTCAGGATGTGTGTATAATTTATGGTTTTACTTATAGGAAAAGGATTAGTCTCTGGAGCTGGATTGTAGTTCTGTTTTTCATGGAGACTGGTATGGACCTTGAGGTCATGCGTAGCTAGAGTTTTACTTTAGCTTAGTTTCATTACTCTATTATCATGCTTGCCTTGTTTATTGTAGCTACTATTGGTTATCCATTGAATCCCTTTTTATATCCTGACATGGTATAGATGCATGAATTGTCTGTTTTAGTAGTTTTTACTAGTTGTTTCATCATTCTGTTTTTTTTTACATTTCACTTCACTTGTTTCTACATTGCTTCTACTATTTTATCTGCTGTTGATTATGCTTCTGCTATGCAGGTCTTGTTTGAGTCTATAGAGTATCTTATTTTATATTATACTTGGACCAATACATTATTTTCCTCTGAGAGGGTATAGCCTCCCCACTATACATGTTTACACCCTCAATTTTATTCAGTAGACTTTGGCGTTCGGGGAGGTGTTCCTAAGGTTAGTAACACCCAACCCATTTAGCATTGTTCGGGTGGCTGTACGGGCCGGGACGTTACAGTGCAAGACTATGAATTATCTTTATTCTTATGGTAAAAATATTAAATAGAGAATTTTAGTTTGAAAAAAGTTCTCTTACATCATCGATGATGTAAGATATAGTGTATTTAATTGATAATTTGTATATATGGTATTTTACCGTATTACACTATTCATCAAAAAATTCATGAATTTTATAAAAATAAAAAAAATTCACCTTAACCATTTTTTGAAATGTGTAATTAAAAAACTGAAATCCATTTTTTGAAAATAATTTTCTAAATATGAATAATTGAATTTTGAAATAAAATCATACTTTATTCAAAAATTAATAATTTTAAAACAATAACTCATTTTATCTCACCCTAAAAAATTAATCAAGATATAATTATCAGAGAACCTTATTAAAATAAAATTATAATACAATTTAATATTCATTAGTTTTATATTAATATTCTTACTACTATTCATAAGGGTATATTCATTACGGTATGTTACTATTATAGATGACGGTTTTTCGAAATTCAAAACATAGGAGCAACAAAATCATGTTTTAACGGATTATTTATAACTATCACCTTAAAAAATGTTTTGTTTCATATAGTCTTAGTATCTCATGCATTTCAATTTATTTTTAAAACCTTTGGGTGTCACAATGCACAACCCTGATGATCAAATTCTGAATGAGTCGATCCGGAAGGGGCAAAGATTCCCAAAATCGCTAGAGAGTGCTTCTAGGTAGAGAGGGAATAGGGATGAAAAATAATTAAATAAGAATAATATATATTGTTTTTTAAATCCAAAACTAATGATACTTACATGGAGTGTAATCCCTTTATATGGCGTGTAATCCCTAGGGTCTATATTTTCCAAAAAATCATCCCCTTTTTATTAATAAATGACCCTTAAACCTTTCATGACATGTAACATTTACTCGACATGTAATCTTCTCATGTTATATAGTAATATCATAGATTATTCTTGGAGAATAATTCATGGTCTGTAATCATAGTATATATCCTGAAATTTCCCAATAAATAGCGAAAATAACAGTTTTTGAAGAAAACACCAAACCACCTCAGGAATTCTCCAATCTCAAAGAAAACCCTGTTAAGATATTACAAAATTATAACCGAACTCCATTAATTTAAAAAAACATTCATTCTTGAACATTAGGTCATTTTACCTAGAAAATTATCTCTCTCTTCATGAGGCCCAAGACACACCCAATTAAATAGGAAAATTAGTAAAAAGATGAGAAATACGTAAAAGATAGAAACATTATGTCATATTACTCAAACCTTGATTTTTAATGTCATTGATGACAGTCATGATCTATACATACTATCTTTACAACTTATTCAATTCTAACCCCTAAGTATTTATAGTAGTTTACTCAGTTGTGTGAGACTCCACAAGATATTTTATCATGTACTTTATAGAGGGTTCTTGATTTTTGTATTTCTAGTAGGTTTTAGAGGGATCAAATCTACCTCATTGACAGTTTGGTTGAAGGAAAGATCATTGGAAACTCTACTATACAACATGTATTTGGTGCAGTTGGTTACCAAATCTATATTTAATAATGGAATACTCTATGAATACTTAATTATAGGTTGATTACTGCTGGTATTTAATATTGAACCTATAATAAATAATTTCAATTCCTTGAACTTCAGGGTATCCATATATGTAAAGATCCATGGAGACACAATGTTGGAAGACCCATGGGGTTGTGGAAGGTGTGGTTTCCTGAACTTTATTTAAAACTAAATATCAAACAATAGAGGTTATATATTCCATTATTTTCATATAAGTAAGTGTTAAAACTATTTACCTCATTTACTCCCCTTATATGAAGTCGTTAAGTCAAATTAGTATGTATTTTGTGCTGTCCTCACAATCAGTTCTTTAACTTTAGTTGGGGATTTTCCGTAAATTCTCCTCCATAGGAATCATCTAATAGGTTTTAATAAATTTTCATTAATCCTTGGTAAAAAAATAAATTTGTGGTATTTGTAATATCGGAGAGGGAATCGTTTTTCTAACCACATGAATCCTTCCCTAAACTAATAGATGGTTTCTCCACTTTATTATTTAATTCAATACATCTCTTTCTTCTATTAGGAACTCCCAGATACAGGGAAGTATTTTTGGTGGAAATAATTCTGTAGATCATCCTAGGTGGTGAAATATCTAGCTTATAGATTATTGATCCACTCCATTTCCAATCCTTTAAGAGATAAGGGATAGTCCTTATAGATAATTTGATCATCAGTGACTCATATAGATCTTAATATATTGAAGACTTATCAAAATGATCACTAGTTTCTTTTGAAATTTCACTTTGAAAATCATGTATTAATGTAATATTTCTAGTTCTATGATCATACTAATATTGATTTTTTGGTTTTTGAATCCAATTATTATTGTTAAAATTGGGTGCACATAACTCTATAAGTCATATTCAGTTTATCTATATTTCCATCCATGTTTTCACTACATACATTAAATCTAGTAGAATAAGTGGAGGAAAATGGGTAAGTTGTCATGGGAACAATGAAAAAAATCCCTTTCATGATGTTAATTTATTTTTATGTTTTGAGTCTCATTAAATTATTTGTTTTAACCAATGGATAAAAATTAGTAAGGTGATATGAAATTTATCTAGCCATCGATTAAAAAAAATTTAAATAAAAAAAGTAAGAACACAACACTGACCTCCCTAAAAATAGTGTTAGATTGATGAGATGTATGTTTCATAGCCCTCATAAAAAAAAATTTGATCCTAAATTAATTTAGAGATAGTGGGACTCAGGCTGTCTATAAATATGAGAGAATTTCAGTTATCTTATTCTATTATTTAACATGTTCAATGTATAAAAATAGTGATTGAAGTGAATTGGTTTGAAATTTAGTATTAATAATAGTGGTTTAACCTTAGATCATTCCTTCATTGTCATGTTGAATCATTATTCAACTTATTTCACTACTCTTTCTCTAATAAAATAATAACTCATTGATTACTCTCACCTGGTAATTTCATATTGAATAAGGGATAATAATGATCATATATCGCCAAATATTTCCTAGATGAGTGATCATATATCTCCAATCACCCTTATACCAACCCACTACTCACTATCAAATGTAGTGGAGTGAATCTAAGTAGTATATTTGTTAAATTATATTAATTATAGAATAAATAATTAAAATCAAATTTCAATAGAAACCTTTGATTGATTAAGTAATTAAGAATATATATATAGAAATGAGTAGAATATATCAAGTATTAATGAACAAAATTCAATCAACTGAGAATGAGTGAATTATCCTTGGATTGACCAATAAAGGCCTAGGATTCCATCATCAAAGTATTTAATTAAATAGAAATAAAAATAAGAAAATATATTAGCCCCAGTTGATAGAATGGTCATGGTAGCCCGCTTGTTCATGTGAACATTCCTATTCTTATGAAAGTGGTTCATTGTTCTGTTCTCTATTTAGAACATTCAAACGATTCCTCAAATTTATTTCCTGACTTCCTTATTCTTTGATTTCCAACATGAGCATAATCAAATAGTTGTGATTGTGGAGTTGTGGATATCAAATCTACTAGCTCATTCTAAATACACCCTTATTATCTCCATCATTTTTTAGCTCACATGATCACCATGTAGATAGTCAGTTGGAGAATGTTATCAAATTTGTATGACTAGAGGTATGAATATTTACTTTTTGGTCAAATTTGACCAATTTTGGAAATCTTGGTTTTAATTTTGTGGTGAATTGGTTACCCACAAATATACACCATTATATGAGCGTGGCTACCAGATCCTTATGTAACACCTTGGTTACGTGAGTTACACTTATGAAGCATTGGGACTATGGGTATGACCTTTATAGAGCCGAACTAGTACCCTTATGTGTCCTTTTTCATCCACATGGGACCCTTCTATAGCCTTCTGCATATTTAGATAACCCTTACATTATAGTGGGTTTACCATTCTATTGTGTCCTTTACCCTTACATTAGAACATTGTGATATGAAATCACACATACCTGAGCTATTTAGAACCTTATATAACCTTTATAAGAATTCTATATGAAATTTACATAGGTTTTTGACTAAAAACATTACCCTAACACAACCTAGGGGAGTATATTAGTATTTTTATGTGAAAAATTAAAGTGTATCCGACCTTTATTTCAGTGCATTGAGACCCTGATGTAGCTTAATTTAATATGACATAGCCTTCATAGAAAACTATTTACCTTGATTTAGCCTTTGAAATATTATAATAACCTTGATGCAGTGCTTAGATGAGTTAACCATATATGGACTATAGAATTCATAGAGGTACTCTTATGTAGCACTTTCCCACAAAGTGGGATTTTTAACATAGTGGACCTTAGATCTTATATGCACATAGATATGGTTGAATATTGTTATAAGTCCTCATAAATTGAGTGCCAAGATACATATTTATCGTCATTTCATCGAGTAAATTTCATGTAACCATCTCAACACTCCCATCCAATTCACTGGGGTGGTGTATGTACTCATTATTTTTTATCATTCATAAGGAAAAAACAAAGTTTACGATGACTAAAAACCTTCTTTCATGAATTGATTTTATTTAACTCGATTGATGATCATCTTATTCAACCTCATGTGGATCCTCAAAACCATAGTTCCACAACATGGAAACTAATATTCTTTAAGAAATAAGTGTGACCCCGTCCAATGCCAAATTACCTGGTTCTGTCTTCAACCTATCCACCAGATTCAAAAAAAAAATAGTACTACAAAGTAGTGTCAGTACAATCGATATCCCTTGAAGTAACTCCATTCTTTTCAATTTGTGGTATATTGGAAGAATTATGGTCAATTTTCTTGCTTGAAAGTATGATTGCTGATCCATGGACCTTAGTTGATCAATTTGCAGTCTTAAAGATATTATTCATGCTCATATTTGGTGGAGTTTCCTTCTCATAGTAGATTTATATCTTCACTCATGGTTGATCAATGTCTTGGGTTTGATAGTTTTATTGTATTAGTTCCACATGGTAGGTTGAATTCTCTTGAAATATCTTCTAAAGGTGTAAATATTTACCTCTACATAACACATTTGGAGGACCCTTCTATGATAATTCATAGGTTATCCTCATTATACATACTCTCCTTGTATGAGGGTAACTCCAAATAACAAACACATTAAAAAAATTAAAATTCATTGTGGGGATTTTTTCAGATAAATATAAAAAAGATAATGTCAATTAGAAATCATAAGTAGTAGCCCATTAACAATAAAATCTAGAATCTACATAAATTTATCACAAAACATTTAATTCAAAAAAATATTAAAAAAATTTAAAACCATGATTTAATCCTCTTATCTTTTAACTGCATATTTAAAAAAATTTAACAAAAGTCATTAAATTACATGGAATTAAAATTAATTATGAGATTAATTTCCAATAAAAATAAATTAAATTTGAGGAAAATTTTGGCTCATATTAAATATTTAATGGACTTAATTCATTTTTAGGGACATATTAGGAAAATAAATTATAAATAAATACACATGTAATAATCCTCAATACTTTACCAAGATTTATGAGTCACTAACCATTAATTCTAGTCTAAGAAACCTATTTTTAGATGAGTTTCTATCTAAAGAAGTAGGTATATAGGGGATAAAATTATATAATTTTAGATATTCTATGAGAGATCCAATTGAGTGATTGTAATACATTTAATTGGAGGTTTTTTAATAAAATTAAATAGAATAATATATTTCATTTTTCTATAAATAATTTTCTTTTTATTCGCCATAATTACAAGTTAGTATCAATTTTATATTCTTGTATTATTTTTTGGAGGCACAATAATGATTGAGGTAAACTTTTTAATAGGTTCAAAACCACCCCTTTACCAATTTTGTTTAACATTGATAATAATATGAAAACTATGTTAAGTAATTAATCATTCAAAACACACCAATGACTTTCCACTCACATTGAGTAGTGAATCGGGTAAAAACCCATAGTTTTTATTTTAATTTATTTACTTTATTTATACATAATTGAGTTAGATATATATTCAGTAGTTCTAACTTTTTATAAATAAAATTCATTTTCATCAATAATGGTTTAAGGGAAATTATTTACCTCTTATCAGTGCTCTTTGGCCCTAAAAGGGCTCTAAAATTAGTATCTGGACATTAGTTCACCTTCTTGGATCCATTGATGATAATATAAAATTGGTTTTCACAATGAATCATCATAATTATATTAAAATAAAGGTTATCCATACATTTTATGGCAATAAATTTTACATATAGAAAGATTTTCTGATTTATTATTTATTATCTCATTGTGTTGATGTGTTGTATATTTTTTCTATTTGGTTTACTATAATAAAGTGGGATATAATGTTTTTAAACTAAAAAGACCAACACAAATTTTTATGGATGAGTGAGGAATTACCTATTATCTTTAAAATCAAATAAATAACTTGAAAAATTCAGGGGGTGAAAATTAAAAAACTAAATGTAGATAAATCATTATAAAATTTATAGAGGATGAAAAAGGTTAAAGAAGTAAAAATAAAACAATATTAAAGTCATTTTGATGAATTTGGAATGGATGAATAAAAAATCTATTAATGCATTCAACACTTATATGAACATGATTTTGAGTACTAATCATGAGTATAATGAGAATCATGAAGGATCTAGAATTATCAAGAAGTTAATGAGAATTATTCCTGAAAAATTTTGTGATAGAATTCATCATTAAAAGTAATATATATGGATAAATTTAATCTTGATGAAATTTATAAAATTCAAATTTTTTATTTAATTAGAATAGTGACCACATTGAAGAATAAATTTAAGAGTAATAATGAAATTTAATTGAGATTATTTATATGTCTGAAAAATAATTAAAATAAGAAATATCACATGTTGAATAAGAAAACAAAGAATATGATAAAATAATTGGAAATTATCTTCCCTATTCTAAAATAACTTTAATAGGGAAAACTGATAGAAAAAATGTGTACTTATTTTAAAGGGATTCAACTATATAAATATAAATCATATTCTTGCTAAATGTATAAATAAAAAAATGTGATGAAATATGATAAGGAAACAACTAATTGATTGTTCTATAAAAACAAATAGGGTGAAAAATTTAAATGGGATAAATCTTTATCAAATGGAAAAGTATAGAATGATTTATACATGAAAATAATAATCCTATTTTCAAAGGAATATTATGCCTACTTCAATGAATGAAATCATGTTGATTATTAATATAAAAATCAAAGAGTTATTATTTCTTATGCGAATGGAGAGAAAAACACTATAAATGAAAAAAATGAATATTATTATGATGATAATAGAGAATATAGGACTAAATATAATAATTATAAAAAATTTAATATACTATTAATGGAGATTAAAATGTGAATCAAGAAGTTTGAAAAGTTATATAAGGATAATTATTCTCTAAAGAAACATATTTATTCAAAAAATATTTTTTGGAAATATATTGAAAGACAAGGGGAACTTATTAAATAACTTAAGATCATTTTTGTTTATAGGAATAATATTTTTGATGATATTACTTTACAACTGGTAAAAAAGTATGAATTAGTGTATAAAATTCAATACAAGGTTCTTGAATATGATAATTATTTAAATAAATTCAAATTTGATTAGGAGAAATCAATTTCTAAAGTTAGTATGAGCTCAAAACATTAGAATAAGAAATATATAGAATCTAAAAAATTTAAATTAATTTATATATTAGAAAATACCACATCTCACAGGATCAAAAGGTATTCTATATGTTTAAGGGAAATATTTTAGGCTAATTAATAAAATTACAATTGAGTTTTTTTTTGAATATAGAAAATAGAATGTTGTATTTTATAATAGATTTAAATAAAATTAAAAACATAATATATTCTAGAAGGAGAATAATAATAGTAAAATAAACTCATCCAATTAGGAAGGAGAAACTGTCACAAATTTTATTATAAAAAATATCAAAAAAATTTATAAAAAGTGAAATCTCTTTAATGATATATTTCAGTATAGAACACAAGTTATGTGAGAAGATTTTAAATCTATTATATTTATTATAGGAAAATTAGGATAAAATAATGTTTTTTGTAAAACATGTTTTTTATTAATAAATTGGCACATTTTAAGTTAATCAGTAGATAGTCCTAGAATTTTAATAATGAAAACCCACAAAAAATTGAAAAAAATATTGGTATGAATAAAATATTTTATTTTCTTGAAGAGAAAAATGGAAGGTGTGATCATTCTTGGCACATATATGAGAATTTTGTAACTATTATACCTTCAAAATTAAATAAAAATGAATTAAAAAATAAGAATAATGAAGAACAATAAACAATGGTTGTGAATTTTTTAATAATTCCTTGAAGAATAATACATCATTGATTCTTGGTTGTATTTTTTCTTCACTCATGAGGGGTGATTAAAATATTCTCAAAGAAGTTGAAAAGTATAGTTGGGGAGATGTTACTTTTTTAAATAACGACACATCAAAAATAGATGGAATTGGATAAAAATTAGTATAAAAGAAGAATTTCATTTCAATGAATGTAATTTTCATTGATGGAATTAAGTAGAATATTTTTAGTGTTTCTTAAATTTTCAGAAATGTAAATAGATCCAAATTTATAAATAATGCTCAAACTATAAAGTGGTTCAAATATGATTCAATATTTAACAATTTTTACGGAAATAATTCAAATATATTTCTAGTAGAAGATGAGAAAATCTTTTTATACCTTGAGTTGAAAGAGGATAATTTATCTTTTAATAAATTTATTAGTGACATTGGTCAAAATAACATAAGAATACAAATTTAGTAACAAAATTCTGAAATTTCCCATATCTTAATATAAAGGGTATCACTTCATGTGATAAATTTTATAAGGGAGAAACAATGAATCAAAGTTATAACGTGGTTGAAATTTAAACTTAAAGGGAGATTTCTCTAATTTATTCAGATATATGTGGCCCAAGATATAATAAATCTCAAAATGGATATAATAATTTTATTAAAAACATAAATTAAATTACATGTGAAATGTTTATTTTAAGAAAATCTACATCTCTTTCTACATTAAATTTTTTTAAAAGGCATGAATAAAAAGAAATTGGATATAAAATAAAGATGTTTAGATCTAATAATTTTATACTATATATTAATGAAATGTTTTTATAATATATTAAAAATCATGGAATACATCAATATTTTAATTGTCAATATACCCCATAAAAAAATGGAGTTACTAAAATGAAGAATTAGATTTTAGTGTATATGGAAAAAATATGCTAGTGGCGGAAAGAACTTTAAGGTAATTTTGAATAAATGTAGTATAAATAGTGAAATATTTTCAATAAAAATGTCTATTAAAGAAAAAATATAAATGAAAATATATTAAATATTATTAAAAAATATTTCAAACATGATTTTTTTTATTCTTTCGAATACCATATTTGATGTAAGTGAAATTAATGAATATTAATATATTTGATGAGCGGTAAAACTATAGAATATTTTTTAGTACTGTCTAAATTAAAGATATTATTATTACTATAATAAAAAATTTCATAGGATCATTTTTAGTTTTTTCATTATGTTAATTTGGTAAGTATTATTTTATAAAAAACAACTTCATGTTGATCATTAAATTGAAGAGATGCAATATGTAAATTTTGGATAAAATCATGAGCATGATGATAATGATACTGATTAGATATATTTCAGTGATGATAATGTGGTGGGTAAATCCACAAGGAATAATTAAAGGTTAATAAGGAATTTACACATTGAAAATATCATTGGTATGATATATTAAGGAGTATAAAATTGAAAAACAAATCTAGAAAACAAGTCATACTGGCCTTATTTCACAACCTGAGCCAAAGTTTATTAAGGAATATATTGGACACCCAGACGTGATTAATTAAATGAATTATTATCTTAATTAAATTGAGAATAATATGACATGTAATTTTTTCTTATTTATAAAAGAAATTAATATTTTTAAAAAGTGAGTTTTTTTATAATAAAATCAATGATAAATAATAATTTTCGTAGAATAAATCATGAATTGTGTGCAAAGGTTGTTCACAAGTTAAAATAATAAACATTGATAAACCATTTTATTATTTTTCCTATATCTAAACAAGAAAAATATTTCTTAAAACTATTCGTAAAATTAGAAAAAAATATATTTAAAAATTCATATAAAATTAATATTCATAAATAGAAATTTTGAAGAGAAGGCGTACATCGAGCTAGAAGGTTTTTTTTACTTTATAGTGATAGAAGAATCATATGAAAGATGGAAAATGAATTTTTTGCATCAAAATAATAAATACAGTCTTGGTATGTCAATATTTATTTGTTATTTAGAATCATCAACTTAAATAAAGCAAAGGTGGGTGAAAATTTTTATTTCATAGAAAACAACATTTCATCCCTCATTATTACCATGTATGTTGATGAAAGAATTTTTGTTAATGTTGATGATAAATAATGGTATATTGTTTCGTATCAAATGAAGAAAAATTATGAAATCTAAGTAATTGGAGAAATAATATTCATTTAGGATTTAAAATTTATTAAACTAGATAAACATTTCATATCTCACGAAAGAAATATACTCACAAGTTTCTAAAATGATTCGACATAGAAGATTAAAATTTTGTTTTGAATCCAACATATGTTGACATAGATTTAACAAAGAATATTAATGGAAATGTTATGAATTAAAAGTAATTTCTAAGGTTGAATAGTATCTGGATATACTTGAAAAATTATTAAGTCTATGAACTAATGTTATATCTAATATTTTAAATTAATCCAATGAAAAAACAACTTTTGGATACTATGATAATCCTTATTTATTTGAGATAAATACTGTGATAATGGGCTTATATTCAAAATAGACAAAACAATCAATTTTTTGACTATAATAATTAGAATTGGGTCAGTAATGTTGATGATCATAAGTCTAATTTAGATTGTGATGTCTTTATTGGAGGAAAACATGTTTCATAAAATTGTATGAAATAATATTCTATCACCTTGAGTATAACTATGGCTGAGTATGTTACCAAATCCCAAGGCACAAAAAAATTATATGAATGCAGTTTCAATAAGAAAATATCATATTTAATATGGAATTTACAATGTCAATTTGATTCAAATATAAAAATACTCTCAACTTATTAAAAAACAAAACATAACATTAGAGGTTAAAGTATGTCAACATTAAGTTCCACTTAATTATAAATAATATGGATTGATAAGATTTAAATTTATAATTTATTTATATAAAAGAAAAATTAGTAAATATTATAATAAATTCATAATCTAAAAAATAATTTAAATAATTAGGGTTGGTGTTTTTTATTTAACCTCTCCTCAAACCTCTTTGAGTAATTATCATTAATTTTCCCATATAAAATTTATTGGATTATATTATTAAATGGGGATAAAAAAACATAAATCCAAGGATAAAAATCCTCTAACCATAATAATTTGATATACCATACTGAAATTAGATGAAAGAGGGTGAAACAAGTAAAATATTATGATGAAGAATAAAAATACAAGAGTGAGGGGGGATCAGTTTTTGTGATGAGAAAAATTAAAAGAATATTAATTGAGACATATTCTTCTTATAGATTTATGAATTTCATGGTTACAAAAAAAGGGGATATTGAAAATAGAAGTGATAATATTAGATATAATATATAAGAAATGTTATTTTGGTGTTATACAAGAATTCTTACTACTGATAGATATAGGTCTCTCAAAAATATCACTATATCCCATGGTATGGTATTGAAAAACCCTTTAAAAAGTGTTAGTTATCAAAGTTATATTTATTTTATATTATATTTGTTATCAAAATGTATTTTTTATTACTATTTAACAATAATTATTCAGGTTTTTATCAGGAATGAAAATTTAGATAATCTTAAGAGTATTCTTGCATATTTCAAATATTATTAGTGGTGTTTCTATAGTAAAAAAATAATCTATGTCATGAAACAAATAACGATTCCATAGTGGAAATAAAATACCCATAAATTTTTGGTTATAAACTATATTAAATATATTCTATGTATGAAATTACATGAACTAAATAATCATTAAATAAAAGGGTTCACAATACCATTATATGGTGATAAAAATAAAATTTAAGAAGATATAATTGTGTAATTTAGATACACACTCTTTAGATAAAACATAAGGAAGGAGAAGAACATGATATGGTTAAATCAAATGACTGTGAGGTTTATTATTCATTCTCTACATGCTATAAGACAAATAAGGCAACCACGCCCTGAATGTACCCCTATTTTAATGTATTGAGCCGAAGAACAAAAAAATATGTCATACTATATTCAAAATGACAAAATTGAATATTTTTATAGAATTTACAAGATATAGAAGTTTATAAAATTTTAGGTGGAAAAAGGTTGTTAGATCTAATTTGTGGAATATTATCTTTGATTGAACCATCACTACACCATTGTGAAGAATACCACATAGTGGTTTAGATATCTACAATTGGATTGTTTTTCTGATATCACATACGATCTCATAAGTATATAAGGATTATTTGGGGGGGGGGGGGTGGGGGTTAATTCATTTTTATGGATATATTTTATTTTGAAATTAAGGAAAAACACATATGAAATAATCCTAAAATATTTTTGTGGATTTATGAGCTATTATCCAATTATTCTATGTCAATATATTTATCTCAAGGTGATTTTAAATATAGATAAATTGATCTTTGATGGATCAACTAATTCACTTTTAGAGAGACTATATAGGTTCCAGACAAGAATTTTTATTATTTTTAGAGGATTCTTGATTAAAGACAAAAGAGCATTACATTTAGAATTTCTATGAATACTTTTTCTTGATTATTTATCTTTTTTATAGGTTGGTATCACATTTATATTTCTATAATTTGGGTGAGAGTCATAATAAATATTGATAGATTCTTGAAAAAGGGTTTAGGGCCACCAATTTGACTTATTTGTTCTCACTATGATTGTATAGAAAATCATGCGATTTGGGGAATCACTAATAATATACCAAGTATTGGTCGGAGTGAGTATCTCAATGGGGGGGGTGTGAACTGAGTATCCAATAAAAATTTCTATCTAGAATAGGTTTAAAATGAAATCCCAAATTAGTTAAAGCATCCCAGTGTATGGAAATTGTAGATTGATATAAGCTATAATATTTTAAAATATTTACCATAGATTGATTAAGTACCATTTAAATAAATTGTTAAAATTACTATAACATTTTAATTAAATTTATTTAATCAAAACCTTATATAAACACTAATTAAGAATAACTATTAATGTATTGGTTTTGTATAGTTTAAAAAAAATTAGTATTAAATTAAATAAATAAAGAAAACCAAAAAAACATAGTGGAATAAAAACAATAGGTTCCATCTTAAGTTGAAACCTAATCCTCTACACTTGGAAAATAACCTAATTCCAAGAAGATTATGTAAAATAATCCTTGATCCAAAACATGGATCCGGTGTATAATAATAAACAAGATTTCCAGGCCACGCATGGACTGTAAGAGTTGGTGTCCTAGAACTGACTGGTTGTACTTTGATTACATGTATATTTAATGTATTGAAATATTAAATAGACTATTACATATTGTTCAATTTTTTGTACGACTATGATGTAATAATGTCCAAGAGTATTTGTTGCATCGATAAGGTCATGGAAGTTCCCCGTTATTATGAGAACCTTGAAATTATATAACAATATTCTTAAATATAGTTCTATGGTTGGATGAAATAATATGATGGAACACATAGAATGAAGACCATCAGGTGTGAGTACCCTTAAGTAGATGAGACTTCCTCTCATGAAGTTTTCACTTGGTAATCTCCAAAACATGAGATTATGAAAACAGAATCGCTAGTAGAAATTACGTATGTTTTGGTGTCATCAAATATTTATATTTGCGAGCATTTGCAATGATCCTCAGGATTTAATATTATCATTAATACATGTCACAATTCATGAATTTTCACTTACTAACGAAAACTATCATGTAGACAGTTGGCGGGTAGTTGGGTATGTTGGGTGCGTCATGAGTTGCATGTTATTAATGGATAAGTTGAGGAATTATTTTTCCCATCCATTTATGGAATTTGATATCTTGGACCTTTGATTGAAATAGAACAGTCATGAAAAATTCCATGCCCATGGTGTAATGATGAGTTTATTTAAGGTAGTCCAAGAAAGATTTATCAAGCATAAAATTTGATGACATAATCATGAAACTTGCTTGATGAGATATTGCGAAAAAGGGATTATATTACACAACGAGCATTCATATGTGGATGTCATTGTTTTGACTTTAAGTTCTTTCTATTCAGTTCTTTTACCCATTACTAGACATTACTCTTGGACTTTAGGCAAGCCCACCTAATTCCAACGATAAAGAACCCTATAGGGCCACACACTAAGTGTTTTTGGTGGTCTCAGTGAAATTCTATTTGAATTTAATTAATAAATATTATTCTCAAGACAATGTTATAATTTTATTCAAGTTAAAAATATTACATAAATTAAATAAATATTTATTCCCAAGATTGTGGGTAAAATAAATTTATTTATTTTATTGAATATTTAATAAATATTTATTTTACTAGTTTGAAAATAAAATATTTATTTAGGAGAATAAATTATTTTTTTATTTATTCAGGTGTTCAATAAGTAGAAGCGGAGTTTGATAAGACCATTGCTGGCCAGGTAGAAAAATAATTATTTTCATGATGTTAAATAATTATTTAACTAGTTGACACAAATTACAATAAAGCTGCAATTATTTTGTGACACAGAATTTTATTTATAATTCTGTTTTGTGAATGTCGGTGAACCATAATGAATGACGTGGTATTAGTATTAATATCATAGGATTTTCTCTAAGCTTATGAATGTATTTAATTTCCATTACACACATAAATATTGTAACTAAATCCCTATGTCAATAAATAGATACATACATCTATTATGCCATGTACTGAACTACAAACCTGGTGAATTGAGAATTGCTAAGCTAAAAAATTTCTCTCTCGAATCCTCTTCCCACCCCTCTCTTGAATGAGATACTTTCTTCAAGGTCAAAGAACAACCAATCAAGAACGAAAGACACAAGACACCCTCTTCACTGCGCTAGAACCCATAGAATGAGCTGTATTGATCCGAGGCCATCAGAGTACATGTGGATCACCGTTAGAGGGATTCTAGTTTAGATCCTTGCAAGCACAACAAGATAATCTGGAAGGCTCATTTCCGATGATCAACATAATCAACAAAGAAAATATCGAAGATCCAGGTATTATTTTATTTAGTAAATTAATTAAAATAATTATAAACATGATGTGCAAGATCCTCTATAAAGGTTTTAGACCACTTCTTTATTTATCTAAATATTTGATTCTATTCTGCATAGACTGGTGTTCATCATTGTATTGATCCTGGAATAATCATTGATCATGGTAAAAATCAAAGTTGAGTTATATCTTAACCACGCTTCCACTACACCCAAATCCTTCAAGTAGTATTAGAGCAGTTACATCATATTTTTTAATTATTTAAATATTTATTTGATGATTTACACATTTAATATTTTTTTATTTTAATTCAAGTTTATCATTCTGCAAATCTAAAACATGAGATCTGTTCCTACTCATTTATTTCTCGTTCACCTTACATAAATGATCTTTTCCATTAATTTTATTTAAAATAAAACAGGGTATATTATCCAGAGATTCCAAAGTATCCTGGTCATACAACACCAGAACACACGATGTGTATTAAACAGTACATGCCATGTACCCAAGGTTCAATGCACCAAGTCTAGTCCACCAAACCAAGACGTGTCATTGGAGTTTGTATAAGTATTAATGACTCGGTGTGTTGACTAGGAACATTTGTCATGCATTTTCTGGATTACACGCTATGTGGACAACTTGACACGATGTGTAGTACCTCCGGGTTAGGGTTGGACCGTTTACTCCGTACACGGATTTCCCAGATGGGGACCGTGTAACAAGGAACTACACGTCATGTGGCCCACTGGACATGTCGTGTACTCTAAATATTTTTGAAGTACACTCACACACGGTTTCCCTAGGCATGTACTTCATATAGATGATGAAAAATAGTACAGACTGTGTAGTTGGTACTGCATTCCATGTACTCATCCAAATTACATAAATTTGTTATTTTTTTATTATATTATAAAAACTATTGAGACATGTACCATCATACAGGCATAAAGATAAGGCACAACACTTGATAGGTGTTTTATATATATGTGTTTAATTTAACATCTGCATAATGTTCATTTCTACTCATTGGGTAGTTATGAATATGAATTCACTGGGTTGCCTCCAAGGTAAAAGTTACATACAAATATAATTTTAAATGAATTTATTTGTTTAAAATTATGATGGATAAGAATCTCAAGGAAATTCAGAAATGTGTTTAAGATAAAAGGATTGATTATTTTAAGATGATAATTAATTTATTCGAAAATGTTTTATCTTAAACAAGAACGATTAAAGAATTGAATTATAGTTTTATTTATGCGTAAATATTGTTTCATGTATGGATGATCATGATCTAGAACAAGACATTTATATGTGTATAGTTTCTTTTAATTAATTTATTTAAATTAAATTTGTTGGCCTGTGAGCCTTCTTCTCATTAATATGTAGGGCCTATGTGGCCATGGTTTTTTTATGTAAAACCCCCCTTTACCCCTCAGCTGCATGTGAGTAAAAAAAGGCATATGTAATTGATGGAACTCCCAAGCTTGTGGAGGTAGTTCATGCTGGATCTGAGACGAAACCAATCCCATGAGATACAGAGGTGGACAGGTGGAAAGATGTAAACACGAACCCAAAAGGATCAAGTTCTTCCCCCTAGGTCAGGGTTTTTTTATCAACCGCTTGGTAAACTAACCATTATAAAAGATCATGATCATGCCCTTTTTTTTATTTTTGTCAGTTGCATGGTTTATTTTTATGGATTTGTTGTCACGATCACATAATTAATGAATTTAACAAGCATAAAAGATAGAACTAAAATAAACCGTACTTATGAGTAAATATTATCAATACATGGTTAATCACTTAAGTAAGTTCCACTTAATATTAACAAGCATGTGATAATGATGAAAATCAATTCCCTCATAAGAGATAAATATCCCTTAAATAAAATATTAAGTCAGACGAAGCCATCCGTTACTTGATTAAGGAAAAAACTAAATAAAACTATGTGTTTGAAAAACCATAGTTGGGACACTTAATTTTATACAGGAAGCTCTTATAAAAGGTTTCGGGTTTACCTAACTATTATTACATCAAGAGAAGTATCCCTTGATAGAATTGGTGTAATATTGGAGGCCATAGTTGAGGAAATCCAAAGTCATGATTTCAGGATAGGGGAGTCCACTCAACAGATCGAGGAGCCAGAATCCTAAATTTGGAAAAGAACTGCCTACCGAAATACCTTCTAATAGCTTGACCAATCCAGTTTGGGGTTATACGAAGGGGAATATGGATCCTTTACACTATAATGCAATGGTAACTAGACATTTTGAGTTTAATGGTGAGGGTCGTTGGGACTTGATAAAATAGTGGTAGACTTAATAAAATTTATTATTTCATATAAAATGTAATCAAGAAAGTAATAATGATCTGCTCTTTTAATTGTAGAATAAAAATGAAAAGCTCGTCAACCACACTATCCATATGATCAATTCTGAATAAATACAACATTCTCACTGGCAGTAACTTCAAGGAATGGTTCAGACGCCTTTGGGTTATCCTACACCCTGAATAGAAGTCTTACGTACTAGAGTAAGCATTACCTGATCTGCCTGCCAAAGAGTCAAGTGATGAGGATTTCCTAGTCTATGAGAAACATATGAACAACATGATCATCGTTCAATGTTTAATGCTATAATCAAGTCTAGTGAGCTCATGAAGTCTCATGAAAACATGGATGCATATAGAATAATTGAGCGCCTCAATGGTCATTACTAGGAGAGAGAAAGATAAGAAAGGTTTGAGATCTCTAAGGAACTCTTTAAGAGTAATATTAGAGAAGGTTCCCCAGCTAGGACTCATGTAGTCAAGCTCATTGGCTACATTGAGCGCTTGTAGGTTCCAGGGTTTAAACTCCCCAAAGAAATGGGCACTGATCTAATTTTCTCATAACTCCCTTAGAGATTCTCTAACTTTTTTGTAAATTTCAATATGAAAAAAATTGATAAGTATCTATCTGATATTCTTATCCTCATTCACCAGGTGGACAAAGATATGACGCGTGAAAAGCCTTATGTCCTTATGGTGAATAAGAGGAAAGGGAAGACGAAGAGTTTTAAGACCAAATATTATTTATGGTATTCCAAGAAAAGGAATATCAAAGGGGAGGTAAGGGAACATGAGGCTATTTGTTTCACATGTGGAAAGAAGGGCCACTGGAAGAATAACTGCACCCTGCCTAAGAAGAAAGGGGAAGGTTCATGTGAAATTGTTATCGAATGAAATCTATCTGTTTCTACAAATTGTGTATTAGATACAGCTTGTGGTGATCACATATATATACAAATATAGGAACCAAGCAGATTCAAAATGATTGAATGAGGGGAGGTAAATATATGAGTATCCAAAAGATCCAGACTTGCTATTGTAGCATTCGGGGATTACCACCTCACATTTCCAACTAGGATGATCTTGGTGTTAAAGGGTCGTTATTATGTGTCGTTTTTTACTAAAATCACTTTTTCTTTATCAAAATTAGATATAGATGGATTTTTTCATGTTTGAAAATGAATTTTTCTTCTTTTACAAATATAGAATTTGTTTTGGTAGGGAAAATTTATACAACGGTTTTTACATGCTAGATTACACAAACCAAGTAATGGAAATTGATAACAAAGATACTTCACATGACTCATATCATGCCCAACTTTGACATCAATAGTTAGGTCATGTAAATGAGAAACACTTGAAAAAGTTACATCAAGATGGATATTTAGATTATTTCAAACTAAAACCACCTGGTGTATGTCATGCATTTTTACAAGGAAAAATGACCAAAGCCCCATTTAGTTGGAAAGGTAAAAGGGATAAATAACTTATTTAAGTTTTTTCATACAGATGTGTGTGGACCATTTCAAGTTGAATAAAGGGAAGGGTACTCATACTTCATAAATTTTACTGATAATTTTAGTATATTTGGATATATCTACTTAATGAGGTATAAGTCATATTCTTTTGATAAGTTCAAAGAACACAAGAATGAAGTGGAGAACCATCTTGGAAAGAAGATTAAGAAACTATTATTAGACTGAGGTAGAGAATATATTAATCAATACTTCATTGATTACTTACAGGAGTTTGGGATCCTACCCCAACTCACCCCTCCATACACGACCTAGTGGATTGGTGTGAGCGAAAGGAGGAACTGAACCCTCTTGGAAACGGTGAGATCAATGATGATTCATGCGAGTCTTCCATTATAAGTTTTGGGATATTCATTACAAACAAAAGGACACATACTAAACCAAGTACCAACTAAATCGATAAATGTTATTCCACATGATTTCTGGAGTAGAAAAAAATCCATATTATCAAATTTACATGTGTGGGGAAGTGATTCATTTGTTAAGGCCTCTTATGTAAAAAAATTTCACCCCGAGACACAAACTGTACCTTTATAGAATACCCCAAGGAAACAAGGGGATATTACCTATAAAACACCTCAGACATAAATGTTATAGTGTAAATACAAGCCATATTCCTTGATAGGGTGAATATCTCCTAAATATATAGTGGGATCAAGATAGACTTCGATGAAGTTGAGGCTCAAGGTACATAAGAGTTGGTATATGTACAGATTCCACAAAGCCTTGTGAAAGAAAGAACTATTCCAGAGACACAAGGGCAGTGTAGGAGTACAAAATATGTTAGAGAACCGAAATGGTAAGGTTTTGTAGTTACCAAGGATGGTGACTCATTATTAGTTGATAATAATGATCCTTCAACCTATAAGGAAGTAGTAAGTGGCACAAATGTTACCAAGTGGCAAGAATCCATGAATTCTGAAATGGATTCCATATACCAAAACCAAGTATTTATTTTGGTAGATCCTGAAGTTGATGTAAATCTTGTTGGTTGAAAATGGGTATTCAATAAGAAATTGTACATGGATAGGCAAGTCAATACCTATATGGTCGGACTGGTTTCAAAAGGGTTCAAACAACGTCAAGGAATTAACTATGATGAAACCTTTTCACCAGTTACAATGAAAAATTCGAATAGAATTCTATTGGCCACTACCACTTACCATGACTTTGTGAATTGGAAAATGGATATAAAAAAATCCTTCCTTAATGGGAACCTTTAGGAATATGTCTACATGACAGAACCTTAAGGGTTTATGACTCAAAAGGATGCGAATAAGCTATGAAACTTGCAGAAATCCATTTATAGATTAAATCAAGCATCCAAGTCATGGAACATCCATTTTGATGAATCCATAATGAAATATGGTTTTATCAAGAATGAATGTGATAATAGTGTCTACAAATGGTTTAGTGGGAGTTCAGTCATTTTTCTAATAGTATATGTTGATGACATATTACTTGTTGGAATATAGATACCAGTCTTACAGTCTGTTAAGGAATGGTTGAATCAATGATTCTCCACAATGTAATTGGGTGAGGCAACATATAATCTTGGGAACAAAATACATAATGATATATCCTAGAGATTGTTGGGCCTCAGTCAAAGTACATACATTGATAAAATTCTTAAGATATTCAGTATTGAACAATTCATGAGGGGATTGTTTCTAATATCACATGGAGTTCATATTTCCAAGAAAATGTTTCCTCAGACACATGAGGAATGAAAGATAATGGAAATGACTCACAACACATCAGCGATTGAGTTAGTCATTTATTCCATGCTATGTACTAGGATGTATGTCACCTACACATTGAGTGTGGTAGGAAAATATCAATATGACCTAGGTGACTACCATTGGGTGGCAGTCAAGACTGTCCTAATGTATCAGAGATGTACTAGGGATATTTTCCTAGTTTATAGAGGATATGAGAAACTACTCCTCAAAGTATATACAGATGATAGATTCCAAAATGATCAAGATGACACAAATTCGCAAATGAGATACATATTTACTTTGAATAGAGGTGTAGTGAGGTAGAAGAGCTCAAAGCAGAGTGTAGTCGCAGATTATACAGCATAGTCTGATTATATCGCAGCTTCTAAGGCAGCTAAAAAAGAAGTTTGGATGAGAAGCTTTATCAAGGATATGGATGTGATACCTAGTAGTAAATATCTCATCACACTATACTATAATAATACCAAAGTAGTGGCTCTCTCAAAAGAGCCTAGGTCACATCAATAGACGAAGCACATACCTCGGAAGTATCATCGTTTGACTGATTTTCCTAGAGAGGTGAAGTTACAATGAGAAATATTTTCATAGAAGGCAACGTGGTAGACTCCTTGACTAAATCATTGACTCATTAGAAACATGAACATAATGTGAGGTCTATCGGACTGAAAGTTGTAGGAAGTTTTCTCTAGTCTATGTTGGAGTGTTTAAGATTTGGTGTCCTAGAACCAACTGGTTGTAGTTTTATTACATGGATATTTAATTTATTTAAATATTAAGAATCTTATTACAGATTGTTCATTATTCTGCATGACTATGATGTAATAATGTCCTAAAGTATTTGTTGTATTGATAAGGTCAAGGCAGTTCCCCACTATGATGAGAACCCTGAAATGATATAATAATATTCTTAAATATAGTTCTATAGTTGGATGAAGTACTATGAGGGGACACATAGCATGAAAACTATCAGGTGTGAGTACTCATAAGAAGATGATGCTTCCTCCGATGAAGTTCACACTTGGTAATCTCCAAGATTGTAGATTATGAGAACAGGACTGCCAATAAGAATTCCACATGTTTTGGTGTCATCAGATATTTCTTTCTGTGAGCATGTGTAATGATCCTTATACTTTAAGATTATCAGTAATACAGGTAATGACTCACGTACTTTGATTTACTCATGAAAACCATCATGCAGATAGTTGGCAAGAAGTAGGGTACATTAGGTGCGTCATGAGTGACATGTTATTAGTGGATAAGTTGAGGAAGTATTTGTACCATCCATTTACGGAAGTTTATATCTTGAATCTTTGATGGAAATACAACTGTTGCACGAAAATCTATGGCTACGGTGTAATAGAAAATTTATTTCAGGTAGTTAATGAATGACGTATCAAGCATAAAAGTTGATGACACTATCATGAAACCTTCTTGATGAGATATTACGACAAATAGATTATATTACATAGTGAGAATTCATATGTGGATGTAGTTTTTGCGACCTTAAGTTATTTCTCTTGGGTTATTTGACCCGTTTCTAGATAGTACTCTTAGAATTTAGAAAATCCCTCCTAATTCCAATGAGAAAGAATCCTAGAGGGTCACAACTAAGTGTTTCTGGTGGTCTCGGTTAAATTATATTTGAATTTAATTAATCAATATTATTCTCAAGACAATGGAATAATTTTATTAAAGTTAAAGTGATTGCATAAATTAAATAAATTTTTATTCACTGGATTATGGGTAAAATATATTCATTTATTTTATTTAACATTTCATAAATATTTATTTAATAGTTTGTAAATAAAATAGATATTTAAGAGAAAAAATTATTCATTTATTTATATGATTGTTCTATAAATGGGAGTGGAGTTCATGAGGGCCAATTCTGCTTTTGTGGTAAAATATTTATTTGCAAGATGATAAATAATTATTTAACTAGTTAGCACAAATTAAAATAACTCTGATATTATTTTTTGATGCTGAATTTTATTTATAATTACATTTTTCACAAGTTGGTGTACCATAAATAATGATTCAATATTATTATTAATACCATGGGTTTTTTCTAAGCTTATGAATGTATTTAATTAATGTTACACAATTAAATATTGTAACTGAATCCTCATGTTAATAAATAGACACAGATGTCTATTGTGCCATGTACCAAACCACACACTCGGTGAATTGAGAATTGTTGAGATAAACAAGTTCTCTCTCAAATCCTCTTCCCGACTATCTCAAGAACAAGAGAAATTATTTAAGGATGAAGAACAAGCGATCAAGAGCGACCGACATAAGACACTCACTTCACCACACTAGAACCCGTAGAACAAGCGGTGTCGATCAGAGGCTATCAGAGCATGTGTAGATTACCACTAGAGGGATTCTAGTTTGAATCCTTGAAAGTGAAATGAGATAGTCCAGAAGGGTCATTTAGGACGATTAATATCATCAAAAAAAATATCGATGATCTAGGTATTTTTTATTAAATTAATTAAATTAATTATAAACATGATGTGAAAGATTCTATATAAAGGTTTCAAGACTATTCCTTATTTATCTAAATCTTTGATTCTATTCTGTGGAGACTGGCATTCATCATCGTATTGATCCCATAATAATCACTAATCATGGTAAAAATCAAAGTTGGGTAACGTCCCAAACATGCTTTCGCTACACCCAGAACCTTAAAGTGGTATCAGAGCGGTTACATCATAGTTTATAATTATTTAAATATTTTGTTGATGATTTATGAATTTAATAATTTAGTTGTTTCAATTCAAGTTAATCCTTCTGAAAATCTAAATCTCAGGATCAGTTCCTCATCTTTCGTTTCTCATTAAACTTTAAAAAAAAATTATTTTAATTTTGATTAAAATAAAATAGAGGATCTCATTTGGAGGTGCCAAAGGTTCCTGGCCATACGACACCAGAACACACGACATGTATTCATCAGTACACGTCGTGTAGACAAGGTTGAATGCACTATGTCTAGTCAGCCAAGACAAGTTGTTTCCTTTGAGTTTGTCTAAGTCTTAATGACTCCATGTGTTGACCAGGAAAAGGTGGCATGCAGTTTCAAGATTACACTATGTGTGTCCAAGTAGACCTGATGTTTAGTTCCTTTGAGTTAGGGTTGGACCGTGTACCCCTTACACGATTTTCCTGGATGGAGACTGTGTAATGAGGAACTACACGGTGTGTAGACCACATGACATGCTGTGTACTCCGATGATTTTTGAAGTATGCTCACACACCATTTCCCCGGGTGTGTACTTCAGATGGATGGTGAAAAATAGTACACATTGTGTAGTTGGAACTACACGTTGTGTACTCATCCAAATTACACATATTTATTAAAATTTATTATTATTTTAAACAAACCCTTGATACGTGTACCATCATGTGGGTGTAATGTTGAGGCACAACATGTGATAGGTGTTTTATATATGTGTGTTTATTTTAACATCCCTTTAATGTTCATTTCTACTCATTGGGTAGTTGTGAATATGAATTCACCGGGTTTCCCCCAAGGTACAAGTTCCATATAAAGATAATTTTAAATGAATTTATTTGTTTAAAATTATAACAGATGAGAATGTTAAGGAAATTTAGAAATGGGTTTAAGATAAAAGGATTGATTAATTAAAGATGATAATTATTTGATTTGACCGTGATTTATCTTAAACAAGAATGATTAAATAATTGAATAATAGTTTTTTTTATGTGAAAATATCATTGCATGCATGGATGATCCTGAGATTGACCAAGACCTTTATATGTGGATGGTTTCTTTAAATTTTTTTATTTAAATTAAATTTGTTGTCCTATGAGCCTTCTCCTCATTAATATGCAGGGCCTACGTGCCCAAGATTTTATATATGTAAAAACCCTTTTTACCCCTCACTTACATGTGAGTTAAAAAGGCATATATAATGGATGGAACTCTCAATCTAGTAGAGGTGGTTCAAGCTGGAGCCAAGACAAAACCAATCCAATGACATAAAGAGGTGGACTGGTGGAAAGATGTAATCACGAACCCAAAAAGTTCATGATATTTCTCCCCTAGGTCAGGGTTAGTTTATCAAACGCTAGATAAAATGACCATTAGAAAAGCTCAGCGTCATTCCCTTTATTTTATTTCTGTTAGTTTCTTGGTTTATCAATATGGATGTGTTCTCATGATCACATAATTAATTAATTAAACAAGCACGCATGATAGAACTAAAATAATACAGACTTATGCATAAATATTATCAAGACATGGTTAATAACTTATGTAAGTTACACTTAATGGTAACAAGCCTGTGATAATGAGAATAATAAATTCATGTATAAGAGATAAAAATCCCTCAAGTAAAATATTAAGTCATACGAAGCCTTCTGTTACTTGATTAAGGGAAAAACCCAATAAAACTATGTGTTTGAATAGCCCTTGTTGGGACCCTTAATTTTATACAGGAAGCCCTTATAAAAGGATTCAGGTTGAACTAACCATATAATATCAAGATAAGTAGCCCTTGAAAGACTTGGTGTAACATTGGAGGGAAGAGTTGAGGAAATCCAAAGTCATGATTTCAGGATTGGGGAGTCCACGCCACAGATCAAGGAGCTGCAAGCCCACAGTTGGCAAGGACCTGCCAACCAAAATACCTTCTAATAGCTTGAACAACCCTTTTTGAGGTTATGAAAAGGGGAATATGGATCGTTTACTCTAGAATGTCATCGAAACATGACATTCTGATTTCAATGGTGAGGGTCATTGCGACTTGATAAAGTAGTGGGAGAATTAATAAAATTTATTATTTCTCATAAAATGTAATCAAGAAAGTACTAATGATATGATCTTTAATTGTAGAATAAAAATGACAAGCTCATCAAAAAAACTATCCCTATGATCAATTCTTGATAAAGACAAAATCCTCACCGGTAGTAACATATAAGAATGGTTTAAAAGCCTTCGGGTTATCCTATGTCATGAACAAAAGTCTTACGTGTTGGAGTCGTCATTACCTGATCCGCCAACCAAAGAGACGAGTGATGAGTATTTCGTAGTTAATGAAAAACGTATAAACAATGTGGTCTACATTCAATCTTTGATTCTATCATCAATGTGTAGTGATCTCATGAAGTCTCATGAGAACATGTATTCTTATAGCATGCTCTAGCACCTTCATGGCCTTTACTAGGAGAGAGAAAGACATGAAATATTTGAGATCTTTAAGGCACTCTTTTAGAGTAATCTTGGAGAAGGTTCCCTAGCTTGACCTCATGCACTACAAGAATTTTGGATATTTGCGATGTGACACCGTCGTAAAAACTCTTTTGCGATGGGATCCCATCGCAAATAGCCTGTTGCAGAAAACAACGTCGCAACTAGTATTTTTTGCGATAGGCCCATCGTGAAAAATACTACTTTCAACGAGAAGCTGTCCCATCACAAATACATGTATGATTTAATACATTATATATAAAAGAACCTTTCGCAATGGGCCCATCTCAAAAAATATTTGCGATAGAATGTCGGCCCGTTGCAAATAACTTATATGTTATAAACTTATTATGACAGGCCCGCCACGATAAAGTTATTGCGATGATAAATCAACCCATCGTAAAAAAAATTAATATATATATATATATATAATCTATTTGCGATGAGCCCCCATTGTAAAAGGCCCAGTCGCAAATACTTAATAAAATAAAAAAGTAATATAATTTTGATTAATGAAAAAATAATATTAATATTATTAAAATAATAAAAAAATATTAAAAAAATATTAAAATTCTCAATATTTTCAAATACATAATAAAATATAAAAAAAATAAAATTATGATTAAGGGAAAGAATAATATTAATATTATTAAAATAATAAAAAAATAAAAAATATTAAAATTCTCAATATTTAGAAAAACACTATAAAAAATCATAAAATATTATTATTATTAGAAAAATAAAAAAATATTAAAAAATATAATTCTAATAATAAATAATAAAATAATAAAATAATAAAAATAAAAAAAATATATGCAATATTCGCACCAATATAAAAGGCAAAAACTATAAATAGTTCATATTACAACAACTGTTTAATTCAAATGTTTTTAACAGAACAAAAAAATCATTAGGGGGATAGTCTTTTGGAGGAGCTGGGGGAGTTGGAGAAGATGGTAGAGGAAACATCTTCCCTAAACTATGAGTCAAACGATGCATGTACTGCATCTGCTCATGTTTCTGCTGCTGCCATCGACACATGTCCTCCTTGTGCTGCTACTGCTGCCAAAAAATGCTTTGTTTTATCCAATTAATTTCTTTCATAAAGCCATGAATTTTCTGTTGTTTTACTATTGACCCAAATGTGATGGGAGGTAATGAAAATACAACTAGTTTTAACTCTGTACCTGAGATCATTTTTGGATGTTTATCCCTTTTAATTGTGTCTTTTCTGAAATGAGATTTGTTCCTCTGAAAAGGATGATCGGTTGGAAGAAATCTGCGATGAGAGTCAAAATATCAAGGCTTTTTTTCCATTGACGAACATAAAGGCTTTGTTTTCTTTCATACAGTAAGGACATGGTTTCAGACCATGTGTACTCCATCCAGATAACACGTCACATGTCGGGAAGTCACTAATTGTCTACATCAATGTAGCTTTTAATATGAAATTTTGTTTCGCAACAACATCATATGTACTAACACCATTACTCCATAATGAATTTAACTCATCAATCAATGTTTTCAAATAAACATCTATATTCTTTTTCAGATGTCTTGGGATTAATAAGGTAAAAAAGAAATTGGGCTCCTTCATCTACTTCCATGGAGGTAAATTGTATGGAGTTATAAAGACAAGACAACATGAATACTGACTTCTATATAAACCAATTGGATAGAAATCGTCAGTATAAAGACCCAATCACATGTTTCAGGCTTCTAAATAAAATACGGATGCAGTCGGTCAAAATGTTTCCATGAATCATCATCAGATGGATGGTTCAAGATTTAATCATTTTAAATCTAGGTTTTGTGCCATGACATCATTAATGTTGTGTTATGATACATAAATAAACGCTGCAACCTGGGTGTAAGGGGGAAATATCTCAACTGTTTTACAGGAATCGATCCAGACTTCCCCGGTTAAGATTCTTTATACCTCAATTTTCCACATGTGGGAAAACTATCTAATGACTCATTTTCACCAGAATATAAGATGCAATCATTTTCACATGCATGAATGTTCTCATAACTAAGACTCAGATTACCAACTATCCTTTTTCTCTCATAGTAATTTGTAGACAAAACATTTCTGTCAGGTAACAGTGTTTTAACCAAGGAAAATATCTGATCAAAATTGTCATTTGACATTTTATTATCTGTTTTAATAGAAATAACTTTTCCAACTAATTCTAATTTGATTATCTTGCAACTAGAATATAATGCATCCTCAATAGACCTCAACAACTCATAAAATTTAGATGGTACCAACTCAGGATTTAAATCAATATCATCCTGAGTTTCAATTTTTTAAAAAGATGGACCTGTAACATCATGTACTAAATTTTGAAACCATGATGGATCCAAAATCAAGTTATTAGTATCTTCTCCCGAACTTTGTTAACTATGTTGATACTAAAAAACATAATCTGGTTCAAAACCAAACCACAAGAGATGTCCTCCAACCTTGTCAAATGTGTCAAACATTCTCAGAGAATTTTTTTTACAAGGAAACTTAATTGTGCCTTCAGAATTTTTTTTTGGATTTGATGATGTAAATGATAAGAAAGTTTCAACACCATCAATATATATAGGATTTATAACAAAACTCTTTAGATTTCAGCGCTTATTTATACAAGTGCGATCATCTAATAATGACTGTTGTAAACTTCCTTATTCCATATTTTTCTAAAAAATATAAAATCATTACTGGTTTTGAATAATTTGAAATTAGAAACACACTATGATAAAAAAGAAGATAAATAGTTAGAACTACTTCTTAATAATCACCTTTAATTACGGGTGACAAATTTCTAGTGTATTGACGACTACTCTTTTATCTGACGGCTCATTTACTTACAACTTTCTCACACTAAAATTACAATGAATAATCTGCTCCGAGGTACGCATATTCATTCTTGTGCATACGAGAAGGTATAAGCGTACCTCTGAGCAGATTCTTCATTGTGATTTCATTGTGAGAAAGTTGAAAGTAAATGAACCGTTAGAAAAAATATCCCCCTTTTCGTCAATGAATCATCTTCTTCCAACTGTCACCATCTGAAAACATTATGTAAAATGTGGTCCTATGAAATCATATTCAAACTCGTGCATACAAGATTGGATATGCATACACATAAGCATACTTTTCAAAATGTTTTGATTCGGTGAGAGTTGAAAGGAGAAGATTTATCAAGAAAAAGGAGTGCCGCCAATCCATTGGAAATTGTGCCATGTTATTACAAGTTATTACAATTTATTACAATTTATTACACTTGATTTTATTCTTAATTATTCTTAATTATTCTTAATTATTCCTAATTAATCCTAATTATTCTCAATTAATCCTAATTAATCATAATTATTTCTAATTATTTATAATTAATCCTAATTAATTAAAATTATTTCTAATTAATCATAATTAATCACAATTATTGCTAATGAATGCTAATTAGTGCTAATTAGTGCTAATTATTTCCAACTGATTCTATTTAGTCCTAATTATTGATATTTAGTCCTAATTAATTCTATTTAGTCCTAATTAATTCTATTTACTTCTATTTACTTCTATTTAGTCTTAATTAGTGATAATTAGTCCTAATTAGTGATAATTAGTCCTAATTAGTGCTAATTAGTCCCAATTAGTCCTAATTAGTGATAATTATTGCTAATTATTGCAAATTATTACTAATTCATGCTAATTATTACTAATTATTACATTTTTTTGATATTAATTACTAATTATTACTAATTATTACAAATTATTGCTAATTATTACTAATTATTGCTAATTATTCCTAATTATTGCTAATTATTCCTAATTATTGCTAATTATTGCTAATTATTCCTAATTATTATGAATTATTACTAATTATTACTAATTATTACTAATTATTACTAATTGTTACTAATTATTGCTACTTATAACTAATTATTACAAATTATTACTAATTATTACTATTTATTACAATGTATTTCTATCTATTACTATCTATTACTATTTATTACTAATTATAACTAATCATCACTAATCATTACTAATCATTACTAATGATTACTATTTATTACTATTTATTACAATTTATTAAAATTTATTAAAATTTATTACTATTTATTACTATTTATTATTAAGTATTAATAATTATTACTAATTATTACTAATTATTACTATTTACTACTAATTATTACTAATTATTACTAATTAATACTAATTATTACTAATTATTACTAATTATTACTAATTATTACTAATTATTACTAATTATTACTAATTATTACTATTTATGACTATTTATTCCCATTTATTTCTATTTATTGCTATTTATTGCTATTTATTTCTAATTATTGCTAATTATAGCTAATTATTGCCAATTATTGCCAATTATTGCTAATTATTTCTAATTATTGCTAATTATTGCTATTTATTGAAATTTATTGAAATTTATTGCTATTAATTTCTATTTATTTCTATTTATTGCTATTTATTACTATTCATTCTTAATTATTGCTAATTATTCCTAATTATTCCTAATTATTCCTAATTGTTGATAATTATTCCTAATTATTGTCAATTATTGCTAATTATTGCTATTTATTACTAATTATTGCTAATTATTGCTAATTATTTCTATTTATTACAATTTATTGCAATTTACTGCTATTTATTACTATTTATTACTATTTATTACTATTTATTACTAATTATTACTAATTATTAATAATTAATACTAATTATTACAAATTATTCATAATTATTGTTAATTATTTCTATTTATTGCTGTTTATTTCTATTTATTGCTATTTATTGCTATTTATTTATATTTTTTGCTATTTATTTGTATTTATTTGTAATTATCCGTATTTATTCGTATTTAATTGTATTCGTTCCTAATTATTACTAATTATTCGTAATTATAACTACTTATTAATAATTATTATTATTTATTACTAATTATTACTAATTATTACTATTTTTTACTATTTATTTATAATTTGTAATATTTATTACTAATCATTACTAATCATTACTATTTATTACTAATTATTACTATTTATTACGAATTATTATGATTTATTACTAATTATTACAAATTATTACGGATGAAAAAACAATTTAAATCTAACTTAATTACAACTAATCGACAATAATTAAAATTAATATAATAAAATGAAATAAACACTAAATTTAATTAAATATAAACACCTTTAAACTTGATCTCTTATAATTGTAGACGACTTCACAACTTCTTCGTAAAAAAAATAACTCTGAAAAATTTTCACTCTAAAATTAGAGTTTAGAGAAATACAGGAAGAAGAAATTCAGGAGGAGGGAAGAAAAACGGATGAGGGTATATATAGTTTATATTAGTTACGATGAGACTATTTGCGATGGGATTCCCGTCTCAAATAGTACATATGGCAATGGGTCCTGTCACAAATACCTTTGACCGCATTAATTAAGGTCGGCGGTTGAAATGTTATTTGCGACGGGGCCCATCACAAAAAGTAACATGCCGACACACTATTTGTGACTGGATAACATCTCGTTGCAAATAGGTTTTTACCGCCGCTGGTTATTTACGATGTGACCCATCGCAAAGACCCTTCGGGGGTCGAACTAGTTGCAACGGGGGATCCCCTATCGCAACTAGGTCTTACCGCCTCCCGGTATTTGCGACAGGTGGTGCCTACCCATCGCAAATACCCTTTCGTGTTGCTTGGTGCGCAAACCACGCCAATTTGCCTGTAAGTTTTTACGATGGAGCGCATATTCCCATCGCAAATAGTCTATCGCAAAAAACAAGTTTTCCCATAGTGATGTAGTGAAGCTCATTGGCTACATTGAGCGCTTGGAGGTTCTATGGTTTAAAATCCCTAAAGAACTGGGCACTGATCTCATTCTAGCATCACTCCCTAAGAGCTTCTCTAAATTTATTGTCAATTTCAATATGAAAAACATTGAGAAGTATCTATCCGAGCTTCTTCTCCTCATTCTCAAAGTGGACAAAGATATGAAGTGCGAAAAGCCTTCTGTCCTTATGGTGAATAAGAGGAAAGGAAAGGCGAAGTGATTTTAGACCAAAGCTTCTTCACGAACTTCCAAGAAAAGGAAGATCGAAGGGAAGGAAAGGGAATAAGAGGCTGTTTATTTCTTATGTGGTAAGAAAGTCCACTAAAAGAAGAACTGCACCCAGCCTGTGAAGCAAGGGGAAGATTTAGGTGCGTTTTTTATCGAACGAAATATATCTGTTTCTACAAATTGGGTATTAGATACAACTTGTGGTGCTCACATATGTATCCAAATACAGGAACCAAGTAGATTCAGGATGATTGACCGAGGGGAGTTAGATCTACGAGAAGCCAACAGAGCTAGACTTGCTGTTATAGTTGTTGAGGACTACCACCTCACATTGCCAACTAGAATGATCTTAGTGTAAAAGGGTTGTTATTATGTGTTTCCTGTTACTGAAAATATTAATTTTGTATCCATATTACAAACAGATGGATTTTTTTCATGTTTAGAAATGAATGTTGCTTCTTTTACAAAGATAGCATTTGTTTTGGTAGGGTACATTTAAACAACAGTCTTTACATGTTGGATTACACAAACCAAGTAATGGCAATCAATAACAAAGATACTTCACATGACTCATAACTCACCTAACTTTGGCATCACCGAATAGGTCATGTAAACTAGAAACGCTCGACAAAGTTACATCAAGATAGATATTTAGATTCTTTCGAACAAAAACCACATGGTGTATGTCATGCATGATTACAAGGCAAAATGACCAATGCCCCATTTAGTGGGAAATGTGAAAGGGATAAAGAACTTCTTGAATTGGTTCATACTGATGTGTGTGGACCATTTCCAGTTGAAGAAAGGGGAGGGTACTCATACTTCATTACTTTTACTGATGATTTATGTAGATATGGATATATATACTTAATGAGGTATAAGTTGGGTTCTTTAGATAAGTTTAAAGAATAAAATATTGAAGTTGAGAACAAGCTTGGTAAAAAGAGTAAGAAACTTCGCTTAGATCGAGGTGGGGAATATCTTAATCTAGACTTCATTGATTACTTACAGGTGTTTGAGATCCTATCCCAACTCACTCCTCCATACACGCCCTTGTGGAATGGTGTGAGTGAAAGGATGAAGCACACCCTGTTAGACATGGTGAGATCAATGAAGAGTCATGCGATTCTTCCATAATCCTTTTGGGGATATGCATTACAAACAATGTTGCACATACTAAACCAAGTAAAAAACTAAATTGATAAATGGTTTTTCATATGAGTTATGGAGTGTAAAGAAATCCATATTAACTAATTTAATTGTGTGGTGGAAGTGATGCATTTGTTAAGGACTCTTTAAGTAACAAAATTTCACCCTTAGACACAAAGTGTACCTTTATAGGATTCCCCAAGTAAACAAGGGGATATTACCTATACAAACCCTCATACAAAAAGGTTATTGTGGCAAGACACTCCATATTCTTTGAGAGTGAGCACATCCTTAAATGAGATAGTGGGAGAGAGATAGACATCAGTGAAGTTGAGGTTCATGGTATACAAGAGTTGGTACAAGAGCAGATTCCACACAGACTCATGGAAGAAATAACTATTCTAGAGACACAAGAGTTATGTAGGAGTACAAGAGATGTTAGGGAACCGAAACGGTATGGTTTTATAGTTACTGAGGATAGTGACTCATTAATAGTTTATAATAATGATCCTCTATGATACAAGGAAGCATTAAATGACACAGATGTTTCCAAGTGGAAAGAAGACATGAATTCTGAAATGGATTCCATGTACCAAAACCAAGTTTGGATTTTGGTAGATCCTCTAGTTGATGTAAAGCCTGTTGGTTGTAAATGGGTATTCAAGAAGAAACTGCACATAGAAGGATAAGTCAGTACCTATATGGCATGACTGGTGAACAAAGGGTTCAAATAGTGTCAAGCCATTGACTACGAAGAAACCTTTTCACCAGTTGCAATAGTGATTACATCATAATTCTATTGGCCATTGCTGCTTACCATGACTATGAGATTTAGAAAATGGATTTCAAAATAGCCTTCTTTAACAGGTACCTTAAGGAAGATGTCTACACGACACAACCTGAAGGTTTTATGAATCCAAAGGATGCCAATGAGGTATGTAAACTGCAGAAATCCATTTATGGATTAAATAAAGCATCTGGTTCATGGGACATTCATTTTGATGAAGCCATAACAAAATTTTGTTTTATCAAGAACAAATGTGAGGATTGTGTCAACAAACCATTTAGTGGGAGTGCAGTCATTTCCTAAATGCATATTTTGATGAAATATTACTTTTTTGGAAATGAGATACCATTCTTACAGTATGTTAAGTCATCGTTGAATGAATGATTCTCTATGAAGGACATGGGAGAGGCAACATATATTATTGGGATCATGATCCATCATTATAGATCCCAGAGATTGTTGGGCATAAGTTAAAGAACATACATTGATAAGATACAAAATAGATTTAGTAACGAACAATCCAAGATGGGATTGTTGCCAGTATCACATGACATTCATCTTTACAAGAAAATGTGTCCTCAAATACATGAGGAAAGAAAGATAATGGCAAGTAATCCATACAAATCATCGATTGGGTCAGTCATGTATGCCATGCTATATAGAAGGCCAGTTTCGCCTACTCATTGAGTGTGATAGGTAGATATCAAGCTGACCCAGGTGACCACCATTGGATGTTATTCAAGACTATCATAAATAATAGGAGGTGTACTAAGGCTATTTTTCGAGTTTATGGAGGAGATCAGGAACTAGTCATTAGAGGATATGAAGATGTTGGTTTCTAGACTGATCAAGATGACATGAAGTCACAAACATGATACATATTAATTTTTAATGGAGGTGCAGTGAGCTGGAAGAGCTCAAAGTAGAGTGTATTCATAGATTCTACAACAGATTCTGAGTATATCACAGCTTCTAAGGTAGCTAAATAAGTAGTTTGGATGTGAAGATTTATTTAGGAGTTAGATATGATACCTAGCAGTAAAGATCCAATAACACTATACATAATAATACTATTGTAGTGTTCTTTTAAAAGAGTCAAGGTCACATCATTTGATGAAGCACGTACTTCAGAAGTATCATCTCTTGAGGTATTTTTCTCAAAGAGCTGAAGCTGTAGTGAGCAGTATTTCTAAAGAAGACAATGTGGCAGACCCCTTGACTGAGTAAAAACATGACCACTATGTGAGGTCTAGCAGATTGAAAATCATAGGAAGTTGGCTCTATTCTAAGTGGGATTTTGTAAAATTTGGTGTCCTAGAATCAACTGGTTGTACTTTTATTATATGAATATTTAATGTATTTAAATATTAAACATCTTATTATATATTGTTCATTGTTCTACATGACTATGATGTAATAATGTCATAGAGTATTTGTTTCATTGATAAGGTCATGGTAGTTCCCCACCATGATGAGAACCTTGAAATGATATAACAATATTATTAAATATAGTTCTACGGTTGGATTACATACTGTGATGATACACATAGCATGCAGACCATCAGGTGTGTGTAATCATAAGAAGATGAGACTTCCTCTCATGAAGTTCACACTTAGTAATCTCTAAGACAGAAGATTAGGTGAACATGCCCACTAGTAGGAATTCCGCGTGTTTTGGTTTCATCAGATATTTCTATCTATAAGCATGTGTAATGATCCTTAGACTTTATTATTTTCATTAATACATTTCACGCCTCACACACTTTGATTTACTGATGAAAATTGTCATGCAGATAGTTGGTGGGAATTTGGGTATATTGGGTGTGTCATGGGTGACATGTTATTAATGGATAAGTCGAGGAAGGATTTGTCCCTTCCATTTATGAAAGTTGATATCTCAGCACATTGATTTAAATTAAAGCATCGCATAAAATTCCATGTCCATGGTGTAACAAAGAGTTTATTTCAGGAAGTCAAAGAAAGATGTTTCAAACAAAAAAGTTGATGACACTAAAATGAAACCTGCCTGATGAGATATTGTGAAAAAGGGATTATATTACACAGTGAGCGTTCCTATGTTGATGTCTTTGTTGAGACCTTAAATTATTCCTCTTGGGTTTCCTGACCCGTTGTTAGACAGTACTCTTGGTCTTTAGGCAAGCCGCCTAATTCCAATGAGAAAGAATCCTAGAGGGTCACATAATAAGTGTTTTTGGTGGTCTCGGTTAAATTCTATTTGAATTTAATTAATAAATATTATTCTCAAGGAAACAGAATAATTTTATTCAAGTTAAAATTATTACATAAATTAAATAAATATTTATTCACTGGATTGTGGGTAATATATATATATTTATTTTTTTGAATATTTAATAAATATTTATTTACTAGTTTGTAAATAAAATATTTTTAATACAATAAATTGTTTAATTATTTATTCGGGTGTTCAATAAATGGAAGTGGAGTTTGAGAGGACTAAGGTCGGTCTGGTAGTAAAATAATTATTTTTAATAAGATAAATAATTATTTAACTGGTTGGTACAAATTAAAATAATGCTGCTATTGTTTTGTGATGTAGAATTTTATTTATAATTCTGTTTTGTGCAAGTTTGCGCACCATAAATAATGATGCGGTATTATTATTAATAGAATGAGTTTTCTCTAAGCTTATGAATATATTTAATTGTTGTCAGACAATTAAATATTGTAACTGAAGCCCCATGTTAATAAATAGACACATACGTCTATTGTGCCATGTACCGAACCGCACACCTGGTGAATTGAGAATTGAGCTAAAAAAATTCTCTCTCAAATCCTCTTCCCACACCTCTCAAGAATGAGATACACTCTTCAAGGATGAAGAACAAGCGATCAAGAATGACTGAAACAAGACACTCACTTCGTCACGCTAGCACTTGGAGAACGAGCGGTGTCAATTGGAGGTCATCGAAACACGTTTGGATCACCACTAGGGGGATTCTAGTTTGGATCCTTTCAAGCATAACAAGATAATCCGAAAGGTTCATTTCGGAAGATCAACATCATCAACGAAGAAAATACCGATGATCCAGGTATTATTTTCATTATTAAATTAATTAAATTAATTATAAACATGATGTGAAAGATCCTCTATAAAGGTTTTAGGACTCTTCCTTCTTTATCTAAATCTTTGATTCTATTCCATGGATACTGGCGTTCATCTTCATATTGATCCTGGAATAGTCATTGGTCATAGTAAAAAAAAATGTTGGGTCCCAAACATGCTTCCACTATGCCCAGATTCTTCATGGACCTCTTTAACAAAACCTGTGAGAATAAAATAAAGACATTCCACACATGGAACTCTTATACACCACTATGGGTATACAAAGGTAAAGAGAGTGTTGAGAATATATTGTATATCATATAGTTTAATATCAGGAGATAGTGTGTGGTGTATAAAATATAGTGCAAGCACAAGCTTATCATAATGTATAGAAAATAAACAAAAAGAGAAAATAAAAATATGTAGAAAGATTTTAATACTCTATCTATTATGCTCTATAGATTTTGAATCCTATAATTTTTCATGGAATGAATATTGAGTTAGGTTTTTGAAAATTATAGCAAAATATAGTTTCGTGATATCTTTTGTTGAATGGGGAAGGAGGTGAATGTTTGATGGGTTCCACTTTCTCACAGCCGTGTGTAGATATGATGCATCATGTAATCTCACAGTAAGTGGAACTCTTGTAATATAAGTGAATATCTCTATGTGTATCTTCATATCTGTTATCTCCACGTGTATCCACATGAGGGAGTCTGCTACTTATTTTAATATAATAATTCAAGGAAATCATTCGGATCATCTACTCCTCATAATGGACACCTGAAACACACTTTAATGAAATTCTGTAATAGTTTAAGAACATTAATCAAAATAAATATCATCATAAAATTTGATAATATAGAAATAATATATATTTAATTAAAAATAATTAGAAATTGTGGAATTTACTCCTTTGAATGGTGAGACAACTCTCTTGATAAGTTATCCTAATTATGACTTGGGTTGGTGGTGATTCATGCCAATGATGAATCATCTCAACAGTAGTTCATTCCAAAATTTTTGAAAATTTACATTATTAAGGAAGGTAGTTTGATGAAAAGACATCCTATGGTAGTAGGTCTTTCTCATACTTAGCCAATTTTGTATCCTGGTAGTGACTCATTACTAACGGTAAGTGTTTTCAACACTTAGCCAAATTTCTCAGTTTAATGGAAAGTCATTGCTGACGGTGACTCTTTCCCATACATAACCATATGTTCACCCTAACGGCGAGTCATCCCTAATGGTGAGTCAGCCCTGTATGTGACTCGTCATTAATTGTGAGTCATGTCTAGTGGCGATTGTTCTCAAAACTTATCCAAATTTCTCACCGATATTACTTATATAATAAAATGACACCATAACACATAAGAATTATTAATAACACAATAAACATGATTTAGCGATCATTTACATATGTTTTCCCACAATATCACCCTTTTAGATGATGAAAAATGATGGAATTTTATAAACCATGGAAACAAATATAAAGATCTATAGTAGAGAGGATAGAAAAAGTATTAAATTAAATTATATAGTAAAATAAATGTATCAAAGAAATGATGGTATTAAGGAAGGAATTAAAAATATATGGAATCACAAGGAATAACACTAATAATGGTATACAATAAATGATTCTATATATTTAAATAAATTATATAACACATTCTACCCCTTTTGAGATTATTAAAAATAAAAAATAAACCATAAAATTCAATGGAACCAAATATGAAGGAGATAATTACCATTAAATAGTCAATGAATGTACACCCAAAAAGGTTCAATAAAAAGATGGAAAATAATCCCCATAAAAGATAAATATTATAATAATTAACACTGCTCAGTCTATATGGAAGGAATCATAGGTTATTTTCCCTTCCCTTTGTCCAAATTAAATGGCTCAGCATCAGAAGCTAAGGTAACTCATGTAATGGAGGTAGGAATAAACGTGATAGAAGGAGCCTCTCTTATGATAATTTTCCTGATATTTTTGAATTATTATCTAGGAGAGAGAGTGAAAGGATGAAAATGGGATAGAAAAGGTTCATTAGGATCTCTAGTCACACTAAGTCTAAATAACTCTAGTTTAAAATATTAAGGTGTTAGACAAGCTGTAATAGGAATGACATCTTGATCGAAAACAACAGTTCGAAAAACATGTAGAAAGGGTTTCATAAGATTGATGAAATAAAAAATGATGTTTCCACCTCCCTCCATAGCACTAAATAAATCCTTCTTCTCGTCCATGAATATCTGAAGCACTAGAGTTATTACCTTAAACAAATTAAATTTATATTTAAAGGATTGACTAATCAGATGCATCCTCATATTTTTAACAAGAAACATGAAATGAGAATTTAGCTCATACTTAGTATAAATCTATGAAAAATAATACTTAAATTATTCTATGATAGTCTCCCTCTTAGACTTCATATATTTCATATACTTACTAACCATAATATTGAAATGGTTATTATTATGCTCATGTTTCCTTAAACTCTCCTAGGGATGGCAAAGACATCACATAATATGTAATGAAGCTCTTCTCTTACAACTATCCTGATCAACTCAACATCAAAATTAAGAGGTTTAGAAATAGAAAAAATGCTATATAGGTAGGGTTTTTGACATTCCATAGAAAATATTCCATTTAATCTACAAATGAAGACCTCATCTCATCTACTATAGATTTCATAGATCCCATCTCACTTGTCAACCTTCTGCTTTCCACTTCCACTTCTCAAATGTGAAGTATCATCTTGGGCTAGATGTGATGAATCACAACCTCTAAAAAATGAATTGTGTCCTTATCACTGATCTTTTTAATGAAGTAATATTGGTTTTTCAACATCAAATTAAAATCACAAAGATTAATTTTTCTAAAATAATCTAAGTCAACTCTTGTGAAATCATCCACAGGTACTAAATGAACGGTTGGTGAAACAACTCACTTAGAATCATCTCTCTAAAAATCACCAGCATCATCAATCTGATCAACCAATGATCCCTTAGGATCCATTTATTCTTGAATAGTAGGTCCAACTTGATTTATGGTCATCCATTGTTATTATAAAATTTATCATATTCTCCAAACATTGGATCTATCCAACTTAAAGAAGACATCTGATGATATTTTAAACCTTGGGAACCAATAATTGTTGATGCAACCATAATAGTCTCAACATCATATTAATACACACAAACTATTTCCTCAACCTAGGTAGGCTCAACCTCCATCAACATAGAAACATACTATTCAAAAAAAGTCTTCTCAATATCCTTATGAACATCATCTTTAGGAAAAAAAGAAAAAAATAAATAGAAGGATTACTGTCGAGTCTTTGGGATTTCCCCCCTAAACCGATGCTTCCATATATTCTCTAACTAAGCCATCAACATATTCAACAATGTTGGTTCTATCATCAGATCTAGAAATTGAAAAATATTAAGAAGAGATAATTTCTAGAGGCATATCAATATCCCCATCTCAAATGCATCCACCAAGACCATAAAAACCTCAATCACCACCATCTCCTTTTCCATATGAATTTCCATTATCTTTATAATCTCCATTCTTATTATCATCTTCACTATATTCTTCTTCATCATCATCACTATTTTGAACATTTTCAACAAAATACTTCAAAGACCTTTTGAAATGTTCCTCACCAGAAATTTCTGTTTCCTCCACCTCACTACCTTATTTCAAGAGATACTCTCTCATAGAGATAGATATAGTTGGAATAGAAGCACCATAGGTAATATTTAGAGAAATAAGAGGAATATCTAGGTCACTACCCTCATCCACTAATAATTCTTTCTCTTTATCACAGGATAAGAAACCTCATATTCCACTTTATCAGAACACTCAACCAACTCATCTGGCTCTAATCTAGGATCCATATGACTTTTCAATCTCAAAGGATGACAAAATAGATTGAAATAATCATAAACCCTTCCACTATCACCAATCCAACTTTTATTCCAAGGATTCCAACTAATTATTATTCTTTTGAAAATTACTCTAGCAATGAAAAATCCTCAACAGTTGACTATGGATTCTTCACCATTATCAGTAGAACTTTAGCCTCGAGTATGGCTGAAATAAAATTTGGATAGATTAAGGAATTTTATCTCAAAGAAGTCTTACACATTTCCTTCATGTGAAGCATTAGGTATCCACATATGTTAATATTTTCTCCTCTTTTCATGACTCAAAAAAGATAAACATACTGATACCTTATCATGGAAAAGTCATCTTTCCTCAGACAAAGCATGTATTGGATAAACACAAAACGAAGACGAAATTTACCATCAAGTTCTGTATAAACTATTCTTTTCAATATCTTATCAACAAATAACTTTTCTAGGGAAACGTAATAAAAAAAATAATCACTTGCTATCTAGAATAGTTCATTGATAATAATTGGAAACTTCTTCATGCAAAACTCTCAAACAGCTAGCCCACTGACTTGAAGAGAAAACTAATTTACATCGATTTATTCTAGTTCTCACCCATTATTAATTTATCTTTGAAATTGAAATAAAAAAAGGGGTTGAACTAGTTTATTAACCTTGGATTGAAAGTTATCTAATTAGAAGAAAACTATCCCACCCATTCATGGTCTTGGAAATATTTCAACAATTAAAAATTTACATTTCAACAACCATTTGACTTGAACTTATTCTTCAGGTACCACAACACTATTTGCAAGATCTAGATTCACTGGATTAAAATAAACCTAATGGATCGACTCACCTCCCTACATATTTAAAGTACGTGACTCATCTGGAGAAGAAACCAAATATTACTTCAATCTGACCTTGGAAATCAGCTTAGAATCCTCAGATGAATGCGAGGGAAGGTCGATGTTCAGGGGAGAAAGGGCCACAACATAGACCAATAGAAAATGTAAGAGGAAGAGAGCATTGGAATTATACAAACATATCATTTATATCATTTGGTTTCTTTTTGGATTTTTAAAATCAAAAATTAAAACAACATTTTAATAAAATAAAAAACAAATAATCCATAAAACTAAAAAAACAAAATTGGACTAAAAACAAAATGTGAGAAATTGAGAAATTTAAAAAGTATCCAATGGTGGGGAAAAATAAATGGTGGGTAAAAATCAATGATGGGTAAAACTCAACGGTTGCTAAAACTAAATGGTTCGTAAAATTTAATAGTGGGTAAAACTCAATGGTGGGTAAAATAAACAATGGGTAAAACTCAACGGAAAATAAACTCATGGATGGGTAAAACCTAGTGATGAGTACCAGAAAATAATGTAAATCACAATTAATCATGCCTAATAAATTTTTTATGTAGTCAATTCTCTCAAAATTTATAGGATTAGTGATGATATCATTTAGCTCATGTTCAGCACCAATGTATTCAAGGGTTATATCACATTTTGAAAAATTATTTCTCAAAAAGTGATGTCTTACATCAATTTGTTTTTTTCTATAGTGATACAAATGGTTCATAGAAATAATTATAGCACATTTTTTGTCACAATTTATAGGCACATTTTGGAATTGATATCCACAGTCTAGTTGTAACATCCTAGGTAAATAATGAATATGAAATTTTTATATTTATTAATATTTGTGAATTAAATATTAATTTTACTTTAAAGGGGATGATATGTTCTATGGAGTACCCAAAATGCAACAACAAGTTTTTTTAAATCTTACGTTGCACACAAGGTTGAGTTATATCGAAAAATAATCTAATAATATTATTATTTTAAATGGTTGTTAACTCATAGCTGTTTTATTAGCAGGAATGAATAGAACTAACTAAAATATGATTATATATGGTTTTTAAATGTTTTTACATTTATCTAATAAATATTAGAATCCTAAAATGTGAATGAATCCAATTTTAAGCATAAACACTCTAATAGTCTTTAAAAGGTCGATTTACCGCCTTTTGATGGTGGATGCTTTTTAAATCTAGTTTTTGTCACTTTTATATGTTCTATTTGAATAAATAAAATTATTTATTAGAATTGGGACATCAAAATTTACCTTGGATGAAATTTTGGTATTTTTCTAATAATGTTCATTTTTTTATGAATAGTGAAAAATACTGCATTGTAATTCAGAAATTATTTTCAATCAAATTTATTTGTATAGTTATATTGTTCTTTTATTTGATTTTAAAGTGTAATTGGATTATATTTTTACTATTTAATCCAATTTTGGTTATTTAATGAAATTTCACGATTAATTTGGACTAAAAAAAGGTCAATTTTTTTATATTTATGATTTCTTAAAAACACGCTTTTTGTTTTGACAACGAGAATTAATTTTAAATTAATTTGTGCCATTTATGTGTTTTGAATTTCGAGAAATTTATTCAGTATTTGGAATCAGGATGTCCAAATTTTGTAAATAGTTAACGCTTATTTTTAGATATTGTGAATATTTACTTTAGTAAATATTTTATTTACCATGGTTAAAGGGTAAATCTGGTAAATAAGGGTAAAAAATAATATTATAAGAATATTAAATTACCCTTAAATATTTTCTAACCCTTTTGGATGATACATTTACAACCCTGGGAATCCTTGGGTTGATTTTGGGACCCCATGGAGCCACTTGAGAGTGATAATGAAACTTTATATTAATTAATTTAAAGTAAGGAAAAATATAGCATAAACATGAATCTTTTTACTAAAACAATTTTTATATGAGGTTATATAAGTTATCTCTTCAACTCTAAATATTTTTTGGAAATATAAAACGATTTTATACATCATGGTATTTTATTTATAATTTTTATACATTAAATAAACAAATTTAATTATGAAACAATGGTGATACAGTAATTTATTCATTAATAAAGGATTCAAATAAATGGTATTATAAATATTAAAATAAATTTATTTTGAACCTTTTTTCCATAAACTAATTTTATAGATTATTATGACTTGTTTTCATTTAATTAATTATGGTTTTTGAAGGAATCAGGTTTTTTTGGATTTTTTAACAAGTCAAGATATTAATAGTATTAAAATTGACATAAAAGATTTTTTAAATGAATCAATATTTTATTAAATGATAAAATAGTCCTAAAAATATAATATTATAAAATATTACATATATGATTTTAAAAATGTCATTAATTATCCATTTTGGGTTTATTGGAATTTTATAGTAAATATATTAACCATATAGTATTAATATATAATAGGTCATGGTAATAGTTAAATAAGTTAACAAAGGGTTAAATAAAATATATATGTATTAAAAAAAATCAAAAACTGGTCCAATTATTATTGGATGATTTTATTTCGACTTATATAAACCTTATATTAAAATTAAATAAGTTTTGGACCTTTAGAAACAAAAAAAATTATATTATAAAATAATATTTTCAAACATTCCTAAACAACCCCTCCTCCACCTTCTAAAAATCCATCACCTATAACCCTTACTCACACATCTCAAGCCCCCTTGGCTCATCCAAAATCTACCAAAATAATCTCTCATGATCCCTATCTTCCTCCTAGAATCCTGGTCTTGCTTGTCGTTGACTGAAGTTATATGTGTCCCAAATTAATTACCCATTCTTAGAACTTTATTATTGCATATGTTTGGGGTCGATCCATAGGGAACTATGGCGTGCATGAATTTAATTGAGTTAATATTTAATTATGTTAAGTATGAAGAATTTAGAGTTAATTGGTTTGATTTTGGTTTTGGATTAAAATTATATTCTTTTACTTTGAAGAAATGATTAACAATTTTAAAGAAAACAACGGGTGAATTTAAAGAGTTTAAAACGAGAAGAAAAGACGTGTCAGGGCTGTGGTGATTAAGGAGTTCTTATGTGGATTTCTTAAATGGTTGTGTTGTTCATGATAATTCAACATTTTGGATTTCCTTTTATTACAAGATTTCCTTGGTCCGGTTCCTCTTGTTTGGAATTAGAGAAGTTGGCTCCTTGCTCCAGTAGTCAGTGTTCTTAATTCTTTATTAAGTTTAGTCCATTATTTGAATCGGTGAAATCATTCCAATGGTAATGGATGATTTCACCGTTACTTTTCTTTTGTATCGCTGAGAATTCTTCCCTTGGTCCGGCTTAGAATTCTCAGTTATATCTGATAGTGAATTAAGAAGATTAATATGAATTACAACACACAAACACAACTATATAAAAAACACACAAATTACGATCCCTTCATCCACATCCCCAACACGAGGGGTTTAGTTACACATAGAAAGCAGAAGAGAAATGACACACGTGATACCTGATGGATTCATCGTGTAAGCGTTGAGGTAGGGTGTCAGAAGGCGGAATGGTGGAATGACGGCACCACTGTGGGTTTGGAATGAGAGCAGAATGTCTCTTCTCCCCAAATGGTTTCTAACTCCCAAAATCCGAAGGCCAAGGCCTCTTTTTATAGAAAAATAAAGTACACGACGTGTATAGAAAGTACACGCCATGTACTTTTCATCAATGCTCTTTGGCGCCAATTTCTCCATGGGTAGGCGGCCTAACACACCGTCTTTGACTTTTGAACATGGCGCCGCCTGGTGGTTGAGTGTACACGACATGTAGCACCGCCATACACGGAGTGTAGTGTCCAAATTCGGCAACTAACTCTTTCTATAATATCAAACACGACGTTTATAGAAATGGAACACGCCGTGTCTTCTTCAACGACCACATGGGTGTGTAGAACCTTCTTCGGCAATAACCGCTTCTATAATGTAGTACACGGCATGTAGCGCCGCCATACATGGAGTGTAGCTTCTGCCTGGTGACATGGGAATGTACTCCCTCCTTTGGTCCGTGTCCCTGTCTGGATGTACACGGCGTGTATAAAAGTACACATTGTGTAGTTTCAAAATTTTTACAGACTTCCCTTGATTCGTGTATTTAGCCAGAAATCTCTTGAAAGTAAACAAAATCACCAAAATCAAAGAATATGTTCATGAAATAACCGATATTTTCTGAAAACATGTTTTTATCTTCAATTATATATATGGAAATGTATACACAAATTGGGTGCATCAAATTCCCCCACACTTAGTCATTTGCTTGCCCTCAAGAAAAATCTCAACATCTAATTAAGAGATCCTATACTTTTAAATGGAAGGCATTCAATTAATCAAAAGTATAAATGATAGAGTCACTAAGGAAAAATTCTAAAAGGCACAAACGAATTCAATTCATAAGATATTAAAATCATGCCTCATATATAATGCAATTAACTACTCTCATCCTCTTTCAAAAAAAATTTCAACTTTTCAAAAATAAGAATGCCACTTGATGATTGACCTCACCAGTTAAAATCACACTCCACACTCAAGATTCTTTTATTCAATGTTATACTTAATCTAAGGTATATACACTCTATCCATAGGTTTTCCAGATATCTCATTCTCTATATCAGAAAAATTGAATTGCAAAAATCATGAGGGATTTATCAATAAGGTACAGATGTCTCTGTGGCTAAGGGTTGGTAGGTTCAGATGTGAAAATAAATTCTGAGGCTTGAAAAAGGAAGTCTAATTCCTTTAAACAACATTAAATGATATTCAAGTAAAGCTCACTGAAAATTATTCCTTTAAAAGCTCAGTCAAATGCCTTTTTAATAATCACCATCTTCCTTAGGAAAGTAGGGTTCGTGAACAAATAAGCATAAGGTCCCCTTTTTGTTTGTTTGTTTATTTTTTTTACCAAAAAACACAAGGGAAACACTTATGAATACAATGAGTAGATGTTTGGAACCCATTATACCCCAAATAATCAAGAGGAACTCCCCCACACTTTTATTTCATGGATGTGCCGAAAAAAATATGCCATGTATTGCTAACTCCTTCTTTAAAGCTCAAATGAATAATCATGCAATGTTTAAAAAGAAATAGGGTAGAAAGGGAAATAGGCTGGTAATGTGGCTTCCTATAAAGGCTGTTCATGGATTCTATGGGCTTTACGAAGATTAAATGTTGGGTAGGTCTCAAGGTAAAGGGGTTGAAACAATCTAATGCCTCAATCATTTTAAAGTAATTCAAAAATTTCTTCAAGTTTTGAAAAGAAAACTGGCAAATTCTGGTAGTGATGCATATCCTAATAATCTCTCAAGAAAGAGAGTATTAGAAAAGAAATACGAAAAAGGGTTTAGAATACCTCTCAAGAGTGGAAAAATAATAAAGGGACAATCAGGTCATGACATTCATATAAAGGATTAGCCTAATCAATGTAATGTAATCATGGATGAAAAGTTGCAATTGAAACTATATCAGAAATAATTTTAAAATACATAAAAACTAAAATAAGCATGCAACCTTTCCAAAAGATCCTACTGATAACTATAGAATTTATAAGAATTATTAACCAAAATTTCTTTACATTTTCAAATATAGAATCTAATAATGATATCTCCTAGATTATTTTAAGGTAAAAGACTAAGGTGAAAGAGATAGATGCTCCCCCACACTTAATACGACAAATGGCCCACCAAGTGCAACACTAAGGTAAAGGGTGGGCAAGGGTAAGATATGGGGGACAAAACGAGGGAAAGATATAGAAGAAGTACAACCAAAAGGAAAGAAAAGAAAAATAATGCCCTCATGAAAAGTGATGCCCAAGGTGCTCCATGATACCTGTGACTGTCGAGAAAAAAGAAAACTACAAACAAACATAATATCACAGCACAAGAAATGACAAAAAGAGATATACAAGAGAAAGAAAAGTGTCACTATCATGGGGTCGCCTCAGGGGATGAAACATCTAGTACAGAATCGGTCGGTAGAGACGGGGCATGAGGCGTGGAAGCGGGAGGCTCCAACTCTGCATCGGGAAGGGTAGCTGAAGAAGTAGTAGACACATGTGTGAGACTCGGTGAAGGAAGCTCAGTAGCAGGCCCTGGCCCGACAGAAGTGGTAGCAGCAGGGCTCACCGTAGTCATCAGAACTGAATCTGTGGCCTGCACAGGAGATGGCGGTGGAGCAACAGCAGATGGGCCAGGAACGGAGGCAGAGGCTGGTGGTGGAGGCAGTGGAACACCTAGATGCTGAGCAATATGTGCCAACTGATGCTTCATCTGGTCCCTACGGCCGTCCAGAGGAATCAAATGTCGTGCAATAGTGTCCTGGCGGCTGATGATACGAACTAACTTCTACTCCATCGTGGCTAGGTGGAGGGAAACGGTCAGATCGACTGAGGGTGCGGGGGTAAGTGGGATGGGGGATGGGACGGAAGACGGAAAGTCAGAAGAAGTGGGGTCAGTAAGAGGTGGGTGAGGTGGAGAAGCTGGAGGGGGTAGGGAAGGAGGAGAAGGTGCATCAGTTGGGGCAGGGGGGGTCAGCGGGTGGCTGGGCTTGAGCTTGGGCAAGGATGTAGGCACCCCTGCTTCCGGACCTATCCCATGCGAATGAGCATGAGAAAGTCCATCCACTGGGGTGAACCTAACAAGTCATGAGGTAAATAGGTCTCGAATACCCCTAAGTGGTGGGCAAGATGGGTGGTGTAAAACTCGCTGTTCAGGTTGCCCGGACGACCGATAAACATGGAGTGGAAATAGGAGGCGACAAGATAGGGGAGGTCTGGGTAGTCGTGCTGGATGACACATGTAATAAGCTCCATGTCACGGCCGGTCACGACCCCCATATCCTCATGGAGGGGGAAAGGGATGGCGCTGAAGCACCGGTGGGAGAAGCAAAGGACAAGGTCGGCTATAAGAGTTATCTTCTGGGAAGTGGGGGAGTATCGGTGGTCAGGCCCAGCGATCTCCCGCCACATGACAATGAGGTCAGAGCGCTTGGGCCGGGACAAGGTAGAAATGGGGGGTGGGGTGATAGGATGGGGGTAAAATTTGTACCCTCGGCCAAACTCTATCATGGTAAGAGAGAAACGTCAGCCGCCTAGCTAGAATCGAACTACGGGTACCGCATCGCCAGGTTTCTCCTAGTACTCCGCTCCATCAAACTCGAACGAGACTGCAAATTCCAAAAATAAATCACGGAACATAGAAGTGCTCACCTGGAAAATATCGAGGAGTGCGGTGTGCCCGAGAAGTGCCTCTAACTCCTCCCAAATACCGAGCCGCTGCGGAACGCTGCTATCGAGGTACCGACCACTCAATGGGATCAGCCGACGGTAGAAGCATCGGAACCTGTTGTATGCGAGGTCGGTGACCGGGAATACCATGCAAGGATAAGGACCACCTACAAGTCCCGGCCAGGTGCAGGTGCAGCAGCAGCGGCTGGATCTACGGGTGGATCCATGGAAGTAGAGGGTGGCTAGGTGGAAGGCATGCTCGAAGTGGGACCAGATGCTGAGGAAGATAGCGCAGGGAAATTGGTAGCTAGTGCAGAAGAACCAGTGGTTCTTAGAAGCTCGGTGCTGGATGGTGGAGGTGTAGCAGAAGTAGGCCCGACCTCCGCTGAGGGAGTGAGTGGTGGCAGAATGGCCAATGGAGGAAGCTCGAAGATAGGAGCATTTGGGTCCGACTACGTAGGTGGTTGGAGTCGGATTCGACGATAGCGGGTCCTCTCGCCCTCAGTGGCGGAGGCTGGCCACTTCCCTCGAGAAGGATCGTGATCTGCCATATCCTGAAATAGAAAGAAAAAAGAAAACAAAACAAAAGAAAAAGAAAAAGGAAAGAAAACAAAACAAAGAAAATGTGAGAAAACTGGAAAATAAAAGTACACGGCATGTACTCTAGAGTACACGGCGTGTAGTCAAAATATAGATTATCTTGTGTTCTCTGGACAGACACACCGAGGGTGAAAAATATACCATGTAAAAGTACATGGCGTGTACCAAACATACACACCGTGTTCACTGAAAGTGCCGGTGGTTGTGTGGTACAAATGACACGGCGATGTTGTTAGCAGTTCAATGAAAGCAATACACACCATGTAGGGGAAGGACACGGCGTATACTACACACGAAGAACATGGTCGTTTAGAGGGTGAGACACAGGCTAACTAAATATATTAAAGACACGGCGTGTACCGAACATACACGTCGTGTTATGGAACATGGGGTGACAGGCCGTGTTATATTGCACACACGGAGGGGCAAAGGGAAATGATATACACAGTGTGTACCAAACACACACGCCGTGAATGTAAACTTGGTGTGTGAGGCCGTATGCAAAATTAGTACTCGGGCACGATGAGGAACGGTACACGGTGTGTATCGAACATACACACCGTGTACATTCAAATTTCAAAATATTTTGTGTGTGGCCGTGTATAGAAGTACATGACGTGTGTTCTTCATTTTGTGGCTGTGTACTGGCAGAAGCCGAACGGTCAGTCGATCTGATAAACACCCTAAAAAAGTCTAAAAATTTGAAATAGAGGGTGTAGAATGACATACCTTGACCAAGGATCACAATGTGAGAAGAATCAGAACTTGAAACGCCCCAAATCGACAGATCTGGAAAAAGGGGGGTTTAGGTGGCGTTCGGGAGAAGAAATGGGAAGAAAGGAGGAAATGGGGCGGCCGTGCGACACGACCACAAGCTGGGTGGTCCCCGGCTTATATAGCCGCGGTACACGGCGTGTATGTTTGGACTACACGCCATGTATTCCATTTTTTTAATAATATAAATAAATATAATTATTATAGTAAACTATGTAATAATTATTATTAATAATTAAAATAAAATAGATATATCTACAAATTCTATTATACATAAACCTGTACATGATGTATATCGGGAAATACATGTTGTGTATTTTAAAATTAGAAAAAGAGTAGTACAAACTTTGTTCTGGTGCTTGGGGCGGGATTCGAACTGGCGATCGACCCTTCCGAATGAAATCCCTCAACCACTGAATCAAAGGTTGTTCTGCTGTTTATATTTGTTATATATATATATTTATTCTATACGGCCTATACACATAGAAAGAAAGAAAATCACAGCGTGTGGTTTTTATTTAGGAAAGGATGGGGGTGAAGTGGGGAGATTAGCGCGATTCGAAACCGGGTCTTTTGCACCTGGTGCCGAGACTTTTCCAATCCGAGAACTTCACCCGCATGTAATTTCTTATTTTAAAAATGTTTTTAATTTATATTTGAAAAATCATGGAACACATGACGTATATCGAAGTATAAGTCCTGTGGGTTTATTAAAGGAACAAATGATAAAAATGGGACGGTGGTCTGGATTCGAACCCAAGCCTTTTGGAACCGGATTACGATTCTTGCCAACCGGTCCATCCCCATCATGGGTTTTATTAAACACATTTATATATATATATGAAAAATACCACACATGCTGTGTAAATAGGAGGAGGAACCCCGTGCCGAAGGTAGGTCAGGAGGATTCGAACCGGAGATGGTTTTGAATAAACTATAGTGACTTTTCCATCGGCACCGGCATTATCCTTGGTTATTTATTTGTTATTCTATAGATTTATACTATTAATATTATAAATTAAATAAGATAAGTACATGCTGTGTATATAAGTGGGACACGACGTGTAACCTCTGGGTGGCCTACCAGGAATCTCCTTTGTTTTAGGTCGTTGGATCGACCTACTAACCTTACTTACCTAAGGTGTATAGTGGAAAATGTTCCCACCATGTTGTCTATAGGATGGTAAGATTTCAATGGCTGCCCATTTACCTTGAATGGTTGACCATCTTCTCCAGAAATTTCTACCGCTCCATGATGAAATACACAGACAACATGGAATGGTCCCGACCATCATGACTTTAACTTCCCTGAGAATAAGCGAAGATGAGAATTAAAGAGAAGTACCTGATCACTGGGTTGGAAAGAGTTTCGTGAAATCATTCGGTTGTGAATGGATCTTGTCTTCTCCTTGTACAACTTGGAATTCTCGTATGAATCTAATCGGATCTCCTCTAGTTCCGACTGTTGGAACTTTTGTTTCTCTTCAGCTGCCTTCAGATCAAAATTTAGGGATTTGATGACCCAGTAGGCTTTGTGTTCCAATTCTACTGGCAAATGGCAGGGCTTTCCATAGATGAGGTGGAATGGGGACATTCCCAGTGGTGTTTTGAAAGCAGTCTGATATGCCCACAAGGCATCATCTAACTTCTTGGACCAGTCCTTCCGCAAAGTGTTCACTGTTTTCTCTAGGATCTGCTTGAGCTCACGGTTGGAGAACTCTACCTGTCCACTGGACTGGGGATGATATGGTTTCCCCATCTGATGGTTTACTCCATACATCGACAGTATTCTTCTCATCAGTGTCTTGTCGAAGTGGGTTCATCTTTCGATGATCAGTACTCGTGGAACCCCAAACCTGCTAAAAAAATTTTTCTTTAAGAAATTGTTGACTACCTTGGTTGTGTCGTGAGTTGTAGCAGTGGATTCCACCCATTTGGAGACGTAGTCGACGTAGAACAGGATGTAAGTGTTCCCAAAAGATTGGGGAAAAGGACCCACAAAATCTATGCCCCAGACATCAAAAATATCAACCTACATGATGGGGTGCTGGGGAATCTCAGCTCTATGTCCCACATTACCGATCCCCTGGCACCGATCACAAAAGGAAACAAAGGCTCGGGCATCTCTATGCATGGTGGGCCAGAAAAATCCAGACTGCATGATCTTAGCTATGGTACGGTCCGAACCATGATGTCCTCCTACTGGTGAGGCGTGACAGAACTCTAGGAACCCGAAAAATTCATTCTCCAGGATGCAACGAAGGATCACTCCATCTGAACAGGATCAGAATAACAGAGGATCCTCCTAGAAGTACCTTTTCACATCAGAGAAAAATCTTTTCTTTTGCTGGAAGGAGAGGTCGGGGTGAACGACACCTATAACCAGAAAATTAGTGATATCAGCATACCATGGTCTAGTTGGTTCGTTGATCGAAAAGAGGTGCTCATCAGGAAAATCCTCCCTGATCTCCCGATCTTCTTCCTTCTCCAAACGAGGCAGCTCGAGGCGGGAAATATGGTAAACAATGAAGTTCCCACTCCCTTTATTGTCTCAGATCTCAAGATCTAATTATTGTAGGAGGAGTACCCAGTGGATCAATCAAGTCTTCACATATTTCCTGTTGAGTAGGTACTTTAGTGCTGCATGGTCAGTATAAACAATAACTTTAGACAAAAATAAGTAAGAACGAAACCTGTCAAATGCGAAAACCACTGCAAGCATCTCCTTTTCTGTGGTGGTGTAGTTGATTTGTGCCTTGTTGAGCATCCTGCTGGCATAACAGATAGGTTAGAAAATCCGGTCAAGCTGCTGGCCCAAGACTGCTCCCACGGGCGTAGTCGCTCGCATTGCACATCACCTCAAATTGTTCCTCCCAGTTGAGAGAAATCATAACGGGAGCTTCCACCAGGCACTACTTTAGATACTCAAAAGATCTGACACATGTCTCATCGAACTCAAATATGGAATCCTTGGTTAGAAGATTGGTGAGGGGCTGGGCTATTTTGGAGAAGTCGTAGACAAAATGCATGTAGAAACCTGCATGGCCCAGGAAGCTGTGGATGGCGCGGATGGAAGTCGGTATAGGAAGTCATGAAATGAATTCAATCTTCGCCTGGTCCACCTCTATCCCCTTTTCTGAAATTCTATGGCCAAGGACTATATCACTTTGCACCATGAAATGACACTTTTCCCAGTTCAAGACTAGGTTAGTGTGCTCACATCTTTCCAAAACTAGCTCTAGGTGCCGTAAACATATTTTTAATGATTTTACGTAAACAGAAAAATCATCCATGAATACCTCCAGGATTCGTTCCTCCATGTCGTGGAAGATGGCCACCATACAACGCTGGAAGGTGGTGGGGGCATTGCACATGCCAAAAGACATCCTTCTATAAGATAATGTGCCATAGGGGAAAGTGAATGTGCTCTTTTCCTGATCCTATAGAGAAATGGATATTTGGTTATAGCCAGAAAAACCATCGAGGAAGCAATAGAAGTTGTGCCCTACTAGTCTCTCAAGCATTTGATCCATGAATGGCAAGGGGAAATGATCCTTTCTTATGGCATCATTTAACTTCCGGTAATCCACACAGAGTCTCCAGCCCGTGATAGTGCGTGTAGGGATGAGCTCATTCTTTTTATTTGAAATCACAGTGATACCCCCCGTTTTGGGAACCAATTGGAGAGGAATCACCCACAGACTATCCGAGATGGGATAGATGATGCCTGCATCCAATAATTTGATCACTTCCTTTTTTACAACTTCCTTCATGGGAGGATTCAAGCACTGTTGTGGTTGCCGATATTTCTTAGAACCTTCTTCTAGTAGCTCCTTGTGAGTGCAAATGATAGGGCTGATTCCCTTCAGATCAGCGACTGTCCACCCAATAGTGTGCTTCCACTGTTTGAGAACCTCCAGAAGTGAATCTTCCTTCTCCTGTGATAGTTATGCATTAAGTATAACAGGAAAAGTTTGATTGGGTCCTAAATACCCATACTTGAGAGAAGATGGAAGAGGCTTCATTTCGAGTTCAGGCGCCTTTAAAATAAAAGGCACAGGTGGTTGCACCTTGTCCCGTTCCAAACTATCAAGAACAACTTCACGCTGCCAATAGTGGCCGCCCTGGCCTTCTAAGAATTGCAAGTCTTTTGGCGATTCTTTTAATAGAATATCTGGAATAGTTAAATTATTCGAAGTAAAAGAACATACCAGGTCAACCCCTTTTTCGCTAAAATGGTTAACCGTGGTGGACACTGTATAACAGTCCTCATGCTCTGACAAGGAAGCATGTTTGATGGCCTTAAGGACGTTGTAGGAAACTCTTTCATTACATAACTGAAAAATAAGCTCTCCTTGGTGCACATCAATCAGTACCTTCCCAGTTGCCAAGAAAGGTCTTCCAAGAATAAGAGGTGCTTCCTAGTCATCCCCCATGTCAAGGATGATGAAATCAGCAGGAAGGATTAGCCTACCCACCTTGACCAGTACATCCTCTAGTAGTCCCTTCAGGTGTTTGATGGATCTATCAGCAAGTTTAAGGTCTACACGGGTAGGCTTGAGCTCGTTGAGTCGCAGCTTCTTGAAAAACTCTGAGGGGCATGAGGTTCAAGCTGGCCCCTAAGTCACAGAGGGCCTTCCCAAACTCACAGGATCCAATAGTACAAGGAATGGTGAAACTACCTGGATCTTGGAGTTTGGGAGGAATGGAATGTTGAACTACCGCAGAGCACTCTTTTGTTAGTGCAATAACGGCCAAATCCTCCATCTTCATCTTATTTGAGAGGATTTCCTTCATGAATTTGGTATATGTAGGCATTTGTGTTAGGGCCTCCACAAATGGTATGTTAATGTGAAGCTTCCTAAATAGGTCCATGAATTTTCTGAACTGGTGGTCCAACTTCCTCTGCTTCAATCTCTCTGGAAAAGGTAGGACATGCTTGAATGGTTGAACTACCTCCTTTCCATTATTCTGCAAAGCCTCCTTCTGCAGGATTTTGGATAAGGAGGGGTCGGTACTGGTACGTTCTTCATCATCAGGGGGTGTGGGTACATCTGGCTATGCTGGTGGCTCCTTTTGTGGAAATTTTTTTCCGCTCCGCATGGTGATAACATTGGCCTCCTCCCTTGGGTTCTTTTCTATGTTTCCCAGAAGTGTACCGGGTTGCCTCCCTGAAATTTGGTTTGCCAGCTATCCAATCTGATTCTCTAAGCCTCGAATAAAAGATTCTTGATTTTGGAACTGAGTCTCAGTAGTAGATATGAATTTAGTCATCAGATCCTCTAACCTTGAAGTGTTCTCCTGCCGAGGTGGTTTTTGAGCCGGTGGAGGAGGTGGCTTCCGTGGATATTGTGGGTGAGGGTTTTGATACCCTTTTTACTGATAAGGACCCTGCTGGGGTTGTTTTAGCCTTTGGTATTGGTTCTGGTATGGTGTTTGGTTGTAGCTGGGCGGTCGCTGGGGCGAAGGATTCTGATGCTGTTGGCCCCAACCTGTGTTTTGTTGATCTTTCCATGCTGAGTTCTGGTACTGCTGGTACTGTTTGGGCCCTCGATTTTGGGCAACATAACTCACCTCGCTCTTCGAAGGGCCTCCAGTCGAACCCGGGAATTCTCCCATGATGTGGTTATCACCATAGTCACCACATGATGGATGGTTCGCCGCATGAACTTGAGATGCTCCTTTGAGGTTCAATGCGTCGATTTTCATGGACATAGCATCCAACTGAGCAGCTAACATAGTGGTAGCTTCAATATTGTGCATACCTCGCTTTTGAGTCACCCGCTCGGAGTGCCACTTGAAGCTGTTGGATGACATGTCTTCCAGTAGTTCGAATAGTTCTTCGGGGGATTTCCTCATTACCGTGCCTCCAGCAGCAGCGTCCACCACAGACTTGGTATTTGTTGTAAGTCCTCTGTAAAAGGTATGGACATGAATCCAATGTGAGATTCTGTGGTGTGGGAATTTTCGTAAAATTTCTTTGAAGCGTTCCCAGGACTCGTACAACGACTCAGAGTCGTGCTGCTGGAAATTATGGATCTCATTCCATTGTGTCACCATCTTCGATGGTGGAAATTACTTGGACAGGAACGCCTGGGCTAACTCCTCCCAGGTGAGGATAGATCGTTGTGGCAACCCATTTATCCAGTCTTTTGCCTTGTCCCATATAGAAAAAGGGAATAGGCGAAGAAGAATGGCGTCTTCGGACACACCGGTGTACCGAAAGGTGTCACAGATCTCCAGAAATTTGGAGAGATGGCCGTTTGGGTCCTCACTAGCCAGGCCTCCAAATTGGACTGTGTTCTAAATCAGCTGCATGATAACAGGCTTGATCTTGAAGTGTGGAGCCTAGATCGGAGGACGAATGATGCCCGTTTCAGCTCCGTGGATTGAAGGAAGTCCATACTCTATAAGGGTACGTCTTGGAGGTTGTTGCTGAAGGGATGGAGCTTGCATGAACTACTCCTAAGGGGCGAAGTATACTCGTGGTAAGAGTTGATGTGGCAGCTGTTGGTAACCCCTTTGGAGGAATTCCATGAATGCTCTAGGAGCCTGCTCTGGTAGACTAGTAGTGGGAGGCTGCTGATCTTGGTACTAATGCTCAGCCACAACATCTACGGCTGGTGCTCCCTATTCCTTGTTCTCCATGGCTTATGGTTGCTGGTTGTGAGTTTCTGTCCGTGTATGCTGGCGACGAAGCAAGGTCTGTTCGATTTTCGGGTCAAGAAGAACGGATTCCGAAGACTCGGCACTTCTAGATCGTGTAAGATGTCTAATCATACACTTTAAGCTTCTACACAATCAGAGCACAAATACCAGGCATAACAAGGAAAGAGCAAAAGAGAAAATTTGAAATGGGATTAGAAAAAGGATTTTTGATAATTTTTTATTTTTATTTTCACTTAAATCAAGTATTAACACAATTTAAATATTATCACTAAAACCAAAGATGTTCCCCGGCAACGGCCCCAAAATTCTGTCTCGCTTGTCATTGACTGAAGTTATATGCATCCCAAATTAATTACCCGTTCTTAGAACTTTAGCATAGCATAAGTTCGGGGTCGATCCACAAGGAACTATGGCGTGCATGAATTTAATTGAGTTAATATTTAATTAGGTGAAGTATGCAGAATTTAGAGTTAATTGGTTTGATTTTGGTTTTGGATTAAAACTATATTGTTTTACTTTGAAGAAATGATTAACAGTTTTAAAGAAAACAACGAGTGAATTTAAAGAGTTTAAAACGGGAAGAAAAGATGTGTCGGGGCTGTGGTGATTAAGGAGTTCTTATGCGGGTTTCTTAAATGGTTGTGTTGTTCATGATAATTCAACATTATGGATTTCCTTTTATTAGAAGATTTCATTGGTCTGGTTCCTCTTGTTTGAAATTAGAGATGTTGACTCATTGGTTCGGTAGTCAGTGTTCGTAATTCTTTATTAAGTTTAGTCCATTATTTGAATCGGTGAAATCTTTCCAATGGTCATGGATGATTTCACCGTTACTTTTCTTTTTTATCGCTGAGAATCCTTCCCTTTTTCCAACTTGGAATTCTCATTTATATATGACAGTGAATTAAGAAGAGTAAGATGAATTACAACGCACAAATATAGCTATATAAAACAACACAAAAATTACGATCCTTTCATCCACAACCCCAACATGAGAGGTTTAGTTATAGATAGAAAGCAGAAGAGAAATGAAACACGTGATACCTGACAGATTCATTGTGTAAGCGTTGCGGTAGGGTGTCGGAAGGCGGAATGGTGGAATGATGGCACCTCGGTGGCTTTGGAATGGCAGCAGAATGTCTCTTCTCCCCAAATGGTTTCTAACTCCCAAAATCCGAAGGCCAGGGCCTCTTTTTATAGAAAAATAAAGTACATGGTGTGTATAGAAAGTACACGCCGTGTACTTTTCGTCAATGTGCTTTGGCGCCAATTTCTCCACGGGTAGGCGGCCTAACACGCTGTCTTTGACTTTTGAACACGGCACCGCCTGGTGGTTGAGTGTACACGGTGTGTAGCGCCGCCATACACGGCGTGTAGTGTCCAAATTCAGCAACCAAATCCTTCTAGAATATCAGACATGGCGTGTATAGAAATGGAACACACCGTGTCTCCTTCAATGACCACATGGGCGTGTAGAACCTTCTTCAGCAACAACCGCTTCTAGAATGTAGTACACGACGTTTAGCGCCGCCATACACGGCGTGTAGCTTCTGCCTGGTGACATGGGCGTGTACTCCCTACTTCGGTCCGTGTCCCTGTCTGGATGTACATGATGTGTATAAAATTACATTCCATGTAGTTTCAAAATTTTCATAGACTTCCATTGATTCGTGTATTTAGCCAGAAAGCTCTTGAAAGTAAACAGAATCCCCAAAATCAATGAATATGTTCATGAAACAACATATATTTTCCGAAAACATGTTTTTATATTCAATTATATATATGGAAATGTATACACAAATTGGGTGCATCAAAGCCTTACCTTAGGTATAAATCACGTCAAGAAATCCTTTTGGTTCAAACCAGATGTATTTACCCGATTTAAAGGTAACGTCTTCCCCAAAGTTCTCTTCTTTTATTTTACATATTCACTCCCTATGCTCTTATTATTCATTGTTTATATAAAAAAACCAGTATCTTAAATATACTATGTTGTTTTTATGAGAAGGATTCAAACTACAGTTACACACACCTCCATTTAATGGATACGAACATACTGTTTCTATGTAAGGCGAATTGCTGCATCATGAAATGATGATTGTTCGATTGTCTCCTACTGCCTCTCACGGTGGAAATTATAGTGGAAATTTATTTATATGTGATATAATTATATTTATATTGTCTCTATGATTTTTTATTTTTTTTATAGCATACCTTTATGGTTTCCATAATGGGTAAATACGTTAATTTCATTTGAGGAAGTACGGACTACCACCCTCTTAAAGTGATATGGCTCGTTCATGACATATGTGGAACATGTAAAGGATGGAGTTACTAAAATTATATATAATAATATAATGGAATTATTCTATACCTATGTATCATTAAGTTTTCATTCCATTAAATAAGAAATAGAAATGAAAATAGCATTTATGCATACGTACGACTAACCGTCTCCATGGACAATGCATTTCATTTCTTATCTTAAAATGTTATGTACTATTATAAATACATATATATAATGGATATATATGATATATATGATATCTAAATTCTTTATATAATTCTAGAGATAATGGACTTTTGATCATAGGGATAACTTTTAATTATAGTAAGTTCATTTTTGACTCAAGTACCAAATATCGACAAAATGGCTGTTATTAACTTAAATGATTATGTAATGTTTATAATGTGTTAATAAGTAATATAAAAGGATTAATAAATTTGAAAAAGTTTTTTAATCAAGTAGAAATTAACTTTAGTTTATTATTAGAATATTAAAGAACGAACGAGTCAAGTCGAACCCGAGGTAAGGGACTTCGTCTCAGTCTCCTTTAATTGAGGAATCCTTTGATTTATACATGACTTTATTTTCTACAGTGTATAAAACCCTTTGACTTTTAATTTCAATAAAAGGGAATCTTTTCACTCTGAATATTTTTACTAAATGAAAAAAATAATGTTTCTTTTTAACATACGCGGTGACAATGACCATTCCGCCACCGCGAGCGTTATTTGAAATTTGGCTTCCGTAATAAGCTGTAATATTTTTTAAAAGGAAAATAAATTCCATATAATAGTTTAGGTATTTTGGTATTGAAAATGGTTTGATGATGTATTGATTATTTCAATATATTTAAATGATATATTATGATTGAAATGTGGAAATGTTATCTTTCCTTTAGGTTTGTTTGATGTGTAATGAATATGTCATGGTTCTTGGGCATTGGTTATGTATACAGGTTGTTCCATGATAAAACTAGGGTGGGTGAGCCCGATATAGCTCTCCAATGCATTGGGTAACGTGGAAGAGGTAAACATAAATGCTTCTCCTAAGAGATTTAGGGAATATACTATGATGGGTATTCTAAATTCGACTCCCTATGTAGCTGTGAAATCTGTAATGTAAGTATGTTTTGGATGCCACAAGTTACATTTACGATTTATGATTTCCATTTTTTATTCATAAATCTTACGATCTAGTGTGGTATGTTAGATATTGAAAAGTATGATTTCATTAACTTGAATGTATTAATGGAATAATGTTTTCTTTATTTATTTTATAATCTTTACTGAGATTTTTATGCTAATCCAAAGTTTTTTTGAAATGTTATTCATAGGACTTAAAGATGAATAGTGTTAAGGATGGGATCATGGAAAAGTCATGCTATCTAAAATATGGAACAAGACATGACTCTTTTTTTCAAGAGTTTTTATTTTACAAAAAAATAGATACTGAGCAGATGTTTATACTTTTTAAGATTTGAGATGTAATGTAATAGTTATGGCCCAATTCTCTAAAACTCTAAACCTGAAAATATCCCCAATATGAATTATTAAATAAATTAAAGATTATGTATTGTTTAAGTCTGGGTCCTTATAGTTGGTATCAGAGGTCGGTTTAGACAACATTAGGAGTTAGGGTATTGTTAAATTAATATCCATAAATTAATTTATGTTAATATTGAAATTATATAGAATTTGAATATTACCATGTTGCTTTGCCTAAGATATTTCAGTGTTTAGAATGGTTTTCCATAGAAAAAACATGGAAGATATGATGGGATGACATTATGAGGAAGACAACCTTCCAAATCAACAACCTGAGATGGTCAGAATTAGAACTAAACAGTTTGTTACAACGATGGAACAGTTGACTCAGACTCTAAATGATGGTGGTATCCGTGCATGATATCTACCAGATCAACCACATAGGAACATGTCAGTAGTGGAGCATTTCATGAGGCAACATCCCCCATCATTTAGAGGATCATTTGACCCCGTGATAGCTGAAGGTTGGATTAAATAACTGGATAATATTTTTGAAGTCATGGGGGTGTTCAGAAAATCAAAAGGTTAGTCTTTCTATTTACCATTTTGAAGTTGAAGCTGATCAGTGGTGGTCGATGGTGAAAAATATCAAGGATAGTGAGAAGATTTATTCTCTTGATTGAGATTAATTCAATGGTATGTTTCTTGCGAAATATTTTTCTAAGGTGGTTCATCTTAGGATGGAAAAACAATTCTTAGAATTGATGCAGGAAAATGACTCATTGGCTACTTATGAAGCAAAATTCACTTGATTAGAAAGGTATTCTCCAAATTTCATACGAGATATTGATTGTAAAATCAATCGTTTTTTACTTAGGATTAAATCCAATGTATCGAAAGGATTTAGCTTCTCGCATGTTCAAAAGTTATGAAAAGCTTTTTTGATGTGTGGAGAAGGTGGAAATGGAGTTTGAAAATGATCTAGTGTTCTTTGAAGAACAACAGAATAAGAGGTTGAGGTGGAAGATAAAAGGGATGAACTCTTCAAAAAAAAAATTATGGTAAGAAAATTAAGTTTACAGTTTGTGAAAATTTTGATAAAAAGCACGCTGGGGAATATCCTTTGAATTCAGGTAAGTATTATTGATTTGGTAAAATGGGACATAAGGCTCGTAATTACACTAAAAAAGATCAGGATAATGGTAAGAAAAAAATCTAATTTATAGTTAGTAATTTTTTTAAGTTCAATGAAATGGTTCATTATGAAAATGAGTGTCCAATGAAGAAATCTACCAAGGGAAAGAAGATAGAGTGAAATAATAAAGGGGTGGTGAAATACTTTGCAACTACTTCAGCAGATGTTGGGCCATCTAATGAAGTAGTATTAGGAGCACTGTTTGTTTATTAAGATTATGCCAAAGTGTTTTTTGATTCAGGTTCTATACACTCTTTCATTTATGAGAAGTTTTCTAATAAATTGATAATTCCATATCAAGATATGAATCCTGAAATTATGGTAAAAAAACCAGGAGAAAATTTTGAGACAAAAAAGAAATTATAAGATCCTTCATGTCCTTGTGTGCAGAAAGAATTGACCTGTAAACCATATTGTTTTTCCTGTAGTGGAGTTTGATTTTACTTTGGGTATATATTGTCTTTCTGTTTACCATGCTAAGATTGACTACATAACTAAGGAGTTTTATTTTCAGAAAGAATTTCAATTTGAGTACAATAATGAAACTTTATTTTTGATAACATATCAGGAATCTTAGAAACTAGTAAAAGATGGAAATGAATGCTACCCTGCACATATTGTTGAAAAAATGGAACTATTCAAATTAATGATGTGTCGGTGGTAAAGGAGTATCTTGATGTTTTTCTTAATGAGTTTCTTGGTATAACACCTGATTGGAAAGTTGAATTTACTGTTAACTTAGTTCATGATGCTAAGTCAATTTCAAAACCCCCTTATTGAATGGCTCAAATTGAACTTTTAGAGTTAAAGAAAATATTCCAAGAGTTATTAGATAAAGGTTTCATTCTACCTAGAACATCAGAAAGGGGTTCTCCTGTCTTGTTTGTTAAAAAGAAAGATAGTTCAATGATACTTTTAATTGATTATAGAGCATTGAATAACATCACTATTATGAACAAGTATCATTTTCCTCATATCAATGATTTGTTTGATCAGCTATAGGGAGATTAGTATTTTTTGATGATTTACTTGAGGTTGGGGTACCATCAGTTGAAAGTAAAGAAAGCAAAAATTCTATAGAATACATTTCATACTAGATATGACCATTATAATTTTGTAGTTATAAGTTTTGGTTTAACCAATGCACCTGCTATATACATGGATCTTATGAATAGAATTTTCTGTGAGTTCCTAGATAAGTTTGTGGTTGTGTTCATTGATGATATTTTGGTCTATTCCAAAAGTAAATAGGAACATAAAATTCATTTAAGGGTTGTCTTGCAAACCTTAATAGAAAATAAATAGCATGGAAAAATTCAGCAAGTGTGAGTTTTGTTTACAACAAATTTCTTTCTTTGGTCACATTGATTCAAAAAATGGCATAACTATTGATACTGCTAAAATAAAAGTTGTTGAAGAATGGACAAGACCTACTAATTTTACAGATATCGATATTTTTCTTGGTTTATCATGTTATTAACAGAGGTTTGTTGAAACTTTTTCATCGTTATCTATAACAATGACTAAGTTAACTAAAAAATATGTTAAGTTAATTTGGATAAAATAATGTGATGATTTTTTTTTGGGAATTGAAAATAAGATTAGTGAATGCTTTATTTTTGGTGCTGCCTTCCAAAAATGGTGAATTTTTTGTCTACAGTGATGCATCGTTGAAAGGAAATGGTTTTGTCTTAATGAAGAATGATCAGATAATTTCTTATGAATCACTTCAGTTGAAACCACACGAGTTAAATTACTCTACACATGATTTGGAATTAGCTGCTGTTGTTTTTTTACTTTAAAAATTTGCAGGCATCATCTTTATGGAGTAAAAATTGAAATATATACTGACCAAAAAAGTTTGAAGTATATATTTACTCAGAAATAATTGAACATGAGATAGAGAAGATGGCTAGAATTAATCAAGGATTATGATGACATGATCCATTACCATATGGGAAAGGTGAATAAAGTGGCTGATGCTTTGAGTCGAAAGTGTAATGCTATATTAACCACATTAAGTTTGAAACAAGATCATTTGATTACTGATTTGATGAACTTTGTCATAGAAGTTGTTGGTGCAGGAAATTCCTCTGTGTTGTTTCATGTGTTAGTGAAATTATCTCTATCAGACAGAATTAAGCAAGCTCAAAAGTAATACAAGGAGTTACAGAAAAAGGTAGAGTTGGTTTATAAGGGTAAGTTACCTAAATTTACCGTTGATAATGATTGTGTTTTAAGGTCTGGGAAGAGATTATGTGTTCCTTATGAATCACAGTTGAAGAAAGAGTTATTATGTGAAGCCCATAGTTCTCCATTTTCTATTCATCCCGACAGTACTAATATGTAAAGAGATCTTCAGGAGTATTACTGGTGGGATAGAATGAGAAGATATATTGCTGACTTTACTATGAAGTGTTTTACTTTTCAATAGGTTAAAGTAGATAAAACGTTACCAAAAGGGATGCTTCAGGAATTACTAGTGTAGGAGTGTAAATGGAAAAATATATCCATGGACTTCATTGTGGGATTAACAAACAAATATCTAGGTAATAGTGCAATCTGGGTTATTGTTGATCGATTGACTAAATATGCTCATTTCCTTCCTATTCAAGATTCTTTTTATCTAGATAAACTTTCTTGGTTGTTTGTTAAAGAGATAGTTAGGTTGCATGGATTTCTCCTCTCCATTGTATCTAATCGTGATCCCAGGTTGACTTCTAGATTTTGGAAAGGCCTTCATAAGTCATTGTGTTCTGAATTAAATTTTAGTACAAATTTTCATCCTCAATCATATGGGAAGTTAGAACGAACAATTCAGACATTTGAAGATATGATACATGCTTGCTCAATGGATTACCAGGTAAGTTGGGACCAACATATTTCTTTGGTTGAATTTTCTTATAATAACAGTTTTCATTTCAGTGTACAGATGGCACCATTTGAGGCATTGTATGGAAAGAGATGTCAAAATCCATCTTTTTGGGATGAATTAGGTTAAAGGAAATTGATGAGACCAGAATTGGTAGAAGATATGGTAGAAAGAGTCCAATTTATTCAGAATCACGTGTGAATAGATCAGAGTAGGAAGAAAAGTTATGCGGATAACCAGATGAAGGATATTTCATTTGAGGTAGGTGATCATGTCTTTCTTGAAGTTTCTCCATGGAGAAGTCTGATGCGTTTTGGAAAGAAGGAAAAGCTGAGTTTGAGGTTCATTAGACCCTATGAAATCCTAGAGAAAGTTGGATCAGTTGCCTAAAAGGTTTCTTTACCTCCACAATTATCCTAGGTACATAATTTTTTTCATGTTTCAATGTTGAGAAATTATATGCCGGATCCATCTCATGTTTTGAGTCTAGAGGTAGTTCAGTCGGAAGAGAATATCACTTATGAAGAACAACTATTCTAGATTCTTGACCGAAGAGAGCAAGTGTTGCAGAATAAGGTAATTCACTAGGTAAAGGTTTTTTAGAATAATTATATTGTTGAAGAGGAAACATGGGAATCTGAGAATTCTATGAGGGATAAATACCCCCATTTATTTGATAAGTGAATAAAATTGCGAGGATGAAATTTCGAAATGGGGGAAGGATGAAGCATCCCAAGTAAATAAAGAATATGAAATTTTAATATTTATTAATATTTTTTAATTAAATATTAATTTTACTTTAAAGGGGATGATATGTTCGATGGAGTATCCGAAACGCAATAACGGGTTTCTTTGAAACCTTATGTTGCACACAACATTGAGTTATACGGAAAAATAATATAATAATATTATTATTTTAAATAGTAGTTAACTCATAGCTGTTGTATTGGAAGGAATGAATACAACTAACTAAAATATGATTATAAATGTTTTTTTAAATATTTTTACATTTAACCAATAAAAGTTATAATCTTCAAATGAGAATGAATCTAATTTAAACAAAAACACTATAATATTTTTTAAATGGTTAATTTAACACCTTTTGATGGAGAACCCTTTTTAAATATATTTTTTTGTCACTTTTATATGTTATATTTGACAAAATAATATTCTTCTTTAGAATCTGGACATCAAATTTTACTTTGGAAGAAATTTTGATATTTTTCTGATAATGTTCATTTTTATGAATAATGAAAAATAATGCATTTTATTTCAAAACTGCCTTTTAATATAATTTATTTATATAGTTATATTGTTAATTTAATTATTATTAAAGTTTAATTGGATTATAATTTTACCAGTTAATCTAATGTTGGTCATTGGAGGTAATTTTACTCTTAATTTTTATATAAACAAAGGTAAATCTTTTGATAGTTATTATTTCTTAAAAACACGCTTTTTGTTTTGATAAGAAGAATTAATTTTAAATTAATTTTTTCCACTTATATGTTTTGAATTTGGAAAAATGGATTCTATATTTGGAATTAGGAGGTCCAAATTGTGTAAATAGGTAACTTTTTTTTTTAGAAATTATGAATATTTACTTCAGTAAATATTTAACATACGAGGATTAAAGAGTAAATCTGGTAAATAAGGGTGAAAAATAATATTATAATAATATTAAATTTCCATTACAATTGTCCTAAACCTATTGGATGATACATTTCCGACCATGTTCATCCTTGGGTCGATTTTGAGACCCCATGTAGCCACATGGAAGTGATAATTACACTTTATATTAATTAATTTAAAGTAAAAACAAAAATAGCAAAAACATGAATCTTTTTTCTAAAATTTTATTATATTGGGTTATATAAGTTATATCTTTGACTATAAATATTATTTGGAAATGTAAAATGATTTAATACATCATGTTATTTTATTTATATTTTTTATACATTAAGTAAAAAAATTTAATTATGACACAATGGTGATGCAGTAACTACTTCATTAATAAAGGATTCAAATAAATGATATTATAAATATTAAAATAAATTTATTTTGAACTTTTTTATGCCATACAGATATTTTATAGATTATGATGACTTGTTAACTTTGAATTAATGATGGTTTTTTTCGAAATAATCAAGTTGTTTTGGATCTTTTTAAAAAGTCATGATATGAATAGTATTAAAATTGACATAAAAGAGTTTTTAAATAAATCAATATTTTATTAAATGATAAAATGGTTCTAAAAATATAATATTTAGGAAAATGAAATATATTATGATAACAATGTAATTAATGATCCATTTTGGGTCTATTGGAATTTTATAGTAAATATATTAACCATATTGTATGAATATATAAGTGGACGTGGTAAAAGTTAAATAAGTTGACAAAGGGTTAAATAAAAACTATAAGGATTAAAAAATATCCAAAACAAGTCCAATTCTTATTTGATGATTTTATTTCGACTTATATACACCTTATCTTTGAATTAAATAAGTTTTGGACATTTATAAATTGAAAATCATTATATAATAAAATAATATTTTCAAACTTTCCTAAAGAGCCCCTCCTCCCCCTTATAAAAATCCATCACCTCAAACCCTTACTCACAGCTCTCAATACCCCTTGGATCATCCAAAACTTTCTCAAATAAGATATAAATATCCCAATATTTCTCCTAGAATCCTTACCTTAGGCAGAAAGAACTTCAAGAAAGCCTTTTGGTTCAAACCAAAGGGAGTTACCCGATTTAAAGGTAACATCTTCCCTCAAGTTCCCTTGTTTTATTTTAATTATTCACTCCCTATGCACTTCTTAATAATTGTTTACATAAAAAACTAGTATCCTCAATATACTAGTTTTTTTATGAGATGGATTAAAAATACACTCACACACACCTCTATCTAATTGATACGAACATATAGTTTCTGTGTACAGAGAACTGCTTCCTCACAAAACAATGATTGTTCGATTATCTCCTACCGTATCTCACTATGTACATTGTGATGGGAATTTATTTATATGTGATATATATTAATTTATATTTTCTCTATTATTTTTTATTTTTCATTTATATCATACCTTTATGGTTTTCATAATGGGTAAATACGATAATTTCATTTGAGGATGTGCGAACTATCGCCCCCTCAAAGTGATATGACTCATTCACGCCATACATGGAATGTGTAAAGGATGGAGTTACTGAAATTATATGTGATAATATACTGGAATTATAATATACTTATGTATCATTAATTTTTCATTCCATTAAATATGAAATAGAAATGAAGGTAGCGTTCATGTGTACGTACGACCTACCATCTCCAGGAACGGTGCATTTAATTTCTTATCACAAAAAGATATGTACTATAATAAATACATATATATACTAGAAATATATGTTATATATGTTATCTAAATTATGAATATTATTATGTAGATAATGGAATTTTTACGACATGAACAACTTTTAATTATAAGAAGTTCATTTTTGACTCGAGTACAAAATATCGAAAAAATAACCATTAATAAGTTAAATGATTATGTAATGTTCATAACATGGTAATACGTAATATAAAAGTAATAATAAACATGAAAAGTTTTCTAATAAAGTATAAATTATCTTTAGTTTATTATTCAGGATATTAAAGAACAAACAAGTCAAGTCAGACACAAGGTAAGGGACTTTGTCTCCATCTCCTTTCATTGAGGAATCCATTGATATATACATGACATTATTTTATATAGTGTATAATACCATTTTAATTTTAATTTCATTCAAAGGGAATATTTTCTCTATGACGTGTTTTACTAAATGATAAAAATAATGTTTCTTTTTAACGTACGTGGTGACAATGACCTTTCCGCTGCTGCTAGCGTTATTTGATATTTGGCTTCCTTAACAAGCCGTAATGTTTTTTGAAAGGAAAATAAATACCATATACTATTTTACACATTTTGGTTTTGAAAATAGTTTTGATGATGGATTTTTTATGTCAATATATTTAAATGATATATTTTGATTGAATTGTGGAAATTTTATCTTTCCTTTATGTTTGTTTTATGTGTTATGAATATGTTATGGTTCTTGGGCATTGTTTACGTATATGGGTGTTTCCTTGATAAACCTAGGATGGGTGAGCGGAGATAGCTCTCCAATGAAATGGGTAACACGATCGGGGTAAATGTAAAGGCTTCTCCTAAGATATTTAGGGAATATACTGTGATGGGTATTCCAAATGGAACTCCCCACATTAATGTGAAATCTATAACGTAAGTATGTTATAGATGCCACAAGTTACCTTTATGATTTATTATTTCCATTTGTTATTCATAAATCTTATGTTCTAGTGTCGTATGTTAATGATTGAAAAGTATGATTTCATTTAATTTTATGTATTGGTGGACTAATGTTTTCTTTTTATTATTTTATAATCCTTACTGATAGTTTTATGCTCATATCAAGTTTATTGATATTTTTTTTCACGAGAATTAAAGATGAATAGGGTGAAGGATGAGATCATGGAAAATTCGTGCTATATAAAATATGAAACTAGACATGACTCGTTTTTTCAAGAGTTTTTATTTTATGAAAAAATGCATACTCAGTAGACGTGTCTAATTTATAATATTTGAGATGCAATGTAATAGTTATGGCCTAATTCTCTAAAAATATAATCTTGAAAAGATACCAAATGTGAATTATTAACTTAATTCATGATTATGTTTTGTTTAAGATCGGGTCCTTATACTAGTAATGTTTGTTTCATCCACAATTATTTTCTACAGCAGTTACCTTTGTCTATGTATGCATCTTTTGTAGTAGATAGTGCAACACAAATTTGTTTCTCACCACACCAAAAACTAGAGACTTTCCCAAAAGGTTACATGTTTTAGAGGTTCGTTTTTTATCCAAATTTCAACCACCAAATTAAGAATCTAAATTACTAACTAGGTCAAATTATTATCTTATAGGGTAGAAAATTCCAAAATTGGTTGTATATTTGAGGTATTTGAAAAATATTTTTACATCAACTAAGTGTGTCTCTTTTGGATTTTCTTGAAAACTTACACACATACACACACTAAACATAATGTTAGGTCAATGAGATGTTAATTAGATAAGACATAAAATAATACCACTGTAATTGGATTGATCCACCAATTTGAAAGCTTCATCAATATCCAACTTATAGGTGGTACTCATACGAATATCACTACTCTTAGTTCCATCCAATGAAAAAAAATTAAATGGTATTTTGTATATTTAAATTGATTTAAAATAATTAATTCTTTATTTTGAAAAATATGAAAGCCAAGAAAGAATTTTTGTTTAACCATTGAACACATTTCAGATTCATTTTTCATCATTTTTAAAAATTCAATACATAAATAATTGTTATAAGATCAAAAAATAATATCATCCACATAAATTTTAAAAAATGAACCTATTTTTAAATTCTTTTTATAAATATGTTTGGACAAGATATACCTTTTGAAAATCCTTTTGAAATATGAAAAGAGTTGTTCCTATCATACCAACTTCAAGGGTCTTGTTTTAAACTATATAATTTTTTTTTAATTTGAAATGACAATTTGGAAATTGAGGATTTCAAATTATAGGTGGTTGTTCAATAATAATATCCTGAACCACATACCCTTTAAAGAATGAACTTTTGAAATCCATTTTATATAGTTTGAAATCTGTATGGGTGGAATAGGATTGCAGTATTCTAATGGATTCTTGTTTGGATACAAGTGAGAAGGTTTCTTCATAGTCTATACCCTCTTCTGGACTATACCCTTGTGCAACTAGTCAATACTTATTTCATACAATTGTTAGAGATTCATCAACCTTGTTTCTAAATACCAATTTAGTTCCTATAGTTAAGCAGTATTTGGGCCTATCAACAAGTTCACATACATTATTTATTTAAAACGGATTAAGTTTTCCATTCAAATCTATTGCCTAGAATTCATCATTAATTAAATCATTGAGGTTCTTAGGTTCAAGTTGTGACAAGAATGCATGATGTACAACCTCGTTTTTTAGAGAATCTATAGTTTATGTATCTCTATCTATGTCTCAAAAAATAACATATAAAAGATGGTATTTGGGAGTCTTAATAGCTCTATAAAAATAAGGGATGGACACCTCAGGGTCTTTTACAGCTTCAGGTTTGGGCTCTTTATGTTCCTTAGAACTATATGAACTTTTTTCATGTCTTATAGTAGAATCAAAAGGTTTAGAATTTAAATTAAAATTTTATAAACAATCCTCAAGGTTTTATAAAGGATTAGTAGACTCATGTGGATCCATCTCATCAATATTTACAGGGAAAGACTCTTCCATAGTCTTGGTTCAATTGTTAAAAACACTATAGGATTTATTCGAAGTTGAATAACCAAGTAAAATTCCTCTATTTATTTTTGAGAAAATTTTTTCAATATTATCCTCAATGATAATAATAAATATATTTCAACTAAAAAATATAAAGTAATATACCTTAAGATTTATATTATTCCAATGTTCATAGGGGGTTTTATTAAATATAGGTCTAATTAAATCTCTGTAAATTATATAGCAGGATATATTCATATCCACTTCCCAAAAGTAGATAATTAATTCATACTAACTATGCATAGCCTGGGATATACCTTGAAGTTTTAGATTTCTTATTTCTATAACTCCATCCATTTGAGGGGTCCCAAGAGTCGAGAAGTTAAGGTCAAATCCATTATGTGAGAAAAAGGATTCAAAGTCATGATTTTAAAAATCACAACCACAATCACTTCTTAAGGTCTTAATTCTAAGTTCGGTTAGGTTTTCTATTTATTTAGCATACATGGTAAAATAAGAACAAGATTAACTTTTGTGAGATAAAATGAATACCCATGTAAACCAAGAAAAGTCATATACAAGTACACAGACATAATACTTCCCATTTAATCTAGAAAATCTGGATGGTCCAAAAAAATCCATGTGAACCAACTAAAGAGGTTGAGATGTTGAAAATTCTTTATTTTATTTAAATTAAATATTCTACTATTTCCCTTTTTTATGGGGGTTACATACATTTTCATTTGTAAATTCAATTACGGGTAGATCCATGACTAACCGTTTCCATGTAACATTTCTAAGTGAGTTAATTTTACAGTGGCATAGTTTCCTATTCAAAATATGATATTCTATATGAAAGTAACTTAAGAAAGAAACATTTTAAGAAATTAAAGAATCAAGATAAAAAATATACACATTATCATTTATCAAGGAAGTAAATACTAATGAATTTTTATAATTAAAAACAATACATTTATTGTTTTCAAACATCACATGAAAACCATCATAAAAAAATTGTGTAATACTATGAAAATTATAATTTAATCCATCAACAAAAAGTACTTTATAAATTAAAACTAAGTTAGTGTTACTAATTTTTCCACATCCAATTATCTTTTCTCTAGCATTATCACCCAGGGTAATATGACCACCATCCACCATTATATGGTTCTTGAAGCTCAATTAGTCTCTTATCATAAATCTATAATAGTCACCATCCAAGTACCATAGATTTCTAAATGAGATCATTAAGAATATTTCCTATAGAACAAAGTTTTTACAAAGAATTAATTTCGTACCTAGATCTTATTGGGTCTTGATATGACAGTGATTAGGGACATAGGAACCCAAATTTTATTTATGGGTTTCCATAAAGTAGAATATATATTTTTTTAAATACAAACATTATATCATCTTCTTGAATAATAAATAGTAGTAGAATGTATATAATTAAACAAAGGATCAAATGTACACTTAATAACTCTTCTATGTCTAGGTTGATATCATACACCAATAACTTAGGATAATTTTTCCCTAATATTTAAGTTATATTTTATCTTCCATTATTAAATTTCTCTAAATATTTATTTAGTTTCTAAATTTAAAATTTAAATTCAGTAGTTTCTTTCAAAATTGAGCATTCTTTTCTTTCTATACAGTCATATCAAATTTAATATTAACAGATAAAACATTGTATTGTTTTCTTCAGAATTTTGTATGTTTCATTGAGTTAATTAAAATTATATTAAATCATATTGAAATACTCATATATTTACTCTTTTTAAATACCATTATCATTTTAATTTTTAGAGTGATCAGAATTGAGTAAACTAAATACAACATGTAGCATAGATAATTTTTTTATGAAGCACATATTTACTCTTTTAGGATTTTCTTCATGAGTAGAATCCAAGTCAATAGAGCCATCCTCAAAGGAATTATGTGGCTTTCATGGATATATTATACTTCCTATATTTTTACTCATACTTATTATTGTATTTAAACTTAGGACCATCAACATTTATATATTCATTTCTCTTACATTCATAACAGGTAATATCATTTGAGTTTTCATATCTTTTCCCATTTTTTACAATTTATGATATTGTATAACTTTCCTTTGTAACCCAGCTTCCTGATGAATTTATTCTTCTCATATAAATTTTTAAATCTTCTAGCTAAATGGAATATTTTCTCATCACTGTCAGATGGCGATTCGTCATCATTGGAACTTTCAATTTGTACCTTCTCTTTATATTTTTATTTTCATATATTATTATTTAAGGCTAAAAATTTTCTTTTATGTTCATCATCCTCTTCATGATTTACCTTGAGCTATTCTTCATACATCATAAACTTTCCAATCAATTTCTTGATAGGGAGTTTAATGATGCCTTATGATTACCTTATGAACAAATATGTCTCTCTCCATCTCTCTCGAAGACACTCAATAGTCTCATGATTTGGACTTTATTTGAAACTGGATTTACTAAGGAGCTCATTGTATTGAATATTTCATTGAACTGAAGATACATATCATAAATTTACTCATCATATTTCATTTTAAAAGTATTATATTTAAATTTATAAGTGTTTAATCTCATTTATTTAATAATCGTAGTTCTTTCATGTGAAATAGATAAAGTATGCCAAATTTCAAAGGCAGTTTTATAAGTAGATATCTTATTTAATTGTTCATCCCCTAAGGAACAATAATGGGAATTTATAAATTTGAAATTGTTAATATAATAAATTTTGGTTACATCATCCTATTATTTTCCAAGAGTCTTAGGTAAATCATATTTTTCCTTTATAGAAGACAAAAATTTAAAAACCCATACTTTCAATATGCATTTTCATCTTCATTTTCCATTCATCATAGTTATTTCCTTCAAAGAAAGAAGGTATGTTATTAGAATAACTTTCTTATATATTACCCATTTAATGAACTAAATTTAGATATGACAAAAATTTAAGATTTCTAAAATACAGTTAAAATCACAGTTCAAATGATTTTGAAAACCCTTTAGAACCAAATGTTGGTTGGAGTGTGTATATCAGGAGGGGGGGGGGGTGAATTGAGTTGCCCATAATTTTTTTTGTCTAAAACAAGTTTAAAATGAAATTCACCAATTAATTAAAATAAATTAACTTAATCAAAACCTTTTATAAACAATAATTAAGACTAACTATCAAAGTAATAGTTTTTTATATTTTTAAAAAAATTATTTTTAGAGATTATAAATAAAATGAAACAAAAAACAAAGCAGAATAAAAACAAGAGGTTAAGTCTCTAGTAAACACCTAATCCTATCCACTTGGAAATCATCTTAATCCAAGAATATTATATAAAATAATATTTGACCTACAACCTAGATTAGGTATACAAAAACAAAAAATCTTTCCATGCCACACATGGACCTCTTCCATAACACTATGGAGTATCTTCAAGTTTAAGCTTAGGAGAAACTGTTCATGTATAAAATACAGAGTAAGAACACACTTACCATAATGTAAAGAAAATAAATATAAAGAGAAAATAAAAATATGTAGATTTATTTTGTTTCTCTATCTAGTATTCTTTTGAGATTTTTACTCCTTGAATTTTTCTTTAAATGAAGCATGAGTCAGGTTTTTGAAAATCATAGAAAAATAGAGTGTTGTGAAATCTTTTTGTTCTGACTGAGGGAATGATATAAATGTTCGATGTGCTCTACTTTCTTGGTAGAAAATATACATCATGTAACATCACATCAAGTGGAAATACACATGTATACGTGAATATATCTATGTTTATTAGTGTGTCTTTTAGTTCAATGTGTATCCATATGAGAGAGTATACTCTTTCTTTTAATAGAAATATTCAAGGAGAATCATCTGGATTCTCTACCCCTTAATTTCACGCCTAAAACACACTTTAATGCATTCATAAAATAGTTTATGAACAATCATTAAAATAAATATCCACAAAAAATTTGATAATATAGCTATTAGAGATATTTTACTCAAAATTAATAAAAATAGTGGCATTGAATTATTTGAGTGGTGATACAAATCTTGTGGCGAGTCATCCAAAAAGTGACTTGGGATGGTGGTGAGTCCTGCAAACAGTGACTCATCTCAATAGTAAATAGTTCCAATAATTTTCAAAATTTACAGTCTAGTAGAATGTAGAGTAATGGTAGGTCATCCTCTAGTAGTAGGTATTTCTCTTACTTAGCTAATTTTGTATCCTGATATTGACTCATTTCTATGGGTATGTATTTTCCATACTTTTTCAAATTTACATGAGTCATATCCAATGGTAGGTGTTTTCAAAACATATCCAAATTTATTATTAAAAAACGTTTTATAGATGATGGTGACTCTTTCCCATGCTTTACCATATTTTCACCCTAATAGTGAGTCATCCCCACTGATGAGTTAGCCCTGACGGTGACTTATCTTCAACAATGAGTCATTTCTGGTGGTGAGTGTTCTAATCACTTATGAGAATTTATCACGAAATTTACTTATATAATAAAATTCTTCCATGACACATAAAACACATTAACATCATAAGAAACATGATTTATTGATCCTTAAAACATGTTTGCAAACACTAGGTAATATTCATGGTAATTGGTGATTATGGAAATTAAATTTCATTGATAAATGTTTTAGGTTACTTATTTATCCACCTATCAGTTCTATTTCATCTAGAAGGACTATATATATACAAGTATACTTATCAAATTTTGGAATGTGTAAAAAATTTATAATTTCAAGGTGAATTAAAAATGGGATATATGAAATTATTTAAATAATATCCCATATAATTATTTAGATAAATAATGTGGCTATGAGATGGGTCAAAAAATTATGAAAATTTATCATTCCTCCAAAAAATACCACATAAATTCTATTTATGTAAACCAAGAATAAATAATCTACAAATTTTTTTTTCTTACTGACATTTTATTTTTAATCAATTGGAATATATGAATATATTCTGAATAGTAAGATGATAAAAAAACCACTTTAAAGGAAAATAAAAGATGGAAATTGATTTATTTTACCTATTGAATTGAAATTCTTGGGACCCCACCACTCATATAGTAGATCATTGACTATCCCACATCCCCAAGGTTTTATATACCTTTGGTTACAAGTTTTTTCAATGGTCGCTCTAAATCCAAAATAATAAGTTTAGAACAATAATGATGATCTAGGTTTCTATACTGGTTCAACCACTCCAATTTCAGAATTTTACTATTCTCATGTGATTTGGTAATGCTATTGAAAGAATATTGTAGGTTTATTAGTGGAAATTAACTAGGAAAATTCCAATCCATCCAAAAGAATTTATCAAATTAGATCAATGTCATCCTCACCTAGACTATGTATGGTTTAGTTTCTAAGAAAGTAATGACATTATAAAAATGATTATTTATGAGATTTAAATGGATTTATATCATTAATGTGAGCTGTAGGGGCATGTTAATGATTATTTCTTTAAGTGGAAAGTGTAATAATTTGTAGTTCTAGGATGATATATAGAGAACTTAGTAGGGTCCCCTGAGACAATCTAGTAGCTAGTTATTTTTTCATCATGAATGTTTCTTTTCAATGATTGTTTATACGGTGGTGGAACCAGTAGAGGATGATTTGGAAATCCCCTACCAAATATATGGTTTTAACCTTGATGATTATTCTCATGGAATGTTACAGTGTTTTGGTAACATGGAATGGATATTTTTCTTGGAAGTGTGTGATGTTTATGATCCTAATTATGGGTTTCAATATGTTCAGTAGTTCATATTGTGTACACAGTGTGGTTTATATTGGTTATGTTTTCTCAATTCATAGAATAAATGGAATGTGACGGTTTTTGGGATGGTTTGGTATAGCTTTTTCACTCACACTATTGCAAACAATGAACACTGGTTGGATCCTATAGGTTTTAATAAATTTTGGTTTGTCAAATCGATGATTAAGGTTTTTTGATGTGTTTTCCCACTGGTTAGGTTGATGAGGATGATGGGACTTCACGTTAGGGTACATGTCTCAAGATAGTTTGAATCTTGAGGTGATGATGTGTGATTGTTTTTAAATTTTGAATTGTTTGAATAGGCCATTGGCTGAATATTTTAGTTTGTGTTTGTTTTGGGTGTTTTCAGGTCACATAGGTGGACCAACTGGCATTCGAGTATCCCATTTGAGATATTGTACAAGGTTGTATTTTATGATTATTCATTTTTTTGGTTTTTTTAAACGTTTTTCCTTAATCATAAAGTGAATTTTTTTAAAATAAAAAAACAGAATCTGGATATTTTTTTATTCATAGGAGGGAACATATCCAACCAAAGGAAATGCTATTGTTTTTTATTCTATCTGAAATAAATATATTACTACCACATAGGTATGTGACTAAATTCAGTATATTATTAATAATAGGCTTTAAAATACTATGGTTATTCATTATAAACTAAGAGTTTTATAGGATTTAGTGGCACACTAGAATAGTTAATTATTTTTGTAACTCAATAATGTAAAATGATTAATGATATTTTAGGTTTGGGTGAAGATAAATAACTATATGCAAATAAGGTTTGTGATTTTTAAAACAAGGAGAATGAGATGGTTAAAGTCATTTTAGAGCAATACATACCTAATTTACAAGGCCACAACATGAATCTATCTCCCTTGACATATAATCAAAACATTCCATACATGAATATATCTTTTGAAAACATTGTTAAATAAGGGTGAAGTAGGAAACTTTTTATGGACAATGATTTAAAGAATAGGAAGGGATATGACCATGGTAATAGGAAACCACTAATATTAAAAAAATCTCTTTCATCATGTTGGATGGAATGATTCTTCTTATTCATCCACTAAGTGGAAGACCTGGGATGAAGAAGCAAGATGTAACTATTATAAATTCAAGATGAAAGTGGGATCATCCGGTGACTAGTGTCTTTAGTAATTCTATATGAGTTAATACTATAAAAGTTTTATCAGCCGAGTCACCGTATTTACGGGTATGAAAAATGAAGAAGTAAATTTGATCTTTAAATTCAGGAAAGTATTGGGAGGTATGTTATCTACTATTTTGGTTTCCTTTATTGGTTGATATAATCCACTCCAATATACTTTTTATGGTGTTTTTCTATTTTTGGGGTAGTTATTGGTGTTTTGCTATGGTGATTTAGTAATGGGTGATTTTGGTGTTACGTATTGGCTGTTTTTTGGATTTAATTTTAAGGGTTACCACGTAACCCATTAAAGTGGTTTTATTATAATTAAAAAATGTGATTGGTGGAGTGTTATTATATTATAAATTATTTCTTTCGGGAACATAATTTTTAAATAATTAATATAAAAGAAAAAATATGACTTTATTGGATATGTTCCAATCATTAATGAGTCATGTTGACCAACTTACTTCCTTTAAGGGACATGCATTGGAAAAAACTATCTTATACAAAACCATATTCCATCCAATGTAATGAAAAATATTATATATATGATATTGAATTAGTTTTGTATTAAATTGTTTTCCCTAAATATTTGGGACCATGAAGAATACTGTAATCATATGAAGTACTTAAATTTAGGAACCAAATCACTTATGTGTCTGTTTATTTGTTATCCCTACAATAAAATGAGTTTTTAGTTTAATGACCCCTAACAACATAAAATTTTTATAGATCACAGTTCCTTTTTTTCTAAAAAAATGAATTCACTTCTTAGGACATATAGTTGGAAGAAATTAATGATTGAAAACTTTTATAGACCAATCAAAAAATTAAATGAATGCTATATGTGACATGGTTCCAAAAGGTATGGTATAATAAGAAAAAACTCAGTATACATAATAAATAATAATTTCAAGTAAAATTTTCTATATTCTTGAGTGGTATAGAATTTTTATAGGCTAATATGAAGATCTTATTATCATCGATTACAGAACAACCAACTATGAATAATTCATTTCAATTCCTAAATCGAAGAAATTTATTGGATCTATAAAGACTGATATAGAATATATGTTCCCCAATAAACCGTAAAATTATATATATATAATCAATGATTCAATACCATTAGGATCCGTCTTTAGGAGAAAGACAAACATGGATTCTGAAATATATTCATTTATGGAATGATTTGTTCTAAAAAGATTCAAAAAAATTTATAATACTATAACGAAATATAATCACCCATGATAGTGATTAAATACATCAAAACCGTCCTTTCTATTAAAACATTATATGTTTATGAGATATATAAGATTGATATCAAAACTATATTTCTCAGTTTGGAACTTACTCGAGGACATGTTTATGACAAAACATTTGGGTTTTACCAATCTGACTAATTATATAAATGTGTGGAAGCTAAAAAGAACCATTTATATATAAAACAGAAGTTCTCAAAGAAATTATATTCAATTTAATGATCCAATAAAGGATAATAGATTCATAAATAATGAATATCATCCCTATATATATAATTTTATTAGTTGTATTTTAATGAAATTCCTAGCTTACACTCTATAAAATCATTTCTTTGAAAAATCTTCTCGATGAATGACTTAAGAAAAATATTATACATTTTAGGTACTAGGATCATTTTATATAGATAGAAGATTCTTCTTAGGTTATGTTTCGTTATATATATGGGTAAACTATAAAATGTATTTAAAATGATTCCCAAAGAATATATATATACCAATAGTGCATGAAATTAGTCTTTTAAAGGATCAATATCTTTATTATAATGAAGAAATGAAATTCATGGATATATTCTCTTTCATGTATTTTATGTAATTATATGTCATATACTTGGATCATGCTAAGTAATACCAAATTGTTAATAATTTATGGTTTTTTATAGGTACTATTAGTTGGAATTATTTCATGTAAATAATAAGTGGTTGAATCAATAACAAAATAAAAATACATAAAAACATTGGATATAATTAATGAGTTTATTTATATTAATAATTTTATTATTTTACTTGAGTTTATCCAAATCAAATTAATTAAATAATCCAATAAACCTTGATCTCAATAGAAATCCAAAAATATCATCTCATTCAGGACAACGTAAATCATGGCGATGTATAAATAATGTATTTTTTTTATATTATGATATATAAAATCATTTTAGGAGATATATGAGGGACATATATAATCTATAAGTATTGGATAAATTATAAATTGGATATATTCTAAGTTAAATATGATAAAAATTATGTTCTATAGATTAATCATGGGATAATAATTTGCGACAATGGTTATATCATGTATTACAATGAATTCTTTAAATATCCTTACTTTATGTTCTATTGATTTAAAATAGTATATTGTGTTATTAATCCTCCTAAAAATAATGTTTCATATTCTATAATTAACCATATAAAATCCTAAAAGTAATGATTCTGATGAAAATTTACTATTAATGGTACTTGTATACATTTATCTCAACAAGGTTATCGCATGGGTTATAGGCGAGACCCATTGAATCTGATCTTCATTGACATAAGAAACACAACATGGATTATCCCATTTATATATTAGGTGTATCTATAGTGGGATTATATTCATGTATTGTTCTAATAGTAAATTTCATAGAAAATAGAAACTTGATTTAATATACACATGGGAAATGAGATCACACAAAACCTTTTATTAATTATATCATGGATATGAATTAGATTCATAATGAATACATATAATATAAAATGATAAAACAAGTCATAAAATGATCTTTATAAATGATGGAGTTATTTATCTAAATGGTTTAAATAATTTCTTGATATTTATTTTGATTAAAATAATAAATAAAAATAATATAATATGTTTAAAATATATCTATTTTAAACCTAAAATTATATACATATATGTGTCTATGAGTGGGATATATTTTTATAAATGTTTACAAAGATTTAATATATATAATTATTAAAATAATTAAACAAATCTAATTATATATATGTGATATATATATAAATATTTATAAAATAAGTTAATTATTAATATATGGTTGTGATTTATTAAACTATATTTGGTAGACATGGAAAATTCAAATTTATCCAATCATATAGATGGTGTAAAGAATATTTCATTTTCCATGACCATTTAAACATGTCTAATGGTGATTAATAATTAACATATGAAAATCCTAATCTCAAGTAGGCTATAAATACGGTATTAGGAGGATCATCATGCTACAATAATTGGAATGAAATAATATTTTTTTTATAAAACCTTACATCATTGTAACAACATTCTCTTCCAAGAATATAACAAGTAATAAATAATGAATCATAATTAAAAATAAAAAATCATGGTGTATGTATATCATCATCTTCTTTAATATAAGTTTTCTATTTAAATTCTTATTTTCAAAATATTCTAATCAATATTGGTATGGAAATAAATTATCATGTATACTATGTTTAATAGTTATTAAAGTATCCATCATATTTCTATAGTTCAAAATTTTTATTGGATGAGAAATTAAAATCCATTAAAAACTAGGAATACTAATTCGAACGTACCAAACCATCTGGGATCAACTTGAAACATCTATCAATATATCTTACCATATGGTTTAAATAATTTCCCCAATAAACATGGGTTGGTGATGAGCACTTAGGGATCAAAAATAATCAAATGGGAATTAATTCACCCTTACAATAAAATAATCCTTAAAAAGGACTACACCTAGGAATTAACAGGATACATTCTTACATAGGATATAAATGCAGAAAAATTAATAGACAAAATTTTTATCAAAATCCAAATAGAGTATAACAAAACTAAAATTGAATCCAAGTGTCACTTTATGAACAAAAATATAAGTTATTATGACCTAAAACATTTATAATAATTTAAATAAAGTAAGGTAAACATAGCTGATACATAAAAAAACCAAAACAAACCAATGGTAATGGATCCCCAACACACCCCACATGAACCATATCTACATGACATGATGTTACCCCCAATCCCAAACCATAAAGGACTATGAATGAATCAAAAGGTTCCCCAATAATACATATATTCTTTCCATTTACTAGGACGAGTTATAAAAAATTATTCATATACTCAAAGGCATACAAAGTGTGTGGGGAAATTCCTAGTAGTATGCCGCCATGAATCTACATAATATAATTCTTAATTAAATCTATTTGTCATAGAATGAAAACATCCTTTTTATAAATTATATTTTTTATTTTTAAATCAAGTGGTGGAAAACCATTTAAAAAATAATTTAGTTTTATAAATAAAATACAAGTTATAAAATATACATGCACAAAGAAAATGTGAAACATAACCATGAAAAAATAAAAAAAATGTATCATTATAATATTTAAATAAGGGAATAAATCATTGAGTACTATTATATCTCAAAAAGGAACAACATAACCAACATAGAAAAAATGAAATCTAAACTATAAGGGTAATAATAACTCTCACAGAATAGTATCCAAAATGAAGTGAACTGGAAAAAGAAAACCAATCTAGGTGGCTCTCTTGGTCTCACCAACAATGACCCCTAGTCAGTTCAAAAATTAAACTAGATCATCACCTGCCCAGATTACCCAATACATGCATATTTTTTCCCAGTTGAAACACATATAATCCAAGTATCAAAATAAATCCAACATCAGTAATCACATAATAAATAATCCTTTTTGTAAAACGATGGATTAAAAATAGGTAAGTATAATTTAATAGAAAATTATCATTGAAAGAAATACTTAAAATTACATTTTGAATTAAAATATGTTAGAGGATAACCTTTAATGAAGTTATCTTGGGCTTAAATTAAGGTATTTGTTTTGTTTTTATTTAAGTAACTTTTATTGATTTACAACTTGGGGTGTATTTGGGTAGAGTTTTAAGATAAATATGAGAAAAAGGGGATCTACACGGTTGGCGCATGGTTAGGGTAAACCTTGAACCCAACCCTAAAAACCGTGCAAACCCAGGAAGATGGGACTTACACAGCTGGCACACTATTTGACAGACCGTGTGCCCAAACCCAGGAGACTTTGAAACCTTGATCAGTGAGGATCAGCATGGTTGGTACATGGTTTGTCAAACTGTGTGCCCCTGCCCAAGAAAATGTGCACACAATTTTATTCAATCCAAAATTTTGTTTTAAATCCCCTAAACCCCCGAAACACCTATTATTAGACCTAGGCTTGGTTGTTAGATTTCATAGATTATTTTAGAGAATCTAGGAGGGATTCCAAGGTCATCTAACCTCCATTATTCAATATTCAAAGCATAAGTCGAATATACTCTATTCTCTCGGTAAGTAGATCTCATCCTGTTGCATATCCTATCCATTCATTTCACTTCCATTGATCTTTTGGTGGAATTTTCCTCTTTTTCTTCATATCTAAAACTATTTGCTGAGATCTAGATATTGAAATTTAGATCTAGGTCTAGAATCATAAGATCTAAATATCTTTGATCTTAATATAGGGATTTAGATCTGGAATCTGATCTACATCATTGTGCTGCTCATTTTGGGGGAATTTTGTGAGGATAAAAATCATCAACAAATCGAGGTAGGTTTTCTAAAATTCATTTCCTATAGTCTTGATTTTTATTACATATATTAAAGTTATATAATTTATAGATCTTATTAGGAATTGAAATCCAAATTTAATTAATTAATGTGGTAAATTAATCAATTGATATATGCAAGAAATTGTGAGATTTTTGGATTATTCAACAAGATAATAAATTTGGGAATTAATTATGAGATCTTGGGAATTGTGATTTGATAATTAATTGGTTAATTAATTATTAGATGTTGAATTTTGAAATAGTTAATTGATTGTTGAATTGATTAATGAATTTGATATTTTTAACAAATTGTTTAATTAAATAATGGAATTGGATTAATTAATTTAGGAATTAGTTAATTTGAGTATTTTTGGTTACCTATATTAAGGGGATTAATATTGTTTAATCATGGTTGATAATTGAGGCATTAGACATGAAGATCTAAGCCATGTAAATAATGATAGAAATGAATGATTGAGAATTGGGATGTTGGACAAGATGATCTACACTAATGATATACATGTATAGTTGTGATATGGGGTGTTAAACATGGTGTTCTACACTAATGATAGATCTACTAGTATGATGAATGAGATTTTGGGTGCTAGAAATAATAATATGCACCAACGGTATATGAACACAAATGAGAATTTTGGTGCTAGACATAAAGATCTACACCAATGGCATATATTCATGTTTAGAATTAGGAGGCTATACATGAAGCTCTATGCCCATGAGGGATATATGGATTTTTAAATGCTTGGTAATGGGGTACTAGATATGGAGTTATACACCTTGAAACATTGGAAATTAAATATAGTTCCAATTGTCTATAATAATGAAATTTATATAAAATGGATAATGAAATACCATGTGTAAAATAATTGTGAGTTGATAATGTGAAATGGTTTAGAATATGGGGAGGGATGAAGCGGATATTGAGGTTCAGGTGTTCTTAGGAACCCGAGGGATTATGAAGTTAAATAAAAGATATTTGAATAAATGTAAATAGTTTAATTTATTACATATATTGTATTATTTATAAAACTGTATAAAATTATTTGGATGTATTTGTTTTTGATGTCGTTGGTGGTGGGATACTGAGTTGTACCCACACCCTATTTGGGCGACTTGATTGATAGCCGAATATGATTTACTGTTGTAGGAAATATTATGGGTTAGTGACCTCTATTTTATTTCTGATTGGGGATAAAGCATTATTAAGGTAACTAAACGTGGTTCGATACCCACTTAGGATTTGTTAGTGTCTTTTTCTAGTTTTTACCTTGACACTTGACATATACTTTAGCATGGTATGTTTTTTATTTTAGTTTGATATTGTATCTTCTTCCTTTCTTGACTTGGGATATGGTTATTGTCTTTTTTTGGTTATATATGATTATAAAATTGTTTATTACTTCCACCAGTGTTTAATCTGATAAAGGAGGTTATAGTCTCCCCATGATCGACTTACCAAACCCTTTTTGCTAGTCGATAGTCTCTAGTATACGAGGAGGATCACTTGAGGTCATATAACCAATGAGATCAGGGCACCATTGCGTGGAACCTAGGTTAGGATGTTAGAAGGTGGTATCAAAGGACATATTTATTTTCTCCTTGTCTTTTAATACTGTTTTGTAAAGGTATTCAAGAGACTAGGGAGAGTCGAGGATTGGTAATGAGGTTGTGCATGGGAGTTATAAAACCATGTTTGGGGGAAAAACTAAGTATTTAGGGTGGGATTGTTATTATTATTTTTAGTTGTTATAGTTGAATATAATTTCAACTTGGGTGTCACACTTGTTTTGTGATGTTCAAATTGTTTTAAGGTTTTCTAATTTTTGAATTGTGGCATGATATAGAACGAGAGTTGAGTCTGCATGAATCATTCTAGGCCCTCAGAGTTATTTTGACATGCATCATTTTAGGCACGCATGGGAAAACTAGTTGTGGGTAAGTGGTTGAACTTAAACTAGATTTTTTATTACTTGTGAAAATTGAATTGAAAATGGTGCCCAACTAGAAATTGAGAATTTTAAAATGATGAAAGATGAGAATAAATTGGTGCCTATTATGAAATATTGATCACTGAAAATGGGTTTACCATTGTTAACCAAAACGTAGGTATTTTATGGTTAAGGGTCAATAAAAAACAAGGTGATTAGAAAGGGTTATTTTTTTAGTTTAGAAGGGGGTTATAACCCCCTATAAACACTTCAGTGGTGGTTACCCATAATTGTTGCTAAAGTGGCCCTCAACTCTGATAAGAGGAATTTTTTGGTAAGTGCTGGTAAAATAGGATTCTATTTAGCGGATGTTAGATTAGAGATAGTTTTAACCCCCTATAATACTAGCCTATATTCACCATAATTGGATACATTAAATGTTTTTTTAACTGCCTCTAATTCAGATCTCTAATAAAGGGAAGTTAGAACCGCCCCTAATTTAGCGACAGCTCTCAGTCGATTATATCATAATAATTTTCGTACTTCACAAGTCATAGTAATTGGTTGACCCATAGTATCGCGAACCTTTACTATCAGAGCATTGTAAATATTTGGCATTTTTCACGGGTGAAAAGATACATCCAGTACCAAACTAATGATTTCATCAATGCCCCCATGTTTTTTTCAAGTGTGGAAACACCAAGACCCGTAAACCCCACATACCCTGTAGGCCATAACAAACACCCCCTGGACACCCCCATAGACAACCCAACATCCCTAGACAACCCCGTAGAAACTAGCCCCCCTAACCCGAGGCACCCCAGGCCCCTCGGACAACCCGAGGTACCTCCACGTAGACTTTGTGAGCCACCATGGACACCCCCGGACAACCCGACAAACAACCCAATACATCCCCACATAGACCCCACATGCCACCCCAAACAACCCCGTAGGCCACCACAGACACCCCCTGAACACCTGCGCATGCCACCCCTGACACCCCTAGACAACCTGCAGGCACTATGTCCCCCAACTCGAGACAGCCCAGGCCCCCAGGACAACCCGTGACACCCCCACATGACCCTGGACAACCCAAGAGACCCCTTCATTCCCCTTGAAAAACCAAGAAGACCACCGGGAGAACCCCACACACCCTTGGCAGGACACCCTCAACCCTTCCTCATTCAGGTCGTGACACGCAACCCGCCCATCGTCGCACCCGGAAAACCCAAGCCCGCAAACCATCCACTGCCTAAACCGCAAACCCAAGGCCCATCCACCACCTCAACAACAAGGCCAAGGTGGTAAAAATAACTACGACGAGAATCGAACCCTGCATCGCTGGGTAAACTCATCTGCCACTTTACCACTATGTGGACTAGAATTATGGTTAATATATACAGACGTTTATATTTATTTAGATATAAAATATTAGATATTAGATATTAGATATTAGATATTAGATATTAGATAGTATATATATATATATATTTGTTCATGGAAATATAAATAATATAATATATTTTTATATATATGATATATTTTTGTTTAATATATAATATATTAGTATATAATATTTATATATAATATATATTTCTCTATAACATATATATATATAATGCATATATGTATAATATATATAATTCATTTATGTATAATATCTGATATATATATAATATTAGATACAAAAAAATTAGATAATATATAATAAATATGTGTATAATATATATATATATATATATATATATATATTATCTCTCTATAATATATATATATATAATTATATTTACGTATATAAATATATATACATACATATATTTTAAAACAAATTTATATTTGTGTGTGTGTGTATTTATAAAATATTTATAGATATAATATAATTATAATATATAAATTTACATAATCAATTTAACATATTTTTACATATGTATCTCTGTGTAACAACAACAACAACAACACCAACAACAACAACAACAATTATTATTATTACACCCATTTTTACACTATAAAAATTATATGTTGGTTTTATAAATACTATACATTTATATATTTTATGATTTATATTATAAATATCTTATATTAAATACATTTATATTATATATTTATGTATGTGATTATATACATTTATATCATATCATATATATACACACAAAAACACAAAACTAAATACGACATATAATTGGATATATATAATATAGTTAAATGATATATATATATATATATTAATTTATAATTAATATTCTATACTACAATATATATATATATATATAATAATTATATAATATATATAAATTTATATTTATAATATAATATATGTAACATAATTATAATATATATATATATATATATATATATATATTCAGTTTTTTCTATATTATATATATTTGTATGCATAATATAATACAAATGTATTTATAAAAACAATATATAATAAAAAGGTAATGAATATAATATATGTATAATATAAAACATAATATAAATGTATTGTATTTATAAAACCATATATAAATTTTCTATATTTGAATAAATATATTTTTAATTACAATTATATTATGTATACCAATATTTATATATGTATAAGTTTTTTTTATAATTTTCTTATATATATATATATATGTGTGTGTGTGTGTGTGTTTAAAGTGTATTTAAATACATTTATTAAATGTGTTTATGTAATATATATACACACACATGCACACACACACACACACACACATATTATAAAATTTGAATTTATATGATATTTATTCTAAAAAACTACAGGGGGTTTAAAACCCCCTCTAATCAAATGGATTAACAGTGGTTCATGAACCCATCAAAATTATTCAATTAGAGGGGGTTAAAAACTCCTCTAATATCATAAATTTGAGGGGGTTCAACACCCCCTCTAATGTCACCAATAATAAGGGGTTCAAAACCCCTTCTAATTTCATAAATTAGAAGGGGTTAAAAACCACCTACAATGTCATCAATTAGAAGAGGTTTAAAACCCCTTCTAATTTCATAAATTAGAAGGGATTCAAACTCGTCCTCTAATTTCATCAATTCGAAGCGGTTCAAAACCCTCTCTGATTTCATAAATTTTATTAGGTAAAAAACCTCCTCTAATCTAAGGTATTAGAGAGGATGAAAACCCCTCTAATAATATAAATCAGCAGGGGTTAACAACCCCTTCTAATATCATAAAATAGAGGGGGTTCAAAATCCCCTCTAATGTCATAAATTAGAAGGGGTTCAAAACCCCTTGTATTTTCATAAATTCGAAGGGGTTCAAAGGACCCTCTAATGTCATCAATTATAAGGTCTTCAAAACCCCATCTAATTTCATATATTAGAAGGGGTTCCAAACCCCCTCTAATCTAAGGGATTAACAACGGTTCATGAACCCCCCTAATATAAGATATTAAAGGGGGTTGTGAACCCACACTATTTCATTTATAAAAAATCAAATACACACACACACACACACAAATTAGTATTATATATATATATGTGTATATATATATACAACTCCTTCAAAATCCAACCGAAAATATAGCTCTACTAATTATTAAATTAGTGGTGGTTTATACATAATCGCCTCAAAAAACCAAACCAAATATTTAAAAAATAATGCTAAATAATTTAGAGGGGGTTGTGAAGAACCCCATCTAAAATGAATTTAGAGAAGTTTTTGTATAACTCCCTCTAAAAAACTGCCTCTAATCTGTTGTTTTTTTGTACAAGGGAGTGAGAGCTCCTCAGTTTTGACCACTTAGAGAGATGTGGGGAAATGAAATGTTCTGACCTATTGTGATTAATTACTCTTATGTGGTTGATATAATTTATTTTTTTAAGTCCAAATATGTGCATTTGGAATTGTGGAGATATTCGTCCATGTTGACATGTTTTGAGAGGATGACCAGAGGACATGGATATGGACGATCCTACAATGGTAGAACCTGAGGTACTGATAGTGTTGGGTGAGGAATAAAGAGATATGTTATTAGAGAACTTTCCCCCCTCATGAAATCCATGGAAGGAGATCTAGGGTGGGTTATGAAGGGTATGTATAACCTGAAGAGGGAGTTTTAGTTGAATTACCCTCTATTTTTTACTGAATAGGGTGGGCTAGAGGCATCTGAGTTCAGGGTCGAGTCTATCGAGACAATACTTGACCATCTAGAGACACCTACCGGGAGGAGGTTCAAGTTAGCATCTTATATGATATGAATCTTAGTGAATACTCATTGGGATGTCCAGTCATGGAATGGATATAAAGAAGGTATGCCATGTAAGGACTTCGTAGAGAATTTATTGGAACACTTCTACCCAGAGACACTGAGGTAGGAGAGAGCAGCTGAGTTCCTGAGATTGACTAATGGGAACATGCTTGTGATGTAATATGCTGGACACTTTATAGATTTTTAGTGATTTAATATAACATTGGTAGAAGATGAGACATATTCATAAAAATTATTTCATGATGTACTTCGATGTGAAATTAAGTCCAAGGTGAATATCATTAGGCTGAAAAAGTTAAAAGAAGTGGTGAATAAGCATATCCTTTTAGAGGGTAACCTAAAGAAGTCTTCTTGTGGTGGATATGTGGTTTTTTCTAGATGAGATGGCAGTAAATATTTTGAGAGAAACAAAAATAATTATGATAAATTTATCGAAATCAGTGGAAGGGAGAGTGGACAGTTATAATTATCAGTCACTCAGGATATTACATAAGTGAATTTCTACCAGTGTGGTAGGATGGGACACTATAGTAAACATTTTACCAGACCACCAGTTGAGTGACGAGACTATGGAAATATGGGAAATCTACAAAGGTTCTTTAGGAACATGATACAGACAGTCAGTGAGGGAGCAGCTAGACCGAACCATGGTGCATGATGGACGTCTTCTACACTGTATTAGTCTGGTAGTTGGAATTCTACTAGTCTAGGTATTAGAGGTGGTAGACATGGTGCTTCTAGGAATGAATTTTCATATCAACATAGTGGTGTGACTCTGGGGAGTCATACAACATTATAGGGAAGAGGTGAAGGATAGCTACATGTAGTGCAATCTACTCTTGTGAATAGTGAGGCTAGGCCACCGACAGTGAGAGTTACTATTCTAGTAGCTTCTACTTTAGCTAGTGTATTATTTGAGACTGTGCCTCTCATTATTTTATATATATAAAAAATATTAATGGTTTGAGCATGGAAGGGGAGTTTGTGAGTATAGTAATGTATATAGATACACCTTTGGAGTACGGTCTAGAGACATCTGTCTGTGAAAGGGATGTTCACATGAGATCGGGGAGTATCATTTTCTATGGGATCTATATATTCTTGACATAACTGGAGTTGACCTAATTTTGGGTATGGATTGTCTAGTCACATATTGAGATCAAATTGATTATTACCATAAGAGAATAATGTTTACATCTCCCAAGGGAAACAATTACATTCACCACGGGGAGTGGGATATCTAGGAAGGATGACTATGAAAAATTAATAAGAAACTTGGAGAGCCCACAACCCATGTTTCTAGTCTTATACCACTACCACAAAATAGGGAAAGGGAAGCACTTCCCTTTATCAGTGCTAAACAGAAAGTGCTGATAAAGGGTTGTTCCTTTATCAGCGCTAGATAAAAGCACTGATAAAGATAACCTTTATCAGTGCTAAAATAAGCCCTAATAAAGGTGTACCATTTATGATCTCTTTTTTTAGCGCTGATAAATGAGACATTGATTAGTGATATTATTAGTGCTGATAAAAGTTTTTATTCTTAATTTATATAAAATTATAATATTTATAATCGAAAATAATTTTTTTGTATATATTAACTGTTACATACCAATATTTATAAATATATACTCTTTATTGTTATATTTATTAATAAATAAAAAAATATTTATCTTATATGTCATTTTAAATAAATATATAAGAATATAAATAAACTATTAAATAAAACCCATTGGAACCTTTATCAGGACTCGTTAAAAGTGCTGATAAAGAGGAACCTTTATCATCGCTAAAAAAGTGCTGATAAAGGTATGTTTTATAAGTGCTTTTATTTTAGCGCTGATAAAACATACCTTTATCAGTGCTTTTAATGAGTTCTGATTAATGTTCTAACAGTTTTTATTTAAGAACCCTAATAGGCCCCTCCTCTCTCGCATGTGTTCAAGATTTCATGGAAGCAGAACCCGACCCCTCCTCCTCCTCCTCCTCCTCCTCCGCCAGGTTTTCCTCCTCCACCGTGACCGTCATCCTCCTCTACCATCACTGCCTCCACCACCACTGCCTCTACCGCCACTACCTCCCATGCTGCTGGCTCCTCCACGGAGGCCTCCTCCACTACTGCCTCTGCCACGGTTGCCTCCTCCACCGCTGCCTCTTCCACTACTGGTATTTAGTCTTGATAAAAGGATCATGCTTCACCATACATGGATTTCATATAGATTTTAATGCCACACAATATTTATCTCCAAAATTTACACTACATGACTCATCTTCTGACTCAAAATTTGGAAAAGCTTCATTTTAAATGTTACATGTCATGTGATTCTAGGTCACACACAATGTATCTCCAAGACTTATACTTCAGCATAAAACCATGTACATTCCATGATATAATGGATGAATCACATGATATGTGTTTTACTTCAATCACACCATGTATAGATACAATTGAAACTTGATGTGCATAGACTATACACCCTTAGTGGTCATGTAAGGACTACACACCGTATATTCCACAAAAATGTGATTCATAGCTGATGAGGTGACTCAGTATGTATCTAAAGTACATGAATTTAGCTCATGTTGTTCTATATGTCTTGTATTTTTAGAGGCATCATGCAGTGTTTGTAAGACTAACTTGGAATTAATTTGATATATGTTAGAATAAATCAGGTAAATCTTATCCATACAAAATGATCACCCTATTGGACACACCATGTATATGGATTTCACATGAGTTTAGAAATGGTAGTATACAACCAACCTTGACTGAGAACCCTACACATTGTGTACCCATTGAACAAATTGTGTGCTATGTTATCTTTATTATTATTATTTATTTTTCACTTATATTATAGTATTTCATGTATGAGTATCCCATTATAAATATATTCTCATTTAGATCACAATACTATGATTCCCTCAATCATTGGAAATTTCACATGATGTGGTTTGGATATATTAATTATCTTCACTCTGTTTGAGAGTGGACAAGTGACAAGTGATATTTTTGGAGAAAATATGGAGTATTGTACTCCCCCATGTTTTGGTGAAGAGTCCTCCATGTATGGGTTTTAGGTACTCTATGGAGATATACAAAAGACATGGAAAAGTCCCCCGTATATAGATAAAGTTCAAGTAATTTCACATGTTTTGGGGTAGGTTCTTCTATATCATTAGAGTTAGCACTCTATCATGTATCGATGGGGGGTCCTCTGTCAGTGGATTCAGTAATACCCCATGTGTCGGGGCAGGGTCCTCCAAAAGGGTTAGGTACTCCCTCGGTAGACACATATATAAATCAATGGTGTGTTATCCATAACTATAGTTCTAGAGATATAACATGGAAGTTGTAGAATAATTTAAGATCAAGAGTATCAAAACTAATAAAATATTAACATGTAGATTTCTTTGGGATATCCTCATCATTTTGAGCTTTTTTTTATTACCTTTCAGTTATGAATTTCATTCAGATTGTTGAATATGGGTTATGTGGGACTTACACTACCCAAGGTATCACAAATTTCTTGTATGATACGATCCATCATGGGAATTCACTATGATGACTGATTTCTTCCTTTTACACGGTTATCTTGACATTGGATTATGTCTAGTTCCTTTTGGATACCTTATATTACCCCTTGGTCTTATGTTTCAATTGACCTATTGTTATATCCTTACATTGTTTTTTTAGGGTGTCCTACTGGTTATGTTTACAATCACACATGTATGGCCTTTTTAACCACATGTGATGTATTTATTTTTATATTTTATAGTTTGGAGATGAAATTTGTGGACATAGAGTTAGTGAGGTTAGAGTAACAGTTAAATTGTATCCAATGATGGTTCATGGTAGAGGAATTTGTAGATGGATTATATTCTAGGAGACCCAATAATTAAAAGGTGACATACCATACCTAGAGTTAGATGTAACTTGTTATTATATCCATCTATTTATGTATTTCCCTATATGGGTTTTTTATGTGGTGTTGTACTTGGCATTGATGTCCCTTGTTCACATTGTATATAGTTTGGTTGTTATATATCTATTTACTGGTGTTATTGGATTTTGTTGTATATCATTGAGAAATGATGTTGTAGGTTATTATATTATACACCATACCATGTGTTTTATACCTTACTAGAGCTACCCTCTAGACCTTAGACTATTGGAGGCAGGATTATGGAAGCACTCTATGCACACTGCTGACCCAGGTGTGTTCTTGGATGATCGAGTCATGCCCGAATAGTATTAGAGTACTTCAAGTATTAGGGACATTGTTTAGATTTGTTTTTCTTTTGAGTTTTGGTTTAGGAATCGAGAAATAATTCTAAGGGGGTATTGAGTAAAGCTATCAGACCAAAGAGATCAGTTTTAGTGAAATGACTGGTGTATCCTTACATTTGGACTCTTATAACCAATTGGTCGACCTGGAACTCTAAATCATTATTGGTGAGGTATAATTCAGAACATGCATCTTATAGTTTTTAGAATTTATGTTTTATATCATTAAATTTTCAGATCACAAAGTTATTATCTATGTAAAATGTGGGTACCTACTATTTAGTAGAGGATGTTTCCCATATACAACTAGGTATAATTTAGAGAGAGGATCATGCATTCCCATACTAGTACTTCAGCCTTTAATGGTTGAGTTATCCATCATTGAATCAGATATTAATGATGACATATCATTTCCCTACGAGTAGAGGGAAAATCCTTTGATGATTATGTTTAGTTTGGATCTTTCTTGTAGGGATGATGATAGTTCCGAATGAGATGAATAAGACCACCTATAGTCTAGATGTTCTATGACCACTTTGGTGTTGTGTGTTATATGCTTCGTGAACTCCAATTATAGATGTCTCATGGGGTTATAAGGTAAGGAGGATCCTTGGATACTAGAGTATTTGGTAGATTCTAGGATTTATGTTTCTTATATAGTTTGGAAATTCATTGAACAAACAACGATTCTTGCACTTGATTTATCTTTTATGGTTTAGTGAATCATTCATGGTTATTGACACCCACAAAAAACTGTCCTACCATGATTGGGGTTTGAGATTCTACCTAGGTATGTGGTTCTGACTTGTTTTCTAAATCAATGATACCTTTTTCCTTTGATCGCATGTTGTAGTGGTGCATGTAAATATTTGAAAACCTAAAAACTAACAGCACAAAGTACACATCGTAAAATGTGGAATTAAAATAAAGAAATAAAATTCAAAAATTGAAATCCTAGAAAGCTAAATTGCTACCTCATCCCTAGAAACAACACCAATTTGATATCCCTGTAAGGTATTACTAATTCCCTATGGTACCATGATTTTTTTATAAAACCCAAACAATGCAACTTGATTAATTAAAACATAATATTAGGCATGTTCGAGATCAAACCCATAAATCCAATGAATATGAATAAAGAATGGATGAATGCCGATCGGTTGACAAAAGAGTATGAAGATGGCATGAGATAGTTTATCATGTTTGTAGAAGATCATGCTTGTGACCCTTCTCAAATTCTTTGTTTATGCTTACGCAGTTGTTATTCAAGAAAAATTAGTCCAGAGGAGTTGGAAGAACACCTTATCTGTCACAAAATAGATCAAAGTTATACATGTTGGAATAAACATGGAGAAAAAACCAATGTAGGTAGTGGATCAGATAACACAATGTTTTCATGATCATATGATATGATTACAAGCGTGAACAATGAAGACGATTTTATGGAGGATGTGATTACAGATGTGAATGATGATTGAGATCATACAGAAGAAAGTAAAAGTACAGTTGAACATGAACTTTTTGATTTACAAAAATTATTTGAGATGTTAAAGAGTTGTGCTAAAATTCCATTGTATGATGGTTTCACTAAATATACAACATTGTCAGTCGTACTGAAGCTGTATAATTTGAAAGTAGGCAATAGGTGGAGTGATTCCAGTTTTATGGAACTAATTTCTCTCCAGAAATGACATGCTCTCATAAGATAATGAGTTCCCAAGCCGAGCATACGATGCCAAACGAATGCTACGATCGATGGTTATTATCTCTGAAAGAATACATGCCTGCACGAATGACTTTATATTGTCTCACAAAGGCCACAAATCTTTTAAAGAATGCCCAAATTGTAGTGCTTCTCGATACAAGAAATGTGATTCCACTCCTACGAAAGTTATAGGGTACTTTCCAATCATTCCAAGGTTTAAGTTCCTAAATGGAATTCAAGAGACTTCTTGACAATTAACATGGCATGCAGATACAAGAATTAAATATGGGAAACTATGTCACTCCGAAGACTCTCCTCAGTGGAAGAGAACTGATCATGAGTATCCTGAATTTGGAAACGAGCCGAGAAACCTTCGTCTGACAATATCTATAGATGGGGTGAATCCTTTTGGTTTTCAATGAATCAGTCACAGCTCACGGCTAGTTATGTTGGTAAATTATAACTTACCACCATGGTTATGCATGAAATGACAATACATCACGTTATCAATGCTTATATTAGGACCAAAACAATCGGGTAATGATATTGATGTTTATTTGTCTCCACTAATCGAGGATTTGAAAATATTGTGGGATTCAGGTGTTACATTGTATGATGCTTATAAAAATGAAGAATTCACTTTGAAATCCATGTTGTATGGGATGATAAATGACTTTCTTGCATATTGAAAATTTTCAGGATATAGCATTAAAGGAACTCAAGGGTGTCTCATTTGTGAACAAGGTACACAGTCAATTAGGTTGAAACATTCATTAAAAACCGTGTTTCTAGGACATCGAAAATTTCTATCTTGATGGAATAAGTACCAATCTTGGATGACATCATTCGACATAAGTTTAGAAGAATGTACATCATCATCTCCACTAACAGGTGATCAATTGTTTGAGAAAGTAAAAGATGTGGAAACTACTTTTGGAAAATATTTTTCGAAAAACCATACAAAAACTAGTTGGAAAATAAATCCGTTTTTTTAATTACCATACTTGAATTGTCTTTGTGTCAGAAATTTTCTAGATGTTATGAATGTTGAAAAAAATGTGTGTGATAGTTTCATCGACACGTTTCTAAATACACCCGAAAAAAATAAGGACAGAATTAAGGCTAGATTGGACATGGTTGAGATGGGTATATAAGAAGAGTTGGCTCTAATGAAGGGTGAAAAAATGAACATTTCTTCCTCCTACTGCTTACACTCTTTCCAGGCAGTAGAGATATCAGTTTTGTAACTTCATGAATGACGTAAAGGTTCTAGAGGGGTATTCATCAAATATCAAGAACGTCGTGTCAATGGACGATTTAAAATTAAGGGGTCTAAAATCACATGACTACCATGTTTTGATGTAAGATCTAATTCCTATAGATTTACGTTGCATGTTTCCCAAGAATTTATGCCATACATTAACGAAGTTCTGTTTATTCTTCAAAGCTATATGCAACAAAGTTATAGACCCGGAGAAATTTCCAACTATGGAAAGAGAAATTGCCATCATATTATGTGAATTAGAAATGTTCTTCCTGCATACATTTTTCGATATGATGGTTCATTTTATGGTTCATTTGGTGAGAGATATTCGACTATGTGGTCCTATATATTATTGATGGATGTATCCCATTGAATGGTATATGATGATTTTGAAAGGGTATGTCAAAAATAAATGTCGTCCAGAGGGTTGTATTGCAGAGCAATATATTGTTGAAGAAGCCATTGAATTTTGTACCAAATACCTATCTGGTGTCGAAAATGTTGGCCTACAGAAATATCATCACACTAGGTGGCTTGAGGGTGAAGGATTTTCTGGGAAATAGGTTGTCATAATTATTATTACAGATCATGAACATACTCACCTTTACGTTTTTCATAACAGTTTCGACGTTTACACATATGCTCAAATCCACAAAGAAATTTTCAGGCATTTGAATCCTTCTAGGGATAAAAAATGAATATTAGATACACATAATAGACAGTTTATAGGATGGTTTCAGGACCATATTTTTAAGTAGTTAGATGAAAATTTATACTCAATTTCAGAACGACTTTTATGGCTATCCAGAGGAGAAAGTGTGTATGTATTATCTTACAATGCTTATGTAGTTAATGGTTATACATTATATACTAATGAACATGATGAAGACAGTACCATGAAAAATAGTGGGGTTACACTTTTGGCTGAAGCGATGCATGTTTCCCGTGCTAAGGAAAAAAATCCAATTTATGCAAACATGTCATACTTTGGAATCATCAAACAAATATGAGAGTTGGATTATACAAAATTCAAAGGGCCGATTTTTTAATTCAAGTGGGTTGATAATAAGAGTGCTGTTAGAATATATTAATTAGGATTCGTGAAAGTAGATTTCAGTAAGGATGGGGAGACAGATGAAACATTTATAATGGAATCACAGGCAGTACATGTATTTTATGTTCCAGACCTTGCAAACCAAAATTGGTCAATTGTTCTATTATTGACCAAAACAACAGAAGGGTAAGATGAAATTTCAATGGAGGATGACCATTTTATAAGGACTTCACAATCATTTCTCAGCGGTCCCAATGTAGACGGTGTTTTTCATGTCATAGGATACCACAATGAAAGGATTTACAAAGTCAATAGAGGGCTCAAATCTCTTCATCCTTTAGAAAAAGTGTACAATAATCAGGTTATTTGTTTATTGTTATTTACATTGTGTTACGCTATGTTATTATTTGTTCACTGTTTCTTTTATGTAATCTAAATAAAATGTTAAACCACTTCTATAGATAATGACTTATGCACTTGCTAATGTGCCCAATCCTGAGGCACAAAAGGTCTCTTAAGCAGCAGCTGGTGGTCCTAGTGCATAGCAACAATAGGTTTCTCAAGCTATTATTGATGGTCCCAGTGCTGAGGTACAATAAGTTTCTCAACCTATTTCTACTGGTCCATGTGTCAATGCTAGTGTTCCGGAGGAAAATAATGATGATAATTCTGAGGAAATAGTACGAAATGAAACCCTGAAAGTGCGAAAAAAACAAGAGCACCGTAGTTTGAAAGTGTTAGCCAAAATCCTTAAGTCAAAAGAAAAAGGCATCAAATTTGAGGTGGGATAGAATAAGTGAGGCCAACATGTTAACCCGAACAAATCCATCTTTAGTAGCTACATTGGAATCGTCACTCGACAATGCATGCCGATTGATGTATAGTCGTGGCACCATGTTGTCATCAGGCTTAAGACACTAATGTGGGATGAGATTATGGTAACATTATGATATCAATTTTTTAATTTATTAAAATAAAAAAATACTAAAACATTGACTTACTCTTCATCATCCATTGCAGAGTGCATTTATAGTAGATGCCTCAAACAAGGAATATGTATTAAGAGTTTCAGGAAGGATTCATAGAGGTTTTTGCACAATTTTAATAAAATATCATCTTAAAGACGATGAAGAAAAAATCAAGCCGCACCCACCTCCTCTTTATGAACACTTGATATCCCAAGGAGCGTGTGATGCGTTTAGCAACCATCATGGGGAGAAGACTTTTCAGGTACATTGTGTGGGGGTAATACATTGTTTGACTTTTCATGTATTCATCCCTTTTATTGATTGTTTTTGATTTATGAAATAGAAACTGAGTGCTAAAAATAAACAACGTGCAACAGAACCAGCATACCCTTACCATAAATCAAGGATGGTGTATCCTTCACTTGAGAACAAATTGGTACATATTATAAATCTACTGTACTAATTTTATGTGACATAAAACAACACCATAAACATGTTTCTCTATTTATATGCAGATTGATGAATCGAAATCAAAAGCCATATCCATACCATGCCATGTGCTATATAATGAGGCTCATGTAAATAAATATGAGATACTGATAGATGAAATCACACAAAAAGTGTGGGAAACATGTGTAAGTATAACATAATATAAATTTGATTTTCTTTAAATCGCTATTATATAACAATGACTACTTATTTTTCTATATTTTATATTTGACATAGTCAAAGGAATCAATAACAATCGCACTAGATGCAGACATACTTTCAGTGGCCTTGAAGCAACAAGAACAGTATGGCCATGTCAGAGGTGCGGGTTTTGGGGTGACACCCCGAACATATTTTCAAAAACAAAAACAAGCAGAGGATCAAAATGAAAAAATGGAAAAGAAGCAAGAAAAATTAGCTATATTTCAATAATAATTACAATACTATAGAGATATGATAACAAGTTTGATGGGGGAGAGGAAAAGAGAAGAAAAAACTCAACAACAACCAGTGCGTGATGATCCCGCCCCACCCACACCAGCTTTGAAGTGAGGCATTCCCCTAAAAAACTTGACTTAGATGAGGTAATAAATGTTTTAATAATTGTTTCTATGAAATATGAATCAAATAGACACTGATACCTTTCCAATACTAATATTCTACAGGGTGAAAATGAATATGATTTTATCTATTGACACCCACATATCACCTTGTAGCAAAGGCTACGGTGTTCAATACAAAAAAAACATGCTGCACCACATACAACTTCTAATAGATTATTTCAGAGTGTCAATTAACATAACTAATGAGCTGAGTACCGAGATACCTATTCCAAATGACTATGATGAAATTCATATGGTTGGACAAGCTATTGGAACATTCATCGCATGACCAACAATTCTTGTAAAAAAACATATCAACAACGAGGTATCCATTTCCAATTTATTTTTCAAGCGGGAAATTTAGAATTTAATGAAAAAGGTCTAAAATGTTGAATGTTATTATAGAATGACAAAGAGAAGAGGGTGAAATGAAATATCAGCTCAAAACTATCTCAAGGATCAACCAATCGATTGAAATGGTATACTGAGAGCACCTCCACCCCTCCCATTCTATATCCACAGTTAATATCATTGGATACTCATGTGGATACAAAGTTTATAGATGATAATGCTCACACAACTGATTTTGAAAAAAATATGTATGGAGAGGAAGCATCAGATTTCATTAGTGCTGAAAATGTAAGTGAAATTCTCAAGTATGAGTGGCTTGGCTCCTCAATTGTAAATGTATACATGTGGTATGTTTTCATGATTTGATTTTTCAAAAGCAGATATACTTTGATAATTATGACTAAATACATTTCATATTTTTCACAGGTGTATATATGAAATAAATTGAAGTAATTTCCCCATGAACTTTTTTTGGACTTGTTAGTCCTCACATCACCCCTTCAAAACAGGAAATAGATTCTAATAATGAGGCTGCAATAATGTCATCCCTGCCCAAATCATTTTAAAACAAAATTACGGATGGCAGACACTTTTTAATACCAATGATGCAGGGGTAAAACTCTACAATTTAATCATATCAACTATATTTTCATTTCATTATCTACTTATTCCTTTTGGTGATTTTAGGCAGCATTGGATGCTAATTGCAGTCAATTTGGATACTCCAAAGATTTATTTTCTAGATTCCATGCATGGATATCCAACAAACCGACCATGCATGATGGAGTTTGTTAATTTTTAATACACTAGATCCAACATTTTAAAACTAGACATCTATTTATATAATTTATATTATCTTTTAATGAGGATTATGTTATGATAGGGCGATGCATCAATATCATCTACTTCATGGAATGAATCCAGGGCCTAAGGATAAGAACTCCTACAATATCTCATATTGGAAAAGTATCCTGTTATATATAATAACATTTCACTATACAAACACATATCAAAACAAATTACTTATTTTTTTCGATGTTTCTACAGTGTAAAAAAACAAATGGATAGGACTGTGGTTATTATGTTTGTTATATTATGAAAGAGATCATATTTCATTAAAAAACTAGCATCCCTGATGAGGTATTTTCGAAAATAATTACAAGTTCATTTAAAATATTTATTAATCCTTTGCGTATTTATATTTTTCTCAGTACTACCATGACTGTCGCAAAAACTAATATTCACAAGATGATATAGATCTGTTTAGAAACGAATGGGAAGCATACCTGATGGAAGATTCTATAAAAATAGGATAAAGGTGAATTCCTACTACTTATGTTGTCCATATATGATCATTGATATCTCCCTTGTTTACACTTATTGAGCATATATGATCACCCTATATTATGTTTTATATTTTAAGGTTATGATGAATGGTTTTAGAAATGATTTGTCTTTCCAGTAAAGCATAACTCATTGGACAATAATGGTCGATAGCATGGAAGTCGACCAATGCATTGTCATTCAGTCCACTCATGAGCATATTAAAAGCATGATGTGAACCAATACCTTGGATTTTTAATTTTCTTATTTTTTCCCTTATATGTGGATGGGGGGTGTCCCGGAGGGAGGCAGTGTCTAGAAGTGGGGGGGGGTGTCCAAGAGGGGGTGTGTCCAAGAGGGAGGGGGTGTCCAGGAGTAAGGGTGGGTGGGGGGTGTCTAGGTGGGGGGGGGGGGGGGGTTGTCCAGGGGGTGTCCAGGAGTGGGGGTGTCCAAAAGGGAGGGGGTGTCCATGAGTGGGGTGTCTTGGAGGGAAGGGAGGGGTTTCTGGACAAAAATCCATTCAATTTCATTCAATACTGATAATATACAATTGGTAGATCACTTCTAGAGTAGCCTGAAGTGGGTCCGTAGTGAGGCGCCAAAATTTCCAACCAACCAAACCAATTCCAAGCCCATGTAATGGCCCATGAATTATATTCCTGTTCAATTTAAGGCCCAATATATCTTATTTAATGTCATAAATACCCAACATATGCATAATTTACCTTTCTCACATTATATTTATGTGAAATTTCATTCCTATTCCTACAATATATTTTTGGTTTGGTGTTTTTCCTTGATTTTTTGAACTGTATTTCTTCAAAATATATATGATTATATAATCCATATTAGTGAATGATGGTCTATGAATAATATTTATTCCGTTATAAAATAGATGATGAAAATATAGTTGGATAAAGAAGGTTATTAATGGGTATACACTAAAGAAATAGGAGGGAAGGGTGTCCATAAGGGAGGGGGTGTCCAGGTTGGAGGGTGGGTGGGGGTGTCCAGGAGTTGGGGGGGTCTTGGAGGGGAGGGGGTTCTCCAAGGGGTGGGAAGGGGGCTGTATAGGGAAATGGAGGGGCTGAAAGGGGATGGAGGGGGTTTTCCAGGAGGTGGGAGGGGGGATGTAGGTGGAGTGGTGGGAGGGGGTGTCCAGGGGTTAGGAGGGGGCTTTCCAGGGGATTTCGGGTCCAGGAGAATAGGGGGTTGTCCAAGAGGGGAGGGGATGTCCAGTGGGTGGGAGGGGGATATCCAGGTGAAGGGGATGGAAGGGGAGGGGGTTGTCTTGGAGGAGGGAGGGGGATGTAGGAGGAGTGGTGGGAGGGGGGGATGTCCAGGGGTAGGGAGGGGGATGTCTAGGGGGACATCTTGTGGAGGGTAGAGAGGGGGTTTCCCAGGAAGGAGGGGGTGTCCAGGAGTGGGGGTGTCCAGGAGGGGAGGGGGGGCTACCCAGGAGGAGAGGGGGTTGTCTAGCGTGTGGGAAGGGGGATGTCCAGGGAATGGGGCTGTAAGAGGAGGGAGGGGGTTTTCCATGAGGAGGGAGGGGGGCTCCAGGTGGAGTGGTGGGAGGGGGGGGGGTGTTGTCCAGTGGTAGGGAGGGGGGTATTGATGTTAACCAGAGTTTTGAGGTAGATCAGAAAACATGATAAAAGGATGTTTGGAGCCTTTAACAAGATCACCATGATTCCTTTAAATAGACTTTAATATCTTCATTTAGTCCATCAAATACATGACTAAAATCCCAAATGATAAGACTGAAATTCACTCAAATGTAGGCTATATAATCCATGAATTCTGTGCTAGGTTTTTTCCAAAAGTTTCACCCAGGGTCTTAAAATAAGAAGATGTTGTAATTCACTATCTCAAGAGTGATGGTGTGGATCCATCAATGGGGTTTTTTACTCCGAACACGAACGTCATACGGTACCACTAGATTAAACAGAATGGATTCATAATCATCCGCAATCTGAATGGTAGTGAAAACATATTTTATGGCTATGTTCTCGCATGTTTCCACTCATGTGTCTCAACTCCTCAACTTCCTTCCCTCGAACAAAGGTTTTTCAATTCCTTGGGAAACTTGGGTCCCATCGCATGCAATTACGATCGCGTTATCCATGTTGTTCTCACCTCTGTTTTGTATCCTCCTTGATCACTATTGACTGAGCGTTGTCTGCCACCGTTTTTTCGAGTCCAAACATGTGATTTTCCAGTTTCACCATAATTTCTGACTGCCGCACGAGGTCTCATGGAAAAAAAGTGTAGATGGATCCTCTTTCTCAGTTTCAATCACATTTGTTTCCAAAGATGCGACCGGAAACCTGATCACATATCTCCCATTCCTCTCCCTGTTTCCACCTCTGTCAGAACGTGTCAGTCTCCTTTGTAGCCAACATCAACAGATCGTATTAATTTTCTTGCGTCTAAGTCATTATCATCGCCAATGTAAGTCACTCCCCCTCTTTTTTCGGCACTTCTCCATTCTACAAAACATGTTAGTGGTGTGTTTTCAGTATTCAGCTTGCTCCGTCAACTCATGTTCCCACCTTCGCTGCTCTTGATCCCACCACTACTGGTTCAACATAAGAGTTTCTATTTTGGATACAATGGATTAATTCTGAAAATTTCAAGGGTTTATTCCTCTATTTGTAACAGAAAAGTTTTTTCTGACAATATGTTCATTTGGTAATACCCACTAAAATCTATTATTATTATTGATACTATTGTCATAGATAGATTTGTAGTTTATTTCCATTCATTGTCCAACAATTCAATTTTGTTTTTACTGGTTCAAGTTCACTATAGATTTTCAGAACAATATGTTTTTGTTCTATCTAGGGGTGGTGTCTCGAGGAGGGGAGGGAGGGGGGTTGTCTAGGAATGAGGGGGTGTCCAGGAGTGGAGGGGGAGGGGGTCCAAGAGGGGAGGGGGGATGTTTAGGAGGGGAGGGGGCTATCTAGAGGGTGGGAAGGGGGCTGTCTAGGGGAAGGGAGGGGGCTTCAAGGGAAGAGGGGGGGGGGGGGGGTTGTCTAGGAGGAGGGTGGGGGTCTGTAGGTGGAGTGGTGGGAGGGGGGGGGGGGCGTCCAGAGGTAGAGAAGGGGCTGTCTCGGGGGGCTATCTAGGGGTAGAGAGGGGGCTGACTAGGGGGTTGTCTCAGGGAGTGGAGGGAGGGGGTTGTCCAGGAAAGAGGGGGTGTCCAGGAGGGAAGGGGGCTGTCCAGAATAGGAGGGGAGGGGGGGTTGTCCAGGTGGTGGGACGGAGGCTATCCAAGGAAATGGAGGGGGATGAAATGGGAGGGAGGGGGGATTTCGGTGGAGTGGTGGGGGGGGGGGGTCTAGGGGTAGAGGGGGTTATCTCAGGGAGGGAAGGGAGGGGGTTGTACAGGAATGAGGGGGTGTCCAGTAGGGGAGGGGGCTATCTTGGAGAGGAGTGGGGGGGGGGGGGGTCCAGGAGAGGAGTGGGGGGGTCCAGGAGATGGGAAGGGGGCTGTCTAGGGAAAGGGAGGGGGTTGTAAGGGGAGGGAGGGGGCTTTCCAGGAGAGGAGGGGGGGGGGGGGCTATCCACGAGGTGGGAAGGGGGCTGTCCAGGGATATGGAGGGGGTTGCAGGGGGGGTGTCCAAGTGGAGGGAAGGGGCTACAAGTGGAGTGGTGGGAGGGAAGGGGGGTTCTCATCCATGTAATCCTAAAAAAATAATATTTATAAGTAAATGAATCATGTTGAGCCTCTTCAAAAATATTAGTTCAATCCTTGGAAATATGGACATGTAAAGGATGTAATAGGTAAAAATTGACATTTTATTAATGTATTCTTTCATATTAATGTTTCATTTATTTCATTGTTGTATCACTAACATAATATTTGTTTTCTTATATAGGTGAAATATTTTTCTTGAGTTCGAATGCTTTGTTCGATAGCTAATACCATGGAAAACAATTATTTATAGTGGATCATGGATTTTAAAAGGATGAAGCATCAATGTTTTTTAACTATTTGTTGGATAATTGTAATTGTAACCAAATTAAACATTTCTTGAAATGTATATATTAGTGTGTTGTTTTGTATTCATGATTTCAAGTAAATGTATATAGAAATTTTGTTTTTCTGTGCTTTGTGCGTAGGTGTTGTTTGTGCTGTGTGTGCAGGTGCTGTCTCAGGTGTGCAGGTGCTGTGCAGGTGCTGGGTTTGCGCAGGCTACTTGGCCTTTATCAGCACTAACTAAGCGTTGATAAATTTCTAATATATCAGTGATCAAAATATAGCTGATAAAGGTGGTATTTATCATCGCTATTTTTAGTGCTGATATATTATCCATTTATCAGCGCAAAAAATAGTGCTGATAATGGGGGACCTTTATCAGCGCTAATAAAAGTGTTGATAAAATTGTCCTTTATCAGTGCTAATCAAGCGCTGATAAAGGTCCCCCTTTATCAGTGATAATTTTAGTGATGATAAAGGGGACCCCCTATCTTCTCCGTGATTAACAGCCCTTTTTTAACACTCTTAAAGGCAAATTTTAGCACTATTAAAATCCCTATTTGTTGTAGTGTACTAGATTATAGGGGTGTTAATCATGATGTCGTACCACCAATAGGAGAACTGTTTTAGGACTTTTTCCAAAATACTTCTCAGGGATTCCACCTGAGAGGGATATAGAATTCTCTATTGATCTCATGCTAGGGTTTGAGAAAGTAATTATTTCACCATACACAATGGCATTGAATGAGATTTAGGTTATCAAGACTTATCTAGAGGAGTTAGAGGATAAATGATTTATCTATCCAAGTACATCACCTTGGGGATCACCTGTATTGTTCACAAATATGGCTAATGGGAGGTTACATTTGTGTGTTGATTACTATAACGTAAACAAGATTTTGGTAAATAATCGATATAATCTTTCGTGTATTAATGGCATATTTGACAAGTTTAAGGGGGCATGTATGTTCTGAAAGAACAACTTGATATTTGGGTATCATCATTTGAAAGTTATGAGTTCTAATATACCAAGGACAACATTCTAGTGAGGGTATAACCTTTATGAGTTTTCATAATTCCATTTGGGTTGACAAATGCACTAATAGTGTGTATGGCCTTGATGAAAATGATATTTCATCCATACCTAGATCTATTTGTGGTGATGTTTGTGGACCACATATCGGTGTACTCTAAGACTCATGATGATCATTTCCAATATCTTGAAATCATCCTAAGTACACTGAGAGAAAATCTGTTTTACAACAATCTATCTAAGTGATAGTTTTTGATTGACCAGGTACCCTTCTTTGGGAACATCATCTCAGTGGAAGGTGTTTTAGTGGACCCGGAGAAGGTTCAATCTGTGGTTTCTTGGGAGTAGCCCAATAAAATTTTTAATAGCTGAAGATTTCTGGGATTATCTTGATATTATATGAGATTCATCCTATAATTTTCCCATTTGGTAGTACTGCTTTTGGGATTGACCAAAAAGGTTATTAAGTTTTAGTAATCACAGGATTGGGATAAATATTTCTTGGAGTTGAAGGGTAATTTGATATAGACACTGATTTGGATCCTACCTGAGCTTGATGTGGAGTACAATGTTTATTGTGATGCTTTTGGGATTGAACTTGGAGATGTCTTGATGCAAGGAGATCGAGTCGTGGTGTATGTGTCTCAAAAATTGAGACCAGAAAAAAAACTACCCTATGCATGACCTCAAGCCATCAACGGTCGTTTATTCTATGAAGTGTTGGAGACACTATCTTTTGGGAGAAAAGATTATAGTTTATATAGATCAGAGGATGTTGAGGTATATCTCTTTGCAATGTGATTTTAATTTTAGGCAGGGGATATGGGTTGAGTATATGAAGTCTTTTGATTTTGAGTTGGAATACAAACATAAAAAGGGTAATAATATGGCTAACACCTTGATATGAAATCTCAAACTCTGATGGTTCAGGAATATAGTACTAAGTGGAAGATGGTGGCTTTGCTGGATGAAATGCATGTGGTGGTTCATGAGAGTCAGGAGAAGACGAATCTTGTATCAGTTTTAGTGGAATCTACACTTTTGAGAAATATATTTGATAGTAATTATGACGATCCAGAGTGTTTGACCTTGAGGTAGATCTTTGATGGTGGGGTTTTACATTCATATTGGAACATAAATGATAATGATATCATCAATTTCAAGAATCGGGTTCTTGTGCCTACGAGCATGCGAGAGGAGATCATGTAGGATTTTTATTCCTCGAATTTGGTGGTACATATTGGTGTGACTAAAATGTATTGTTACCTATAATGATAGTTTTGGTGCCCGAGCATGAAAATGGAGATAGTTGGGTTTTGGACACAATGCTTCACCTGCCAGCAGGTGAAGGCGGAGCATCAATGACATGGAGGTTTTCTGCAGTCCTTTCATATTCCATAATTGAAGTGGGATGACGTGAAAATGTATTTTTTGGTGGGACTTCAGAAGATTCTATGGATGAATGAAGTTATTTGGATCATTTTTTACCAATAGACAAAGGTAGAACATTTATTTCCAATAAATGAAACCTTCATGGTAGAGTAGTTGGGAGAAAGGTGTGTTTGGGAGATAGTCCATCTACATGGAGTGCCACCAAATATAGTTTCATATCATGATTCTCTTAATACTTCATGATTATGGTAGGGATTTCATAAGTCTATTGGTACACATATTCCATTAATTGCGGATTTCCACCCACATACAGATGGGAAGTCAAAATGTACTATACAAATGCTTGTGGATATGTTGCTGGCATGTGTACTCGACTTTGGTGGATATTGGGAGAAGCAATTGGATTTCGTGGAATTTTCCTATGCCAATAATTATCAATAAAGTATACATATGGAACCATATGAATATCTTTATGGTATTCCATTCAGATCACTACTATGTTGGATGGAAACTAGTGACACATTGTTGTTGGGACCGAGTTTCATGCAGGAGACGTCAGAGAAAGTGAAATCGATTCAGAAAAGTATGCATATGGCTCGGAGTAGGCAGGAGTAGTATCACAATAGGAGAGGATGAAACCTAGAGTTTATATAGGGTGATCATGTATACCTTTAGGCATCACCTCCATTGGGTCACTATTGGATACAGGGACATGGAAAGTTGGAAAACAGGTTTGTTGGACCTGTTGAGGTTGTGGAGAGAATCAGGTATGCAGCATACCGATTGGGTCTTCCATAGAAATAAAAAACCATGTAAGATGTTTTCGATATTTCAAAACTATGAAAGTATCACCCTAACCCTTATCATATTATCCATTTGGATGAGGTTGACCTCGATATAGATTCGTCGTTCGAGGAGCATCCAACATGTGTGTTGGATTACATTGATAAAGTGTTATGGGAAATAACCATATTCATAGTTCATGTTTTATGGAGACATAGACATGTATAGGAGGAAACTTGGGAAAGAGAGGTAGATATCAGGGATCAATGTCTTGACCTTTTTGGGTCGGAATTTTATAAAATCTTGAAAGTGTATCTCGAGGATGAACTGTTATATGGTGGGGAGATTAAAAGTTCCCAAACATTTATGGAGGTATCACAGGCTTAAATTAAGTTATTTTTTTGTTTTTATTTAACTAATATTATTTGAGTTATGACATGGGGTGTTTTGGGAGGATTTTTAAGAAAAATATGAGAGAAAGGAGCTTCACAGGGTTTTCACACAGTTAGGTTTAACCATGCGCCCAACACAACAAACCGTGCTAACCCAGGTAGAGGGGATTCACACAGATGGCGCATGGTTTAAAAAAAATGTGTGCCCAAACCCAAGAAACCATGAAACCCCAAGGAGTGAGGGTCTATTTGGTTGGTGCATAGTTTTTTAAACCTTTTTTCCCTTTCCCAGAAAACCATGCACACAATTTTAATTTATCCTAAAATTTGTTTTAAAACCACCAAAACACCTCCTATTCAACCTAGGCTCGATCCATGATGTTCATGAGTTATTTTAGATCTTACCAAAGGGATTAAAAGGACTTGAAAACTTCCTTTCTTCGATATTGAAATCCCCAATTTAAGATCCATTCTGTTCATGGTAAGTGGATCTCATCCTAATGCATATCTCGCCCATTCTTCTCTCTTCCCTTGATCTTTTGGTGGGATTTTCCTATTTTTGTCCAAATATAAACCTATTTGGTGAGATATATATCCAGAATTATATATCTAGATATAGATTCATATGATCTAAATATCTTTGATATTGATTTAGGGATTTAGATCTAGAATCTGATCTATTTCATCGTTCTACTTGTTTTTGGAGAACTCCGTTGGGTGAACAATCATCAACAAATCGAGGTAGGTGGTCTAAAATTCACTTTCCATAGTAATGATTTTGATTATGTATATGAAATTTGTATAATTTCTAGATCTTCTTATAAATTTAAATCTAAAAATGGAATTAATTAACATGGTAAGCTAATTAATTGAGAAATCTATGAAAATTTAAAAATTTGGGATTGTTGAACAAGATAATTAATTTGAGAATTAATTATGAGATCTAGGGAATTGTGATTTGATAATTAATTGGTGAATTAATTATTTAATGTTGAATTTTTAAAAGGTTAATAAATTATTTAATTGATTAATGAATTTTATATTGTAAATTAATTATTGAATTAATTTACAGAATTAGAATAATTAATTTATGAATTAATTAATGGAAGTAGTGGTGGTTAACTATGTTAACGGGGTAATATTATTTAATTGGGGTTGATAATTGAGGTATAATACATGAATATCTAAGAAAAGTAAATAATACGATAAATGAATGAATGAGAATTGGGGTTTTAGACATGATGTTATACACCAATGATATAAATGTATAGTTGGGATATGTCATGATGGATATGTCACTCTACACCAGTGATATATCTACCAGTATCATGAATGAGATTTGGGGTGATAGACATGATAATATACACCAATGGTATGCGTACGTAAATAAGAATTGGGGTGCTAGACATGATGATCTACACCAATGGTATTTATGCATGTTGATAATTTGGAGGCCAGACATGACACTCTTTACCCATGAGGGATATATAAATTTATAAATGCTTGGTAACCGGGTACTAGACATGGAGTTCTATAACCATAAACATTGTGAAAGAAATATGGTTTCAATTGGATGTAAAAATGAAATTGATATGTAATAGATAATGAAATACCATGTGTTAAAAGAATTGTGAATTGATAATGTGAAATGGTTCAGGCTTCGGTAAGGGACAAAGCATTTATTAAGGCTCCGGTGTTATTAGGAACCCAGGGTCTAATATGGTTAAATATAGGTTAATTGAATAAATTTAAATAGTTTACTTTATTACTTGTATTTTATTATTTATACAACTACATACACTATTTTTAATGGATTTTCTTTAGACATCATTGGTGGTGGCCTACCGAGTTGTACTTACACCCTATTCGGGATGCTAGATTGGTACCAAAATAGACTTTTCTATTGTAAGATAGGTTATGAGAAAGGGAACTGTAAGATTTCTGATGGGGGATGGATCTTGGTTGGGAGAACCAGACATAGTTCGGGTCCCACATGGGTGTCTTCAGTGTCTTTATTTTTAGTTTTTCTATTGACACTCGACATATACTTTAGCATGGCATGTTTTCTGTTTCAGTTTGATATTGTATCTTTTGAATTGCATGACTTGGGATATGATTATTTTATTTTTATTGGTTATATATTCTTCTACAATTGTTTATTATTTATGATATTGTTTACATTGATAAAAGAGGGTATTGTCTCCCCATGTTTGACTTACCAGACTCTTGTTGCTAGTCAACATCCTCTACCGTACAAGGAGAAACACTTGAGTTTAGGAGATCGAACAGCTCAGGATTCCATTGAGTGGAACATGGGTTGAGATGTTACAAAATACCATTTGAAACATTTTATTAAACACCCCATGGGAAAAAAATAATTTTAAAGTGAAAACTAAGAAAAACAACCACTTTTTACAACAAATATCCAATAATAATAAAGGATAATAAAAAATAATTTCTCAATAATATATTTGAATCATAATATAATGAATAAACTGAGGGACAATTCAATCACTAAGGTAACCCAAAGAAAAATTTCATTATTTAGATACACCCACCTTAAATTTGATAGAATTCTATCATCTTTGTAAAATACCCATACAATTGGAAGGAAGTTATTATCATAACTCTAAAAGCCCAATAAATTTAATTTAAAAATTAAATTTAGGAGAATATTTTCCCACAATTTCTAGATAGGTAATATGTACATGAATAAAGTTTGGGAATAAGGTAATATAAGGAGAGATGAGAAGAAATAAAAGAGAAATCGAGGTTTAACATGATGATTTCCACCCAAACATGAGGATCCTCTCCAAGGAAGTAAGAAGGAGGGATAAATCCATGGTTATGAGACTTAGGGAACACAAATTAGAGGTTAAAAAAAGAAAATAGTGGTAAAAATCACATAAGGGTAAAAGAATATATTCATAGATTTTACATCTAGATAGACCTTGTCACAGCATGACAGACAACCCCAAAATGACAAACAAACTACTTGGGTCTTTTTTATACATTAATATTGGAGTTGGTGTCCAATAAACAACTATTATTTACTTTAGATTTCATGTATATTAAAATAAGTGAATATTAATTAAAATATATTATTACAAATCATTCATAGTTCAATGTGAATTCAATGTAATATTTTCATAGATTATTCATTGAATTGAAATAGGAATAATAGTTCACCACTATGATAAAAACACTGAAATTACTTGAATATATTCTTAAATCTCGTTTTAGGGTTTGATAATACTCTTTAATTGTAGACATAGTATGTTAAAAGTCAGGTTTGAGTACTCATAAGAAGATGAGACTTTATCACATGAATTCCACACATGGTATTCTCCAAGATAAGAGATTATGGGAAGAGACCCTCGAGTAGGAATTCCATATGATTATGTTTCATTTGTTATTCTTATATATGAGTGTGTGTAAGGATTCTAAATCATTATGATTAATAATGATGAATGTCATGACTTTCACACTTTGATAAATTACAGTAAAATATGATGACATGTGATAAGAATGAATAATGGAATGTTGGGTGAGTCACAAATGATATGTTATTAATCAATATGTTGAGGAAGGATTTGTACCTTCTAAATTTATGGATGTTGATATCGCAATCCTCTTATTTAAATGGAATTGTCACTTTAATTTCCATTGTAAGGGTATAATGAGAAGTTTATTTCAGATATTTAAAGAAAGAAGTATCAATCATAGAGGTTGATTAAATTACTGTACAACATACGTGATGAGATATCATTATAGAGGGATTATATTACACAATGAGTGTTCCCATGTGGTTTTTTCATCATGACATATCTTATTCCTGTATGTGTGCCTTAACCCATTATTAGACAGAAATCTTAGATACTTAGCAGGCCTACCCAATTTCATCGAGGAAGAGGGATAGAGGTTCACACACAAAGTATTTCCTTTTTTGTTAGTTGAATATTATTGACATTTATAAATTAGAATAAATATTATTCTCAAAATTTAGAAGTAATATATATTCGAGGTTTATTAAATGATCTAAAATTATAAAAAAATATTTATTCACAAGGTAATTTCTAAATTATATGAATATATAATATTTATTTATCTATTTTTATTGACACTATATGAAATAATTATTTTTTTACTCAATAAATTTTTCTTTCTACAAAATTATTATATAAATATGTATTCTTTAGATTTTGAATGGAATATTTATTTATTTATTGAATAATATTTATTTAATAATTATTTAGATAATTAAATAATTTTTGAGGTGGAAAAGAAGTCCAGATTTTTTTTGGTGATGAATATTCATTTAACATATTTTAAAATAAATATTTGTTATTTCGAGGGTTAGCGCACACCACAAAATAAAATAATAATATTATTTTATTTACAAGAATGAGGTTCCATTTGGGTTTAGTATATTTTAATGGCCTTTGTAAAATTAATTAAATATTAAACCCTAACCCTAGGTCTATAAATATACTTCTTTATTAATCAGATAAAGGTGATAGATTTTTCATAATAATTCCCTTTCGGTTTTTACTCCATTATCTCTTCCTTTCTAGACTAAGAATAAAAATAAAAAATTACTTCATGCCCAAATGAGCATGGAGTGTTCACAAAGAACAATGAAAGTTTATATATCTACCATGCTAGTACCAAAATTGTTTTTGGTATTAGTGAGAGATCAAAGGATCACTCTTATATCCCATCTATAGGGTCACTACTTTGGGTCTTCACTATGAAGTGATGATATAATGATCAAGTTAAAATGATCAATATCACTACTTTGGGCGCAGGTTACTGTAGCAGTACTGTAGCGTCATTGTAGCAGCAGCGGTGCTATTGATCGGTGGGTACTATAGCGGCGGTAGAGCATTGTAGCGGTGGTGGTACTGTGCAGTACTATAGTAGCTGAGTTACTATTCACAGAATGTGAATTGGGCCAAAAAGTTGGGGCCTACCGGCGATGTAATGGGCAACAATCCCACTGGGCCTTTGGGCTATTAAATGGGCCCCCTCTACCTAGTTAAAAAGAGGTCTTTTCTATAATTTATTAATAAAAATGAGGCTTTGGACCCAACCTTTTAAAAAAAACTTATAAGGATCCTCTCTCTTGGTTCCAGTAAAATCATTTATCAATAATATTTATAATAATTATCTTTATTCATGGAGTTAACTTCATGTAAATTAAAAATATCTTGTTGAATCTGATAACCTATGTGTTGGACATACACCCAATAAGTACTTCTGCATCATTGGGAACCAACAAGTGGTATCTAGATGGTCACACTTCAATTTATAATTATTAATTGATTACTGGTCGTTTATACATTTAATGTTAGTTTTTCATTTCATGAAATTATTTCTTGAGTGTGATCATTGAGATCTATTCTTACTTTCCTTATTTCTCACTCATTTTAATCTATATTTGATTAAATTTTAAAAAATATCATTTAAGGACCCATTTGTATGATTCCAGAATTCTGTCCAGACAATTAGGATTACACGACATACGGTTTCTGTAAGCGCCATGTATCCCAATTTATTTACACCAAGACATATCATGAATTAATTCACTACAACATGCCATAAATAACACATGATACATTAAATACTTTGTGTGTTAGCCAAGTCAAGCTGACACAAAGACATTTTGGACTACACACTATGTAACTAGCTTACATGACATGTAGTCCATGCATTTTCATAGATGGAAACACGTTGCCAAAATACACATCAAGTAATAATTAAGGAACATGTTGGGATTAACAACCGTGCAACAAGGAGTTTACATGACATGTATCAGTTGTACATGATGTGTACCCCACACTAGTTCATGCATCAATACACACCTAGTCCCTAGGAATGTATCACATACATATAATGAGAAATATACATGGGACTGTATCTATATGTACATGTCATGTATGAAACCAATTTATATCAAAAACTAAAATTTAATTTATTTCTCCTTTAAACCTAAATAAATTGTGTTTTTTGTTTCGTTTATTAACTCATTCATACCATGTGGAGGTTATATATATATATATATATATTAAATGATTAAATAATTTAGGCTTAAAATTTTGAACATCATACCATGCATAGTTCAAATACATTGACTACTCTAAGAACATTTAAATGAATATAGACAATATAGTATATAGGAATCTTCGATATAGATTGGATGGAAATTAAGGTAAATTTAATTAATTGGTTAATTGCATAAGTAATAAAATTAATTCATCTGTGTTTATCTAAATAAAATAACAAATTGAAATGAATTATATCCAGTTATTTTAAATTCATACCAATTACACTAGTGGAATATTATGATATTAGAATGGCTTATGTATGTTCATAGTTTCTTTTAGCTTATGTATTCCATGGGTTCTTATAATAATTTTCATAAATTAAATTTATGGCCTATGCATCATCCCTCTCTTCTAATTATATTTAGGCCTGCATGTTCTCATTTTCTCAAATATAAAACCCCTTTTATGGTTCCTTTATACTAAGTGTTAATTAAAATAATTGTAAGGATGGAGCTCTTGGGAACATGGATTAAGTTCAAGATAGAGACAAGGTGAATCCAAACTAAGGAGATACACATGAAAAAGGTAGAGTACCACAAAATCAACCCCAAACTAACTCAAGGAGTTTTCCCCAAGGTCAACGGTTTTTTATTTTCCACTCAATAAACAAACCACTAGTTAAGGATCATGGTCGTACCATTTTTTATTTATATTATCTATGTATATTCCATTAGTTATTTTATGGATTCAATACCCTAATCACGTTAATAGATAGATTAATATATAAAGATGAAATAATATAAAAGAATTAACTATAAATAATTTATCGATAGATAATTAATAACTTAAGTAAAATATGTTTATGATTCACAAGACATGTAAAAGATAAAATAACAAAAACTTTGAATAATAAAAAATATCACTGAATTTAATAATAAGTTATTACACATTACATTAACTTAATTAAGATGAACCCAATTTTAAAGTTTCAGTTCAACCCCCATCAGGGGAACTATTAATCATCAGAAAGACATAACATAAATATTGTGTTCAATTGACTGATTCTATATATGGTTTAATGGTCTTATTCCATCAAATAAAGATTTGGTGGCAAGTGTTAAGAAAATTTGATTTAGGATTTCTGATTATAGAGTCCGCACAACATATCAAGGAGCTGACAATTAGTAGTTGGGAAGAATACCTACCTAAATAATTTATTATATTTTGTAGGTCCTTTTTATTGGTTAGAAAAAGGTAAATAGAGATCATTTCCACTAGAAAGTCCACAAAACAATAAATTCCATGATTAATGGTGAGGGCCATTGAGACTTGATAAAATTTTTGGAGACTTAATAAAATTAAAATTATAATGTCTTAGATAATTTGTAATAGAGAAAAGTACTAATAATATTCTCTCTTATTATTGTATAATAATGACAAGTATGACAAAAAATTATCACTGATATAAATTCTAAATAAATACAATCTCTTAACTAGTTCTATATACTTAGAATGGATCAGATCCCTATGGGTATTGTTTCACCATGAATGGAAGTCTTAGTGATATAATCCTTAATACCTAACATTTATTCTAAAGAGGCTAATAGATATAATATTTTCATTATTTTTTATACATGTTTCAATGATTTTACCCCTTATAATTAATCAATTTGATCTAATTTGTATCATTTTAGTGTTGGGGAAGGATTACGGGCTTAATTGTAAAAATTGGTAAATTCTAGATATTTATTAGTTTTATGGAGCTTATGTTTTTTTGGGAATAACTATTACATATTTGATCCAAATTGAGTAATTTCTTTTTCTATGATTTCTGTGCTCGTGGGCTTCATGGACCAAGGTCCAATTCGATACACAATGAACCAAAAAAATTGATTAAGTGGAGACATTATGCTGGGCGAAAAAATGGACCCCATCTTAATTAATGAGTCATATCTCGGACTACATATGTCCAAATTATGTTATTCTAGCTAGAATATAAATAGTACTCTGTACGTTATTTTCACATTAAATTTCTTGAATAAATTAGGTCATTAAGGCATCCATTTCATATGACCAAAAATATGAAGTTGAATAGTCATCTTCACCAGAAACAATTCTCATTAGTAATTTGAGTATAAATTTTGATAAACATTTCCAAATTTTCTGAGATTTTTAAGAAGCATGAAAAAGATATATAAGAACAAAATTTAGGCAAACACCTTCTCGAGATTAGGCCATTTTGTATGCTAACCAAACTCCAACATTCGGTGGAGTAATTTTGGAGGGAAATTTTTGACTCAACAAGCCCATAAAAAAGAGTATTCACTTATATTCAAAGGTGTTGAAGAAGGTCCAAGGGGAGATATGATGGAGGATTGAGTTCTTGAATTTCTTTGTATTTTCTATTTTCTCTTTACTTTGTTTCATCATGCTATCTTTTTCCCCTTTCTACTATATTACCCATCACATAGCGGTGTAAAACCTTTTTATGATCAGAGAAAGGGGAGTTTCAATTTTGTAATGTCAGAGTTTTGTCCATAAATGTAAAACCATCCTTTTATTTTCAATTATTTCTATTCTCAATGTTTCCCAATTATGTTAATGCGATCATGATTTGAGTTTGGTGTATCCATCGTTAATATCATTGGTTGAAGACTTTTAATCTCCCTATTCCTAGTGTAATTTGTCTCCATCGAGCAGATTGTGTTAGGAGGTGAGTGTCTAGTGATCATTGCCACATGTGTGGAACTAGTGAACTTCTCTAGAGTTATAAGGAGAAACAATTTACAATCGGAACATTCCTTAGTTGTTTAGGTTTTTTATGAACTTCCATGCACATAGGAGTGAGGTCCATTTCTTTCTTTACCCAAGGGTGATTGATAACTCGATCGAAGAGTATTTCATTTGTCATTCAATACGAAGAGAGGGAAGATGATCTTTATAAATATGATGTCATTTTAAAATGTGATCCTACCATGACCCCATAACTCCTTTCATCAATTAATTTTCAATATTTATTTTTAATTTCTTGCTTTATTTTTAAACTCAAACAATTTCAAAAACAACTACTTCTTATTGCTTTAATTTAAGAGAAAAACATAATTGTTGTGCACTCCTCTGTGGAGACAACCTAGGTTACCCACTATTGTAATGCCCTGAACCCAGTTACCCAGATTCAGTGCATTATTACATAACATTGGCTTGATCAAAAGAAATATCAAGTCTTGAAATACCGATTAGTTTAATAGCCTTGGAAACACTAGATGCATTCATAAAGTTTACATTACATCATAAAATGAAAACTACAACAATGTAGTCTCTATAGTCCACACTCATAACCCCTCATAATATCCCTGCAGGTCATTCAGAAAATACTTCTTCACATCCTGGGAAAAATAAAACATAGAAAGGGGTGAGCTCAGATGCCGAGTAAGGATATCAATATAGCGGAAACTTTTATAAATAAGCATAAACATTTAAGGCAATGTATAACTAAAACAAAATAATTTTAAACTTGAACTTTAGCATAATATGGCAGAAATAAAATGAAATAATTCCATTTACTTATTCACATGGATATTCTACTAGTCGAATAATCACATGAAATATCAATAAACACTTTCATAATGATGGAATTCATAATGACAGACTATCATAACCACATATCCAAGGCCTCGTTCCAAGTCTACAAATAAGATTTCGTCAAGGCCTCATGCCAAGATAGTAGTTTGTCTCATGAGACCTACAGATGCATCGAGGAGCTATATCAAGCTCCACCTATCACTTACTAAGTCCAATGCATTCCTCATATGAACATGTTTAAGCATAACATAAACATTCATATTAAAAATAGCATACAAAATACTAATACTTTCTCTATAAGCCATGAATGGTATAAAAATAACACATCCACAGTCAAAAAAATCACAAAACCTTCAATACAGTATGGAATTTTTGTATCATAATAAATCAACTTCAAATAGGTTAAAATTCATCAAAGGTTGTTGACGTAGATGAAATCAAAACTATTTGATAGAAATATCTCTTTTTTTGAAATCATTTAAAAGTAACATAATTATAAAATAAAATATTTACTTTGAAAATATCCTTATAAGCTTGTAAGGGAAGCTTCAAAGATTTTATAATGGCGGAAAATAGCCTCACCCGCCGTATAAGATAAAAAATCATTCTTACCTTAATTTTGTCGAAAAGGTTAAAAAAGACCTTGTTTGGAAAACGATAGAAATATTTCTTTATAAACATATTATAAAAAGTCAACAAGGGTATAAATGACTTTAACCCATAGTAATAATCATTTGAAATACATTTTTAAAAAACATGTATGTAGATGATAAAGAGGTCCCAGTAGATAATTACGTATAAACAGACTCGGATAATGAAGAGATTGTGAAATAAACCCTTACCTTTTACTTTTCCTTGGTTGAGGGTAGTTTAACCTCCTGTATAATGGTGAAATAATTGTTATTAAATTATACAAGAATTATATGCATTAATATGATATCATATAAGATCTTTTAACATTGCTTTGTTAATAATATCTTAGTATTATCGTGGTTTCGGGTGTTAACTTACTCGTTTTCTTTTATATGTTTTGTTACATAAGTCGGGTTTATTAGGGATAGGTTGTATCTTATTAATTTACAGAATTATATTAAGTATTTAAACATTATTTTTAATCATCAAATGAAATTTAGTCTTGAATGGATATGATGGGGAATGAATCTCATCGTGTTCGTGGAGACGGTAGTCCGTACGTACGCACGAGCGACAATATCATTCTTTTGATATTAAAATAATATATAATTGGATGGTATATCATATATACAGAATCATTATCATGTTATATTTATTATTTAAATTAACTATACATCATTATCATACCCATCAAAATAATAATGTATTTAATAACAATTACACCACGACGTGGAGACGGTAAGCCGTACGTACGCACATATGGTGACATGTCATTCAAAGGATGGATAGAATAGTGAATATGGTTATACAATATTTATAATAACATCACAGTATATATAATATACTGGATTCATTATTTTATAATGGAAATAACTAAGAAAGAAGAATTTGAAGAAGAAAGGAACTTGAAACAGGGTGGTGAAAATATTGCATCTTCTTTGGGTTCTTCCTTTTGATTTGATCAAAAGGGCTCCTTAGGTTGTATTTCTGATCAAAATAAGGCCTATATGATGAATTGAGGAAATTTGAGAGAATATTTGTGCAGGGTTTGGCCAAGACAAAAGGCTTTGAAGGTGTGAAGAATTGGTTATAATTGGTGTCCTTTTATAAGGGGGAGGAGGGGCTCCTTAGAAAAAACATAAAGTATTATTTTATAATAAATTAATATTTGGTTTATAATGTCTCAAAAGTGGATTATTCAAATTATAATGTGGGTATGGGTCTAAATAATTTCATACAATATATTTTATACAGGTTTGGGTCATTATATTAAACTTATTCTTTAGTTTTAACTCTTAGATAATTAGTTTGACACCTACCATGTCACTTTGTATTTTTATATTATATAGTTAATAAACTAACTATATACATCCAAAGACCCCCAAAGTGGTTCATTAATGATATACCTATCATTCTATAATCCATTTGGCCAAACCTTATATTTTTATAAATAGAATATCAATTAATAATATAATGCTTTTTTTAAAAACTCTTTTTTGTCAATTTTGACACTATTGGGTATTTAGTTTTCGATAAATTCATAACAGTATTATTACTTAGAAAAAAATTTATATAACCAGTCCTAATATGTCATATTAACCTATGAAATTAGTTTAATTCATAAAAAGTTTCAAATTACATTTATTTGGATATTTATAATATAAAGTATTCTAATTTTTCATTAATTAGGTAATTACTGCATCACCATTGTGTCATAAATAAATTAAATTATTTAATGCCTAAAAATTATAAATGAAATACCCTTATATAGGAAATCTTTTTAGCTTTATAAATAATATTTATAATTGAATTTATCTTATGTATAACCCTGTATTAAAAACGTTTTAGTAGTTAAACTTTGATTTTAACTCTTTTAACTATTCTTTGAATTAAATAATAATAAATGTCCTAATCTAATCCAAGTGGACCTAAATGATAATATTTTATTCCTAATGTTGTTTTTGGTCGAGATAAATTTTCTCAATAGAATTTGGACATGTTTTAGGGTAATATTAATATCATTTTACCCTTAATTACCCTATTTACTTTTAACTGTGGTAAATAAAAGTAAAAAGTTACTATTCACCAAAAATTATTTTTATCTTATTGAACCACATTTTACTCCTTGAAATTAACCGTGTCTCTCGTAGTTTCAAAATTCCACTCACAGAAGCGGTAAAATTATGTTTTATGTGAATTTTCAAATTCCCCTAGGAGGTGGGTAAAAGGCGGTGAAAGTTCAATAAAATTTTTATATATCTAAATTTTTTCTAAACTGACTCCAATGAATTACATTGAACTTATATATGTATTATGTATCTATTTTTACCATAATTAAATTTAAATAAAATAAATAGTTATTTAAATTAAAAATTCGGTTTTAAACTATAACTCAGTGTTTTTTACTATTCATCAAAAATTGAATGTTTTTAGAAAAATACCAAAGATTCACCCTAATATAATTTTGTTATTATGAATCCAAAAATGAAGTTCATTTGACCAAATTAAAAACAAAGAATTTTCATTTATTAATTTAAAATTAATTCCATGTTGTTAAGACCAAAAGGCTTATTTTTAAGAAATAATATCTATCAAAAGATTGACACTTGTTTATGTCCAATCTCAAAGTGAACATACTTAAAATGATTAGAATTGGATTAAATGGTAAAAATATAAACTACTTTTACTTCCAAACTATTAAAATGTATAATTTAACACTATAAATTATTTTGATTAAAAAAGTTGTTTTCTGTTAAAATATATTATTTTTCACTATTCACCCCAATATGAAAGTTATCAGAAAAATGCAAAATTTTTATTGAAACTAAATTCTTACATCCCAATTCTAAAGAAGAAGTTTATTTTGTCAAATTGAATATATAAAAGTTTCAAATATTGGATTTAAAAAGGGTTCACCATTAAAAGGTGGTAAAAGTGCATTTTTTGAAAAATACTTCTTTTATCTGAAAAATATCAATTAGTTCTTACATTATGTCTTTGAAACTCATTATATGGAATATAAAATTATATTTATTATATATAGATCAAAATTTAGTGAGTACTATTCATAACCTCTTTTGAATGGCCAGTTTGGTAAGTTGTGGTGCGCTTGAACTCGGTGTTGCGTGTAGTGCAAGTTATTAAATTACTTTGAAGAAACAACGTACTATGAAATCTTGGGGTGATTAATTCTTACCTCCTTTAATAAATTGAGTCCTCGCAATTTTAAATTGTTCATCGAAAATAAAAGGTTGAAAATAGAAAATACCATTGTGGGAAAACCCATATCAGAAATTGGGTAAATAAAATTTAGTCTTAATAAAAGGAAAAGGGGAATGAAAAATTTCACACCAAATTATGATATCTATTAGGAAAACATTGGTGGAAATTAGAGACATGTAATTGGAGGAAAAACATAAATATTTATAGGGAGTGATTGAGGTCATTAATCACAAAAAATGGTAGAATTTTGGGCCACAAAGCCACCAATCTATGATGATTTAAAATACCATCGGTTCAACAAAATGTAAGTTATTAGGATAACACATTTTTGGTTTTAATATGCCTTACCTAATGTTTAATAATTTATTTCTTCATAGAATAAGAGAATAAAAAATGTATACATGTCAAGTAGAGTTCCATCCTTTAACTAATTTCTACCACAAACTCATCTTTCAGTCTAAAAGATAAAAGAAGTTAAAAAATATCCTATTTATGCTATTCGTATATGGTTCCAAATAAATGAAGTTATAATTCATCTACTAGACCCTTTAATAAACTACATTATTCAATCAAGGACATCACGTGGGCCAGTGGTAGGTGATACACCCTTGTTGCCCTTCGGTTGCGGGTTCAAGTCTCACGGCCTTGCCAGATGTGACAGGTTGCCGCCCGACCTCCGGGTTGTCCTTTTATGGAATCCAAAAATAATCTCAAACTAGAATTATCCAAAATACTTTTGTCCAAACTCACAGTCCAAAATTTATATAGAAGGTAAACACAATGAAGATCATTTTTGCTGCGTAATAACATGTGAAAACCTTCATCATGTATTGTTATAAAAAAATTGCAACATCCGGAATTACCATAAAACCTTATTGATTACATTAATGATCCCTTATTCCTTATAGAATATTGGATATACTCTTTCTATCCAAAAATTTTGTAAACTCCAACAATGATAGAATATACAAATCATTAATAAGTTTCAACGTAGCCAAGAATATCCAATATAATTTATCCAAATCAATCATGTATTATTCCAAAATTACTACCTCGGTATCAGAACTATATTATGGTTTATAATTATCTCAACCATATATTTTCAAAAAATTTAACCTGCTATTGAGTCATTATTCTTGGATCCACACAATCTCAAGTCCTTAATGAAATAGTACTTCAGTACAATCCTTATTTATCTCCAAAATTCATATAACCAGTACATCATTGATAAAACACTCAAATGAAATAATTCTTTAATAACAACATAAGAAATCTAGTCATTCTTCTTCATCTGTGGTAGTATAATAACTTTATTATTATCCAATAACATCATTTGGGGAATACTCTGATGATTTGAACATTCATTTTCCTAGTGTCCCCACTCCTTGCAGATGAAGCATTTTACATTTGAAACCTTTTTCTTACCCTCGCAATCACAAACATGGTGTCCTTTTTCACCACACTTATAACATACTCCCATTCCCTTCAAGCATTTTACAAGGTGATTCTTTCCACAGTTATCACATATGGGAAAATCCTTCTTTAACTTCTTCCCTTTATCTATATTTCTCTCTACCATCCTTTTATTCTTTGTCTCCCCTTCAAATCCATAGGACTCTGAGAAATCTTTACTTATCTTATGAACACATTATACTATTTCTTTATATGATGATAATACATGGGAGTCTATTTACCTTCTAAATGTTGGATTAATACCGTGAAAGAAATGATCCTTCTTACTCTTTGGATCATACTTATCGCTGGATTTCACATTCTTTATATTGGGTGCCATTTCTATACAATGGCATACACTAGGTCAGTTTATGAATCACAATTCATAATTCCAAACATGTAAAATACCTAACGTAAATTGAATAGTTTATAGATATAATCCATAATCACAAAAAAAATTCTTTGAGGAGATATATACTCATAAAGCCTTCATAGTGGTTTGTAAAGAAAATGAGAATTATCCTAAGCATATCCCCCGGGAGTGTTATAACCAAGAGTGCAGCAAGGCCCGTTGTCGTGCACCAGTTCCCATTCGAGACTAGCTCAAAGCGGTGTTTTCAGGTTTTACCCCAAGGTACATCTATGCCAGAGCCGCCTCTACCTGCTCGTATCTAGAAAGGGATGTATTTTCTGGGAAAACACTCAAAATCTCAACATTACCAAAATTCTAGGAAGTCCTTCTATACTAATCCTCAAAGTCTATCTTAGGGTAATGTGTTCTAATAAGAGTTTATCTAAATCTAGTTTCCAAGGTTTGTACTAAACTTTCTCTGATACCAAAAGTAATGCCCCGACCCCAGTTACCCAGAGTTGGTGCATTATTACATAACATTGGAAAGATCACAATAAAGATCAAGTCTCGAAAGATCGATTAGTTTAGTAACCTTGGAAACACTAGATACATTCATAAATTTTACATTACATCAAAAAATAAAAACTACAACAACATAGTCTCCATAGTCCACAATCATAACCCCTCATACTATCCCTGTAGGTCATTCATAGAATACTTCTTCACATCCTAGGAAAAATAAAATATAGAAAGGGGTGAGCTCACATGCCCAGTAAGGATATCAATATAGAGAAAACTTTCATAAATAAGCATAAACATTTAAGGCAATGTATAACTAAAACAAAAGCCTTTTAAACTTGAACTTCAGCATAATATGGAAGAAATAAAATTAAATAATTCCATTTACTTATTCACATGGATATTCTACTAATAGAATAATCACATGCAATATCAATAACCATTTTCATAATGATGGAATGCATAATTCCAGACTATCATAACCACGTAGTCGAGGCCTCATGCCATGTTTACAAATAAGATTTTGTCAAGGCCTCGTGCCAAGACACTAGTTTGTCTCATGAGACCTACCGATTCATCAAGAAGCTATAGCGGGATCCACCCGTCACTTACTAAGTCCAATGCATTTCTCATATGAACAGGTTTAAACATAACATAAACATTCGTATTAAAACTAGCATACGAAATGTCAATACTTTATCCATAAACCATTAATGGTATAAAAATAACACATCCACAGTCAAACAAATCACAAATCCTTCAATACAATATTGAAGTTTTGTATCATAATAAATCAACTTCAAATAAGCTTAAAATTCATCATAGGATGTTGACATAGATGAAATCAAAACTATTTGAGAGAAATATCTCTTTTTTTAAAATAATTTAGAAGTCACATAATTATAAAATAAAACATTTACTTTGAAAATATCCTCATAAGCTTGTAATGGAAGATTCAAAGATTTTATAATGGCAGAAAATAGCCCCACCTGCTGTATAAGTTAAAAAAACATTCTTACCATAATTTTGTCGAAAAGGTTAAAAAGGACCTTGTCTGGAAAACGATGGAAATAATCCCTTATAAACATCTTATAAAAAGTCAAAAATGGTATAAATGACTTTAACCCATAGTAATAATGATTTTAAATACAATTTTTGGAAACATGGATGTGGATGATAAAGAGGTCCTAGTAGATAATTACGAATAAACAACCCCGGATAATGAACAGATTGTGAAATAAACTCTTACCTTTTACTTTTCCTTGGTTGAGGGTAGGTTAACCTATTGTATAATGGTGAAATAATTTTTATTAAATTATACAAGAATAATATACATTAATATGATATCATATATTATCTTTTAACATTGATTTGTTAACAATATCTTAGTATTATCATCGTTTCAGGTGTTAACTTACTCCTTTGCTTTTATATGTTTTGATAAATAAGATGTGTTTGTTATGGATAGGTTGTATATTATTCATTTCTAGAATTATATTAAGTATTTAAACATTATTTTTAATCATCAAATGAAATTTTTCTTGAATGGATACGATGAGGAATGAATCCCATCGCGTTTGTGGAGACAGTAGTCCGTACGTACGCACAAGTGACAATATCATTCTTTTGATATTAAAATAACATATAATTGGATGTTATATCATATATAAAGAATCATTATCATGTTATATTTATTATTTACATTAATTATACATTATTATCATACCCATCCAAATAATAATGTATTGAATAACAATTATACCACGACGTGGAGACGGTAAGCCGTACGTACGCACGTATGGTGACATGTCATTCAAAGGATGGATAAAATATAGAATATGGTTGTACAATATTTAAAATAACATCAAAGTATATAGAAGATACTGGATTTATTATTTTATAATGGAAATAATAATGAAAGAATAAGTTTAAGAAGAAAGGAACTTGAAAGAGGGTGCGGAAAATATTACCTCTTCTTCGGGTTCTTCCTTTTGATTTGATCAAAAGGGCTCCTTAGGTAAGATTTCTGATCAAACTAATGCCTATAAAGTGAATTGAGGGATTTTTTGAGAATATTTGGGCTGAGTTTTGCTGATTCAAATTGCTTTGAAGGTGTGAATAATTGGTTAGAAGTGGTGTCCTTTTATAAGGGAAGGAGGGGCTCTTTAGGAAAAACTTAAAGTATTATTTTATAATAAATACATATTCAGATTATAATAGATACAAAGTGTATTATTCAAGGTCTAAGGTGGGTATGGGTATCAATACTTTCAACCAATAGATTCTAGACAGGTTTGGGTCATTATATTAACCTTATTATTTAGTTTTAACTCTTAGTTAATTAGTTTGACACTTACCATGTCACTTTGTATTTTTATATTATATAGTTAATAAAAACACTATATACATCAAAAAGACCCCCAAGTGGTCCATTAGTTATACACCTAACATGATATAAGTCATTTGGCCGAACCTTAGATTTTTAGAAATATAATATCAATTAATAATATAATATTAGTTTTAAAAATTCTTTTATGTCAATTTCGACACTATTGGGTATTTTGTTTTTGATAAATTCATAACAGCATTATTACTTCTAAAAAATTCATATAACCAGTCCTAATATTTCATAATAACCTATAAAATTATTTTAATTCATAAAAAGTTTCAAATTACATTTATTTTGATATTTATATTATCAATTAGTATAATTTTTCATTAATTAGGTAATCACTACATCCCCATTGTGTCATAAATAAAATAAATTATTTAATATCTAAAAATTATAAATAAAATACAATTATGTAGAAAATATGTTAATATTTTTAATGAATATTTATAATTGAATTTATCTTATGTATAACCCTATATTAAAAAAGTTTTAGTAGTTAAACTTTGATTTAAACTCTTTTAACTCTTATTTTAATTAAATAATAATAAATGTCCTAATATAATCCAAGTGGACCTAAATGATAATATTTTATTCCTAAGGTTGTTTTTGGTTGAGATAAACTTGTCCAATATAATTAGGACAAGTGTTACGGTAATATTAATATCATTTTTACCCTTAATTTCCCTATTTACTTTTAACCGCGGTAAATAAAAGTAAAAAGTTACTATTCACCAAAATTTATTTTTATCTTATTGAACCACATTTTACTCCTTGATATTAACTTTATCACTCGTATTTTTGAAATTCCACCCACAAAAGCAGTAAAATTAAGTTTTATGTGAATTTGTAAATTCTCATAGGAGGTGGGTAAATGACGGTGAATGTTCAATACAATTTTTATATATCTAAAATTATTTGAAACTAACCCCAATGAATTAAATTGAACTTATATAGGTATTATGTATCTATTTTTACCTTAATTAAATTTAAATAAAATAAATAATTATTTAAATTAAAATTCGGTTTTAAACTATAACTTAGTGTTTTTCACTATTCATCAAAAATTGAAAGTTTTCAGAAAAATAGCAAAAATTCACCCTAAGATAATTTAGATATTCCGAATAAAAAAATGAAGTCCATTTTACCAAATTCAAAACATATATGTTGCATTTATTAATTTAAAATTAATTCCCATTATTAAGACCAAAAGGCGTATTTTTAAGAAACAATATCTATCAAAAGATTGACAATTGTTTATGTCCAATCTCAAAGTGAACATACTTAAAATAACTAGAATTGGATTAAATGGTAAAAATATAATATATTTTTACTTACAAACCATTAAAATTTATAATTTAACACTATAAATTATTTTGATTTGAAAAGTTGTTTTCAATTAAAATATAGTATTTTTCACTATTCACCCAAATATGAAAGTTATCAGAAAAACACAAAAATTTTATTTAAACTAAATTCTTATGTCCCAATTCTAAAGACAAAGTTTATTTTTTCAAATTTAATATATAAAAGTTTCAGATATTGGATTTAAAAAGGCTTCACCATTAAAAGGTGGTAAAAGTTCATTTTTTGAAAAATACTTCTTTTATCTGAAAAAAATCAATTAGTTCTTACATTATGTATATGAAACACATAATATGGATTCTAAAATTATAAGGATTTTATATAGTTCAAAATTTAGATAATACTATTCATAACCTCTTTTGAACGGCCAGTTTGGTAAGTTGTGGTGCGTTTGAACTCGGTATTGCGTGTAGTGCATGTTATTGAATTACTTTGAAGAAATAACCTACTATGAAATATTGGGGTGTTACAACTATACTATATTTTAACTTAGGTAATATTTGTTTTTGTCACACCCCATGACAGGCACGTGTCAAAACATGGCACCGTTGCCAGGGAGGTAGTGCCATCATTTTCTTTTCTATCTTTCTTTTCTCTTTTCTTATTTTATTTTCAAATTTGCATGACTAGAACCTCAAACACAAAAAAATGAACCCTTGATCCTGAAATTGAATGAAACTTGTAGAAAATACTTAGAAACCTCATTTTACATTCTAAATTTGAGGACATTTCTCTTACAGACTCGAGTGAAACTTTAAGTGTTAACTCTGAGCCTGTCATCATGGATGGAAATCAAAACCCAACCCTTAGAGACCTTTGTGCCCCACAATTCCTTAATCAGAATAATAAACTTGTTATTACAGTGTTACAAAATTATTTTGAGATGAAATCTAATATGACGACATTTCTCCAAACGTTTCATGGCTAGCAGGTGATGATCTAAACAAACATATTAAAGAGTTCACACATATCTGCTCAACATTTAGGCCACATGGAGTAGCTGAGGAATAGGTAAATTGGAAAGCATTCCCGTTTTCATTGGAAGGAGATGATAAAGAATGGTTTTATGGTCTACAACCTGGAGATGTGGTTTATTGGAATGAATTGTTGATATGATTTATGAAAAGATTCTTCTCCACCTCTAAAAGCACATCCATTAGAAAGTATATCTATGCCATCATAAAATCATCTAGAGAAATACCTTACAAGTACTGGGAAAGAATTAAAAAGCTATGTGCCAGCTTCCCACATCAATCCATTGAAGAGAATAATTTTATTTTCTTCTTCTATCAAGGATGATAGGACAATGACACAAATCTTATCAACACATTATCTAGAGGTGCATTGATTGACAAGTCACTAGAAGAATCCAAGGGTTTGATTGAGAATCTTTCTTATAAATCGCAACAGTTTGGTACAAGAGTTAATAGAACAAGAGGTATTCATGAGGTACAAACTTCTCATCCAACACCCTTAATAGACACTATGATTAAATAACTAACCAGTTTGGTGAGACAAATGTCCTTGAAACAAGTGGGTGACCAACAAGAAACAACTATGGTATGTGGTTTGTGCTCATAACCTAATCATTTCACTTACCAATGTGCAGAAATACAGGAAAAAAACTTGTGATGAGGATTTTCAACAAAGGAATTTTCAAAAAAATCAATGATGGAGAGAGCCTAACCATGTTCAATATGGGTTTGGAAATCAGAAAATCAAGCTAGACCCTAAAACCAAAACCAGTTCCAAAACCCACCACTATGTCAACAAAATAAATCTTATAAAAAGACTTCACACCACCAACCATCCACTTTTCCAAGACCCTATGAGTAGCCATCAACCACTGTACATCCCATAATTCTGAACTAGTAGAAGATATTTGATATTGAGGGGCTCAAAGTCACTGTAAAAGATTTTTCCAGCAAGTTTGATAGTTCCATAGAATTCATAGCCAAAAATCCTAGGAAACATCATTCCCAGACAATCCCAAACACAAAGGATAATGTAATCATGATAACAACAAGAAGTAGAAAAGAACTCTCTCCACCAGTGTCCCATGAACCTGAAGCTATACCACCTGAGTTGAGGGTGAATGAAGTTGTAAACTCTGAAAATTATGTGAAAATACATTGTGAAGAAGAGGAGAAATATGAGTAAGAGAAGTATATGATTTGGAAGAAGAAGCAAGAAACAAAATTAAAAAGTAAAAAAGGGAGAATAAATACTTACCCCCACCATATCCATAAATTATTATTGAATCAAAGAAAATCTAGGAGGAAGCACTTCAAAACGAAATTCTGGACACCTTCGAGAAAGTGGAAATCAATTTCCCCTTACTTGAAGCAGTCAAAAAAATTCAAAAGTATGAAATTTTTTTAAAGTATCTTTTCACCAAGAAGAGGATACCTCAAGGGACTGAATGGATCAACTTGGAAGAAGTGTCTCATCTCTTATCACACCATAATTTCTAACCAAATGTCAAGATCCAGGTATGTTTTCCATTCTATACACCATTGTTTATTTAAATTTCTCTAACGATTAGTGTGATCTAGGTTCTTCAATTAATGTATTTACTCACTTAGTATACACTTATTTTCATATGAGATAATTGATTCCCACAAGAGTGGTGGTACATTTTGCAAATAGATTCAAATTTTCCCTTCATGAGTTTTGGAGGATGTCCTTGTGAAAGTAAAAGAACTCAGATTTCCAGGTGACTTCTATGTGATAAATATGAAAAAATATTGGATCCCTTCACAGTCACCCATATTTTTGCAGAAGAATTTCTTATACACATCCAAGACCATCATCAATGTCCATGAAGGGACACTCACTATGGAGTTTGGAGAGAGAACTGTCCACTTTATTGTTTTTAAATCCATGAGGCACACATCAGATGATCACTCCCTCTTTTCAATTTCCCATGAAGTTGGTGTAGAACCCTTTGAAGAATTAGGTATGTTTTGTAAATTCTTAGCCCTAGGGGAGACTTCTTCCATTGAAAATATCATTAAGCACGTGGATGTCCAAAATGATGGAGGTTCTAATTTCATGTGGGAGGAAGAAGTAAAATATGATTTCTTTGATGATTTTTTAAATGATGAGAAAGATGATACAGTTTCTTGTGTGGTGGAGGTCGAAAATTTGGATGTGGGAGATGTCAATTTAGTTTCATCCCTTGACCATCCCTCTGATCTAGAACACAAACCATTCCCTACTGATTTAAAATATGTGTACCTTAGTGAGGGAGAGAAACTACAAGTGATAATTGATAATAATCTCTCTAAAATACAATAGAAATCATTGATTGATCTTTTGAGAGAGAATATCCAAGCGATAGTTTGGAGTTTCTATGATATTTCTTGAATCAACCCAAAAATATTCTCACAAAGAATTTTTATTGAGGGAGATTCCAAACCTTTTAGACATCCCAAAGGAGGTTGAATACCACTTTAATAGAGGTTTTGAAGAATGATATTGAGAAGTTATTAGAAGCTGTGATCATCAATTCCATCTCAGATTCATAGTAGGTTAGCCAAATTCATGTAGTTCCACAACAAAACTGGCCTAACCACTATGAGGAATGAAAAGAATGAATTAATCCCTACAAGAATTAAATATAGCTGGAGAGTGTGCATTGATTTTAGGAAGTTCAATCAGGTCACTCAGAAAGATCATTTCCCCATTCCCTTCATTGATTAGATGTTAGAGATTTTTGTAGGAAAAACTCATTATTTATTTGTAGATGAATTTTCATGTTATTTCCTGGTACCCATTCCTCCTTGGGATCAAGAGAATACAACCTTCACATATCCCTTTAGCACCTTTTTTTCATAAAAGGATGCCATTTGGATTATGTAATTCTCTAGGTACATTTCCGAGGTGCATGGTAAGTATATTTTCTGATCAAATTGAATATATCTTTCAGGTTTTTATAGATGATTTCATAGTTTTTATAAACTCTTTTGACCATTGTTTGAAAAATCTGGAAAACGTTTTGAGAACCTGCATTGAAAATAATCCTATTATAAATTTTTGAAAGTTTCATTTCATGGTTGAGAGAGGGATTTTCCTTAGTAATTTCATTTCCAAAAAGTTTATTTATGTTGATAAATCAAAAATTTATGTGATAAATTCATTGCATTACCCAACTTCTGTGAATCATGTTAGATCTTTTTAAAAAAATACATGATTCTATAGGAAAGTTATCAAGGATTTCAATAAGATCTCTCTCCCTCTCTCTATAGAGATTTTGAAGAAGGATTATTTTGATTTCAATGATATATATAGGGAATCCTTTGATGAGATAGAGAGGAGATTTATTGAACCACTTGCGATGCAGCCACCAAATTGGGAAGAACCATTCGATCTATATTATGATGCTTCCAACCAAGAAGTTGGAGTATTCCTTTCTCAGGGAATTGAGGGAAGGACACAAGTCATGGAATATTCCTCAATAACCATGGATGCGGCTTAATTCAATTACACAACCATAGAAAAGAAGGTTTTAATATTTTTATTCTTTATAAAGATTTAGATCTTATCTACTTGGAAATAAAGTCACTATGTTTTCTAATCATGCATCTCTTAGGTATTTGATGTAGAAGGATGAATCTAAACTGAGTCCAGTGAGATGGATGTTAATGCTACTGGGGTTCAACATAGAAATCAAGGAAAAAAGGTATCTGAGAACCAAGTGGCTGATCATTTATGCAGACTTTCCAACACTGTTGAAGCTAAAATTACAGAAAAAGAACCATTGAATGATCACCTTCCACGAGAGTAGCTATAATTGGTTGAAGGATAAGTTAATTAGTATGCTGGAATGTTCAATTATCTAGTAACATATCAGGTCCCATCTCATTTCAATTCTCATCAAATCCATAAACTGAAAGATAAATCTAGATATTACATTTGGTATGATCCATTTCATTGGAAGATTTGCAATGAACAAGTGATAAGAAGATGTTTTCCTGAGAGTGAAAATGGTTTTGTAGTTGAGTTTTTTCTCATAATATATTTTCGGGGAAACTTTGGAACTCAAAGGAGAGCATTGAATGTTTTAGAATCTAGACTTTATTGGATGACCCTTTTTAAAGATTCTCATGAATTTGGAAAAAGGTGTAAAAAATGTGAGTATTATAGAAACATTTCTAAGAGGCAATAGATGCCCCAACAACCACTTTATTTTTTATGAACTTTTTTATGTATGGGGTATAGAATTTATGGGACGTTTCTCAATATCATTTTTAAATTATATTATCTTTCTTGCGGTTGATTCTGTTTCAAAATGGGTGGAAGAAATAGCCACCCAGACTGATGATGATAAAGTTGTTTGTGATTTTGTCAGGGCTAACATATTTTTTTTGGGTTTGGAGTGCCTAGATCCCTCATCTGTGATCAAGGGACTCACTTTTTCTATAGGATAATGGAGGATTTACCAAAGACATATGGGGTGAATCATAAAACATCAACTCCATATCACCCACAAAAAAATGGTCAAGCTGAAATGACCAACATGGAAATCAAAAGAAATTTGGAGAAGGTTGTTAAACCAAATAGGGAGGATTGGAGCTAGAGATTAGAAGACACATTATGAGCTTATAGGACAACCTACAAGGCCCTGATTGGAATGAGTCCATATAGGATGATTTATGGGAAATTTTTTCACCTACCTTTGGAACTAAAGCATAAGGCATATTGGGAAGTTAGGAAGATGAATTTTGATCATGAAAGTTCTATAAAATAGAGAAGGTTGTAGTTACAAGAGCTATAGGAAATTAGAAGGGAAGAATTTGAAAATTTATGGATTTACAAAGAGATAACAAGAGTGGCTCATGAAAAGATGATCCAACTAAAAGACTTCCATTATGGAGATAAATTGTTTCTCTTCAACTCAACACTCTAGCTGATTCCAGCTAAACTTTGTTCCATATACAAGGGTCCATTTATTATTACTCTTATATATCCATTTAGTGCTACGCAGATGGTGAAGGATGGGGAGAAGGATCCATTTACTTTTAATGGACACAGGCTGAAGAAATTCCATGGAACCATTCCATCAGATCTAATGGAGGAGATCCATCTCTTCCAACCGGTCTATCAATAAGATCCATGAGGTTATACCTCTCCTTTACACTTGGTTACAGTTATGATTCATTTCAAAATATGCTTACATGTTAAATCCACTTGAATGCACTGAGGACACTAAACTATTTAAGTGTGGGGTTGGGATCCTTTGTAGTTTAGGATTTTTATTTGTTGTTTTTTTTCAAAAAAATAAAAAAATAAAAAAAATAAAAAATTGTGTGTTTTTATTTTTTAGTTTTTGAGTTTTTTTGAAACTTTTCAGCTGAAATGATTATAATTTCCATTTTTGAAACCCATGTCATTGAGTGAACCCATTTATTCCATTAAATTGAGATTAAATGAATGCTGAAAATGACATTGTTTCAAGTTAAATTATTTGTGAATTTCATGAAAAGTACTCTGATTTTTCAATCCCATGTCACATTTCACTATCTTTATATTTGAAGTCACTTTCTTGTGAGGCTTCTGAACCATTTTTTACATATTATTTTCATTCACCTCAATTTTTGATAGAACCAGACCATGCTTATTTTAACTAGAATTTGATTTATTACTTAAAAAACTTGAGGGTTCGGGGTACCTGTGTTTTAAATGATTAAGAAATTTCTTTTGTTCTTAAGACCCCTTTTCAAGATAATCCCTTTAATTTTTTCCTACCTTGTACATTTAATCCTTGTACCCTTATAATCCATGAAAAACCTGTTAAGTTAGCCACATTAAAAGCCAATTCTCTCTATCCAACCTACTCTTGAAGTGAAATGTCATGATATAATTGAATTTAAGTGTGGGGGAATATGTCTTGTGTTGTGCTACCTCATTTGGTGAAAACATTTGGTGGAAAATCAAATGTTGATGAAATTTGTGTGCTGTTGAAAAAAAATAATTCTATTGAAAGATGTTCCTTTTCTAGAGATTTCATGATAAGAGAAGTTGTTCCTTTTTTGGTGCTTCTAATAGAGGATTAAAGTTTCTCCTTTTCTAGATCATTTAAGAAAAATCATGTTTGAAAAGATTTAATTTTTTTTGTGCTGAAATGCAGAGCTGCATGAACATATCTTGATCTTTCATGATGATGGAGTTGAATGTCTACTAAATGGAGTGAGGTGGATAACATACATGAGTAAAAATTAGAATTATTTAATTTACTTAAAAATAGCCAAACCCTCCTCATCTATACTCATAATTTTTCACATAAAATCAGCCCAACTAAAACCCACAGAATGACCCTGAAAAGTCCTCATGATAAAAACATGTCCTTGACTCATATTGGGCGGAGAAGTAGGATTTTTTCAAACCAATGGTGACCCTTTCATTGGTTTGGATGTGAAAACCTTTTTTTAAAATTGATATTTTTGAGATGAGAGAAAATTCATGTGAGGTAGGTGCCCTGTTGGCAAGGAAGGATAAATGAAGTGGAAAAATATATAATGATCTGATTTGAGAACTTGGAATAATGGTTGTTTATTAGGAATGATATCTTTTCTTTCGTGGTATATAATTGGTGGATATCAATGGAACAGGTTTGGAATTTTTATTGATTTGATTTTGATGTTTACTTGTCCGGGGGTCCAAGTGCTAAGTGTGGGGGAATTGATAAAGATAATATTTTCAATATTTTTCATGTATGTTTAAATTATTTAACCCCTTAAAATTAATCAATTTGATCTGATTTTTAACACCCCATGATTCCACAATACGTTTCCCATTGAATAATGCAGTAGCTTTCATTTTACGCAACTTGGAGTTTTAACACACCACGACCAATGAAAATAGCCATTATGAATAGTAATACCCAATTTTTGAAATTTTTGAAATTTTATTTTTCAAAATGGACTTAATTTCTGAATTTGGAATATCCAAATTAGCTTAGGGTGAATTTTTGGTGTTTTTCTGAGAGCTTTAAATTTTTGATGAATAGTGAAAAACACTACGTTATTATTTAAAAACGAAATTTTATTTAAATAATTAGTTATATTATTTAAAATTATTTTAGGAAAAAATATATACTTAATAATTATATGTGTTCAATGTAATTCATTGGAGTCATTTTATAAAAATTTTAGATATATAAAATTTTATTGAACTTTTTACTGCGTTTTACCCACCTTCTAGGAGTATTTACAAATTTGCATAAAACTTAATTTTACTGCTTTTGTGAGTTGAATATCAAAAAACTAACAGACGTGGTTGATATTTGAAAGTAAAATGTGGTTCAATAAGATGAAAATAATTTATGATGAATAGTAACTTTTGACTTTTATTTACCACAGTTAAAAGTAAATAGGATAATTAAGGGTAAAAATGATATTATAATTACCATAACAAATGTCATAATTTTATTGGATAAGTGTAATTCGAAAAAAAAAATCTTAGGAATAAAATACGATCCTCTTTGGTCCACTTGGACTAGATTAGTACATTTATTATTATTTTATTTAAAGAATAGTTAAAAGAGTTAAATTCAAAGTTTAATAACTAAACCATTTCTAATATACGGTTACAAATAATATAAATTCGACTATAAATATTCATTTGAAATATAAAAATATTTTCTATCTAATTATATTTTATTTATAAATTTTAGACACTAAATAATTTAATTTATTTATGACACAACGATGATGCAGTAATTACCTTAATAATGAAATATTAAAATAATTGATATTATAAATATCCAAATATATGAAAATTGAGACATATGATAAATTTCACTAATTTTATAGGTTAATATGACATGATAGGGTTTATTAAATAAATTTTATTTGAAGTGATAAAGTTTTTATGGCTATGAATAAAATAAAATACTAAATAGTGTCAAAATTGATATAATTGAGTTTTTAAAATAATAAATATATTATTAATTGATTTAATATTCCTAAAAATATAAGGATCATAAAAAAGACTTATATAAGGTTATATATATTAATAATTAACCACACGAGGTTCTCTTGTCTTGTTATAATATGTTTATTGACCATATAATATAAAATACAAAAAGACATGGTAAATGTCAAACTATTTAACTAAGAGTTAAATCTAAAAGATAAGGTTCATATGGTGACATAAACCTATAAAAAACCATTTTTTTGAGAGGATTTCAACACATACCCTCCTTATCGTAAAAATAAATACTTTTGGAGCCATTAAAAACTGAAAATGGTTTTATTATAAAATAATATTTCAAGCTTTTCCTAAAGTGACTCTCACCTCTCTTATAAAAGGGTACTTCTCCTTCTATTAATTTCACATCACCAAAGCCCTTTGGATCATCAACACCCTGCCCAAATATCCTCCCAACTTTCCACCATTCATCCTAGAGTCCTTCCTTTGGTCATAAAGCCAACCTAAGGAGCCCTTTTGATCAAATCAAAAGGAACAACCCGAAGAAGAGGTAAATATTTCATCACCTCTTTCAATTTATTTTCTTCTTCCACTTCCTATTTCTTAGTTGTTTCCATTATAAAATAATAACTCCAGTATATTATATATACTATGATGTTATTATAAAAATGGTACAACCATATTCATTATTCTATCCATCATATGAATAACAAAGTCACCATACGTGCGTACGTATGGCTTACCGTCTCCACGTCGTGGTGTAGTTTGTTATTCAAATACTTCATTGTTCGGATGCATATAATAATGAGTATAAATGATGAAAATAATAAATATAACAATTTAATGATTATTTATATAAGATATACCATCCAATTACATATGATTTTACCCTTAGTATAATGATATTATCGCTCGTGCGTACGTATGGATTACCGTCTCCACAAACACGATGAGATTGATTCCCCATCATAATCATTCAAGAATAATTTTAATTTTATGATTAGAAATAATGTTTATGAACATAATATAATTCTGTATATGAATAAAATACATCCTATCCATAAAAAACATGACTTATATAACAAGTAATATAATGGAAAACGAATTAATTAACAACCGAAACAATGATACTACTAAAATATTATTAACAATGAAATACTTTAAGATCATATATGATATCATATTTATTTATATGATTATTTTATAATTTAATAACAATTTTTAGCTATTATATAGGAGGTTAAAATAACCTCAACCAAGGAAAAGTACAAGTTAAGGGTTAATTTTACAATCACTTTATTATCCGAGGTTGTTTTTACAGAAGTATCTACTAGGACCTCTTTGTCATCCAATTAAATTTAAATTGAGACTTCTGATTAATTACTCTAATTTTATTGGTTAATATGACGTGTTAGGGTGGATTAAATAAATTTCATTCTAAGTGATAAAGTTTTTATAGCTTTCAAAAAAATCAAATACTAAATAGTGTCAAAATTGACATAATTGAGTTTTTTTAATAAAATACTATATTATTAATTGATATAATATTCATAAAAATATATGGTTTATACAAAGGACTTGGATAATTTTATATATATTAATAATTAACCACATGGGGATCTATTTAATTTTTATAATAAGCTTATTAACCATATAATTTAAAAATACAAAGAGACATGCTAAATGTCAAACTATTTAACAAAGAGTTAAATCTGAAAGATAAGGTTAATATGGTGAACTAAACCAGTCCAAAACCTATTTTTGAGAGGTATTTGAGCCATAACCACCTTATAAACTAAATAAATAATTTTGGAGGCATTATAAACCAAAAAGGAGTTTACTATAAAATAATATTTAAAGTTTTTCCTAAAGTGACCCTCACCTCTCTTATAAAATGGTACTTAACCTTCTCTTAATTTCACACCTCAAAATCCATTTGGATCGGCCAAACCCTATTCAAATATCCACCCAACGTTTTTCCCTTAATCCTATAGGCCTTAAATTGGTCATAAAGCCTAACTAAGGGGCCCTTTTGATCAAATCAAAAGGAAGAACCTGAAGAAGAGGTAAATATATCATCACCTCTTTCAAGATCTTTTCTACTTCCACTTCCTCTTTATATGTTGTTTCCATTCTAAAATAATAACTCAAGTATCTTATATATACTATGATGTTATTATAAAAATGGTACAACCATATTCATTATTCTATCCATCATATGAATGACAAAGTCACCATACATGCGTACGTACGACTTACCATCTCCACGTCGTGGTTTAGTTTGTTATTCATACACTTCATTATTTGGATGATTATAATAATGAGTATAAATGATGTAAATAATAAATATAAAATGTTAATTAATCTTTGTATATGATATACCATCCAATTACATACCTTTCACCCTCAATATAATGATATTTTTGCTCGTGCGTACGTACAAATTACCGTCTCCACGAAAGCGATGAGATTCATTCCCCATCATAATCATTAAAGAATAATTTAAAATTTATGATTATAAATAATTTTTATGAACATAATATCATTATATATATGAATAAAATACATCATTTCCATAAAAAAATGACTTATGTAACCAATAAAATAAAGAAAAATGAATCAGTTAACTCCTGAAACAATAATACTACTAAAATATTATTAACAAAGAAATATTATAAGATCATATATGATATCATATTTATATATTTGATTCTTTTATAATTTAGTAAAAATGTTTTAACTTTTATACATGAGGTTAAAATACCCTTAACCAAGTAAAAGTACAAGGTAAGGTTTAATTTCACAATCTCTTTATTTTCTGAGGTTGTTTTTAGGTAAGTATCTACTGGGACCTATTTATTATCCACATCCATGTTTCTTGAAAATATATTTCAATTTTTTTTACTATTTACTAGACTATGGGATAAGTTCATTTATAACCATGTTTTAATTTTTATAAAAGGGTTTTAAAGGAATCATTCTGTCATTTTCCAAACAAGGTACTTTATGACCTTTTCGAAAAAATTAAGGTAAGAATGTATTTTTTAACTTATATGGTGGCTGCAGCTATTTTTCACCATTATAACATTGTCACAGCTTCCCATACATGATTATTAGAATATTTTCAAAATAAATTTTTTATTTTATAATTATGTGACTCTTAAATGGTTTCAAAATTTAAAGATATATTTCTCTCAAAAAGTTCTGATTTCATATATGTCAACATCCTTTGATAAAATTTACACTTGTTTGAAGTTGCTTCATTATGATACAAATATTTAATATTGTATTTAAGGTTTTGATATGTGTTCGACTATGGATGTGTTATTTTAATTCCATTCATGGTTTATGGTTAAAGTATAGATATTTCGTATGCTAGTTTGAATACGAATGTTTATGTTATGTTTCAACCTTTTCATATGAAGAATTTATTGGACTTAGTATGTGATGGGTGGAGCCCACTATAGCTCCTCGGTGCATCGGTAGGTCTGATGATATAATTAGATGTGGAATTGGGCAAGGAATTTCCCAATTTTATATATGGTTTTGGATGAGACCTAAATCATTCTTGACATCTTGGCCGTGGCATTGGCAAGATGTTTCAGAAAGTCTGGAATTATATATTCCCTCATTATGAAAATAATAATGATGGTTCATGTAGTTATTCGACTAGTATAATAACCATGAATATGTTTTATTATGGCCTTATTTAATTAGCTCATATTCTCTCCATGGTGTATTCATGCTTATTATTTTTAAAGGCATGTGTTTTTAATTATTTACCATACCTAATGTTTATGTTATCTTCCGCTATATTTCTTACCCTTACTGAGCGATTGATATCACCCATTTCATATGTTTCATTTTCCAAGGATATGTAGATGTTTTTTATGAGTGACTTTTCGGTATAATCTAAGAGTCTTGGATGTTTCTAATGAAATAAATTAGTGTTGTATTTCATTTCAAGTTGTAATGTTGAACTTATGTATGTATCTTGTTTGCAATAATACTAAACTGCTCAGTCTTTCAGGGCATGATTCCTTGTATCATTCCAATTTTATGTAATAAAGCACCAAAAATGGGAAAATAGGGTCGGGAATTACATATTTTGTATCATTTTAGTGTTGGGGAAGGATTATGGGATTATTTGTAAAAATTTGATAATTCGTGATATTTATCTGTTTTATAGAGATTCTGTTTTTCAGGCATAACTATTACATATTTGATCCAAATTGAGAGATTCCTTTTTAGTATTTCCTTGCTCGTGGGATTCATTAAACATGTTCCAATTCGACACACAATGACCTATAAAAGTTCATCAAGCGGAAAAAGTTTGATGGCCAATAGAATGGAACCCACCTTAATTAAGGAAGAATATCTTGGCCTAAATTAGTCCAAATGAGGAATTACAACTTGAATAGAAATAGGACTCCAATCCTTATTTTAAAATTAAATTTCTTGAATAATTATGTCGTTAAGGAATCCATTGAATGCGAACAAAAAGATGAAGTTGAAGAGTCACCTCGGGTAGAAAAAGTTGTCATTAGTAATTTGACTATAACTTTTGGTACACATATCCAAATTCTCTGGGATTTTGAGGAATCTTGATCAAGAGATATCAAGAAAACATTTATGAAGATACATTATTGAGATTCAGACATTTATTATACTAATCTGACCGCCAATTTTGGTGGAGTAATTTTGGAGGGAAATTTTCTACTCCACAATCAGATAAATAAGAGTGTTCACTTCCATTCAAAGAGGTTGAAGAAGGTGCAAAAGGGTTTGTGATGAAGGATTGAGTTAATGAATTTATTTTTATTTTCTCTTTTCTCTTTTCTTTATTTCATCATGCCCTATTCTTCCCCTTTCAACTATATTACCCTTCACATGGAGGGGTAAAACCATTGAGTGATTATGGAAGGGGGAGTTTTACTTTTGTAATCTCAGAGTTTCGTGCTTAATTGTCAAACCAGATTTTTCTTTTGAATTATTTCTATTATAAATGTTTCCCAATTATATTAATGTGATCATGCTTTGATTATGGTGTATTTATCATTAATATCATTGGATAAATACTTTTAATCTTTCTCTACCTAGTGAAATTTGTTTCAATCAAGAAGATTGTTTTAGGTGGTGAGTTTCCTGCGATCATTGGAACATGTTTGGAACTTGTGAACTTTTATAGAGTTATAAGGAGAAAAAACTCTTGATATGGAAATTACTTAGTTGTTAAGGATTTGTTTATGAACTTACATGCATATAGAAGTGAGTTCCATTTCTTCCTTTATCCAAGGGTGATTGAGTACTCGATTGAGGAGTCTTTCATTTTTTATTCAATAAGAAGGTATAGAAGATGATCTTTATAACTATTATGAAATTTCCAAAGGTGATACTACCCTTAAACCATAAATCTCTTCATCTATTAGTGTTAAATCTTTATTTTTAATTTCTTTATTTATCTATAACCTCAAACAATTTAAAAAAACAATCTCTTCTTCTTGTTTTAATTTAAGTGACAAACATAATTATTGTGAACTCCTCTCTAGAGAAAGCCTAGGTTACCCACTCTACTACATTTTAACTAAGGTAATATTTGTTTTTTCCACACCCCACAATTGGAACATGTTATAGGAAAGTGATGAAATGAAATCTGTCTATAAAAAAAAACTAAATGATGTGTAAGATGTTTGGTGTTTATTGATTTCATCTATTCCCAATAAACTAATTAATTTATATAAAAACATGGATTCCAAGAGAATGATTCAAAATATATGTGATCATTGTTAGGATAGATCTAGAGAGAAATTATATGATATATCCATGGTGATCTTTATGATAAAACATATAAAAGGTGCACCAAATGGGCCTCATGTAGTCAAACTCATTTGATACATTGAGCATATAGAGGTTTTATGGTATAAAATTCCAAAAGAATTGTGCACTGATCTCATTATTTCATCACTCCTTTAGATATTCTCAAGTTTTTTTTGTAAATATTAAAATGGATAGCATATTCTAGTCTCTCCTGAATCTTCTTTCTATGTTTCACCATGTAGACATGGATATGAAGTGAAAAAAGACTTTTTTTACTTATGATGAATAAAATTAAAGGCCAGAAAAAGATATACAAGACTAAATTCAAGCCTAAATCTTCTTCACAATTCCCTTATATGAAGAGGGTGATTATGGAAAAGTTAAGGGTATATGATTATATTTGTTTTTCAAGTGGAAAGGAGTTCCAATAAAGAAAACATTCACCTTTAAATAGATGAAATTGAAATATTCAAGTGAATTTTCTAGTTAAATTTATATTTTTAAATAAATTGCATATTAGCTATAACATATGATTATTACATAAGTATTTAAATTCATGAACCAAGAATATTATTAAAGGTTACCCCTAGTGAGGTGAATCTATGAGTAACCTATAAATATATACATTCTACTATTTTTGTAATATATTACCACATAATTTTGATTATTATAATGATATTGGTTTTTAATGATTTATATTATACACGTACAGTCACCAAAAAAATTATTTATAAGTCTAGATTTGATGTAGATGGATTTTTCTTAAAATTGGAAAATAAGTGTTTCTTATTTTTCAAAAAGTGCATTTTTATAGTATGCAATTTTTAAATAATGATATTTACGTGTTGGATTACATGAACTATGTAATGGTAATCAATAAAAAAAATTCGCATGACCTATATCACACCAAAACTATAACATCCTTTGATATGATAGGTATAAAAAAATAATTTTACCAGATTACACCATGATGGATATTTGGATTCATTTGATATAAAACCACTTGGTGTATGTCCCAAAAGTCTATAAGGAAACATGATTAATTCCACATTTAGTGGAAACTTTTAAAGGGAAAAAATTCTTCTTTATTTGTTTCATACTACTTTTTGTAGAAAATTTTTAGTTATGTCCGTGAGTGGGTATTCATACTTTATAAATTTTATTGTTTATTTTAGTAGATAAGGATATTTATACATAATTAGGTACAAGTCACATAACTTTGAAAAATTAAAGGAATATAAGAATGAAGTTGATAACAATCTATGTAAGAATATTATGAAACTCCACTTAGAATGACATGGTTTTCAAGTAACATGGGATTGATACTCATTATTAGTTGATAATAATGACCTTGTAACCTATAAGGAAGTAGTAGGTGTTGAAAAATCCTCCAAATAGAAAGAATCTATGAATTATAAAATGGATTCAATATACTAAAACCATGTATGGGTATTGTTAGATCCTCTATTGGATATAAATATCATTTATTATAAATGGGTATTTCAGAAGAAGCTATAAATAGATGGAAAAGTCAGTGACTTTATGGAATGACTAGTTTCAAAATGGTTCAAATGGTACCAAGGCATATATTAGGATGAATTTATAGTTTATATTCTAAAATTTTTCAAAATTATAACTGAAAAATCAACTTACCAGGACTATGAGATTTTTAAGATGGATACGATATCAAATTTCTTTGATATAATCTTTTAGTAAATTATCTATGTAACAAAACCTGAAAATTTTGTGAATACAAAGGATTAAAACAAGGTAAAAAAGTTACGAATATCAATTTATGGATTACAGGAAGCATCCAAGCCCTGGAAAATTTGGTTTGATGAATACATAAATTAATTATATTCATAAATAATGAATGTGATCCTTGTGTCTATAAGTGGTTTAGTTGGATTAAATTCACATTCCTAATAGTTTATGTTGTTGAAATATTATTTATTGGAAACAAAATAATAGTCTTATATTCCGTTAAGTGATGGTCTGGCACAATCTTCTCTATTAAGGACCTGAGATAAAAAAATATATAATCTTTGAATTAGGATATATCATGGTTGATGAAAGATAATTCATGGACTAAGTCAAACTATGTACATAGATAAGATATTTTTGCGATTTAGTATGGAATAATACAAGAGGGTATTATTACTAGTGTTATGTGGCATTCTTATCTACAATAAAATGTATCCTTAGAAACACGATGAGAAACATTGGATGGAAATGACACTATACACATTAGTGATTAGGTCGGTCATATATATAATGCAATATACTAGGGTAGATTTCACCCATGACTTAAGTGTGGTAGGAACATATCAAATTGACCAAGGTGACTTCCATTGGAGGGTAGTCAAGACTATCTTTAAGTATTTGAGTTTTACTTAGGATATATTCCTATTATATGGATGACATGATGATATAGTAATTATAGGATATTAAGATTCCAGTTTATAAATTGATCAATATGATTTGAAATCACCATAGGAATACATCTTTACTCTTAATAGAGGTGTTGTGATATATAAGAACTCAATGAAAGCTATGATTTGTGATTCTAAAATGGAGTTTGAGTATATTTTATATTTTGGGATATCTAAAGAATCAATTTGGATTCTCAACATCATCATGAAGCTTTAAGTGGTTCCTAGAAGTAAAAAACTTACCTCACTATATTGTGATAATAGTAGAGTGGTGGATCTTTTAAAATATCCATGGTCACATTAATAGATGAAGCACATACTTCAAAAGTATCAGCTATTGATATTTTTTTTATCAAAGTGGTGATGTCACACTAATAAGAGTTTCAATATACAAAAATATTACATACCCCTTAACTAAATACTTAAATCAACATAATCATGATCATTATGTGAGATCTAACTGACTGAAAGTAGCTGTTTTCTTTAGTCAAAGTGAGAGTAAGTTGGAGTTGGTTTCTTAGAACCAACTTTTTGTACTTTAGATTGCATGTATATTCAAATAAGTGAATATTAGTTTAAATTTATTATTAAATATCATTCAGATTTTTTCATGACTTTAATTTATTAATGTCTTATAGTATATATCTCATTGAAAAGGGAATAACATCTCCCCACTATAATGATAACCGGGAAATTCAATGCAGATATTCTTACGCCTTATAATACGGTGATATAAAACTCTATGATGGGACCCATATAATTCTGAAATCAAGGTTAAAGAACTCATAAGAAAATGAGTCTTCATCTCCTAAATTCCACACTTGGTAATCTACAAGATTAGATATTATGAGAATAGTCCCACCCGTAGGAATTACACATTTTTCTATATCATTGGATATTATTGTATATGAGCATGTGTAACGATCCTTATACTTTATGATTATTATTGATTCATGTCCGGACACACACAATTTGATTTATTACTATAAACCATGATGACATATTATCATGATGAAGTTTGGTATTCTGTGTGCACCATAATTGATATATTATTAATGAATAATTCAAGGAGGATTTCCCCTTTCATCTCTATAGAAGTTTATATCTCATCCATTTGATTGAAATGGAACGATAAAATTAAATTCCATGGACATAGTGCAATGTATTTTTTATTTCATATAATCAAATAAAGACATATCAAGTATATTATCTGATGATAGAGGTGTGCAACCTGCTTTATGAGATATCACAAAATGTGGATTATATTACACAATGATCATTCAAATGTGGTTTATTTATTATGAAATATCCTTTTCCTCTATGGGTTTTATGACCCATTACTTAAAAATAATATTAGAATTTAGTAAAGCCCACCTAATGACATTTAGGAAGAGAAATAGAAGGTCACAGACAATGTTTTTTCTTTGATCTCAATTATATATTATTTATTTTTCACAATTTGAATAAATATTATTCTTCAGACTAATAAGAATAATTTATTCATGATTTTTTAAATGATCACAAATATTTAATAAATATTAAATTAATAAGTAATTTTTTAATTATGTGAATATATAATATTTATTTATCACTAGTTATTTACACCATAATAAATAATTATATATTTGTTAAATAAATAATTTCTTAGTTACATGAAAATTAAATACATATTTATTCTCTAGATCATGAAATGAATATTTATTTAATTATTGAATGACTAATATTTATTTAAAAATTTGTACAAGGATATTATAAATGTTTTATTATGAGAGAATACGAGATTTAGTTCGGTGAAGACTATTTATTTACCAAATTTTTAAATAAATATTTATCATTATATGGGTTATTTCATTCAATAAATTAAAATAATAATATTATTTTTCTACATGACATGGTATTCTATTTGGTTTTAATATATTTTAAGGTTCTTTGTTCATTTAATTAAATATTAAACTCTATACTAGGTCTATATATAGTCTTCTATGTCAATTGGAGAAATGGTAATTGTTATATAAAATAATTACTCTCAAGATATTAATCCTCCTCTCTTACTATCAAGACTAACAAAAATAAGAGAAAATTATTTCAATCCTGAAGGAATGTGTAATAATCAAAGTGAAAAATGTAATGTGATCGATCTTTTGTTATAGAACTTGACATTTCATTGGTATTATTCAATGATCGAAAGATAATGTGTGTAGAATTTGTAGAAAGTCTCTTCTTTGGGTCCTCGTTGCATAATGACGATACGATAATTGGGTTATAAGGATCAATATCATCAATAAAGAATGATTTAAATACTGAGGTAATATATTTTTTAAATTAATTATATACTAACATGAAAATATCCCATCCATTTTTTTGATAAAATAGTTTTTCAATATTATTAAAAAAATATTTATTGGTCACAAAATTCACATCTAGTACATTTTGAATGACCCATTGAATATGAGAAAATCCAAGTTGAAAATAAGCTCAATAAGCACTTCTGTTTTATCTGAAACTAACAAAGATCTCACCTAGTTATGAAATGATGAACCTCTCTGTAAAATACATCCACTAATAGGGTCACATCGTAGTGTGACCTCCCCCCATCGCATGTGACAATCCTTCCAAAAAATCAGCCCACTAACTTGGACAGGTCCCAACGCAACCTCCCTTGGTTTTTGGGTGACCTAATGAAGTGTAGAACTATATCTTACCAAAAATCTCAAAAATTACATCAAAAAAATCAATGAGAGAGGTATATAGAAAAATAAAAAAAATGGTGAATTCCATACCTAACAGTGAAACCATGTGTGTCACAGTTCTCCCCACCATACAACCCCCCCATCCAAGTTCTGAACACTATTCATTAGAGAACATGCAAGACCATTGATCCAGTACCCATGACTAATATTCCCAAGTATCACAGATATCGCTACCATGAATCAATAACACATTTTCTAGAGGGATATATTTACCCCACATTACTCTGTCCCTACTACCCATGATATGAATAACCAAACCAACAAAGGTGGTGTTGGGTTCCAAATCCAGATCCTCTCACTCAACCACAAGAGATGGCCCGAGACGATATATATTTATCATGGATACATGAAAAACATATGAATATATGTTATATAAGATGATAATTCTAGATGATATTACACTTTCACATGAAACTCCACAATCTCAAATGTCTTGACCCAATGAAATATCAACTTACACTACTTTACCAGTTAACTATGTCCTAGCTGAGGAAAGACATTTAGAGACACCCTGTCACTAACGATAAACTTAAAATGGCGATGATTATTGGTGGAATAAGATTTATAAAGACTCTAATCTATCAAAAATATATTTTGAATCTACTAAATATTATAATTAAAATATTTAATGATCCAAAATTCCAACAATGAAGGATCACCAAACAACGACCAACAAAGAGGGAGGCAACATGGTCATCTATACATTGCTTTAGAAGTAGTAATATTTATGAAGGCATAGTAACTATTATTATAATGAAACTTATCTAACGATTAATGTTTCTCCTAAGATCTTAGAAAATCAATCACATAATCCTAGAGAATATCCTAAAGAATCTGTATAGCCCACTCATTCTAGCCATCCTTTTGTGGATGATTGGATGTTCTCAATTTCAACCGATAAAACATTGATTTCAGAAGACAATTCTAGAAAATGGGAAGTAAATCATGGGTATCAATCATAAATAATCACTAAATTAACTCTGTCATGCTTTATAATCTCTCCGACATATAGGTATCCAAGCTCTTCCACCTTCATCAACTTCTTAATAGAAAGTATGCCATTATCAACAATTAGTGAATAATCAACCATATCATATTCTTCACATTAAAAGAGAAAGGATAGAAAATAACAAATTCTATTGAAATATCACCCCACTATCACACTATGAGATGATGGTAAAACAAACCTACTAGATTATGGTGATCAACCTCAATTCTATGACGAGAAAGGTAAACCAATAACCCCTAGCTTCATCCTTAGCCACCAATACCAATGTCTCAAAACATAAGACATATTTCTTAAATTGAGTGAATGAATCAGATAGAATGATGAACATCACATATCACCTCAAACCACTTGATAAAAGAAACCAAAACCTATATTAAAAAATAAATGTCACAATTGAGAGTTCAAGATCCATTACTAGAGGTTTTATAACTATTTAAAAATTTTGTAATCCATATAAATTCTAAATTTGATTTTTGTTCAAGATAAATTTGATCATCCATAGAGGTTGTGGATTTCACACTAGACAATAAAACATGGCCATCCTCCTCATCCACATCCTGATGATAATCAGAAAATAAGATCATCAAGTTCCAATCATCTCCAGATTCCTTCATCACTTATGTCCACATATTCTATATCAAGGAATTTTCCACTACATTCTATTTTATAGGGGTGTAGGATATATCAAAATTAAAATATTTGAGATACTTAATCCAATTAATATACCTCATATTTAAATCATTCTGGGAGAATATGTATGTAAACTTTTCTTGATCATTATAATTAGTAAACCTATACCTAATGAGATAATGACACAAAGTATTTAAGGTATGTGTTACCATTATTAACTCTAGATCTTGGGTGGGATAACTCTTCTCATGAATTAATAATTATAATGGTACACCATGATGATTTGAGTAAAATATACATACATATTAAATTATTTTACGTGAATGTTCATTTCATATCATAATAAATCACACCCAAAAACCTAATGTCCTAGTGACTTTAGATATTAAATACACATCCAACACATTTTGAAATGTTTTAAACATATTTATAAAATAATTATCTCATATGATACCCTTTTTAAAACATCATACATAATAGAGTTCTTAATAACATGTGGAATGGAAACATAATATAGGGTGACCTTAGATTCTTAGTAAAGGTAAACATAAAAGATATTAATTAAAGATGATATGCAAACATAATATAAAAATATGTGTATGAGAAAATCATAAAGTTAAATGGTCATAACATAAGATAATTATACCCAATAAAACAAAGATCATAATACACGAGTCATGGAATAAAGATTTTAGTATAACATAAGACATGAGTCATTAGAGAGTGTAAAATTGAGTTAATAATCATGATACATGGTAGAATATCTATGTTATGTTTCATAACATAACAAATTGGCACAAAAAACATAGAAAATTATTCCTTATATCGAGAATCACTACCGATACCATCATAACATAGTGGATTGGGTTCACTCCACATTCTCATAACCATAGTGGATTTAGTCTTATAGTGGATTGGGTTCACTAAACAGTCTCATAATTATCATATTAAGATATATAAGACATTAAACAATACATCATAGGTATACAACATAAAAACCCATCACATAATGATAAACATTACACATGGGTGACACATTATCATTAAACCATTCATAATTTCATCATAACATAATTAAACCATGAAAAATAAATGATTATCATGCAAAATTTAACAAAACATTATAATAATACCACGAGATAAATAATGTGGATTGTTTTACAAGATAATATCCCATATTAATCAAAATATATATTAAAGGATGTTTATATTGATGAAAAACCTATTATAAGAACATTAAGAAATTTCTTTCAAAAATAAGAAAAAATATCATTTCTCTTGATAATACCAAAAGGCCTAGGAATGAATCATAGATCCACCCCTACCAATTTTTTTTTAAAATATAAAGTACAAAGTTAGAGCATCAAAAGATAGGTTTACAAAGATGAGAAAATAACTTTCCATAGGCATCAACCTCAACAAATTGCACACAATAATCAGGGGTGACGGAAGACCATTCCGAGCTTGACTCCTCAATAGCCTTCTTTGATAAGGCATCACAACCTGACTGGCCTCCCTGTAAGCATGAGTCACATCAATGAAAATCGAATTAAGAAGATATAGAAATTCAATCCAATAAGGCAGCGAAACCCAAGGAACATTCCTGGATCAGTTTTTAAGAAGATCCACAGCCACCATAGAATCTGATTCCAACCAAAGAAATTTCCATCCAAAATTAAAAGCGTAATTAATAGCTTTGATCATGGACCACAATTCAGCTTCAATAGAAAAACCCTACCCAATATAATGATGGAATAAGCCTTTGAAAAATCCCCGATAATTTCAGAAAAATCCACCACAACCCGAAGGCCCAGGTGAACCAGCAACCGCACCATCAACATTGACTTTCAGCCAATAAGGGATAGGGGGAATCCATCTGATGGATTTCAAAACCCAAGGATTCCTGGGTCTACCACTCACACCAAAATTCATCAAAAAAATAAAGTCATTCAGCCCATTTTGCATACACCCAATTTTAATCTTAGAAGCAGTGTAAACGGTCCTATTAATATCCCTTACACTAGAATGAAAAGTGGGTGTGATGTCCTCAAATATTAAATCATTATGTGCTCTCCAAATGAACCCAATGGAAGAAGAAACAACGACCATAATGATATTCCTGACCTGATCACTGCATTGGGTAGAAGCAGCAAACTGAAGAAGGTTATCCATAGAGATGAGATCCAAACAGCACCCATTCTTGTCTTGGATGTACTTCCAGTGACTGCATATCGTAGAACAAGAGAGAAAAGGATGATCAATAGATTCAATAGCCACACAGAAAACAGGGCAGGCCGAAGCAAGCTAGAATCTAGATCTTTGAAGAATACTGTGAACATGTAGACGTCTTTTCCAGATCTTCCATAAGAGCAGGAAAATAGAAGGTGGAATGAAGGAATTATTATAGGCAAGTAGCCACCGAGGTGAAGAAGTCTGCCTAGTACAGAGAAAACTGTACATATGCCGAGCAGTAAGAAGGACAGTGTTGCTCGGTTCCCAGATGATAGTGTCAATATCCATGAACAAGTAATTCAAAATTTCAGATTTCAAATCAGAGGGAATAAGCTCCAATAATCCCACATAGTCAGCCTTCAAGAAGGAAATCTGGGAATTTAATAGCTGATGAGGAATGAAAACATCCCTTTGAAGAGATCTGGATAACCAAATAGTGCTCCATATATTCATGGAAGAACCCCTGCTCACCAACCATTTTGAGGAAGTCAGAACCCCATTAAAAGAAGACCTCAAAGTAGGCCAAACAGAAGAAAAGAGATAATGAGGATATGCTGTCCATAATATTGATGAAAACCGGGCTGAAATGAAATACAATGAAGCATCAGAATAGGTAATGATATTTTAGGTAAACTTGCTAATCAGGGACTCATTAAAAAGGACCAGATCCTTAATTCCAAGGCCCCCCATCTCAATAGGATTTATGAAATCTTTTCAGGCCACAAAAACTAGCTTCTTCTCAAACATAGAGCCTGTCCATATGAAGTTCCTGATAATCCTTTTAAGCTCCTTAATAAGATTCCTGGGCCATCTGTAAATAGATAAAGCATAAAAAAACATAGATGTGATCACTGAGTTGAAAAGGCAGATTCTTCCAGCCTGAGTCATACCCTTCCCTTTCCCATGAGCCATTTGAACAGTGATGCGGGAAAAGATAAATTCAAGATGACATATTTTCAACCTTCCCCAGAAAAGGGGAACACCATGATAAGTGGAAGGTAAAGAACCCCTCTTAACCCCAATATATCTCGAGAGTTTGACCTGCTTTCTGATGCTCACACCCTTCCCGAAAACCACAAAGGACTTTTGAAAGCTAATGGCCTTCCCAACCACATCTTCATAATGAAGAAATATGGATTTAATGGTGTTAACAGTTCTAAAATTAGACCTTCCAAAAAGCAGGATGTCATCAACATAAAAAAGGTGAGAAGGAGCATATAGGTCCCTTTCAACTGGAATCAGATTATATAAACCACCTTGAACCAAATTATTGATACAGTGACTAAGATAGTCATCAACAAGAGAAAATAAAAGAACAGATAGAGGATCCCCTTTACAAAAGCCCCTAAAGCATTTAAAGAAACCCCTGTGAGATCCATTAACCAAGACAGATAACCGGGAACTCCTAAGAATAGAATGAATCAGGTTAATGAACTTAGTGGAGAATCCATGCATCCTGAGAATGGATAGATGAAAACTCCATTTCATAGTGTCAAAAGCATTAGTGATGTCAACTTTTATGGAAAATGTACCTTGCTTAATCTTCCTTCTCATAGCATTGATACACTCAGAGGCAGTAAAGATAAAGGTTTGGATACTTCTTCCCGGAACAAGCCCAAATTGATTATAGGTGATAACACCTTTAGCAACTTGACACATCCTATTAGCAATGATTTTTCTGATGATCTTAGGGATGGTGTTCCCAATAGCCACCGGTCTGAAATCCTTAATGTCAATTGAATTCACCTTCTTGGAAATAAAGGCAATGATGTTGGAGTTAACACCATAATTCATAGAGGAAGAGATGAAAAACGGCCTTACAACATTCACAACTTCCTCATGGGAAATCTCCCAGTAAAACATAAAGAAATTATTAGAGAACCCATCTGGCCCTGCAACACCATCAATATTTAGGGAAAATAATGCATCCCTAACATCCTTCCCCCCGGAGTCTTAACCAGATCCAGATTAATCTGATCATCAATGGTTGACATGATATTCTGGGCAATCAGATGGGAATTATCATTCCCATTTTCTGAATATAACTATGATAAATAGCTTACAACCGCATTAGAAATTTTAGATTCATCAGTGAAGGTTCTTCCATTAATGCAAAGATCAGACACCCCCTTATAAATTTCCTTTCCTTATGGATATGATGAAAGAAATTGGAGTTTCTATCCCCATCTTTAAGCAATTTTCTATTGTAGAGGGATCTGGACAGATTCTCCTTTGTGTTGAGCAAGCCATCCTGCCTAGAAATAGCATGAGTTTCATCACTTGAAGGAATATAAATCAACTGGTTAGCATTCTGAAAGTTAAGGAGATGAGTCTCAGCATCCTGGATATCAACATCAAGCTTTGAAAATGTAAACTTACTCCATTCCCTAAGTCGTTGCTTAGTATATTTAAGCTTAGATGATAAGATCAAAGAAGCAGATCCCATACTCCCAGAATTCCATGAGTCAATGACAATCTCCTGACAACCCTGTATGACAAGCCATTCATTATGGAATTTAAAGGGGATGGGGGCCATACGCATCCTACCAGAAGAAATGTCCACTACCAAAGGATTATGGTCAGAGTGTAATTTGGGAAGAAGAATCCCAGATGCACTGATAATACCATTATTATCATCAATTTGAATGAAGAACCTATCTAACTTACTGTTCTGCCTCCCATTAAGAGTATATCTACCCCATGTAAAATCAGCACCAACCATAGAGACCTTAATGAGGTTTCAAGAACCAATGCAATATGAAAAATCAGTTGCAGCAATCCTGTGAAAGCATGTTCTAGTTTTTTCATCTGGTCCCAAAACAGTATTGAAATCACCTTATAATGATCTAGTTGGGAGGAAAAGAAGAGGATAAATCAGACAAGTCTCCCCATAGATCTCTCCTTACCAAATAGGAATTGGAAGAATACACACATGAAACAAAGTAAGATTTCCCATTCAAACAAAAAGCAACACAAAAAATCATCTTCCCTTGAGTACAAGAAGTTAGACTGATAGAGTCATGATTGAACACCCATAAACTCTCCACATTTCGATCATTCAAATTGTGCTTAACAAAGGAGTAACCAAGTGATTCCCATTTGAAAGCTTTCCAAATACTAAAACTCATCCTTGTCTCAGCAATACCAATGATGAGGGGCTTATTGGTCATAACAAAATGTCTAAGGGCCTTGACCATGGGAGCATTCCCAAGCCCTTGAAAATTCCAGAAAAGGAGCTTCATTAATGCAAGGCAGACGTGGACCTTGTTTGGACCCTACCCTTTGAAAGCTCTCTATTAACCTTTCCCTTACCTTTATAATTGGTATCCTTACGATGAACCTCGGAGTCAGATACAACATCATCATCGGTTTCATCCTCATGGGAATCCACATCCCCATCCCCAGCACAATCTGACCAAAAAACCCCAGAGAGAGGACTGAACTTATTAGTGTAGGTATAAATTCCTTTTGCTAACTATGTATCATTCTTCCTCTTTGCTATTTTATTGAAAGGGACTTGAGTAAAGACCTCCCCAGTAGAAGCTCTAGGATTATGATCCTTCAAAGAAGGACCTTCAGAATTAATAGCATGGAGCAGATTGGAAGACTTATCCAAAATAAGAGGAGAAATCTCTTGAATAGGAGTATCGTTTCTCTTGCTAAATTTTATATTAAAATAATGAATTAAAAAAACAACAAGAATAGATATTTCTTTGTAAAACCATGAAAACTTGGAGAAAAATATTCATAGTAGAAAAAAATTATAAAATCATGAAAGTGAGTTCAATATGAATTCAATAATAAAATAATATTATTTTCATACTTTTGTAAAAAGAGTTGTTGTTGGTAGAAAAAACCTACTGAAGATGCCAAAATAATGTTACTTTAGTAAAGATAGTAAATTAAATTGATAATTAACATAGTAAATAATATAATTATAGATAATTGAATACACAAAATAAGATAAATAATCTGTATATAGAATCGAAATATTCTCGACTGAAAAGAAGAGATAAGGTCAGATCTACTTACAAATGTCCTTTTAGTCAAATTGTGATTCAAAGGGAGAATAAATAGTAAGATGACATGTAAAAAACATTAACAAATATATTATTATAAAATATATTGGTTTTATATATAATAACATATAATTTTCTAATATGGAAGTTTAAATACAAACAATGTCGATTTGATCATGATATTGGTAAAGAAACAGTTACCTTTACTCCCGAATTCCATAAAAGTGATTTAACCTCATGTACAATAAAAATAATAATTATAATCAATTATTTAAAAACCTAATTAATATATATTAACTTTTATATAATTCAATTATAATGATTCATTACACATATATTTGTTAGTGAAGTTTTATTTTCATCATTAGGTCTATTGATTTTGATTTTTTCGAACATGTTTTGTAACAACGGTGTTGATACAAATTATTTGATACCATGTTAATAATTTATATATTATTTAAGTTATAGGAGTAATTATTTTCAATTATTTATGAATTAAAATGTTCATTTGATGGAAATTATGGGTATGGTTTATAAGAATTTTATCCATGATGAACATTTTGTTGGGTAATTTATTGATAACAATGAGTTACTTAATATGGATCATTAATTTTTGTTTCATCTTTTGAGAAAAATATATATCACATATATTAATATTTAATATCATATCTTACAATTATTAATGTCATCAAACTTATTTATGTTGAAAATTATGACATTGGTACAACTTTGTTCATATAGGTGGTTGAACTAACCCAAACAAGAACATGCCACATTAGAGAGCGAGTATGTTTTTAGAGTCATATAATAGTCATATAATTTTCTCACAAGAATAGTGATTTTATTATAAAATAAAAAAAAATTAAAAAAAAATTTATAAATTTTTGAGATGATAATTTTATTGAAAAATTTATATAAGAACATAAATACTTACATAATGAATTCGCTCCTTCTCGACATGGGTGCTTTCAGAATGAATGATTTAATATTCCTTACTAAAAGAGATGCTATAAAAAATCTAAGAAGGATTTTAGATATGGGAAGGTGTATATATAAAATATATAACTTAATGTTTTGATTTTGTTAGTAGGGATAGAGTAGGGGTACTTATATAGGTGAGTTTTTGAGTGGCATTTCCACCAATATTCGTTTACTAATGTGTAAGGTTGTCATTTTAAATGGAAAGTGGATACATGTTGGAAAATAATAGAGATGGTATGTGATTTTTAATAAATACCTCATACATAAACACACACACACACAAACACACTTATATACAAGGTTTTATAATATTGCATGCCTTTATCACTTAGTTTAACCCCCCTTTACCTCATTTTTCCATTACCATGATAATTCATTATTTTTCTTGATAACATATTTTTATGCTTAAAAATAAAAACGACATAATTAAATATTTTTGAAATGATGATTAAAATTTTTTAATCCATTTAATCTAATTAATTTTCGAAATATGTGAAACATAAATTTTAAATTAAAACATAAAATATAGAAAAACCGTTTACACAGAAAAATAAAATTTTAAAATATTATGATATATAAATCATATTTTATATCAATTATTAGTTAAATGAGTGTTAATATATTTTATTATTCATTAAATAAATAAATTTTATTCATCATTAAAAAGTGACCAATTTGATTTCTTATGGTAGAAATACAAAATGCTTAAAAGAAGAGTTTTTTATGAAAAACATTCTATTTAATATTAAATAATTTAACCGCATTCCATTATAAAATTATTCATATTCCAAACATTTAGTTTTATTAAAAAATTGGAATTATGTTTTTTATTTTAATTTTATAACAAAATGAAATCATTTTAAGAATAATAATAACATGAAACACATAAAAAATATATTTTATAATAAATTTTTTAGTTAAATATTATATATTTTACTTTATTATATTATTTCCAGTTACACAACTTAACCCTTGGGTATAACCAACAACCATGTATCCAATGAACATTTTCTAGCAACCATATATACAATATACATATTTCAAATGACCACATATATATATAACTATCATATGTCATTCCTACATATAACCATATATATTATTAGAATCATTCATCCTATTCATTTACTTCTATTTAAACATGTATGTTTTATTTCTACATATTTTTCTTATTTACATAGTTTTAATCAATGTTATAGTCATAATAGAAAAACATAATGATAATTCACGCTATTTTTATTTACTTATGATTTTAACCCTCGTATAATTTTCATAATGACGATTCTTATATCATTCACAAAATGTATTAATATTTCTATTTTATTGTAATATTTTTTATAAATAAAAACTATATTGATTATATTTAGTTTTGGGTTGTTTATTTAAGTTAAAAAATACATAGTATAATCATGGGTTGTTACATTATACCCCCTTAAAATAATTTATATCTCAAAATTTAATTACTTTGATGAAAACTAATGAACACACTTCTTCCAAATTACATTTTTTGTTCCCATGTTTCTTTCACAAACTCATGATTTACCGAGATATCATTGAGAAGGTGAGTAGTCTCATTTCATAGAAATTTATCTCTATGATCCAATGTTTCTGTGGGTTGTTCCTTATAAGCAAGATCATGTTACCTTTGTACTACCTATGAGAGTACATCTGAAGGGCCTAGTATGTCATTCCTCAATAGTGAAACATGGAACACATTAACACTTGGAGAGGTTCAATGTAAGTGTCATATATATGTCGACACAAAATCTCTTGATGAATAATAACTGATATTAAATGAGGGTATTTCTTTATTAATGGATGTCATGTCTAAGGCTCATGAAAACTTATAAAATCAATATCTTTGAAATTTCATTTTAAACTATTATGATTTGCGCAACTGATTTGTCTCATGAGATCCTGTCGATGCATCAAGGAGCTATATAAAGTTTGGGCTCCACCCATCAATACCAGTCCAAAGAATTCCTCATGTCCAATAACCGAAATAAATAATGTGCTTTATAAAATATCCATATTGAATAAAGAAGACATAATTATCAATATTTCCCTAAATAATTAAATAATTTTCAAAGTATACACCGTATATAAAATGGTATATGATTTAGGAAATAATAATATCCATGATAAATGAAATGGGTAATTTAGGGTAAATTCAATGTTCAATGACTAAAGGAGATTGAATATTTCAAGGGGCCTAAAAAATAAATCAAGGAAGTGAATGTGAATACTATCCTTAGAAAGATAAATTGTAAACCATCCCAAGGAAGAATAAGGATTTTATCAGTACAAAATATCCCATATTAAGAAAAATAAAGGTTTTTTTTCATTAATGAATGGAAATATTATAAAAATATATTTAAAAAACATTCTTTTGGAAATATCATTTTGATTTGAAAAAAATTTAAATAATATTTTCTTTGAAAATAATTTTTGAAAACATTTTCTTTTAAAAATTAACCTTTTAAACATGAAATGGAAGCTTTAAAAAAATTACAATTGGTAAATCCATACAATTTATATGTGGTAAAAAGAACATTCATTTTGCACAATTAACGGTTATAAAGATGCCTTGTTCGGAAAGTGACAAGAAGATTACTTTTTAAAAATTGGTAAAATAAAAAATGGTAAAATTTTATTTACAAAATAAAATAATTTTTTTGAAAACATTTTAATAAAACATGGGTTTTAGAAGAAAATGGTTTCTCCAACTAAAGAGAGATATAAAGTCGGATTTTATAAAAAATATTTTCAAAAACATATTGAGTTTCAAAGAGTGAAAAAATGGTAGTAATACTTTGAAATGTAAATGAATAATCAAAGGTGATAAAATGAAAGGTTTTATTGAACAATTTTCATATAATTTCCTCTGATGGAAGTACCATTTAATGTTCATTAATGTTATTGTTGAGGAAAATAATATTTAAACATTCCAAAGTGTCCTATACCACTTTGAAATATTTTAAACCATAAATCTGTTGAAGGAATAATATTAAATTAATATTTAAGATACCATTAATATAAAAGGATTAATTATATAATATAACAAAATGTCTAGAAGACACACCACACAAAAGATGTAATTGGTGAACCTGACATTTATCTCACTAATGTAAAAAGTGAGATTCAAATCCCTTACCTTCTGTTTCCTTTTGGGTTAATGTAATTTAAATTCATGTATTAAAAAATTATGTCAATTTTATAATTTATATATAACCTTTTACATGTTATCATTACTTTTATTTTCATTTTTACTATATTGTATAAAACCACGTAATCAATTATGTTCATGTTGGGTGTTTTGATCAAATTTAGTTTATGTGTGTAAAATGAAATTGGTAGGTCTATTATGGTCAACAGGGTCAATATAAAATCTAAGGAATAATAATCATGAAATAATTATCATATATTTACATTGATTATATTTTAAAATAAAAAAAAATATGGTTTTGAAAAATTAATGAACATTACAATCATGGAAATAGTAGGTCATATGTACACATGAGTAACATTCCCATTTTTCAATGATCATTATGGAATGAAGGTAAGTAACAACATATATTCCCAGTATAATTATTATATCGTAAATACTATTTTATTTAATAATTTATACTTATATATATTTATTATGATGTCAAATTAATCACATCATGTCGAGGAGGAGGTAGTCCACACGTCCACGAATAGTGTTATAACATTTTAAGTGCGTGAAGGGGGAATAAAAAAATTATATATATATATATATATAGTATATTTAAATAAATTTAATTATATAATTAATAACATATAGATTTTCTATTTTACATATTTTTAATTCAAATCATCCTTTATATGTTCTATGTATATTGTGAATGAATCACATCCCTTTGAGGGGGTGGCAGTCCACATTTCCTCAAACAATGTTATCGTATTAACGTAAAATGGAAAGTATTAACGATTTGTGTAATAAAAGGATTAAATAAGTATAAATAAATAATTAATATCTTATATAGAATATATAAACATATTTTCCATCATAATGGCCACTATGAGAGGCGGTAAAGGAAAAATGAACAATCATCATTTCAAGAGGTAGTAGTTCACCGAACATAGAAACAATATGTTCGTTTCGCATTAGATGGATGTGTGAGTAATTTTGGGTTAAAAAATTTACATATAAAAATCCCATTATATTTAGGATATTGGTTTTGTTACATAACAATGGAATAAAAATATTTTAGGATGTTGATAATGGAAATAAAATTAAAAAACATGAAAGAAGACGTTACCACTTAATTGGGTAACAAATTTTGGTTTGAACCAAAAGGATTCATTGTAAGGATTTCATCTAAAAGGGAGAATTAAATGTATAGGGGATTTATGTTGGGAATCCATATGAGAAGATTATTTTTGAATATATATGGGTTGATAGGTTTGAGGAATGGGGAGAGGTGGTTGCCTTTTATAGGTAAGGAAAAGGGATCACTTGAAATTTATGAAAACAAGTTAGGTGTACACATGTTATTACCTATAAAAAAGTCATAAAAACAAAATAAACTAAAATATGGAAGGATAATGGACGAAATATGACCATGAAATAGGTTTTCAAAAATTTTAACGGTCATTTGGGCCCCTATGTTAATGGTTTAGTCTTTTATTAAGAACAATTTTTCCGTAATAATTGTAATTAATTTTGATTACATTCACTAATAATTTTGGTCAAAAAACATAGTTTTTATAATTATAAATTATAAATTATACTGATTCCAAATATGGAATACATTTTTTTAAATTAAAATTTTATATTTGGTAGAAGAAGATTTAAATTTAATATTGCGGGGGGACGACAATACGGGTTTTTGAAGTAAAAATATCTGAACGTTTGCTATATTTTTATAATCAATTTAAAAGTAAAATTGATTGAAATGAACTAAATATTATTAATATATAAAAATATTATCTAATTAAACATTAAAACCATTCTAAAATAAAATTTAAACTTATAATTAAATTAGATGAAAAAAGCAGTTTTGAACTAAAATTCAATATTTTTTACTATTCATTAAAAATGATTTTTTTTAGAAAAATATCAAAAAATCCCCCCAACTAATTTTTTTATTTTTATTTCGAATATTAAGTTTATTTTGATATATTTAATCAATTAAAGTGTCATAATTCATATTTAAAATAGGTTATCTTCTAAAAAGAAAAAATTCACCTTTATAAAATATTGGGTTTTTTGTGTAAAATAGAGTTTTTTCTTATCTTATTTTTATCAAAAGTAATGGATGTATATTATAAATATTTGATTTAATATATAATATATGAATTATATTAATATAAATCACTAAATAATTTAATATACTGGCATACAATAACTTATTTAGCCTAAAAATATTTTAACAAAAAAATATTCACTTTATATTCAATTGCATCTTATATTCATTTATAATTAATATGTAACCAATTAATTCATCATATATTTTTATAAAACATAATTTTCATAAGTTATTTATTACTATTCATAACTAATAATTTAATATCTATTTTATATCTTGTTATATTTTGATAATATATTATTGCTCGATAAAACTTGGTGTTGCGTATAATGCAAGCCGTCGCGGAATGTCGCCCCTGCATGTAACGAAGACTAACTCAATGTTACATGTATTGAAATATATAGAATCTATTTTAAATATGAAATATATTATAAATTATATGGATATTATATTACCTCACATGCTTGGTGTCACATGTCGTACACACTATCGAATACGAGGTTCTTACTGCAGATTTTTGGGGTGTCACATAATGTGATTCTAAATGGTTTGAAACTTATCTTTCATTTCTTTAGAAAATATGGAATCATAAATTTACACTCTCCATATTCATCCCAACATTTTGGAGTTATGAACCTCTTCCCATACAAATAATTATATGGTGAAATTTGAATGCTATAATGGAATCTATTGTTATATGAGAACTCTTCTAGGGAAAGGTATTGATCCAAATATCATTTTAAATCAATTGAGAAAGATCAAAAAATATATTTTAGAGAAAAAATGGTCTATTTAAATTGACCATCAGTCCAAGGATGATAAAGAGCTTTAAAACATAGCTTTGAATACATTTCTTATGGAATACTTCTCTAGAATTTTGATTTAAATCCCTTATCATGATTAAATAAAATTAAGAGTGGTAATCCATGAAGCCTTACCAATTTCTTTTTGTAAATCCAATTAATTTAATTGGGAGAAAAGTATTATTAAATAATAATGAATTTTTCTATCTTTATAATATTTCCAACTACATCCCAAACTTCATTATAACATTTAGAAGTACTAGGAATTCTACCAATGAAACCCGTGTTGATTTTCCTATTTCTATATAGGTATAAGTAATGGTTACCCCATACCCTTATAATTTTTACATTATTATTTAAGTTAGTGGTATAAAAAACCTCGATATACTTAATCTAAAATATCTATCTTCATATTTTCTAATAATAAATGAATCTTGATATCTCTATACATCTTTGTGTGTAATTTCCCTGACCTGATGAGAACTATATCTAATGCCCTAAGCTGAGTCATCACATGACCTCAGGCATGCATCATTGTATGCTAGAGGCTTCCAACTAGCAGTTAAGGTCTATGGAGAAACATTTTGGAGACTATTCCTGCTTATTATAGTAATAAAAAAACATTAATAATATAATGAAATATGAAAACTAGTTGGGAAAAATACATGAACAACATACGACAATGCCATCAAGTAACCGAGTTGTACATTATATAACAATATGATGCATACACTAATTGTCAGGTAGTCACACAAATAAATTTTCTAGCACCAAAATCATAAATGATCTTGATCACAGACCCTTGTCCCAATCTAATCCTATCCTCCCATGCTTCAATCCATCACCCATGAAAAACAAAAAAAAGGTCCCTATTCTGAACTTGTATTAGAAAATTAGTTACTTCTACTCAAGTACCCAAGTTCCATGGTGGCCGGAGAAAGGTGTGAGTAAAACTCAGTATTCCACCACCAACAGTGTATAAGGAAATAACCAGTATGTAAAAAATGTATAGAGGGAAAACAAGTGAAATAAATAAATAAGAAAATGAAGGAATATGTTTTAAATTTAAATCATTACCCATTTATCAAACATTAATCCAGAAAATGGTTTCACATTTAAACTATACCAATTACATGTTTTATCCATCAATTTATTTAGTATCAACCAACCAAATAAACTAGATATGGTTTCATTAGGAGACCAAATCATATCAAAAGGGGTTACCTAATTTTATGACAGAAGGGGAATTTCACTAATCACGCGACTTTAACGTACCCTGGATCCTTGGTCTAGAAAGCAAGCCCCATCCACATGTCTAATAAGTATAAAGTCTCAGTCCAACATCCTAACAAATTCCATGACCATACATTGGGAATAATCAATCCTCAGTCCTATATCCCAACTCAATAATACATAAAACTACCCTTGCAACCTGGGTCTATGTAGTCTCATTATATGCCACCGATAAAGGAATAGAGCCCCATTTGGACTTCCAAACCCATGCATTATAGGAGTGGGGTTTGGACCCTTAGTCTAACCTAACTTGTGGGTTTATATCCTTATGTCCAATACCCCACACTACTGTCAAGACATTTTCACATGCTTCTTTAACCATAAAAAATTTACCGAACACAAACCAAAACCATTAAACACTTTCATCATTTATGGAATAACTTCGGATTACATATACCATTATTCCAAACACCCCTTATTCTATATCAAACTACAAACCATTCAACATTGACTTCATTTCACAAATCCATAATAAGATAGAGATCAAAATAATCATTAAAAAACCATCTTGGACACACCCATTTAAAACCATGGACTTCTTTTTTTAAAATCTAAACCATTCCCTAAGGCTTTAAATTCCATTTCCAACAATTTCAAATAATAATTAAGGAATTTTCACAAATGGGGAACCACACCGTCATTTAAAACATTCATTTAAAATATATATGGAAAACCCATTTATAAATCACCAAAAGGACAACGCCTAATTTCAAAACATTTTCTACTTCAAAACATCATAATCATTATTTAAAAACTGTAATTTTATAAAAATAATAAATGCATTATTTAAACCATTTCAAAACCCCCTTAATCATTTCACATAATCTGACATAAAATGAATTCAATTTACCCTTTAACCAACCTGACCTATCAATTACAATTTGTGACCCATTTTCTCTCATATATTCCTTTCTTTCAATATTTATCAATTTTTTCACCATTCTCAAGGTTTCTACATACCCCACGGGTAGCCTTAGGTTTGGACTCACACCATCAACAATCCCTACATAGTCTGTAAAGGGTTACTCACCTTAAACTGAGGTCCAAATCACTTTTCTTAACCCAATACATCGAAATATAGAATGAAAAGGAATTATAACAACTAAATATAAAAATAACACATCAAGAATATGGGAAAAAAAGATTCAAGACCACCTACCTTGATTCAAAGGATAATTGCACTCTCAAACATAGCCCTTTATTTGGAAAAAAACCACCTTTAAAGACCCAACCTAGAAACTACTGAAAAAAGAGTGTTTTAGTGACTCAAAAGTATATGATATATTATACAGTCCCTAATTTAGAAAATAGATCAAATTGGAGGATTAAACTCACTCAGAGCTTCAATATGCACTAAAATACACTCCAAAAGGCCTTGAAATGAAAGAGATCAACCCATGTAAAGTTTAGGAAAAAACTCTCATTACTCTTGGATGATGTAGGAGAAATGAGAAAGAACCCTGAGTGATGTTTCATAAACCAATAAGGGTAAAGGGTAAAATATTTCATTTTTAATGGGGGGGATGGTTTGGCTACACGATTTTTATAAACCGTGTTCCACCCTCTGTCCTAGAGGGGGATAGGTCGCACGGTTACTAGGGAAGCCTACAAGGTTTGCTGAATCATGTGATAACCATGAGGGATGTATCTATCCAAGCTTGGATGGGTTATCTTTCCCCCAATCAAGGTTTGTACAAACCATGAACCCCTCCTCTCTACATGCATGGTTTGGACGTACACTTACTACTAACCATGCAACATGCACGGGATGACCCCATTCTCCCTTATTTCATACACCGCAACATTGGATCCCACCTAAGACCCCTTATAGACCTGGTAAAAATTAATTTAAACCAAAATAATTATACTTACACAAAAAGTTAAACATAAACATTCCAAAAGGATGTAAGGGATCTTAAAAACTCTCCACCTTAAAAAATATCATCCCTGAGATGTGCTTCTCAAGCATCACTAAGCCTCTAAAGAAAAGGATCGGGCCATAGGCCCACCTATCAACTATCATCTTCCATGTTTCTCCTTGAACTCGGTCATGCCATAATAAAACTCAAACCAAGGAAACCATCATACCCAGAAAACATTTCACCTGCTGTGAATCATAATCATAAAACCAAGGCTCCTAGACGATGCATCCACCTCAACTCATCATTACCAACATCAAACAAAATATAAGTTCAGGGTAACACCATCAAACCACCACATAAGAGGATACAAAAAAATAACTACATTCCCATGGGAGAGTGAATCAGAACACCATTGATTCAATCCTCTTCACAAATCATGGACTAAATTGCTTGATTCCATTTCACCTAGTTTCTAAAATTCTAACAATGACCCAGACTTGGTGTCATTGATGGAACATATAGATTCTAAATACATATCCAAAATTAAAATGATCATCATATCAAGTCCCAATGTCTTCACACGATATCTAAACTCTCTTATCACACCCATTCATAACCATTATCTGAGGTACTCATCTAGTGAAAACCTCAGCTGATGTCTGTCACCAAAACTGGTATACCAAGATGGATCCTACCCAAGTCCAACCAACTCAAAAAACCACTCTCATCATTAAATGACTACTTTCCCAACATGGTTCTCCCCACCATACACATAAGACACCACAACCATTTCCTGGTGTTAAGAAATTACATCATCGAAAAGGAGACCCAAAAATACTCAACTCGTCCTTTGAAAATTACATGATTCTTTTTTTAACTAACCATGACCTAATGTCTATGAGAAATCTACTCAACTCAGTCATTCAGAATTTCTGCATAAATTACATGGATTGGTCACACTTTTTCTATCCATATCCCTACTATGGACTACATGGTTCTTATTTGAAACCCATTCCCACTACTAGGATGCACATTTCATCTCAACATTAACCGAACACATCCATTTCCTTTTTACCCATTGAGTCTATAAATCTTGGACAACACACTTCATTGGCACCCAAGTTCCACTGTTTGCATGTATCCCCACTACTTGTAAATGATGAATTCCCCCTTAAGGATTTCCTCCATCACTTGATGAACCTGATGCTGATTATTATGACTTCTGATGAAACTCCACTATCATAGAATCTATTTATCCTCACACCATTGTCTATCTCTACAACATCTACAATCATTTCTTTGATGTAATCACTCAGATTACCTCTAAAACCAGCCCGATCCTAACCACATTGGTTGGATTGACCTACCACCATAATAAAGACCCACTTGGACTTACCTATGGAATCCAAACATGCCTTCTATAAGCTTTTCATTGAAATAATATTACTACCATATCCCATCCATGGAATTATCAAGAGACCTATGAATAACATAACACTCCCCACCTTAGGAGTATCGTTCTCACTGCCTTCCTCAAGAAATTGCAACCATCACAGCTCATGCTTCATTCACAAGCTAAACCTAAAAACATGGATGTGGACATCCGGCTTCCACTGGAACAAAAAATCAGACATCTCTAAATACACTTTCCTGACATCCAAGAATGACACCCAACATTTCTTGATATCTGGTCTATCACGAGGACCTCTCCCTCAACCAGTCGATGGTGTCATCACCCACCATCCGTCTCCCACACACATACCTCTCTATGAGTGTATCCTCCAAGAGAATCCATTCCCATCCAAAACACATTCAGGTATCAGGGAGTAAATCCAGATCTCCCTTAACATACCCAAGATGATGCAAATATATTAGACATGATCTCCACTAGCTAAAAGTACGCTATGAATTCATTGATGACAAAAAAAAACTATCCACCACCAGTGTCACCTCCCCCCATGGGGACACCTTAACCTGTCAAAATTCATAGGCTTCCCTACCCACTGACAACTCAACAACACCCACTCACCATAGCTTGAATGTAATCTCTATCCAAAACTCAGTACCGATTCATAACCCTCTTCCAAGCAGTCCTGAACCATCATCCCCTTTGGCACCATTTCTATTTTTCCACTCGAGTTCTTCTTGCATGACCTCGATGAATTAAAAATAGAGAATAACCGGCACCCGAATCCATAACCAAACTGTCTTGAGCATAACCTACACTCCCCATTGTGATAACATAGAAGGAAGACATGCATTTATCCCAAGCCACCTGTTCCATTCGCACCATCAGACTCAAGGATTTATCAACATCACAGCCAAAAACCAAACCATTTGAATAAACAGGTCCAACCACATGATCACCATTCCTTAGGTGTTGCCTCTATAAAAAAACCATCCATGACTGGTCTTCCTTACATTTTCTTCCAAATTTAACATCTATTTTCTCACCAAACATAATAAAAATTATATGTTCTTGTCTTTGAATGATCCTAGACTTCACAAAAAACCTTTACAACCAAACATAGGCACTCAAGTGCTTCCCTGATGTGAGACCAAGGAATATATATTCACTTTTACTAAATTATATTACACCAACCATGCATTAAATCCACCTCTAAGGAAACTTCCCATTATTCACATTCCAAGGAACCTACAACATCAGTCTAACCCTCCTCGAGGATACAATTTTTCCCATGACTATCAACTCATAACCACAACTTGAGTTGAAACTACAAAACTGTTGAATTTTTCACATATCCATCTAGGCCAACCCACACCATATATCACTCTATATGTACTTATGTCAAAGCCCTAAAAATACACATGTACCTCATACTCCAAAAAATAATCACAACCTATCTGATCCCTTGCACAGATCACCATTTAAAGGTCAAATAGAACCAACTACCTAAACATGAACCACATCAAGAAAATTCCATTAATTCTATATCTAATCCATAAACATAAATCCTCAAAAAACCCACTACTCTCGGGAAACACTACTACCCCCATTCTAAAACACACTACATCTAAAACACCAAAACAACCACCTAATCTAGGTTCGACACCAAGGATACTCTCACACTTACATCAAAACTACTACTCAAACTCCTACTATAATGTACAAAAAAACATGGACAATCAAAATCCATAAGGGATACCACACCCACATTATCAAATAACATCTCATAACCCAAAATGACAACACTATCTAGGGCACTACAAGAACACATATTTTACCATAAAAATCCCCAAAAAATCCTCATAACCTGGAAACAAAGCCCTCAAACTATGGAACTCTCACCACCCAAACCACATATACACAGGGTTCAATCAAAACACTAGGGATACCCATTCCAAATGTTCCTATATGTTCCATCATTTTCTATATCCCTTGTTAATGAAACATTAAAATTTAAAATCTAAGGTTTTAAATATCAAAACTTTCTATTTTTAAAACCCAAGCATTTACACTTTCAGAAAATGTTTATTAACCCAACATTTGGAAAAATCAAGATTTATTCAAATTCACATTCAAAAAATTTTATTTATCAAATATTTAAAGAGAAAATAAAATAAAAAAATCCAAAAGAATAAAATTAAACTACCAGTATAAGAATCAAACGGAACAATCAATCATAGGAAACATATATATAGCCTATCCCTCATATATTCCTAGAATGATGAATGAACTCACCCACCCTCACTTTCCACACAGATCAAAGATATAAAACCTAATAAATAAATAAAAACACATCCATGTGTACCAATAGAGTTGGAAATATTATCCAACCCCAAATGCACAAATAGAACATCAATTCCCACCCCTAGAAACTCGTGGTTTCCCTCGTATGCGGGGCTGCAGGCACCTAGGAACAATATCATTACCTAGTCCCAAAAAAATATTAGTCTCATGTCTACCATTCCAAAATAGTAAGAAAAAAGACACTACTATGATACCACTTTGTAACATCCCCGACCAGATGGCCACTATATCTAGTTCCTCGAGATGGATCATAACATGGCCTTAGGAGAACCTACCTATACACTAGAGGCTACCGACTAGAATCACATTTCTTTAGAGAAACATTGGGGAAACTATACGCACTTATCTGAGTAATTAGAAAATTCAAATAATATACATATATATAACAACCAGTAAGAAAAATCACATGGAAAACATATGATAATTCCATAAAGTAACCATGTATCACATTCACTGACAATATTATGAACATACTACATGTCTGGCAGTCACAGAAATAAAATTTCTATAACCAAAAACGTAAAAGATCCCGAACACGAACCCAAGTCCCAACCAATTCCTAAAATCCTATGCTTGAACCCATAATTCCATGCACAACCAAAAAATAGGTCCCTATCCTAAACCTATATAATAAAACCAGTATCTTTGGCTCGGTTACCCAAGTTCCATGGAAATACATGAAGGGTGTGAGTATAACTCAGTTGGCCCTTAACAATAGTGTCCAATGAAATAACTAGTCTATAAAATAGTGTATGCAGGTAAAAAAATTTAAATAAATAAACCTAGAAAGGAATTAATATGTTTCAAATTTAAACCAATACCCATATAACCAACATTAATCAATAAATAGGTTTCACATTAAAACAATACTAATAAACCACTTTATCCATTAATTTTACTTAGGGTCAACTAACCAATTAAACTATCTGTAGTCACACAGGGACCCTAAGACATACAATAAGGGGTTACACCCTATTATGGAAGAAGGAGTAATTCACTAATCATAATTTTTTAACATACCATATATATGTTTTTTAGTAATAAAGTCATGTACACATGTTTGGGAAGTATAAAAGATCAATCTGACATCCCAACCCATGCCATGACCTCATGTTGGGAAACAAAGAGCCTCATTATATCATCCCAAATAAAAAATACAGAACTATTATAAGGCCCCAGCCTTAAAGCTTACTTAATCTTGAGTTATTACAAGATTACACATTGAGGATCTTTTCGGGTTTAGAGTTTTAGAGAATTAGATCATAAAACTTGCATTACATTCCACATATAAACAAAGTGGTGACATAAAGATAGTATTCTTCATTCCCATCAATGGAAACACATTTAAAATAAAACATGGATTATTTCTTGCACATCCTTGACTCTATCATCTTATCATGTACCTTTCCCTTGACCTGTGAAAAACATTTCAAAAACTTGGGATGAGCATAAAAACTCAGTATGGGTTATAAACAAAAACATGGAAAGGAAACATGAGTTCATACATGAAAACATACTTTACCCATAAAACATAGGCACTTTAACATACCTCATAAAATCATGAATAAATCATAGAAATCATAAGACATAAAGGTAACTTGAGGCATTCATAACATTCTTACGTAGGGAGTAACCCTCTTGGTTACGTTTGGAATACCCATCACAATATATTCCCTAAACTCTCTTCAGAGAAACCTTAACGTCTCACTCCTTTGCGTTACCCAATGCATTGGAGAGCTATAACGGGCTCACCCGCCCTTATTTTATCACGGAACCACCCTTCTTCATAATAATTCCCAAGACCCATAACATAATCATATCACATAAAACATGCATAAAGGTAACATAAAATTTCCACATTTCAATCACGAGATATCAATACAACACATTGATATAAAAACATTATGAAAACCATTTTCAATACTAAAATAAGAGAAAGGTAAAACATGGTATTTATTTTTCTTTTAAAAAGAAGGTATGGCTTGTAGAGGAAGCCGAAACTCAAATAACGGTCACGACGGCGGAGAAGTCGTTGTCGCCGCATACGTACGACAAAACATTCCCTTTTTTCGTTTAGTAAACGCTTCGTATAAAAAATATTCCTTTTGAATAAACGTAAAAGTCAAAGGGGTTTATACACCGTATAAAAGAAAGTTGTGTATAAAATAAAATATGCCTCAATGAAAGGAGATTGAGACGAAGTCCCATACCTCATATCCGACTTGACCCGACCGTTCTTTAATTTCCGGAATAATAAAATTGAGTTAATCTCTACTTACTTATGAACCTTTTTCAAGTTCATTATTCCTTTTATACCATGTTATGAACATCATGTAATCATTTAAGTTAATAATGTTCATTTTGTCGGTATTTGGTTCTTAAGTCAAAAATAGACTTCTTACACTTACATGTTGTTAATTTGGTCAAAGGTTCATTATATCCAGAATGGTATTCATGATGTAGATATCATATTTGTCATATATATCCAGTAAATACTTGCATTTATAATATTACATAATCATTTAGAGGTAAGAAATGAAATGCACCGTTCATGGAGACGGTAAGCCATACGTACGCATGAACGCTACTTTCATTTCTATTTCGTATTTTATAGAATGGAATCATAATTATATAAAGGTATATTATAATTATAGTATAATATCATATATAATATCATAGTTCCATCCTTTATATGTCCCACATATGGTATTTAACGAATCAAATCACTTTGAGGGGGCGGTAGTCCGCACTTCCTAAAATGAAGATATCGTGTTTACCCATAATGGAAACCATATAGGTATGCCAAAAATGAAAAAAACAGAAGCTTAAGGAAAACATAAACATATTATATATCATATATAAAAATAGTGACATCATAATGGCCACCTTTGAAGGTGTTAAATGAGTGTTGAACAATCATTGTTTCGGGAGGCAAAATTTCGCCATCCACGGAAACCGTATGTTCTTTAACCATTTGATGTAGTTGTGTGAGAGTGTAGCTCAAATAAATATTATAACAACATCCTTGTATATTTAAGATACTGGTTATATTACAAAATAAGTAAATAAAATGAGTTTAGGGGGTTGGAGAAGCAAAATTAAACAAATGAACATGAGAGAATGAATTACCTTTAAAAGTGTATCTCCTTTTGATTTGAGTCTAAAGGCTTCCTTTGAAAGGATTCTGCCCAAAGGTAATCCTCTAGGATGAGGATAGGGATGTGTAGAGAGTAAATGGGTAGGGGTTGGCCGAGCCAAAGGCTTGAGTAGTGTGTGAAATGAGGTAGAGGTGGGGGCCTTTTATAAGAGGAGAGGAGGGGCACTTTTGGAAAGTAAAGAAACATTACTTTATTTGAAAATGTGTTTCGGTTTTAAAAGGTCCCACATTGATATAATTCGTGGATAAGGTGATAAGTCTTTGAAATCCACTCATCCAATAAGTTTTGGACATGTGTAGTTCATAGATTTTACATTATCTTTCCATTTTATTTAAATCGTCAAATAATGATGTCATCGCTGTATCATTATTATGTCATAAATAATTTAATTTATTTAATGTCTAAAAATCATAAAAAGAATACTATGATGTAGGAAATCTTTTTATCTTTCCAATGACTATTTATAATAAAAAATCTGATCTTAATAACCCCATGTAAATTTTTTTTTCGTAAAACATATTATGTTTGTGTCATTTTTACTTTTACATTAAATAAAAAGTTATTTATGTCATTTCCCAACAAAAATGTCTCCATGGGGTCCCCAAGTTGACCCATGGCTTTTCTTGGTCGGCCATGACACAACCAATAAGGTTGGGACATGTGTCTAGGTCATTTCATATTATTAAAGCAATATTTATACCTTAAACTACACTAATTACCACTAATCGCGATTAAGAACTTAATAAGTTACTATTCGCCAAAAAATTATTATAATCTCATTGAACCACATTTTACTCCTTAATGACAATCATGTATGTCGGATTTTTGAAATTCAAAACACAATGATGTCAAAATTTCATTTAAACGGAAAATCAGTCTTTATAAGTACCACTTAGTGGTTTCACTATTCATCAAAAATTGAAGTTTTTCAGAAAATTACCAAAAATTCACCCTAAGCTATATTTGATATTCAGAATTCAAAAATGAAGTCTATTTTACAAAATTCAAAACATATAAGTCACATTAATTAATTTAATAATTAATTCCCGTTGTCAGAGCAAATAGCGTGTTTTTATGAAACAATAAGTATCAAAAGATTGACACTAGTTTAAGTCCAATTTCAAAGTGAAATTGATTCCAATGACCACCATTGGATTAAATGGTAAAAATATATTCATATTACACATTAAGACCAATTCAAAAGTTAATCTAATCATATAAATAAATTAGATTAAAAAGCAGTTTTGATGTAAAATGCAGTATTTTTCACTATTCATTAAAAAAATGAACATTGTCAGAAAAATACCAAAAATTCACACAAAGTAAATTTTGATGTTCCAATCATAAAGAATAAGTTTATTTTGACAAACATAGTTTATAAAATTGTCAAAAGATAGATTTAAAAAGGTTTTTTCATCATAAGGCAGTAAAACAATCTTTTAAGAATATTAGTGTATTCCATGCTTAAGATTGGATTAATTTTCATTTTAAGCCTCTAAAACACTATCTTAATCATTAATAGACATAGATAAAAATAGCTATTATTCATTACTTACTTGGGATGTTACATCCTTACCCCCTTTAGAAAATTGCGTCCCCGCAATTTATTTACTTATTGAATAAATGGGGATACTTATCCCTCATTGCATTTTCAGATTCCCATGTTTCCTCTTCAATCATGTGGTTTTTCCACAAAACCTTTACCTGGTGAATCACTTTATTCCGTAACACTTGCTCCCTATGGTCAAGAATCTGGACCGGTTGTTCCTCATAAGATAGGTTCTCTTCCAGCTGAACTACCTCTGGACTCAAAACATGAGATGGATCTGGCATATACTTTCTCAACATCGAAACGTGAAAAACATTGTGTACCTGAGATAAACTCGGAGGTAAAGCCACTTGGTATGCAACTGATCCAACTCTCTCCAGAATTTCATATGGTCCAATAAACCTTGGACTTAGCTTTCCTTTCTTACCAAATCTCATCACACTTTTCCAAGGAGAAACCTTGAGAAAAACATGATCACCTACCTCGAAAGATAGATCCTTCCTTCGGTTATCCGCATAACTCTTCTGCCTGCTCTGAGCTGTTCTCATGTTTTTCTGAATCAGCTGAACTTTTTCTGTCATCTCTTCTACAAATTCTGGTCCCATCAACTTCCTTTCACCCACTTCATCCCAGAAAGCTGGAGTTCGACACCGCTTCCCATATAATGCCTGAAATGGTGCCATCTGTATACTGGAATGAAAACTGTTATTATATGAAAATTCAACCAAAGAAAGATGTTGGTCCCAACTTCCCTGATAATCCATAGAACAAGCTCGTATCATATCCTCCAATGTATGAATTGTTCGTTCTGACTGTCCATCTGATTGAGGATGAAAAGCTGTACTAAAATTTAATTCAGTACCCAACGACTTCTGAAGGCCTTTCCAAAAGTTAGAAGTAAACCTGGGATCACGATCTGATACAATGGAGAGAGGAACTCCATGTAACCTGATTATCTCTTTAAGATACAAACGGGAAAGTTGATCAAGAGAGAAAGTATCTCTTATAGCAAGGAAATGAGCAGATTTGGTCAAGCGATCAATAATAACCCAGATTGCATTATTACATCGAGATGTCTTCGGTAATCCAACAACAAAGTCCATGGATATATTCTCCCATTTCCACTCTGGCACTGGAAAAGGCTGAAGCATCCCTTTCGGTAACTGCCGCTCTGCTTTAACCTGCTGACAAGTCAAACACTTCACAGTAAAATCAACAATATCTCTTTTCATTCCATCCCACCAGTAATACTCCCGCATATCTCTATACATCTTAGTACTGCCCGGATGAACTGAAAACGGAGAACTATGAGCTTCACATAACAACTCTCTCTTCAACTGTGAATCACAAGGCACACACAATCTCTTCCCAAATCTCAAAACACAATCATTATCAATGTTGAATTCAGGCAACTTGCCTTTCTGAACCAGCTTTACCTTTTTCTGCAACTCACTATCTTGCTTCTGTGATTGCTTGATTCTATCTGATAGAGATGATCTCACTGATACCTGAAACAAAACAGAAGGACTTCCTGTACCAACAACTTCTATGCCAAAGTTCATCAAATCGTTAACCAAAGGATCACGTTCCAAACGCAACATTGTTAATGAAACATTACTTTTTCGACTCAAAGCATCATCCACTTTATTTGCTTTTCCTGGATGGTAATGAATTGTACAATCATAATCCTTGATTAATTCCATCCATCTCCTCTATCTCATGTTTAACTCTTTCTGAGTGAATATATACTTTAAACTTTTGTGATCGGTATATATTTCACAGTTTACTCCATACAAATGATGCCTCCAAATTTTTAAAGAAAAAACAACAGCAGCTAATTCCAAATCATGTGTAGGGTAATTTACCTCATGAGTTTTCAACTGTCGTGAAGCATAAGCAATTACCTGATCATTCTGCATTAGGACGCAACCAAGTCCTTTCAATGAAGCATTACTGTATATAAGAAACTCACCATTCCTGGAAGGTAGTTCCAAAACTGGAGCATTCACCAATCTTCTTTTCAATTCCTGAAAACAATCATCACATTCTTTTGTCCAGATAAACTTAACACCCTTCCGAGTTTGCTTAGTCATTGGACTAGATAACCATGAAAAATTTCTATCAAACCTTCGGTAATAGCCCGCCAAACCAAGGAAGCTACGAATCTCAGTTACATTTGTGGGTCTTGGCCATTCTTCCACAACTTTTGTTTTTGCAGGATCAACAGTTATTCCATCTTTAGAAACAATGTGACCAAGGAAAGAAATTTGTTGCAACCAAAACTCACACTTGATGAATTTCCCATATAGTTTCTTTTCTTTTATGGTTTTCAAGATAACCCTTAAATGTCTTTCATGCTCCTCTTTACTTTTAGAAAACACCAAAATATCATCAATGAAAACCACCACAAACTTATCCATGAACTCATGGAAAATTCTATTCATTAAGTCCATGAATACAGCAGGTGCATTGGTTATCCCAAAAGGCATTACTACAAATTCATAATGGCCATATCTCGTACGGAACGCGGTCTTCGGAATATCTACCTCCTTTACCTTCAGCTGATGGTACCCCGATCTCAGGTCAATCTTTGAAAACAACTGAGCTCCCTGGAGCTGATCAAACAAATCATCGATATGAGGCAAAGGATATTTGTTCTTAACAGTGATATTATTCAAGGCTCTATAATCAATGAAAAGTCTCATAGAACCATCTTTCTTTTTAACAAATAAAACAGGAGCACCCCATGGTGAAGTGCTAGGTCTAATGAAACCTTTATCTAATAAATCTTGCAATTGCCTTTTCAACTCTAAAAGTTCAATTTGTGCCATTCGATAAGGGGGTTTTGAAATTGGCTTAGCATCAGGAACTAAGTCAATAGTAAACTCAAATTCCCGATCTGGTATTATTCCAGGCAACTCATCAGGAAAAACATCAGGATACTCATTTACCACTGGCACATCATTAATCTGAACAGTTCCTTTATTTTCAACGACGTGTGCAAGGTAACATTCATTTCCATCTTTTACAAGTTTTTTGGCCTCTTGATATGTTATCAACAGTAAGGGTTCATTCCTGTGAACAAACTGAAATTATTTCTGAAAAGAAACTTCTTTAGCTCTACAGTCAATCTTAGCATGGTAAATAGAGAGCCAATCCATACCCAGGATAACATCAAACTCTACTAGAGGTAGAACAATAAGGTTTGCAAGTAGGTTCTTTCCACAGATAAGGATAGGAAGATTCTTATAAATTCTTTTTGCCTCAACATTTCCTCCAGGTGTTTTTACCAAAAGTTCAGGAGTCATTTCTTGAGATGGTATTCCCATTTTACTAGAATAGGTTTCAGAGATGAAAGAATGTGTAGACCCCGAATCAAAAAACACACTGGCATAATCTGAAAAAACAAAAAAAGTACCTGATACAACTTCATTTGATGGCCCGACATCTGCTGAAGTAGTTGCAAAGGATTTCACCACCCCTTTCTGCTTGTAGTCTAACTGCTTCCCATCACTCAAGCTCTTTGCCGGACACTCGTTTTCATAGTGACCCATCTCATTGCACTTATAACATTTCACTAACTATAAATCAAGTTTGGTCTTACCTTCACCTTGATCCTTTTTAGTGCAATCACGAGCCTTATGTCCCATCTTACCACATCGGTAGCACTTTCCAGAATTCAGAAGACATTCCCCAACATGCCTTTTTCCACATTTATCACAAGCTGGAAACTTAGTTTTCTTACCATCAGACTTTTTTGAAAAATTCTTACCTTTCTCCTGCCACCTTGGTCTCTTCTTTTGCTGGTTGTTATAGAACACTTGGTCATCGACAAACTCCATTTCCACCTTCTCAGCACATCGAACAAGCTTTTCATAACTTTTAAACTCACAAGAAGCTAATGCACTTCGATATTTTGGCTTTAATCCTGAGTAAAAATGATTGATTTTACTATCAAGGTCTCGGATAAAATTTGGAGCATACCTTGCCAATCGAGTGAACCTTTCTTCATAGGCAGCCACTGAGTCCTCCTCTTGCCTCAATTCCAAGAATTTCTTTTCCATTCTAAGTCGAACAGCCCTAGGAAAATACTTCTCAAGAAACATACCTTTGAATTCATCCCAGTCAAGAGCATCAATCTCATCGGCGTCCCTGATATTTTTAACCATAGACCACCACTTATCTGCTTCACCCTCCAAACGATAGATAGCAAGACTAACCTTTTGATTGTCTGAACACCCCATGACATCAAAAATCTTCTCCAGTGCTTTAATCCACCCTTATGCTAGCACAGGTTAAGATGATCCTCTAAATGATGGAGGATGTTGCCTCATGAAATGTTCCACCACTGACATGTTCCTCTGCGGTTGATCTGGCTGATCTCGTGCATGGATACCACCACCATTTATCGCTTTAGTCAACTATTCCATCACTGCAACAAACTGTTCAGTTCCAATTCCGACCATCTCATGATGCTGATTCGGAAGGCTATTTCCTTCTGTATGCCTTCCTAGCACTGCTTCCCTGTTTCCTCTACAGAAAACCATTCTGAACAAACATGTCTTAGATGAAGCAACATGGTAATCTTCAAATGCTATATCATTTCAAAAAAAAAATATTTTTTGATAATCATTTAATAGAATTCTAACTCCTAAAGTTATCTAAACCGACCTCTGATACCAACTATAAGGCCCCGGCCTTAAAACTTACTTAATCTTGAGTTATTACAAGATTACACATTGAGGATCTTTTCAGGTTTAGAGTTTTAGAGAATTATATCATAAAACTTGCATTACATTCCACATATAAACAAAGTGGTGACATAAAGATAGTATTCTTCATTCCCATCAATTGAAACACATTTAAAATAAAACATGGATTATTTCTTGACACATCCTTGACTCTATCATCTTATCATGTACCTTTCCCTTGACCTGTGAAAAACATTTCAAAAACATGGGATGAACATAAAAACTCAGTATGGGTTATAAAAAAAACATGGAAAGGAAACATGAGTTCATACATGAAAACATACTTTACCCATAAAACATAGGCACTTTAACATACCTCATAAAATCATGAATAAATCATAGAAATCATAAGACATAAAGGTAACTTGAGGCATTCATAACATTCTTACGTAGGGAGTAACCCTCTTGGTTACGTTTAGAATACCCATAACAGTATATTCCCTAAAATCTCTTCGGAGAAACCTTAACGTTTCACTCCTTCGCGTTACCCAATGCATTGGAGAGCTATAACGGGCTCACCCGCCCTTAGTTTATCACGGAAGCACCCATCTTCATAATAATTCCCAAGAACCATAACATAATCATATCACATAAAACATGCATAAAGGTAACATAAAATTTACACATTTCAATCACGAGATATCAATACAACACATTGATATAAAAACATTATGAAAACCATTTTCAATACTAAAATAATAGAAAAGTAAAACATGGTATTTATTTTTCTTTTAAAAAGAAGGTATGGCTTGTAGAGGAAGCCGAAACTCAAATAACGGTCACGACGACGGAGAAGTCGTTGTCGCCGCATACGTACGACAAAAACATTCCCTTTTGTCGTTTAGTAAACGCTTCGTATAAAAAAGATTCCTTTTGAATAAACGTAAAAGTCAAAGGGGTTTATACACCGTATAAAAGAAAGTTGTGTATAAAATAAAATATGCCTCAATGAAAGGAGATTGAGACAAAGTCCCATACCTCGTATCCGACTTAACCCGACCATTATTTAATTTCCTGAATAATAAACTTGAGTTAATCTCTGCTTGCTTATGAACCTTTTTAAAGTTCATTATTACTTTTATACCATGTTATGAACATCATGTAATCATTTAAGTTAATAATGTTCATTTTGTCGGTATTTGGTTCTTAAGTCAAAAATAGACTTCTTACACTTACATGTTGTTAATTTGGTCAAAGGATCATTATACCCAGAATGGTATTCATGATGTAGATATCATATATGTCATATATATCCAGTACATACTTGCATTTATAATATTACACAATCATTTAGAGGTAAGAAATGAAATGCACCATTCATGGAGACGGTAAGTCGTACGTACGCATGAACGCTACTTTCATTTCTATTTCGTATTTTATAGAATGGAATCATAATTATATAAAGGTATATTATAATTCAAGTATAATATCATATATAATATCATAGTTCCATCCTTTATATGTCCCACATATGGTATTTAACGAATCAAATCACTTTGAGGGGGCGGTAGTCCGCACTTCCTAAAATGAAGATATCGTGTTTACCCATAATGGAAACCATATAGGTATGCCCAAAATGAAAAAAACAGAACATTAAGGAAAACATAAACATATTATATATCATATATAAAAATAGTGACATCATAATGGCCACCTTTGAAGGTGTTAAATGAGTGTTGAACAATCATCGTTTCGGGAGGCAGAATTTCGCCATCCACAGAAACCGTATGTTCTTTAACCATTTGATGTAGTTGTGTGAGAGTGTAGCTCAAATAAATATTATAACAACATACTTGTATATTTAAGATACTGGTGTTGTTACAAAATAAGTAAATAAAAAGAGTTTAGGGGGTTGGAGAAGCAAAATAAAACAAATGAACATGAGAGAATGAATTACCTTTAAAAGTGTATCTCCTTTTGATTTGAGTCTAAAGGCTTCCTTTGAAAGGATTCTGCCCAAAGGGAATCCTCTAGGATTAGCAGAGGGATGTGGAGAGAGTAAATGGGCAGGGGTTGGCCGAGCCAAAGGCTTGAGTAGTGTGTGAAATGAGGTAGAGGTGGGGGCCTTTTATAAGAGGAGAGGAGGGGCACTTTTGGAAAGTAAAGAAACATTACTTTATTTGAAAATGTGTTTCGGTTTTAAAAGGTCACACATTGATATAATTCGTGGATAAGGTGATAAGGCTTCGAAATACACTCATCCAATAAGTTTTGGACATGTGTAGTTCATTGATTTTACATTATCTTTCCATTTTATTTAAATCGTCAAATAATGATGTCATCGCTGCATCATTATTATGTCATAAATAATTTAATTTATTTAATGTCTAAAAATCATAAAAAAAATACTATTATGTAGGAAATCTTTTTAGTTTTCCAATTACTATTTATAATCAAAAATCTGATCTATATAACCCCATGTAAAAATTGTTTTCGTAAAACATATTATGTTTGTGTCATTTTTACTTTTACATTAAATAAAAAGTTATTTATGTCATTTCCCAACCAAAATGTCTCCATGGGGTCCCCAAGTTGACCCATGGCTTGTCTTGGTCGGCCATGACACAACCAATAATGTTGGGACATGTGTCTAGGTCATTTCATATTATTAAAGCATTATTTATACCTTAAACTACACTAATTACCACTAATCGCGATTAAGAACTTAATAAGTTACTATTCACCAAAAAATTATTATAATCTCATTGAACCACATTTTACTTCTTAATGACAATCATGTATGTCGGATTTTTGAAATTCAAAACACAATGATGGAAAAATTTCATTTAAACGGAAAATCAGTCTTTATAAGTACCACTTAGTGGTTTCACTATTCATCAAAAATTGAAGTTTTTCAGAAAATTACCAAAAACTCACCCTAAGCTATATTTGATATTCCGAATTCAAAAATGAAGTCTATTTTACAAAATTCAAAACATATAAGTCACAATAATTAATTTAATAATTAATTCCCGCTGTCAGAGCAAATAGCGTGTTTTTATGAAACAATAAGTATCAAAAGATTGACACTAGTTGAAGTCCAATTTCAAAGTGAAATTGATTCCAATGACCACCATTGGATTAAATGGTAAAAATATGTTCATATTATACATTAAGACCAATTCAAAAGATAATCTAATCATATAAATAAATTAGATTAAAAAGCAGTTTTGATGTAAAATGCAGTATTTTTCACTATTCATTAAAAAAAATGAACATTGTCAGAAAAATACCAAAAAATCACACAAAGTAAATTTTGATGTTCCAATCATAAAGAATAAGTTTATTTTGACAAACATAGTTTATAAAATTGTCAAAATATAGATTTAAAAAGGGGTTTTCATCATAAGGCAGTAAAACAATCTTTTAAGAATATTAGTGTATTCCATGCTTAAGATTGGATTTATTTTCATTTTAAGCCTCTAAAACACTATCTTAATAATTATTAGACATAGATAAAAATATCTATTATTCATTACTTACTTGGGATGTTACAACTATACCCTTGGAACCTCATTCTACTTAGTATCATTCTATGCAAATGATAGGGGCTTAGAGCCTCAGTTGGAATCCCATACTAGTGCATTAGAGGGGTTGGGTTTAGATCCTTGTTCTTACTAGACCTATGGGAATAGATCCTAATGTCCATACCCTACACTATCATCATTCCATGTGAAAATTATTTTCTAACTATAACATATTCACAGAACATAAACAATAGCCATTAAACACATTAATAATTTAAAACACAACATATTATTGCATATACCATTATTCCAAACACTCCCTTATGCTATATCAAACTAGGAAACATTCAATATAAAATTAATTTTACAAGTTCACAATGACACATAAATTCAAATACTCATTTTAAAATCGTCTTGAATCCCCCTTTCAAACATTGGTCTTTATTTTTGAAAAATTAATCCATTATCCAAGGCTTTCAATTCCATTTCAAACCATTTCTAATAATCATTATGTATTTTTCACAAAAAGGGGAACCCCACCCTCATTTAAAACAATTATTTGAAATTTATAAAGAGAACCAGTTTCTGAATCACCTCAAGGAATAATCCTCCTTTTAAAACATTTCCCACTTCACAAGAACATATTATTCATTTAAAAACTGTAACTCGATCAAATTCCAAAATGAAATATTTAAACCATTTCCAAATCCCCATTGGACTTCAATAAAAGATAACAAAAAATTGATTCAGTTTACCCTTTAACTAATCCCACATACCCAATTAAAATTCACAACCCATTAATAACCCATTCACTCTCATATTTATCTTATATCATCATTTACCAATTTATTTCAACATTATCAAGTGTTTGGAATACCCTGTGGGTAGATCTAGGTTTGGTCTCACATAATTAATGAACCCAATAAGGTCTATGAAGAGTTCCATACCTCAAACTAAGGTCCAAACCACTTTTCTTAACACAAGACATTGAAAATAATTTGGGAAGTGAATTATAACAAGTACACACCCAAATAACACATTGAGACTATGGGAAAAAATATTTGACACCACCTACATGAATTCTGTAGAAAACTGCATGCTCAAACTTAGCCTTTGATTCAGAAAAAACCCACCTTTAAAGACCAAAACTATAAACCACTGAAAAAGAGGTATTTAGGACTTCAGAAGAAGTAGAGACATTCTACAAGCCCTAATCTAGAAAATATAGAAAATAGGAGTGTTATAATCACCCATATCTTTTATCCTAACACAATGATTCTCCAAACGGCCTTGAAATTAAAAATATTGACCCTTCAAAGTTTAGGAGGAAACCTTTATCATGTTTGGATGCTTTAGTATAAGCAAGGAAGAAACCCAAGTGAGTTTTCACAAATCCCTAGGGGGGAAAGGATAAAATCATACATTTTAAATAGGGCCCATGGTTTGGTCTCATGGTCAGCCAAGCCATGCACCAACCTTACACCACCATCTATCCAATACGGGGTAGGTCACACAGTTACCAGGGAAGCCTATATAGTTTGAAAACAATGTAATTACCATGTTCTATGGCTTTATCCAAGCCCACAAAATTTTCTATTTCCCCATGCATTGTTTCTTCACACCATGGACCCCTCCTCTGGGCATGAAAAATTTGGGTTCATGGTTACAACTAACCATGATCCAACTATGTAACATGCACTTGATGACCCCATTCACCCTTATTTCATGTCTCTCACGCTCGAAACACCCTAGATCCTCCTAATTCACCCATTAATAATTCATTTAATCTAAAATAGAGATAATTATTCCAAACATAAACAAAAAATTACCTCAAAGATGTATGGGATATTACATTGTGCTTCAAGGATAGATAAAGAATGATAATATATTTTCATCATCTAGTAACACTTTATCTAATTACATTACTAATGGAACAAATATTTTTATACCAAATATTATAATTATATCATTTTAAAATCTAAACTCTAAAACATTATTAACATTATTTTTTAGTTATATATCCTCCTTATATAACTCCTTGATCTTTACATGGATGGATAATTGAGAAGTAATTTAGGAATGATATGATTTCTCCCTTTCCTTTATGGTCTCAAGGTTTTTACTTTTCAAATCTATGATTTTTGGGTCTATTTAGATCCTAGTCATAGATATGGTAGAGTAATCCTTCCTAAACCAAGCACCAACCACATTATTTTCTTTCCCAGGGTGGTAATGTATTGAGTTGTCATAGTCCTTGATAAGCTCCAACCATCTCTACTGGAACATGTTCAATTCCTTTTGAATAAATATATAAACTACTATCCTTTGATTAGTATACATTTTAAGCATTTCACTATAGAAATAATTAATCCATATCACTAAGGAAAATATTTTAACTGTTATCTCAAAATCATATGTCTAGTAATTCTTCTCAATGATGTTTAATGGACACGAGACATTAGCTATCGTCATGTCATTATACATGAGGTCACATACCAATCCCATATTTTATGAATCATTCTATATTAATAAATTTTACCCAGTATAGGTTATTTGGAGTTCATATAATTACCTGACCCTATAAGATCGAAGTCTATTCTTTACTTCATTACATTGGCATAGATACAAGCTTCAAATCCTAAGTGAAAAATAGTTTAATAGTTTTGGAAAAGTAGATTTCATACAAGGCACCCAAATTACATTGGGAAAAGAAAAAAAGTGTAATAAAAATAAAATCTCAGCATCCTTGAAAGATCATTAAAAAATTTCTCTTTCATATCTCGGGGAAGGAAACAAAATAAGGTTAAACCGAAATGAACATTAAGGGTGAGTAAAGAGGAATCAATATTGAATCAACAAGAACAAACAATTTAAAAAGGTAAATTACTAAGAAAACATTCCATTTAAATAACTATATATAGAACAATAAATATGTCATGGTAAATAATTGAAACACATTCAATTTAGTCAAAAATATGATAATGAAATGCTTCCATATATTTTATAATATTAAAAACTCTTAGTTAATAAAAAGTATAACTGAAAAATTAATGAAGGAAATGCAAAATTATTGGATGTCATATATGATGAACATGAAAACATATACCTTCAAGACCTTTTCACAAGGTGGTTTAAAACCATAGGTACAAACCAATTTAATTTGGCCAACATATTTGTCTCAGGAGAACCTATCGATGCATTGCAGGGCTATATAAATTATGGGCCCTGCCTATCACTGCCAGTCTAAAGCATTCGTCATATCGAGTAATAAATTTAATTAATAATTAATATTCACTTTCAAATATTCATATCGAATAAAAAATAAATATTTATCCATAATTTTCTAGTGGAGGATAATTAATAACTAGGGTTTTTGATGTTGATGAATGTAAATACTACGTAAAGATCATTAAAACATTCTTGAACAAAAAAATCATTAAACATTCAAAAGTGTACCATAAAACTTTAAAATATTTGAATGATAATTCCCATGAAGTAATATCATTAAATGAAACTTATAAAATAATGTAAGTAAATAGAATTGTGATATAACCAGTCAATGTGTAGTATATACACCATATAAAAGAGACTAGGTGCATATATTTAGAATATTCCTCAGTGAAATGAAATTGGGATGAAATCCAATAACTTACAATTATTTTTGGTTGAACACCATTATACTCATGTAAAATGGTTTAAATAATTTTATTAACTTATAATATAAACATACTATTATTTATAATCTCATATATTAACATCTTATAATGTATCATTATCTGTTTTTTTACAATCTTCCATTATTTTCACTATTTTGGGTGTTAATTGACTTGTTTTTTGAGTACGTTTTGACTTGTTACTTATTTTACCTATTAATTAGACCAAGATATCCTCATCACCAAAATAAAAACCATGATTTAAATATCATATATATTCATTATAGATGTATTTAGGATAATCCATAAAATTTGGAGAGAGGAAATTAAATGCACTATTCATGGACATGATAGATCATACGTACACATGGACGATGCTTCCATTAATTTTCCATATTGAATGAATGAAACATAAGTGATAAATATTTATATTATAATTATAGTACCATTTTTATGTCATATATTATATATAAGTTTTTTAAAATCAACCTTAATACATTTCATGTATAGCATGAAAGAATCAGATCCCGTTGAGGAGGCGGTAGTCCACACATCCATAAACGATGTTATCGTATTACCAAAAACAAATTTCATAAATATATGTGTTATATAAAAATTAAAAATCATAAATACATTATAAATACATTATATGTTTTATATAAACTATAAATATAGCATTATTATTACTTTTAAAGGTGAAAAATGGAAGAACGAACGACATCAGTTTGCAAGGCAGTAGTCCACCATATACACAAATGATGATTATGTATTCCATTTAATGAAAGAATGTGAAAGTTTAGGTTGAAATATTACTATAAAAAATATGATTATATTGATAAAAATGAGGTTATTATATAATTGTGGAATAAAAATAATTTAATTGTTTGAGAAATAAATAAAATGAAAGTCATCGTTGAAGAATGTTACGTCATTTTGGGTAACTACTTTTGGTTTATACCAAATGTCTTACTTACGTAGCTTAATGACAAAAAGAGGATTATATAATTCATCTAGTGAATTAGAGAGCTTATTTGGGTAGGTTTTTGATAATCTATAAGGCTAAAACTGGTGTTAGGAAGTGATGGATTATGTTCCCTTTTAAAATTAAGGTAAGGAAAACTTTTGAAAAATCTGAAAATATTAAATTAATATAAATTAATATTCAATTAAAAATTGATAAAAAGTGATTTATTTTGATTATAATATGATTATGGGTTGAAATAATCTCAACCAATACTTTTTGGACAAGTTTAGGTCGCATATTTACCCTTATCTTGTGGCTTTAGCCCTTAGTTAAACCCTTTAACTCTTACCACAATAACTTGGATTTTTTACTTTTAAAGGGTTAATATATTTACTATAAAATGAAAAAAGAACCATAAATAAGTCATGGATTAAATTTGAAATTTTATCCAAATCTTCCGGATTAATTTCATATTTTAACTAATTTTATATATTTTAATTAAATATTATTTATTTTAAAATATCATTAATGTCTATTTTGAAACAATTCAGTACTTGACTTTTTGAAAATATTATAACTAAAATATAACTTCATAGAAAACCTTTAATATATCCCTAAAATGTCTAATTAGTCTATAAAATAATTTTATGACATTAATTATTGAAAAATAAATTTATTTTAATATTTTTAGTAAAATTTATTTTATATGTTTATGGTTTAAATAGTTACTGCATAATCATTGTGAAAGTCATTAATTTATTTATGTCAACCATAAAAAATAAAAATAATTTTTCTTGATGAATATAAACATTTTATATTTAAAATTAATTTTCAAATTAAAATATATATTATTAATGAACATATATAAAAAATGTAATACTTATTAAGAACATGAGTATGACATATTTGACTTTTCTTAGAATAAACTACTATAAAAGGCATAAAGTCATCCAAGCAAATCCAAGAGGCCATAAAATCGGTAAAAGTATTATTTTGGTAAACAATAACTGATAAAATTATATTATTACATGTTTTAGGGTACTTTTATAATATTTATAACATTATTTTTACCCTTAACTACCGTATTTACCCCTAATAGTGGTAATAAAAATTATGAAAGTTACTATTTATATTATTATCAACAATTTAAGGAACCTATTTAATAAAATTTTAAAATAGGATTAAAAATATGGGATACATTTTTCAAAATTCAATACACATAATTGAAAAATAATAATTTAGAATTAATTCTGTTGATGGAAAAAAATTAGTTCTTAAAGTGAAAATATAAAAAAGATAGAAATTTTTTATATCTAAATTCAATGTAAAATTGGTTCCAATGAACTAAATTACATGAAATAATAAAAAATTTATCTAATTATTCTTTAAAACTATTTAAAAATATAAATTAACACTATAATGTTTTTATATGAAAAATCTATTTTCAATTAAAATGTAATATTTTATCAATATTCATTAAAATAAGAAACATATCAAAAAAATACCACAAATCAAAACAATGTAAACTTTTTTATTCTAATTTAAAATTAGTAGTATATTTTTTCAAATATAATTTATAAATATATCAAAAACATTATTTAAAAAAGTTATCCATCAAAAGCTAGTAAAACTACTTTTATATAAATATAGGTTTTTATGTTTAATATTTGGTTTGTTCTTATCTTTGGAATATAAGATATATTGTATGAATAAAAAAATATTTTATTGGATATATAACATATAAATTTACTCTACAGATTCCCTAAATGTGTTATAACATAATTTAGTATGAAAACTGTTAAAAAATTGTGTTTTGTTTAAACTATGTGTTGAACACATTGTAAGATTTCAAAAAAATTAAATTTATTGTAAAAGAAAAATATTGTAAATTATTGGGGTGTTACATTCTCCCCAAATTAAATAAAATGTGTTCTAATAATTAAAAATTGGCCTTGGAAATTGAGGTTTTGATATTTGAAAATACTATTGTTGAAAAACCCACATTGTAAATAGGATTAATAACACATCTTTTTAATGAGATGGAAAAGGGAAGGAAAAGTTCACCACAAAACTAAAATTTTAAATATGAGACATTTTGTGAAAACATGGTCATGGAAGAAAAATATAACTATAAATTTTTGATGGAGGGTGATAGAGAACATGTTCATGATAAATTTTTTGACTACAAAGACATAAAATAGGGGGGTGAATAATCATCATCGATATCATAAAAACAATGATAATATGACAACATTTTTGTTTCAATACCCTTAACCTAGAGTTGATAAATTCTTCCACACTCCAGGAGTATAAATATATACACATTTTTGAAAGAAAAATATTTTCCTTTGATAACACCTTAGACAATTTATACTTAATCTCTTAGTACAAGATCCTTCATATAGTAATACATTAATCTCTAGAACCTCATTCAAATATTGACTTAAACTATTTCAAAAATGGTAAATTTTCTAAATGATTATAATATGAAACTTTAGAATCATTTCCATGGTAGTTTTTAGTATTTTATTTATTTTATCGATATATATAATCACTTTATTCAAAATTCATTGTCTCTACATTATAAACATAATAAGGATTACATTTCCCCCAACCATGTGTTTTCCAAAAAAGTTTAACTTTCCACTGAATCACTTTTTCAGTACCATTCAACATATGATATCAAATCATTAATGAAAAATTATTGTTGTACAATCTTTATATATTTCAAAACTCATATGATGTGGACATTATCAATATAATACTTTTACCTTATAATTATTAGATCTAAATATATAATTACATTAATCATTCAACATTGTTTGTGTTAATAATATTTACATGAACATGATCCCTTATATTATTTGGAGGTATATTTATTTAATGATTGGGGAATTTGTTTTCATAGTAACCCATCTCTTTGAAATTTTAACAATGAATAAAAGTGTTTTCCTTATTCCCTTTTCATTCATTTTCCTCATGAACCATTTATCCATGATTATAACAAAGTATAAACATTTTCAATCATTTACTAGGGTGATTATTTCCATAGTTATCACATATGGGAAAAATCCTTATTTACCCTTTTCTATTTATCTATTACATCATCTTACTTCATGTTGTTATCTTTATTCCCTTTGAATCCATGAAACATTGATAATTATTTCTCTATATTAATTGAATATTAAACTATATCTTCATATATATAATATGTTTGAGACACTGATCCCATTCAGAGACTTTCCATAATTACTTCAAAGAATCGACCGATCTTGCATTCAATGTTGTATATGAAATCCAAAACATGTATTTCTAACCTTGTAAAGTCATATTCATACTCTACAACACTTTCTTCATCCGTTTTCTTTAAAATAAGGAAATTCATATCCCTCTCATTTTTTTCACATAAGGGAAATATTTTTCAAATAATACGACCTTAAAATCTTTCCATTCCATGAGTTTTATTTTCTCTCCTTTACTTGTATTTTGGATCAATGATTTCCATTGATTAGCATATCCATTGATACAATACACTTCAAGTGTAAACATTTCCTTCTCACCACATCCTAATTCAATTAATATCTTCTCAAAAGACTTAATCCATTTATCAACCACCATTGGGTTATTATTTCCACTAAATTATGGGGACCTTTATCATATAGAGTAATCCAACATCAAATAATATCATTGGGAAACATATTGATCCATCCCAGAATGGTTATCTGTCATAACCAGATTAACTTCCCCAATATTTCCATAACATTCTCAATTGCAATTCCACCTATATTGGATTTCTCAATAGGGAAGCCTGGATATTTCCCCTGGGTATTAATACCATTCTTCTTTATATGAATCATTTCTAAACAACAGAACATACTAGTTTAGATCATAACATTGTGAACATTGTATAATTCTAAATATGGCACAACACTTATCATAAATTTAGAAATTTATGCATAGTTAATCTCATAATCATAAACATGGTTTCGTAGGGGATTTTTTTACTTTCAAATCCCTCATAATTATTTGTGAATAAAATGTCAATTATACTAAATATATCCCTCATGAGTGTAAAACTAGGTGCACATTAAGGTCTATTGTTGTGTACCAGGTTTCACTAAAGTCAGTCCTAACACACCTTTTCAGATTTTTTACACCTAGGAATATCTATTCCAAAACAACATTCACTCGTAGTTTCTAGATGACGATGTATTTATATGAGGAACCATCCAATATCAACCTTACCAAAATTCAAGTGTGTTTTTCTATAATTATCCTTAAAGTCTATCTTATGGTTATGTTCCCTATTCTAGGTTTTCTAAATCTAGTTTCCAAGGTTGCTACTAAAATTTTATTGATACTAGCTATAAAACCCAAACACTAGAAGCCCAAGCCTATGACTTACATCATTACATTGTCATAGATACAAGCTTTGAATCCCAAGGGACCGAATAGTTTAGTAGTTTTTGAAAATGAAATTATATACATGCTATATGTATTACATTGGGAAAAGAAGTAAATAATAATAAAAATAAAATCACAAAAACTATTAAATATTAATAAAAAAATTTATTCTTTATATCCTAGGGAAATGAAAAAATAAGGGTGAGATCAAATTCATAGTAAGGGAGAGTACAAAATAATCAATAATGAATCAATAATAAGAAACAATATAGAACAATAATTAACTAATAACACATTCTACTTAAATAACTAGATAAAGTATAATGAATATGGAAATGTAAATTACTAAAACAAATTCCCTTAATTCAATAATCTGAGAATGAAATTCATCCATATATTTTATCATATGAAAACCTTATGGATAATAACAATGATAACTGCATTATATATGAAGGAAATGCTTAATTATTAGACGTCGTGTCTGGGGCACAAGAAAAAATATACCATCAATGGTTTGTAACCATAGGTAGATTCATTCTTAATTTGGCCAAATTTTTTATCCCATTAAAACTTTTCGAAACATCAACGGGCTATATAAAGTCCAGGCCCCACCTGTCATTGCCCGTCCAAAGCATTCCTCATATCGAGAAACCGATTTAATTAATAACTAATATTCCTTACCAAATATCCATAATGAATAAAAAATACAGATTCATCAATAATTACCTAGTGTAGGATAAGTAAAACAAGTTTTTTTGACATTGATGAATGGAAATACTCTTTAAAGGACATTAAAACATTTCTGAGGAAAATAATCATTAAACATTTCAAAGTATCCCATACCACTTGAAAACAATTGAATCATAATTAACATGAAGGAATATCATTAAATGAAACATATAATATCATGAAAATAAATATATTCATGATATAACATGTCAAAGGGTAGTATGTACGCCATATAAAAGAAACAAGGTGCATATCATTAAATATGCCTCAATGTAATGAAATGGATACAAAATCCCGTACCATGAATTTATTTTTGGGTGAATTCCATAAAACACATGTATAATAGTTTTAATCATGTTATTAACTTGTACCATGACCATAATAATATTTATAATATCATATATTTAATTCTTATAACATCTCATTACCCGTTTGTTAACAATATTTCATTGTTTTCTCTATTTTTGGTGTTAAAATCCTATTTTTTGAGTATGTTTTGACTTGATACTTGTTGGTCCTATTATTTATATCATGATTTCATAATATAAAGACTGTATAAAATTATTTAAATATCATATATATATATATATATTCATTAAAGATGTTTTTATGATAATCCATAAAATTTAGAGATAGGAAATAAAATGAACCATTCATCGAGACGGCAGATCATATTTATACATGAACACTACATCCATTTATTTTCCTTATTAAAAGAATGAAAAGTAAATGATATATATGTATATTATAACTCCATTATAATGTTTATTTCATATATTCCATATATGTTTATTAAAATAATCCTTAATACATTCCATGTATAGCTTGAATGATTCACATTGATTTGATGAGGCAGTAGTCCAAACGTCCACAAATGGTGTCATCATATACCCACAAATGGAGTGCATAAAGGTATGTGTTATATAAAAATTAAATATGCATAAGGAAATTATAAATAATATATATATCACATATATTCTATAAATGCCTAATTATTCCAACCTTTAAAGTTGGAAAATGGAAGAACGAACGAGGCGGTAGTCTACCGTACACACGAATGATCATTACATACCCCATTTGATAGATTTTTTTTGAAAGTTTAGGTTTAAATATTAAAATAGAAATATCTTAGGATATTAAATATACTTAGGTTATAGTACAATCATGTAATTAAAATTATTTAATGATTTAAAAATGAATTAAAATGAAAGTGATCATTGAACAATGTTACCTCGTTTTTTGGTAACACCTTTTAGTTTATACCAAAATACATTCTTGGATAGATTTATGAAAAATGGGATGATTCTAGGATGATGGGAGGGAAGTTGTTAGCTTATTTGGCTTGGTTATTGATGATATATAAGGCTAAATGTGGTATGAGGAAGTGAGAGAGGAGGTTCCCTTTTATAATTGAGGTAAGGGGAATTTGTGAAACTCCAAAAAATGTTAAATTAATATAAATTAATTTTCAATTATAAAGAGAAAAAATGTGACTTATATTAACTATATGAGGAGTATTTATTTAACTTCTATCAACCAATAATTTTTATTAAATTTCAGTTCACACATTTACCATTATCTTTTGGCTTTAACCCTTAGTCAAACCCTTTAACTCTTATAGTGACAACTTGAATTTTTACTATTTAGGTATTAATATAGATACTATAAAATTCCAAAAAACCTTAAATAATTCATCGATGACATTTTAAACTTTATTTCAAATGGTTGGATGAATTTTATTTTTTTATGATTTCTTTATAATTTAATAAAATATTATTTATTTTAAAATATCATTAATTTAAATTTTTGAAACTATTCATTCAATGACTTTTTAAAAATACCATTAAAATATTATAACTTAATTAAATATAATTTAATACATCCCTAATATATATAGGTAATATATAAAATTCTTTTATGAAAATTATAATGTCAAATTAAATTTATTTAAATATTTTTAATATGATTTTTTTGATATGACAATTAAATAAACAATTGTTTCATAATCATTGTGAAAACCATCAATTTAAATATTTATTCCATAAAACTTAAAAAATAAATTATCATTATAAATATAAAAACTTTATATTTCAAATTACACTTTATAGTTGGATATATCTTTTGAATAACCATATATAAAAAAGGTAATACTTATTAAAAACATGAGTATGACATACTCGACTTTCCTTAGAATAAGATACTATAGAAGGCTTAAAGTATTACATGTGGCTCCAAGAGGCCATAAAATCAATAAAAGGATGATTTGGGTCGACAATAACTCATCTAATAAAAGTATTTCAAGTGTTTGGGTAAATTTTTAATATTTTTAATATTATTTTTACTCTTAATTACCTGATTTACCCTTAACTGTGGTAATAAAAATTACCAAAGTTACTATTAATATTTTATTCAAAAAAAGGGACCTATTTAATAAATTTGGAAGTTATGATTCCAAATATGGAATCAATTTTTCAAACACCAAAACACATAATTGGATAAAAATAAGTTAAAATAAATCCCATTGAAGGAATAACAAAAAGAGTTTTGAAAACATTGAAAAGATTGAACTGTTTTTATATCCAAATTCCATATGAAATTGGTTAAAATGACCTAAATTAAATTAAATTCTAAAAATTGATCTATTTATACTTTAAAAATAATTATAAATATAATTTAACACTATAAATTGTTTATATGAAAAGTCTATTTTCAATAAAAATGCAATATTTTATCAGTATTCATCAAAACATGAAACTTATCAGAAAAATACAAAAAATTAAAACAATGTAATTTTTTATTTTCATATTTAAAATAATAAGACTATTTTTTAATATATAATTTATATTTTTTTTTGAAAAACTATATTTAATAATTTTTTTCCATTAAAAGGCGGTAAAACAACTTTTATTAAAATATTTGTTTTTAAGTGTAATATTGGGTTAGATTTCATCTTATGCCTATCAAATATATTTGATGAATGAAAAAATATATGGTTATATATATAACATATAAATTTAATTTATATATTCTCTAAAAGTGCTAGAACATAATTGACTATGCAAAATGTGACTAAATAGTGGTTTGTTTAAACGAGGTGTTGTGTGAATTGTAAGCTATTAAAAAAATTAATTTTATTCTAAAAGGAAAATATTTTAAAGTATTGGGGTATTATATTATATGTGCATTTATCACAGTTATCTTGATCACCTTGATTTTTTTTCATTCATATATCCATAGGAATTGGACTGACTTATGAGTTAACTTAATTATTGGATTTGACCGTTGTGGGAAATTTCTTACAATGAATTGATAATATCTATAAAATACAAGAAAAGTATGTATATATGTCAAAATGGTTGGTCTGGGACATTATTCAATCACCTCTATCTTGAAAGGACCACATTTATTACCTTTCTCTGGATTACATAACCTAAGAATTATACTTTATATAACTACAATTAACACTTGAATAATTTTACATATAATGTATTCTTCCCCAAGTTCTATATCAAAATAATCAAATGATATACACGATCATACATCATCATAGAATATATGAGAATACCATCTATTAATAATACAAAAAATTGATCGATGTAATCTTGAAAGGATCTATTTAGAAGAACCATGAAGATATTTGGGGAATTTTTGAGTTTCAATGGCATCACTATAAACTTAAAATGACCGTGTATTTTAAGGAAGTCTATCGCTCATATATCCACTATTTTGACACTCAATTGATGATATATAGATCAAAGTTTAATCATTTATAATTATTGAACCCATCACATCTGTTCGAAAAAGTCATCAATATGGTCTAAATGACAGTTTTCCTTGACTATGATTTTGTTAAGTTCATCACAATCCTTGCAAATATGAATTGTTCCATATTTATTATTATAAAAGAGGACTGTATCACCCCATTTTAAATAACATAATAATTAATAACCATATCCATATTCAATTTAAATTGTTTCTTTAATTCACCACATTCGATTAGGTCGATTTTATAAAGAGTATTTGAGAGAAGCATAACATTTGGTATGAGTTCTATTGAAAAATCATCCTCACGATATAGGGTAATACTATGAAAATATTCCAAAAATTAATCCACATATTCCCATAAAATATGTATGTATTCAATATCAATTTTTAACCAACCCTTTGTTCTAAATACCCGTAATGATTTGGTATTAAGACCCATTTAATGGAAGTAATTTCCAAATGGATTTAATAGTAAGATTTATATTGGTAGATGATCATAGGTTTATTTTTGATATGAAATTTGACTAATTTAACTTATAAATTAATATGTAATCTATGTATATAGAGCTAATAAATTCACAAAATCACATCAAACTCCACTAAAGGGAGAATAATAAGGCATGTTAGAAGAAAATTACCAAAAATTTATACTATAGGGGAGCTGTAAACTTGATATAAAATAATCATACCACTAGGATGTTTCATTAGTAATTCAATATCTAGCTACCGATGTTGTGATTTTATTTCCTTATAAAATATCTAATATATAAAGGAGTGGGTAGATTCAGAATCAAATAATACTTTTGCAGTTCTAGTATAGATGATAAGTGGACCTATCGCCAATTCATTTTCATAACCCACTTCCGTAATTGTGATTGCATATAATTCCCTTAATCCCTTGTATTTAAAGGTTTTTGATGTAAATTATCATAACTAACACTTTAATTAGTGGACATATTGTCATACTCTATAAATTACATACAAATGAATGATTAGAGAATGGGTGGTGCTTAATGCTGGACTTTCATATCATCCATTTAATTTGTGTTCCTCTTTATATCTCTTCAACATTCATTTTTATGATAGCTATATATTCTACCCTTCAATAATTTATCTACACCTTTATGAAAATTTACTCCTTGATTTTCCCAAAATTTCACAATTCAGGTAGATTACTTTTATTCCCTTCATGGGTTTTATCCTTAGATTATCTATGAAAATAATTTTTTTTCTTCTTTTCCTTGAAACCAAAAGAATAATGGGATTCTTCTATTTTTATTTCCACCTTGAGAGAACATTGGTCAATATCTTAATTGCTACTAAATTCCCTTATTACTAAATCATTCTAGAGACTTGGTTTTCATCCACTAAAGAAATAATTAATTTTTATTTCAAGGTTAATGATAAAACAAGAATCATACCTTATAAGTCTTCTGAAGTTTGCTTCATAGGTATCAATGAATTCATTATCCATTTATTTCTGATCCAAGAAATCCATACCAATTTTAGTGAAAAGAGTTCTAGGATATATTTATTGAAGAAAAAATTATTAAACTCATACCATTACTTGAATTATATTTTCTCCTCCCTCCTTGAATTCTTTATTATATCCCACCATCTATCATCCTAACCTTCTACATGATAAAAAACAAATACAACCTTTTAATTATCAAAGAACTAGAGAACATAAGATTTATTTTTTATTGTGTTAATCCATTTCTGAAGATAATTGGGTTACAAGAACCACTAAATAAGGGATGATATTTCTATATGAATGAAAAAATAAAGAGTTCTTCCTTCCCTAGTTTGTTAAGGAGTTCAACATTATTTATTTTATTATTCAAATACTGTGGGAGTTTGATGAGTATGGGAACACAGATTTTTTATTGCATCTCCCCGTTTATTTGTTTTTTTTGTTGGGATAATCACTTTATTTTCAATCACACACACTATTAAGTCAATTCCTCTTAGGTTTAGATATTGACTAAAACCAAAAATGTTAGTTAGAGTTAAAAAAATTGAGTAAGAAATCATATGTTAAAGAAGATAAATCCTAAGATATACTTAATTAAATCACCCTCAATTCAACATATGAGAGTCTAGGTTCATCCAAAATCAATTTTATTTTATCATATTCCATTTTATGTTTTATCATATTATTATTAGTAAACTAATTCTCAAAAATAACAAAACCCCACTTTGATACCAATAGAGGTGACATGATCACAACACACATAAATATTACATCAGTTTACATGAATATTCCTTACACCATATTGAAAATATCACCCCAAAACCTAAAGGTTTAATGAATTTGAAGATTATATAAGAATAAAATTTTGGGATATGTCTAACACTGAGAGGGTGGTGAATCATTGTTGGGGGATTTTTAATCCAATGTCACTTTTTTATCTCTTTACCACTTTCACTTTTTAAGATCCCAATTATCTCATTATCTTCTCCCAATCACATGCAAGTATATTAAATCAGTAAAGACAGGTACACAATGTTTTTAAAAGGTTCACTACTCTATAATAGAAGCTACTCCTTGGAATGGTAAGAAATAGTCCTAACCACACAATACACTAGAAAACAATCCCTTTGAGTATATTATAATGAATAGGATATGACCTTACACTCATGTAGCACTATGTAAAAAATACAATAGTGCAAGTTTTACTGCAATTTGATAGATTTTTATACTACTTACCAAGATAGTCTTCTTCTTGTTGATAAGTTTCTGTAACACAAATAAGGACTTCCACCTGTTGATACCAATTGGATTCCATAGTAATTTTTTTATATTCTACTCTTCACTTGTTACTTTATTAGAAGAATTCAAGTAACTCTTCTTAACTTTTCCAAACAAAAAACTGAAAGATGAAAAATCTTATTCTTTAATCAATCATGATTATTTGAATTCATTGTGGACTAATGAATACTAAATTTTATCTAACCCACATTATGATAAACTACAATCAATTTGGTCACCAAATAATATCCTCTTCTTTTAAATTTATTCTTCAGTTCAAAGCCAACTACAATGAGATATATCCTTATTCTTCTTATAGGATTCAAAAAATTTCATAGTAATTGTTAAATCAAGGAAGATCAACATAGATTAGATTCATCACATTTCATATGGCTGGAATAAAAAAATATAGACGAGCCAATTTCTTCTTCCTCTTTGACAACTAATAATATATAATAGTGTAGTAGTGTCTTATTATCTTTCTTTAATACAATACCACCACATGAGTGTATTAGTATACTTTCTTCTTCCTTGGTGATGATATGAGTTTAGTTTCACATATAGTTCTTCATCACATGAAAAAACTATGATTTTTTCTCTTCTTATTATATTGTTTATAAACGATGTAAACACATGGTCTTACTTCTCAAAATAATGTGGGGGTATTATACCCAAGAAATGGTTCACCCAAATCAGATATTCAAAAATACTATTTGTGAAGCTCACTCACGAAGCTCAAAACCATTACAAAGAAAACTAACTTCTTAGAACCAACTACCTTTCTGAAAATCACTAATTCAACATAGAATACCCCATCATCACGAAGCACCCATGAAAAAGAATCCATGGAATCAATTAATACTTTAGAAGTATTTTCAAAATCCTTAAGCTCTCATAGAAATATAGCTTCACATAGATCCACTACCCCAATGAAATCAGATAAATTTTGCATTTTCTCTATTATCTCATCCTAAAATGAAGTGGGGTCGCCTTATATTTAAAGGCTCTCGCAGTCGCAATGCTCTACCACCTCAATCAATTTTTTCGATAACTCAAAATTATATTAACGACACTCCTCCATTCATGATTATCTTTTTATATTTTTCATTGTTGCATAAAAAACTGTCAAACCCTCATGCACTATCGAGGATCCACTTATCAGAATCATAGAGATTAATATCACCATTCACAATTCTATATTTCTTCATGATAATAAAAAACATATTGGTTCGTAGTCATATGGATTTTCAGAAAACAAAAATTGATACGTCATTAAAGGTTGAACCATATTTTTACCAAAATGGACTTGATTTCTTTCATCACAAACCCCATATGTTGTGATATTTAAACTTTGATTGATCTCATTTAGCATCGTTAGATTTATTAAGTAAAGTATTATAACCTCTATATCTTCCTATAATTTCTTTCCTTCCAATAAAACATAAATATTATTTGTAGTACCTTTACTCCCCCATTCCACCATAAGTCTTGCATCATAAGTTCTCAAAATAACTTATGATATTTATTAAATATAAATTAGCTAAACATAATCCTATTTTTGGAGGAGAATTATGAAACCATGTCTTACAATGTCATAAAATGAATCCATAATAATTATCCAAGAATCACCTTGAAACTCAATGCCATCAAACCATTAACATGTTATTGGGAATATCCATACTTGAAGACATCATCCTAGTTCCATTAACTTTGGAACTACTTCATCATATTTAACACACATAGATGTTTTTATCTCATTGGTCACCATTGACCACCAATGAAAATCAGTTATCCACAAATAGAATCCATACACAAAGTGGGCTCTTCAATATCCCCCTTTTTTTGTTGGCAATACCTTCAATGTTCTTTCCAAATGAATGTTTCAATATGTTCAACTGTTATCTTTTATCTATGATTTACCTTTAAAACATTTAATTCAATTTCTCTTCCCCTTATTGATAAGAAATAAGAAGTTCATGGGAAAAAGGATATGATTCTATTCTTAAGAAATGTTCCATACATTATTTCTCTCTAATTCAACTTGAGCTATTCTCGGAGTAGAAAACAATATGATTTGATGTATATTATAAAGATTTACATTACCAACTAATCATGATACCTTAATAAATGAGAACTCATATACATGTATTCAAGGATTATTCACTTTCATTCTAAGATAAAATTTATAAATGTGAGATGAATATTATTAATAAAAATTAACCTTAAACTCCTATACCAACTTTAAAAAATGGATCAAAAACATTCAAGTGAAATTGGTAGGAATAATTACCTTGGGGAACTTACATTCTACTTATGTCACTGAATAATTCAATTACTACCCTGTATAATTTTTTTGTTATTTCTAATATCCAAGGATGAGAGATTTAGAGGCATATCTTTTCCAATGACAAGAGCTTCATGAAAGTTTGAGAATAATCAGTTATGATACTAATAAAAATAATTATTATAGAAGCTTAATCATTTGAAAAACCCTTAAGGAAAATGTTTTTCATCATCTTCCAAATGGTTGATCTCATTGGGAATGGGTTTCTAGAAATCTTAGTGTGGGAAATACACTAGAATGGGTATTTAATATTGCAACATTACATACTGGAAAACATTTAGCACATAAATAAGGCTTATCTTCTAGAAGATTTGTTCCTTAGAATATCATGAAATAATATCGAAATAAGATGTATTATTATTTATCCTATATTTTGGGAATAGAATATCACATTCTTTATCTTCATTAAAGACAATACTTTGTTATATTCATATTTGAATATAAATTGAATAATCATTCAAGGATGGTAACTTCTTCAACTATGCGATCGAGAATTAACAAGACTCATTACTTCTTAGGTTCTCCCTATGAGAACATGCTCCACCTTTAATTACCTATACTATAAAAAAATAAAATATAAAAATATTTAAGGGAATAAGGTGGATACTACTTACTTCATTAATATGAATAGAAAGGTTGAGATTTTTTTCTAAACCAAGTTTCTCCATTTTCTCCCATCTTCGTGGTTTCACATCTGAATATATGTTATGATTTATGTTAATGCTACATGGATATATTAACATCATATTCTAGTTTTTGTAGAGAATTTATCTTCTTAAAAGCCTTCATGTATGGTACATTATTACTCTTCTTAGGAACTTCTTCTAGCATTAGTAGTAAGATTAAACAGTCATGTGTAATGTGACTAGATTTATTTCATCTATCACATATAACTTCTTTAACACAAGAGTTTCCTTTTTTTCTGAAAAATATCATTCACTTTTTCTTCATCATGTGAAATCTTTTCATTTACTCTTGCACTATCCTTATCTTATTCATCTATGAGTTTCCTAATTATTTTTAATTCATTAGGATAAATAGATAACAAGTAATTAAGAACCATGGTAGTAATTTTTGATATTTCACATGGGTTATTCTAAGTTTAATCCATCTTGGAAGTTATTTTAGATGCACCACCCTTCAACTTCAAGAATTTAGAATCCAAGGTCTTCCCACTATTCTTACTTGAAATATTCATGGGGGAATTTGTGTTCACACAATTCATCATATTTGTTCCCATTGTTTCTTCTTCCTTCCAATTAAAATCTTGTTATCATATTTTCTTATCAGTTTTGGATAATTGTTGAGCTGAAAATGTACCAACCCTAGAACTACATCCTTTGCATACATCACATATGTTATCAAGCATTTCAAATCTGTTTATAGTCTACTAATGCTTCTGGACATGTTGATGTTTCTTATTCTTATTTGGATTTCCCCCCTTGAGATAGAACTACTATGTGATTTTTTATTTTGAGTATTGTATAAAAAATTTAATAAAAAATGACCAAATAAATTACTACACCAACATTGACCCACAAATCTTGATTTTCTGATATCTTCTTTATAATATTTTTGGGTATTCTTAATGATTTTTTGTGATCTTTCTATGGTTCCACATTCCAAATTCTTATTCACATCCATTATATAAAAATAGGTATGATTATTCTCATATTTCATCATCCATACTTGTTTAAAATTTGTTTTACAACCTGCACTATTCATTATAACTGGTTTAGAAACATTCATACAAGATGGTATGTATGGTTACTTATTCTTCTTAAATCTTTATGATAGATTATTGAGTAAAGTATTGATTTTGATATAAAATATTATAGGTCTTTAATCCTTAGAATCCTAAAATGAATATTGAGTACCAATAGTAAATTTTTTCCTTCTTTTGTGGAGACTCAAAATTTGTCTTCTCAAGATTGGCCAACTGAAAATCTAATTTTAGACTTTTCATATTTTGGATGATTTTCCAATTTTAAATCATAATCATCTTCTCTTCATAGAACTTCTTCAATATTTCAACTCCATATTTTTACAGATAAATTTTATTCTCAATTAAGGAGTTATGTTCCTTGATCTTATTAGATACTTCCTACCATTATAAACTACTGAAATTAGTGATATTTTTTAATATCTATTCAAGGGAATGTATCTTTTTTAAAGTGTATTTTTTATGACACACATTTCTTAATATTATTTGATAAATTTTGAGGAAATATTTCATGTTTCCAATTTTTTCTTCAAATGTTCTAACATATATGGAGAGCTTTAGACACTCAATAATTTTTGTTTTCAAGATCCTCTCCAAAACTACAACCTTTTCTTCTAGCTGGGTGATATATTCCTATATACATTGAAGACTCCACAAATAGTATATTCTTTTTATTTAGTAATATCATGTAGAATAAATCATAATCTATTAACCTATTATTATTGAGAATTAGTAGATTTATCATCACCACCACTTGTGATAAAATTTTCATATTGAGTATTTTATAAAATTTACTAACACATACCTCCAAATAACTAGATGTAGTAAGGATATCCATATTATTAGAGGACAATTGATCCAGATGCTCATTACTTTGCATGCCTGATATTTCATCATTTTCAAGAAGGTATGGAGAATAATATACTTCCTCTTATTTAGATAAGATATACTTCTTCTTAAATTTTCTTATCTCTTTCTTTTTTATTTTTCACCATTGTCTTGTTAGATATAGACTTATTATTAGAGGTAAATAAATCTTTACCAAAACCACACTTCACTATAACATAAGAACGAAAATCAAATCTTCAAAAGAGAATAGGTTCACTAAATAGAATCTAATAGAAGTGAAGCTAGCTCTGATACAAATTGAGAGGACCGGTTTAGGATATGTTGAACACTAAGAGGGGGGGAATCAGTGTTGGGGGATTTTTAATCCAATTGTAATTTTTATCCATTTATCATGTAGACTTATTAGGGTATGAATTATATTATTCTCTTATCCCTATCACATGAAAGAATATTAAAGTAGTAAATAAAAGAAAATGATGTTTTTACATGTTTCCCTACTCAATAAGAGTAGATTGTCCTTGGAATGGTAAAATATAATCCTAACCTCCCAATCCACAAGAAACCAATCCTCTTGTGTGGATTACAATGAGTAGGATATGACCATACCTTGTATAACACTATGTAAACAATACAATAGTGCATTTTTTAAATCACTTTACTGGATCTTTATACTACCTCAGAATATTGTATTCTTCTTTTTGATAAGTTTATGTAACACCAATAAAGTATTCCACCTATTGAGACATGTTGGATTCCATAATACTGCTTTGATCTTCCACTATACACTTGTTACTTTCTTAGCAACATGCTAGTAACTCTTCTTACCTTTTCACAATAGTAAACTCAATATTGGACAATCTTCTTCTTCTGTTAGTAATGATAATATTAATGTGTTGTAGAATGATGAAAAATTAATTTTCTATAACCCAAATTATAATGAACTGATATTAATTTTGTCACCAAATATTCTTCTCTTCTTCTCACTTTCTTGTTTAGTGAGAAAAAACTAAATTATGATCTCTTCTTCTTCTTCTTGTGGGAATCAAAAAATTCCTATGTGATTATTAAATGAATGAAGTTCTTCTTAGCTTAGAATCAGTAAATTTAATATGTACTGAAAAACTGAATATTGATTTTTCACTTTCTTCTTCCTCCTTGAGACATAATAATTTAGAATAGTATAGTAGTGTCTTATTCACTTTCATCCATACCCAATAACAACATATTAGTGTAACAATATAATTTCTTCTTACATGGTGTAGATATGAGTTTAGTTGAATGTATGGTTCTTCTTCACATGAAAAAAATGTGTCTTTTCTCTTCTATGTCTGTTGTGTATCAATCTGGTACACACACAATCTTACTTCTCGAAATACAGTGGGATATTATACCCAAACACCGGTTCACCTAAACCAGATATTCAAAACTGTTGTTTACAAAGCTCCCTTATGAAGCTCACAACCTTTGTGAAGTAAACTAGCTTCACCAAACCAACTTCCTACACTAAGCTTACTAAGTTAATGTGGAATATACCATCATCACAAAGCACCAATTAATTAAGTTAATTAACCCCTTTCAATAATTTATAATTATTATTGTGATTCTTAAGATCGCATGGAAATATAGCTCTATATAGGTCCTCTACCTATATGAAATTAGATAAATTCTAGATTTTGTTTATTATTTTCATCAAAAATGAAGTTTTGGGTTTCCTTATATTAAAAGTCTCACTCATTCCTGATGCTCCACTGACTCCATTTCATTTTTAGGATCACTCAAAAATGTCTACATGGTTCTCTTCTGGGATATTATTATTCATTAGTATAATATAAAACAATATATATATTTATTTTATTAATTTTATTTTATTTTGGATATTGTTTGATTCATTAATAAATCCCTTAAATTTAATGCTTCTTGGTATAAAATAATGAATCAAATCCTTTAAAATTTTGGTGGAACCTTCAAATTATTCCCTAATTTAGATATATTTTTGTAAATTTAGAAATTGAAACTCAGTTAACATGATATAAATATAAAATAATTCATAATTTGAAACTCCAATTCCCTATTTATGTTATTCAATAGTATAAAATCCACCATGAGTACCATTAATTTTAAAAATAATCACAAAACCTTTTGTTTTTAATTATATACAATTGGAATGAATACCCAAAAAATGAAAAAACATATCTTACTATTCATGGTCTATTATATTAGTAATTTATAACATACCTCCATAGTTATGAATTAATGAAAAATAAAAGGTATTATATGTCAGATATATGTGTCATAGTGTATAATGATTAAAATGAATAAAATATTACTTTATTTATATCACTTAGATAAATCAATTTAATACATATAGTAATGTTTTAAGATATATTATTAAAGGAAAAAAATCATTTTCATATATGAAAAGATAATTTCTAAGAAATTAAATTTAAATATTGCATGAGTGGTGTGTTTTTGAAGCATTACATGTTTTTAACTATACAACATCATTACTAATAATATATAAAATTATTCAGTGAAATCTTGGAAGAAGGTGAAACACATTTTATATTAATAGGAAATGAAAAATTTGTGAAGATAATTAATGTTTTTAATAAATTTTGAAAACTATTTTTAAGAATATTATATGATTAGAGAGGAAAAAATATTATTTTTTTGACTTATTTTTCAAGAAATATATGTATATGATATATTTATTTATCTCATTCTCATTAGTAAAAATATACTTGATAGTTACTGGGCTATGCGGGGAAGATTTTTGAGGTCATGATTTCTCATTAGAAAAATTGGGAGGTTATTGAGAAGTCTAGTAATATGAACATAGATAATATTATTGAATAAGTCTTAACATGAATTATCAAAATGGTTTTGTATTGTTTTAAAGTCTGCAAACCATATAAATCATATTAACCTAGTAAATAAATATTCAAGAGTATAAATAAATATTTATTGAATTTTAAGAATAATTTAAGAAAATTAGTATTTTCAAGGATAAGGTTTAACATGAGTTGAGTGAATAATAAATTTTTAATGAGTTACTACATAAATTTGAAAAGAAAATCAAAAAGTTATATAATGGTGCAAGGTATTTTGAAAAAGTTTTGTAACATTGATATGTTTTTTGTAAGAGTGAAACAAAATTATCAAATACTATATAATAGTTGTATAAATGTTACATGGGATTGAGGAATGATTCATCGAGGATGCAGAATAGTAGAGACTAAGGAAGATAGTTGTGTAACTATAATCCACATATTTTGAAGACTGTGTAAGAGTGAATCATAATTTTTAAATGTTTCGCATGAATGATTTAATGATTTCAAAGGTCATTTAATGGTGAATATGTTACTATGAATGATTGAATGTCTAATTATAGAAGTTTAATAATAGTGAAATTTAGGGGTTTCTACTTAAATTTTTTTATTTCCTTTATTATTCAAAATAAATTACTTATTTTTTTCATGATTTATAAGATTTTATGATCACTTCATAAATTGGCTGATAGTTTCTTCAGATTATGGGTGGTCAAATATATAGTGGTTTATACCAATCACTATGGAAATTATGCTTCAAATTAATATAGAACTAACTATTATATCTATATAAACCATGTATGGAATGAAAAAGGATAAGGAATAATAAATAATATATTTTTGTATCTAAGATTGAATATATATAAAAAGTGAGAGGTAAATAATTCATAAATAGAATAAGGTTCACTTCTATGATAGACATATTTAGTTAATCATGAGATTGTGAGAAAGATAGGAAGACTAATAATTATATCTATATATATTCTCATGTAGAGAAGAAAAAAATTTAATGTCTCTATAACATTATCTTTTTCGTACTGTGAAGAGATCCATTGATCGATATTGATCATTGTATAAATTCATGATCCCTCGTATTGTGTCTCCCTAACTCTAATAACCTAGATATGGTGGTAATTTTATTACATTGGTACACAATGTAAGAAATCACATGACACATGATACAATAGTTTGGAAATATTAGGATGGTATATATATACATGGTCCTTATATTACATTTTAAAACCTAAAATACATCCTTAAAGTTTAAAAAAACTTCAATATTCCTCGTAAAATATCCTTGGATCATTCGTAGTACTCGTCTTGGATCCTTAGGGGAAACGGAAACAAAATAAAAGGGTGAAATCTAATGATTAGTTTTTGGTAGCATACGATGGAAGATATCATGGAATATTTCAGGAATAAATAATATGAAAGGAATAAATAATAATAAAAAATTCCATATAATTTCTAATATGAATATGAAGTTTATCTATGGATAAAAATAAAATAAAAATAAATAATCAAATTGATTATTATAAATTATTCCAATTATAAAAAATATATAATTCTAAACACCATAAACATACCATCAACTCCTTGTGGAAATCCATTATATATAAATAAGTAAAGAATACACCAAATACTTGAGATAGTTTTTCACATGGTACCTACTAAAACATTAAGGGTATGTATAATTCTAGGACACACCCATTATATAATAATTCCATTGTATCCATAATATGAAATAGTTGGCTGAAAAATGTATATCAGAATGTTCTAAAATGAACCACTCATATAACACCACAAGATAATAATATATGATAAACTGTAAATAAATCAACATTTTCTTTAACTTGTGTCATACGCTAAACCCAACGTAAACAAAACACAACATATTAAGAGGAAATTATTATCAAATCTATAATAAAAACTAATTTGTCAAACTATTAATATTTATTACCTTTATAAGATAAATAGTTGATATGAGTTAATATTGAGAATGTTGTCATCAATAAATTCCATTTTCTTTATAATATATATTTTCCTTTAAGAATAATAAATTTAAAAAATTTAGTATTTTAATTTGACAAAGGAAAATTAATTTTTTAATTATTCCAAATAAAATTAGATTTTTATGTATTTTTGAGATTTTATTAAAATAATCTATTCTTAGGTGAATAGTAAAAAATGCTGATTTTTCTAATACCGTCACATTTATAAAACATATATGTTTTTAAAATATTTTTTATTAACATAATATATAATTATAAATTTGAATAAATATTTTAAAAATACAATGTCAATTTTTAAAATCCATGAATATCATTTGAGAAAACCAAGTATTATTTTCTGGAAAGTATTTTCTGTTTGATACTTTAATTAAATTTAAACATAGAAAAATTAAGATTAGGATTTATTTTATCATTAGAAAACTCTTATTTAAACAATTATAATTTTCTTAATAAAATTATATTCTATAACATTGGTAATTTTTTAATATACATAAACTTTATCCTAAACAATTCACATTTCTTTAAAGCAAGTTTTTACACATTACAAACGTTAATGTTAAGATTAATTTCCCTACACTTAGAAATATAATTTTATGAAATTATATCTATATTTGAGATAATAATATTACTATTTTTAACGGGTAAAATTTCATTTTTTGGTAAAAATTTGGATTTTTAGGTTTAAAACTATTTACCATGATAGTGGTGAAACATTTATTTTAAAATCATTATTTTATCAAGGAATTTAGATCACATAAATTAAAGTAAAATCATTTAATTAATGAATATATTTTTATATATAAATATATAAATAAATATATTGACACTCATTTATTTTTAATAAATGCTAAATAATATTAAGAATCCATAATAGTCAAAATGTTATTTTTTCTACTAAAATAGGTTTTCTACACATCATATATTTTAATTTAAATAATAATTTTATAATATTTTAAAATTTATTTTGACTTAATAGAGGTAAAATTTGGTTCCAAATTTTTTTTTGGATATATGGGTTATGTTGTATCATTAATAAAACATAATATTAGTTAGTTAAAAACTAGTTATCGAGTCTACAAGTAAGCATAAAATTTAAAAATGTAATGATAAAGACCCTATAACTTGTATAAAACATGATAGGAATTCCATGTTTGATACTTTATCAACCAAAAGATATCCCAAACACCATTATTTCTATACATAAGATCCATTTACCATGTAATAGCGTCCTGACTTTATTAAAACATAAATGGTGATTCCAAAAGTTCCTTTTTCATCTCTTATAAAAGGGGGTCACTTACAACCTTTCAAACATCCACATCACAGTCTAATTTTACTTGAAACTATTCCCAAATATCCTATCCTATAATTCATTCACACATTTTCAATCCCCTGGTGATACTAAGATAGCTTAAACCCATAAATTCTAAGGTGTTTTCCAAGGAAGGATCAAGTCTCCAACATAAGTACTATCTCCTTCTTAAGTTTTTAATCATAATATTCCTCTTCCAAATATATTATATACATAAAAATATAAAAAAAATATGTAACATTATAATTATATTTAATTATATTAATGAAATAAATATTATTCATTCCCCTCCATCTGGTTCAAAAAATAAAATTATTATTATTGAGTTTCATAGACTACCACCTCCACAAAATGATATCTTCTGTTTTATTCAACACCACTATTCATGGATGTTCGAAAGGTTTTATTGGAGGAATAAATATTATGTCTATAATATATCTATGATTTTTAAAAATTTAATTATAAGATATATTCATTCCCTCTTATTTATTGGGAAATGAAAATATCAATCATGTGAACGTGTAACATCCCTACCAGGGTGCCACACACCAGTGCCATCAGATTTATCGCCACATGACCTCATGCACACCTCCACAAATGACAAAGGTTATTGACTAGAAGTGAGGGTCTAATATCGATCATGGGGAGACTATACCCTTTTTTATAAGAGTAATAAACCAATGAATTTAAATAATCAATAACCAAAAAAATGATAATATATAACCATAAAAAATAATAGTATCAGAAGAAGAATAAAAATGGAATCAAAATATCCCCAACTAAAGCATAAAATATTCCATACTAAAGTATTTTTAAAGTGTCTAAAAAGAAAAAAAAGTAAATACATTGAAAACTCCCACAATAGGGCCCCGAATCATGTATGGTTTCCTCTGGTTTTCTTCATCCCAACTTAGCCATCTAACACGAGGTTTTTTCTCTTATCCTATCCTCCAAACCTGAAATCTATTCGGGTACCAATCTGGAAGCCCATGTTGGGTGTGAGTACAACATAGTAGGCTGCCACCAACAACATATAAAACAATATCTAGTCAATAATAGTGTAAAATGTTGTATTAATAAATAAGTAAAATTCATAAGTAAACAACTATCACATTATCAATTTCTTTTTATTTGACCACATAAACCCCATGTTCTCAAGGACGCCTGAACCTCAATGCCTAATTCGTCCCACACAAGTTCTGAACCATGTCACATATTCAATTTACATTTCATTATATCACATGGTATTTAATTATCCATTTCCTTAATATTCATTAAAATGTGAACATGAACCACATTCTAATGCTAATGTTGGTGGGGGGTGGAGTATAATTCTATGTCTAACATCCAATGAGTATTAAGAGAATGAGTCCCTATCTCACACCTCATTGGTATTTTAATCCCTATTCCCTATCCCATACAATTTAGCATGAATGCTTTGGGTGTAGAATGCCATGTCTAGCACTCTGTGAGTATTTAGTGCATCAGTCCCCATATTACACCCCGTTTATCAATCATTTATATAAATATATATATCACAATATATGAAATTATCACATGCATCTTAATAAGACATTTTTTCACATTATCACATCAACCAATATTAATCAACATTAATCCTCTTATCACAATTAACCACCACAATATTCCATTAATTAGTTCATAAATTAATTAAAATAAGTCCATTAA